>CM052441.1:47540852-47667956 GCA_028533085.1 Varecia variegata
TATAAGAAACAATGGTGATATAGCACCTCTTGTATTTTCCTGGAAAGAGTTGGAACCCATTCTACTAAGTGAAGTATCCCAAGAATGGAAAAATAAGCACCACATGTACTCACCATGAAATTGGTTTCACTGATCATCACCTAAGAGCACATTTAGGAATAACATTGATTGGGTGTCGGGCAGATGTGGGTGGGGGAGGGGATGGGTGTATACATACATAATGAGTGCTATGCGCACTGTCTAGGGAATGGACACGTTTGAAGCTCTGACTAGGGGGGGTGGGGGGCAAGGGCAATATACGTAACCTAAACTTTTGTACCCCTACAATATTCTGAAATAAGAATAATAAAAAAAATAAAAAATATAAATAAAATAAATAAAATGCAGGATGAAGTAAAATGTCCTTAAGTAGACTGCATATTTTTAAGATCTTTTCTGCTCAGAGGAGGTTAGAGGTCCAAAGTTCTAAGTCTCTAACTACCAGAACCATAAATAGCTTGTGGTTTCTTGGAAGTGCAACTTTCATACAAACATAGTTAAATTTGTATCTGTTTGATTCCTGATATCTTCATTTGTCAGGAACCACATTCACAGTTCCTTTTAAGTCTTATTTCCTCTGTGTGTTGTATTTCTCTTGTTTTCTTGCTGCAATTTTATTCTTTCAATTTAAACAGGACTACTTTAAGCTGTTGGGATTCCATGAGAAAGGCTTAATCAAACCTTTGCCCTGAGATATTTTATTCTATTAAAAAGATTTAAAAGACATCACACTTTTAGCCTGATATTAGTCCTAATCCAACATTATCTGCTGAAAATTTTACTGAGCATTTGTCTCTCAAATATATTCTCAATCTCTTTTTTTGGCGGGGGGTGGGGGGATGAAAGGCTTAGCATTTTGTTTCTTCTTTCAAACCTATCATTGCTTTCCTCAACTTTCATTTGCTAATACCTTTCCAAATATAGCCAATAATAACAATATTACCTACATTCTAGTTTCTGAACTCTTCCTATAGCTCTAAGTCCAGAAGGCAAACTCTGTGACTTCCATTTTCCAGATAATGGTTTCACCAAATGTTTTGCCACTATACTTTGTGGATTTTCACTTTTCCAGTTTTTCAAATGTTTCCTCATCACTTATTTTCCTAAAGCCATAATATTCCAAATGATGCCTCTTATTCCTTTAGAAGAGTTAAGCTATTCAAATGATTTGATTTTTCTTTGTGAGAAAATAGAGTAGTGTATGTTTAAAAGATTTCTTTAATTGCTAAATTTAAATTTAGTGTATTAATATTAAACAAAGACCACTATTATCAACATTTTAATAACATAAAATAATCCCTCCAATACCAACTTAGATGCAATAGCTTTATCTTGGTTTTTTTATAGAGTAGACTAAGAAAGTCTATCTGATCATTGACTCTTTACACCTACAAGGGTAGGAGAAATAATATAAAAAATTCTGGTGAATGTTCAAAGAAGATTCTCAAATTAAAGGAAGAGTGGTGAGAAAACTTTTTGAAGAATTTTAATCTTTCTAAATATGTATACGGCACTGTGTTTGGCAGGTAAAAGTGAGGACTTGTATTTTTAATAACAAAAAGTTAGCAATCAGTTATAGAACCTGAGCACATGTAGAAAACTTCATCCTCTGAAAAGTTATACAGGTCAAGAGCCACAAGATGTCAAGCAGAGAATCAGGTCAAAGATTTAGGTAAAAAGGAAATATAGAAAGCCCTAATTAATGATGATGAAAGGTCATTCAGTATTTTGTTATAAGCCAGTGGACTAGTTATTATAATCAATGTAAGAAGGAATATCAAAGGTGATTCAAAGTTGAGCTATTTATAAAATATTTTTAAATTCTCATTTTTTATTAAAAAAGTTATCAAAATCTGGGATGCATCGCAACTGCAGGTAGGTATTAAGTGACCAACACTAAAAAAAATAATAATAATAAATTGGTAAGATACAGAGATAATGGGGCAAATGTATCATTATATTAGTCACTAGGGAATACCTTTCTTCATAGTATTTACTATGTTATAATATCTTTTTGTAATAAATATCCTTATAAACTGGAACATAAACCACTGTTCCATCAATTTCCCTGATTATTATTGGCAAAAATGAAATATGTAAAGCTTAAAATTGTAAAACACAAAGGAGGTGAAGAAAAGTGGAACCTAAGTATATGTCTGGCAGTACTAAGTGTTTTATTCATATTTTGATGTATAATCCTGAAAATGATATATTGCTACTATTTCACAATATTTGTATAAATATATACATATAACCATAATATAATTAAGTGCCAAAACCTCTGGGAAAATTATAAGGAGTTGAGTTATGAAATCAAATCACCAAATACATACATACACACACACACACACACACACGCACACATACACATATATACACACACACAGAGTACTACTTGAAGCCTCTATTGTGAGCTTATAGAATATTTCCAGCTGATAGGAAATGGTAATCTGATATTATCTAAATCTAATATATTAATCAATGCCACCTTCAGTGCCTGTTTCAGTGGCACATTAAGCAACTTTTATATAATAAACCTCTCCAGTTTTATTGTAAAGCTGGGAGCTGTTTCACTATTGCAAAACACACGGAATAGAACATTTATTGCTATTATGCCAAATAAATGAAGTGAAACAACAAAGAGGCCTTTAAATGAACTGTATTTTATGGCTAAAGCACACAGAAGATTAAATGAAAAACCAACTTGGAATCTTTTCAGCCATTTTACTCATTCATTTGTGTGTGTAAGAGAGCACAATCTAGTCACAGCAGGAGAAGCCCTAGCTTCTAGTGCTCCATTATTTTGGAAGAGTTATGAAAGAGCTAAACCAAGGTAAAGAAAATAGACATGGCATATGATACCTGAATTATATAATTTAAAATACAGAGAGGAAAAAGAATAAAAACTATTATATTCCAACTACATTGTAAATACAATAAAACCAAAGAAGTTTAAATTTCATTGGGATACTTTGCTTATATTTAAGTGTATATTATTAATCACAAACAATATATTTTCAACTATCCTATATAAAACTCAAATTCTCAGAACTTCAGTTTTCAAACTTTTAGAAATGTCATTTTTGAGGGTAAAGTATGAATTTGTTTTTTCATATGTTGATAAATGTTTTCTGTCCTATTTTATATTTAATCTAGCTCTCATATTTTTGCATTATTCTTATTAGCTTAAAAGATGCATGTTCCCATAAAATAAATTTGATGATATGGGAATATTAATTTGTTTGGATCTGTATCAATGTTCACTCTAAAAAAAGGAGCTCCTACTGTCACAGCTGTTGCAGAAAATGAGTTGTCATACATACTTAAAATCAGTTTAATATGGAATGATGTTATTGATCTCCCTTTAAAATTTTGTAGCAACTATAAATCAGTTTTCTGGGACAATAGCATTATCTATATATGAAGCCAACAGCAATGCTTATTTAATATCTCTGTTGATTATTCATTAATCCTTTTCTTTCTTAATAATAAACTAGAAGCAGAAATTTGCTGGCCTTAAGGCAGCAGACAATATCCAACTCTCAGTACTGGTAGGTTTGTTCCCTCTTTAAAGTATGTTTAATCTCCACCTTCCACTGAGCTGCTAGCCTTCAAAATGCACAAGAATTTAAAAAGAGAGAGAAGAAGGAAGAAATTTAGCTAATCCCATTGCCTTCACTAGAAGTAGTAGAAAACTCCTGGTACAGTTTTCTTTTCTCATTGCTAACAGATTTGAAAAAGAAAGTAGTTCATTTCAAATGTCTCCAATTCTTTCTCCTTTTTTTCCCCCTACCCATATAATGGTCTAGGAAATCTATCACACTCTCCTCCATGGAATTTATTATTATTTTGACTTCAAGTACCTTGTATTTTTGTCATTTTTACTATATTTATAATAATTGTTACTATTTCATTCAATGTTTAATATTATTTCCACCCACCCCATTCCTAACAATACTCTGAGGTATCATCCAAGTTAATCAGTAAAAATAGTTGACCAATTTCATTCTTTTCAGTGCTTGTATATCCTGTATGATTAGTAAACTGGTTTAAATCTTTCCCTTTCTCTCTCTCTCTCTCATTTATTCCATCCTTTTTGGTACAGTAATATATTGTAAAAATGAGTAACATATTGCTGATATTGTTTCTGGAATTATAGATTGGTAGGTTAGCTAAAATAGGATGAGAGTTGTGTACTTGTGCTGTAGGATCTAGAATTCACACAAGGGATGTAGAGATGTACTTTATTTTCCAAGTGACTGCAAGCATTCCAGTTGAAAAATTCAAAAAATAATTTGGTATTCTGCCTACCAAAGATCTACCCACTATAGATTCCATTTTCTCATTGCCTACGTGAGAGCTCTATATGAACCCAAATCTATCAAAAAAAATATCAGCCATTTTTGGATAAAGACATGCCTGCTTTCTAGGACTCCCAATTCTTAAAGATTTCAAGTGTTGAATATCTGAAGTGCAGCAATAAAAAGGAGGCAATATGAATCACAACCTTTTCAAAGAAATATACTCATCACTAATGTCGCTTGATGCTACATCACAGATATTCCATCTGGGGCTAACTGGCCTGTCTTGACTCCTTCTGGACTATATACATTATCTGAATAAATTGTACTTCTGACTAACATTTCTACTAAGATGTACCAATCACAATTCTAGACACACTAAGCCATCACTATATTCCATTAAATCTATTCCATTAGCCAGTCTAATTCCTACATTTTTGACTCTTATTTCAGATCAATCAATCTCTCAATCAAAATAAATTAGCAAATAGGTAGGGCCATTTGGGATTTAAAATGACAGTCTTGTCTCCAGCACATATGCTTTTCTAAGATTTTTCTAACATGAATTGAGAAGTATTAGTCTCAGTGTGTAGTTAGAAGAGGGAGGGAATAGAAAGGAAAAACTCAAGGGGATTGACTTTTCCTTTATGTATGTTGAAGGAAAATGGATTATTTTAGAGTTCTCAACTCTAAAATGTCATGGATAGGATGTTGTCAGCAGTGCATAATATGTATAGAATTCTTTAAAGTGATTGCAAAAAAATCCCACAATATTGGGGTCTGTGCATATTTAGAGGGACAGAGAAAAATAGATAAATGAATAGAGAGAATGAAAACTAAATGGTGCAAAATGAAAATCACATATGAATCAGGGAAATATTGGAACTTCTTGTACTATTCTTGCAAATTTTCTATAAGTTTGGAAAAATATAAAAACAAAAAATTATAAAACAAATTTTAAAATATAGAAGGAAAAGATTGAGCAAGATGGAGAAGATGCCAACATGAGTTTGGAGAAGTAGATAGGAATAGAATCACCTAGGGCTTTGGGGGCCATAACTCATTAAACTTCAACTTGGATGAGGTTTTTGTTTGTTGTTTTTGTTATTTGTTTGTTTTCTTACATTTTTGTCTTTTTCTAATAAAAGCTTTCAGTTGTGTTATGTCAACTTTGTTTCCCAACGGGAAGCAAGTTTATTGACATAAGTCTAGTTTTTCAGTTACAAAGGTACTCCCTGTCCTGCAGAGCAATATAAGATTGTGGCTTCAAAACTGTGACATAGAAAACTGGAGAACTCTCTCATCTTAAATTCATCCTCTCTGTTTGATTTTCTGCTCTAGGTATGTGAGAGAAAGATTGAGAAGCAAAGGCAACTAGTTCCTTGTTCGCAGTTTTTGGTGAATTGAATTTTCTATTTGTTTCTAGAATCAATGTTTCTGAATGAGAGCAACAATATAGCCATGATAGTGAATAAGCTGACCTCTTTATCTTACCTCTGAGTACATATTTAGCTTTGTTTTTACTGTTGTGGCTAAGAATTTAACTTTAGTTCATGTTTTTCTTCTCTTGTAAGGCCAGCTCAACATTTTCTTCACAGTTATATGTAATCATATTTATCATTTTTAATTAAAAAGTACTGATTTAGAAAAAATAATTAGAGTGAGCTTCTGTTCACATGGTATCTTTAAAAAATAAAAGTTTATATACCTGCCATCATATAAAGTTTATGGCTTATGAAATTTGTTACATAAAAATATAGCTATGACTAATCAATTTATACAATACATACTATTCTGGATATAACATAGAAAAAATAAACAGCAAGAAAAATAACAATATTATGCTGAATTTTTATTATGAACCTACATATGTAGATCATTGATTATTTTCCCTTTTTTTTTTTTTTTTTTTGGTAAATTGTGCACTAGAATTCTTCATTCAAGTAAAATGCCACATGAAACTCAACATAAAATAGATGAAATCTACAATGATTTGGTAAAAGTTTTTGGGGCAGTCCTAACACCCTACCTTTTCTCAATTCCCATAACCTATAGAGACTCCTCAGATCACTCTGGATCTTTGAAGAGCAAATTTTAATACTAGCTTAAATGATACTCAGTGATTTCTGCATCTCTCATTTTTCTGCCTAGGAAAATGTTAAAAATAACTGGTGCTTATTAAATAATTATGTGATGGAATATTATGAAGTATTTAACATCAATATTTTAGAAAAACAAAAATGCTATTGATATGTTTTTTTAAAAAATTAGGATATAAAATATGTTTATAATATGATATCTATTTTATGAAAGACTGGATGGGAATATTAAACATTGAAGTACAGAAAAATATTAACAGTATATATCTCTACATTGTGGAATTTTGGAGTGAATTTTACTTTGAAAACATGTATGTTTTCTCAATTCTCTACAATATAACGTTATCAGAATAAACTGAGATAACTCTCAAAAAATATTTTTATTTAAATTTAATTTAAATTATCTTTAACCCAAACTTTTTCCTAATAAAATTATTGTTGAAATCATAAAGTATTTTAGTTGAAAGAAACAA
Source organism: Varecia variegata (assembly GCA_028533085.1). Lineage (NCBI taxonomy): Eukaryota > Metazoa > Chordata > Mammalia > Primates > Lemuridae > Varecia > Varecia variegata. Next base: position 47,547,765 of record CM052441.1, read on the forward strand.
TATAGATCTTCCTACTTAAGCCTAAATAATATTAGTGTTCCATAAAAATGCTGTTATTACATAAATAATTTAGGAAATACCACATAGTATCATTTACCTTTAGAGAGATTCATAATTATTTTAGAATTTTAAAGACTAAAATAATAAAGATCATTAACTTGTAATAAGAACTAGAACAAAGATTTTTAACCTAGGATTCACAGTCTGTCAATGCAGCCTGGTGCTTAGCACTTTGATCTATTATTTTCAAGAAATTTGAAGCCTGGATATTTCATTGAAGGCACACTAAAAGCTTTATCATATACAGGCAAATTATTAAATATTACTTTAAAAATATTAAATTTGTCAGAGTCTTCAGGAATTATCAAAAGTTTATTCACTATCATTCTATTTGAAGTGTTAATTATAAATAAATATGCTTTATGCTGATAAGTAAGAAATCAGAGCTGAGAAAATGAACAAAAAGAAAATAAACTAAATATAAAAAATTATTTTAAAAATAATTAGAAGGAAAGGTTACTATGTATCTGCACATGTGCTTGATTCACATATACATGTTTTATTTCATTTATTTTATTCACTGTACTTCTTTATTCACACTTTTACTCAAATCCCAGAGGAACATTCAAGACAGTAAAATGGGTCACTGTTTTTTTTTTTTCTTTTTTACATGAAAATTTTTATCAATGTTTAATGAAATAAATGTCCTAAAGAAATCTGGCTTGCAACAACTATCTCTTTCTAAAAAGAAAATCCTCACAGGCTTATGAAAGAGTCCATGGCCTACACTTCCTGGAAATTTTCCATTTATTAACTCTTATTTAAAGTAAATAGTACTGACTCAATATAACCTTTACCTTCCAAAGAAATAGTTTTGAAAAAATAATTCATACAAGAAGCCTGGAATAAAGTTATAAACAACAAGAAGAACAAGTTATAAATTGTTCTTTTGCATAGTGATTGAATGAGCTTGCATTTGACCTTCCCAACCTCATCTTCCTCCACAATGAGCAATCATCCTTCCCCGAACAGGTCATGTACTTTCTCACACACACAATGATAGAACAAATTCATTTCCTTTACCTGATAAACTCCAAGTTTCCCTTAAATAGCCCATTCCACTATTACCTACTCTATAAAACATCATTCAGTACCATTAGACAGAATTAATGCATTTCCACACTGTGTTCTCAGAACACAGAACATGAATAACCAGTGGCAAAATCTAAAAGAAATAAATATTTTTAAAACAACTGTCTTTAAGGAGTATTGCCTAATATTACCTGCTGGGGCAGCATATATATTTCAAAAATGGCCACAGAAATATTTTCAGTCTAATGACCTTGCAAAAATGAGTCAGTATCTGCCCTATTTCTTCTCTTTGAATCTGGAAAGAACTTTGTGTCCTAAGGAATATTTAGAAATGGTGTTTTCTTATTTCCTAATCTAGGTCATAAAAGGTGATATGGCTTTCCTTCTTGTCTTTCTCCTCCCTCCCCCCAGGAAATTTGCCACCAGGAACTACCCACATGCTGTGAGAAAGCCCAAATTGGCCCTCACAAAGACAGCATGTAAACAGAGAAATGGGGCCTCTGGCCAAGAGCCAGCATCAACCACTGGATTTGTAAGTGAATCAGTAGCCATCATATGATTCCAGCTTCCAGGTTTCACCTCTTCCAGTTTGCCCCTTCTTAATAAGGGCTTAGCAAAGATTCTTAATTTGGTGTAGCAAAGGAAAATTTCTTTCTTTTGTTTATATTCAGATCTTTTCTAAGTTTTATTCCTTCCCTTTTGTCCATTCCTTGATTTTTTTTGGCCATATGCAAAAGTATACGGAAATATTCCTCCCTTGTATAAAACCCATAGTCTCATATTTACCCTCAAAATTCACTACAAAGGTAGTTTTAATCAATCAAATTGCAACAAGTTGACTACCTAAAACATGTTCTGGGAAATAGCCGACCACATACTATCAGTTAGCTTTAGAGGGGCTTTTCTTTCTATCTTTGTGACCCTGCAGCTTTCCAATCTTTAGTTCTGTGCCCAGGGTCAGCATACTGTGTCCTGCCAGTGCTGTGATGATGGTAGAGATTCACTCTCATTCTATAAAAGTACCTTCCTGTGTTATAAGCTGATGAATGACTTTCCCAATTGGACAGTACATGAATGGCATGACACCGTCTGTGTGGCATTGTGAATAGCTTCTCTATCTGACGGAGCTCAAAAGTGTTTTCTTTCACTCTGGGTCACCTCTGCAGTAGACACTAGTAAATCAAATCATTTGTTTATTATTTTATTATCCACCTGGCTATAATCTGAGTTTCATAAAAGCAGAAAATTTGCCCCATCTTAATTGCTACAATGTTAAGGATAATTTCTCATATAGGAGATGGTCTATACATATTTTTGAGTGAATATTTCATTTGGAAATCTTAAAATTAATAACTGATAATAACAATGTTCCTTCAATTCTTCCCCTCAATTATTCACTCTGCAGATGTTCTTTAACCTTTTCAAACGCTTTCTAACTCTAGTCCTTTCTCTCAATATTTCAAACCTTATCATATATTCTGATTTTCTTAAATAAACAATTCTTCATGTGGACTACTTCAGCCAAGCCTGTCTATACCCACAACTGCAATATGCATAACTGTCAGTCAGTCCAGATAACCATCATGTATGCTATTTTTACCCCTTTACCAAGGCAGCTGCACCTGACCAGAGAAAGATTTCATAATAGATTTTTAATACCAGAAATTTCCAGTTTCCAGCCCCCATGGCCCTTTAGAGTGATCAGACAGTTGTTCTGTTTTCCCAATAAGTTTAATCTACTGTTATTTTCTAAGGCTGTTTCAAAACTTCTTCACTTACTGAATTCTCTTTACTCATTGCATTTCCTCTCTTTCTGAATAAATGGTCTCTAATTTACTCAGAAGATAGAATCTATAAAGTGTATAATCATTCCTCCATGCCCATGTAGAAACATAACGCCTTTTACATCCATCCTTCCATCCCTCTGTCCACCATCCTTTTTCATGTCTAATAGAGAAAATGTGTTTCCCTCTACTTGTGTTCTTAATGAAACCAACTATCTCTGCCTCCCTCTACTTCACTCCAAAGATCTCCGGGCAAATTATTCCACATCTTTCATTCATCAACATCTCAGTTATGACTGCCTCTTCATATCCACATTTAAACACAAAATTTTTTGTACATCTTGTGAAAATAAAGCCCAGATAATTCCTCCATTTTGTACCTTATTCTAGGTGCCAGCCTATATCTATACATCCTTTCAGATATTTACTTCACTTGAGGTTTTTTCTTCCACATTCCTAATGAATTACTAAAATGATTCATTGTCTTTATTTCCTTCATTTCCCTGTCCAATCACCTCTTCACAGAAATAGTCAACTACTATGGTAATATTAAATGGAATTAATTACAATTTTTATGTTTTATTACCAGCCACACTTTTGCTTTTGATTTTTAATTTTGCCCTGATATTTTCACTTTCATTTATTCCTATTACACCATTCTGGATTTTCTGCTACTTTTCTAGCCACTTCTAAATTTAACAAATATACATCTTTTTCTCTTCTTACACCCCCTCGATGATTGTTTTCCTCTGCGTAACAAACTATTTTTCCTCTCTTCACTCTCCCATTTCCTTGAGTGATATATTAAATATATATCATGCTTTAATTACTATCTAAATGATGATAAATTCTAAATATGTATGTTTATCCCAGATCTATCACATGAACTCCAGACCCATATATCGTTACCTAATAGACATTTACACTTGGGTTTTCCATAAGCATCTCAATTCTTACAAATTCCAAAGTGACCTCATAATTTACATACCCCTTACATTTTTTTCATGACCCTATGTATTAATTATTTAAGTAATTAAAAGACCTTCCTCTGGCTTTGCTATTTCTAACCCATACTTAGATGTAGTAAATTTTGGCAAAATTGTACAAAATTCATCTTCCATACATGCATCCAGGAATCAGAGCACAGACCCCTTCTGCTCTAAGGACCCACTGCCCTTGACCCAATGTCCGGTCTGTGGATCTTCCTTTAGTTCCTACTTCTCAATTCTCAAAGAGCACCACCCCTCTCCCAATTCCCTTATTATATCCATGGGATATCTAGCATAACTTCAGTGGCCTTTTACAAAACACAAAAATTCTCCTAGAAGCATCTTTCGTCAGTCTTGACAAAGATCCCAGAGGAAAAAAATCCAGGTGCGGAAGAATCCAGGAAGGGCAAAATACAGGTAGAACAAACAAAATTTAATTTAATATTTCAATAAGTTATTCTGTCATATTTATACAAACAGCCAACATTGTAATGAATACTTTTTAAATTAATATGGAAAGCCTAAAATAATTTTATTGTCTCTTTAAAAGGATATTCCCATCACTCACATTTAAGAAACGTGGATATTGGCTACATTCCCTTTCTCTCACATGAACAGGATTTAGAGAAGGACCGTGAACCATCAAAGACACAGTCTAGATCTGAGAGAGCTATCACCCCAGGACACATAGCCATACTGCAGCTGCAAGCTCTTACTCAGAGCACCCCAAGGCAATGGCATGATGACTATAGCTCCAAGCTCTAAATCCACAATTGCTCCTGAGTGAGTTTAGTCTTCTATCATGTATGTTCATTGTTTATTCTCCTCCCCAAACTGCTGAATTTACCATGATTCTCAATCTTCACATTATAGGACCCAACATTCTTTACCTTTGCTCCAACTGCACCTTTATCTTCCAAATTCTCTTTACTTTCTTGTTACTGACTCATACTTCAATTTATTTCTCAACACTTCCCACTTACCTTCTGAAACTCTCTCTCATATTTATCACTCTAAACTCTCAATCTCTTCTCACTTCCAGCATCTCCCTTCTTCAATCAAAACCAACATTTTTTTCTTAAAGACTGTCTTATGACCTTGAAGTGCTGCGGCTTCATTGTTTTCTCTTATCAAATACTTCAGAATTGACAGGTTACTCTGCTATCGCCAGTCTCTATTCCATTCTGAAAGGCTTTTGTTTTGAGGCTTACTCCATTTTTTAAAGAACATTCTCTCCATTTTCTTTTTTTATCCACACCTCATTAAAAATATTTTGTTGATTTTTTTCTATTTTTTAGTTGACATATAATATAATTTACATACAATGAAATGTACAGATTTTAACTATACGCTTTCATGAGTTTTTTACCCACTATATTAAAATATGAAACATTCCAATAATCTCATAAAATTCCCTCAAGTCCCTATATTTATTTATTTATTTATTTTAATTTCAAAGTATTATGGGACTACAAATGTTTTTGGTTACAAGAATCATTTTTGTAATGCTTGAGTCAGGGTTATAAGTGTGCTTGTCCCCCAGATAGTGTTCATTGTACCCATTAGGTAGGTTTTCACCCATCCCCTCCTCTGCCCTTCCCCCGGGTTGATTTACACTGGGTGACACGTCCCTCTATGCATATGTGTGCTCACTGGCTAGTTCCAATTTAGTATATAACATTTTGTTAATCCACTTATGAATTGATGGACATTTGGGTTGATTCCACATCATTGCAATTGTAAATTGTGCTGCAATAAACATTCAAGTGCAGGTATCTTTTTGATAAAATGACATTTTTTTCCCTTTTGGGTAAATATCCAGTAGTACAAGAGGTAAAACAAAGCAATAAGGTACTATCTAACAGGATAAACAGAACAGCATCCCACATATCAATTCTATCAATCAACATGAATGGTTTAAATTCCCCACTCAAGAGACATAGGCTGGCTGAATGGATAAAAAAAAAAATACAAGTCAAGTATCTGCTGTCTCCAGAAAATACATCTAACCCACAAGAATTCATACAGACTGAAGGTGAAGGGATGGAAAAAATATTCCATGCAAATGGGAATTAAAAGAAAGCAGGTATAGCCATTCTGATATCAGATAAAATTGACTTTAAATCAAAAATAGTAAAGAAAGACAAAGATGGTCATTTTATTAATATAATGGTAAAGGGAGCAATTCAACAAGAAGACAACAATCCTAAATATTTATGTATCTAACACAAGAGCATACATTTTTCTTTTGGCATCATCTATTAATTGCACAGGTACTCTTGTTCATTAATGAAGTCCTGGTAACCTAGATGTCATGTTTCTGTAATACCTGGCATCTACGTACATTTGCACATCCATTGACGATTTACCTAATAATTTAGCCCTTCAGTTTTTCAATTTCTTGCTTTCGATAAGTTTTCATCTATCATTCTATTTAAGTTCATACTTGTCAGCAGTGGAAACTCTTATATCTCCAAACCAGCATTCTCCTCTTTAGCCACAAATCTTCCTTCTTCCAAGCTTGCTTTACAGAATTCAGAACATAATCATCTTTGGACTTCTTCAGGACCTACAGACTATTTATCCTCAACTTCCTTCCTACACATTGACTAAGATGGCCTTAATGTTCCCATCAGCTTGACTAAACTTTAGACAAGTTTCTTTCTATAAACACCTGGCCTCCTTTTTATTAGAGCATTTACTTTAGAAAGCTTATAAGCATATATATTTTTTCTGTACCTTTGAGATATAAATATTCTACCAGATTATTGCCATTTTTATAACTCATGAATGTCTTTCTCTAGGATCTGGTATCTAGCCCTTTGAAACACAGTTATCAAGAAAGTGTCCCAATTTTCTAGTCTCTGTAAAAGTCTAACTTAAATAAGAACAATTAACAAACGTGAATGACTTAATCACATTGACCAACTTCCTGCCTAAAGTCCTCCAGTATCTTTCCATTAGTTCACTCCAGCACTTAAAAACTCTCTTGACTTTTGTTTCAAGGATTTCCATTCAATCTCTCTACTCTATTGCAATAGTCTTAAACAAAGTCTTCCTTTTTGGTTTAACTTGTGTGGGTACAATTTTTTTTCTTTGACAACATTAACAAAAACTTATTTCTTAATGTGTTGAGTTTCTCTACCATTCCTACGAACAAGTAAAACTAGCATCTACCAACTTACAAAACCTATCTCAAAATCATTTTTACTTTAAAATGTATATAACTATTATTCTGATTCATACCTTCATGTTCTTGTCCAAACTATCTTTAGTTATCACCTAAATTAGAGCAATAGCCTTTAGACTGGTCAGACCTGTTGTTGTTTCCCTCTGACAAAGCCTTAATATAATAGCCAGTTGTTTCTCACAATGTAAATTAGACTATATTCCTTATCTTCTTAAAAATTTTTATGGTTATTCATTTGTCTCAAAATAATGATTAAATTTTTTTATATTTCATAAGACCTTGAGCTATCTGGTCACTTCCTATTTCTCTAACCTCATATTTTTCCCATGCTCATCTTTAGTCCATATGTTCTAACCACATTATCATTCTTTCACTTTTAACCAAGCTACGAAGATAATTATTTTCTTAGGAATTTTACAAACATTGTTCAATTGCACTGAAAAATTAAGCTGCATAAACGTTCACCTTCATCTTAATTTTTACAATTCCTTAGATCATAGCTCATTTTCTCAGAAGAGCTTATGAATGAATGAATGAGTGAAGAACTCAGTAGAGATACATATAATAGGAAAGTGTCTATGTTAACTTAAAAACACAGTGAACACTGGGGGAAATGTGATGATGAGTCAACAGTGGTAGTTCACAGAATAGCCTTCCCTGAAAAAATAATTTCAGATGTTTGATACCTTGAAAGCATTATCATTTGTTGGGTATATGATACTAAATTCAGAAGAATATAGTATTAAAATATGGAATTGAAAAGGTATATAAATTTTGGAATGTGAGAGTAAGGTATTTTAAGAGATTTAGAAGAAGTTGAATGGAACCCAGGTCATTCTGATAGATAAACTGTCAGCAGGGAATCAAGTCTATGCGCTATACAGAGACTATGGATTTGCTTGATTGTGTGAGTTCATAATCCATTGCCCAAACCACATGGAGAGATATATTTTGGATTTCAGACATATTTGTTTCAGATTTTAGAAAAGTAACATGGTGCATACAGTGAATATTATTACTCAACAGCCCTGACATGGTCTAAAACAATATGCTGTAATCACAGACATTTATATGACTTAAGTAAATTATATGAGCATTTGCAATATTAGTGAGATAAATAAAGACTTAAATTGCACCAGTCAAGTTTTCTAGCCAAATACAATAATGCTAAACTTTAAAAAAAATTCATGTTATGATTTTAGAGACATTGATTAACATATTGAAATAACAGGAAAAAATAATATGTACCTATATCTTTTGAGAATCAGAATGCAATGAACAATAGTACAAATGAAGACCAAGAGCTTCAACACATAATTGGAAATGTAGGTATATAAGCCCTGCTCTGCATACTATATGTTAAATAAAACTAGAAATAATTACCTTGATGGAATTCACTTTTAAGTTCAAATGAAAATGGGACAAAGCAAAGTAGAAAAAAAATTCTTAAAAATTAGAGTACATTCTTAAAAATTCAGAGCATTAAATTGTGCAGCAATATCCCAGTTTAAATAAAATAATCAGATCCTTAGTGTTTCACATGCCTAATTCCTAAAATGAAAACTATTTCTGGTATCTCTGACTTGTAGGAAAAATTATCTTATCTCAAAACATATATAATTTGAAGGTTTAGACTAAAAATAACAATCTTTATAAAAATTATGAACTATTAAGTTAATATATTCTATTATATTATTATATTGAATATATTATTACTTCAGGAAAATTAAGCTTTAATGAGTTCATAATAAAATAATTAAGAACTTCTATTTCCCAGGGGGAACTAATTATTTTTATTCAAATATATTATTAAAATGGGGAGAAATAAATATTACTATCGATTTTTTAACCTGTATAATGTTCTAAAGGTACAAGAACCCACTAAGTTTAAAAGATTAATGAACATGACTGGCTTAAGTAATGTTATCAATTTAATTTTATATAGAACTTGATTTAAAATTCCAAATTGATTCTTTTATCACAGAGCATGAAAAGATTTTATTGGAGTTTTTCCTTTTTGTTTTCTAGATGAAATTAATTCGCCATCTTATGAATTTGTAGTTTAATTGAATGTTAATTTAATTTCAAGATTTTATATACTGACTTATATGTCTGTCATAAACCCCACATGTCCTTTTTAACTTTAAGCATTAGAGACTCCTTTTCCTCTAAAATATTATTTATTTACCTCTAAAATAATCCTGAAATCTGTTTCCATCTCTCCATTCTATCCTCCATTACCGGAACACATGACCTTATCTTATGCCACTTGGATTGCTGTGTTTTTTTACTATTGCTATGTTTTTTAATTCTCAGAAGATTCTCTCCATGAAAATAAATGTTAAAATGTGTGTTTCATTTATTACTTAATTTATTGGAAATATTCATCCAAAAGCAAAACATTAAAAATAAAAAATAATTATTTTGCTTTAAAACATTGATGAAAAATTTGATATATTAAATTCCTGTAAAATTAATCTGATTGCAAATTCACTCAGATGATTCTTTTGAAAACAGCAAGTCCAATGTTACCATTGAGAAAGAAAGATGCATCATCACCAGAGAAATTATGGATGCTAAAATATTTATAAGGCAATACTAAGAACACATTTATATAAATAATTTTGACAACTTAGAACAAGAGTCAGCAAACTACAGCCCATGGGCCAAATCTGCCTACTGCTTATTTTTGTATAGCCCATGGACTAATTTTAAATGATGGTAAAATAATCAATAGAAGAATAATATTTGACATGTGAAAATTACATGAAATTCAAACGTCAGTGCCCATAATTAAAGCTCCATTGTAACACAGCCACACGCATTCAGTTATATAATTTCTATTGTAGCTTTCATGCCACAATGGCAGAGTTGAGTGGATGTTATGCAGACCTTATATGCTGCTCTCATCATATCACACTGCTCTTCTTTTTGTGCACTACAAATTTCAGTGAAACAATTGCAACTCTGCAGTGTTTCAAGTTAAACTCTAATTAAGGAAATGTAATTCCTCAGAAAAGAAATGAATTATTCCCATTCGTTTATCTGTATTGCCAAGTGTAATAGACCTGTATTATAAAACCTTATATCCTGTGTTATTATTTATTAAATTTCTCTCTTAACATTTAGAAATATCCACTTAATAATCTTGATGTTGACTCTCAGCCTATAAAGTTTAAAATATTTACCATTTGATGCTTTAGAGAAAAAGTTTCTGACCCCTGGCCAAGACGAAGTAAATTACTTGAAGTATGCATACTTGACTGATAAAATGTAAGAATAAATAGAAAATCTAAGTAATTTTATATTTATTCAGTAAATTTAAATTATAATTTTAAAAATTTCCACAAATAAAATTACAGGCACAGATAACTTCACTGATAAAAAATTTCATTAAACATTTAAGAAAAAATAATAGTAATTCTACGTAAACTCTCAGAAAATAAAGATGGATCATTTGCCAACTCACATTATGAGCCCAATATCACTCTGATCAGACAAAAAAGTCACAATATAAGAAAACTACATAATAATGACTTTTATGAGCTTTGACCAAAAAAGAAATATATTAGCAAATCAATCTATCCATATATAAAGTGAAAAATCATAACCAAGTGGGGTTTATTCAAGGAAAGCAAGTTTTGGTTTACTTTAAAAAAATCTAATGTAATTCATCATATTAAAAAATAAAGGAGAGATGTTCCTGTCACTAGAAGAAAAAATGAATACTTTAACATCCATTTATGATAAAAACTCAGCACACTAGGAATATAAGGGAACTTTCGCATCCTTGTAAATATAGGACAACTATATAAAACCTAGAGCTACTATTATGCTCAATGATGAAAGGCAAAATGATGTCCCCTTAAAATGGATGATAAGCTGGGGGAGTCTAACTAGGTTCTAATCTGTTCCATAGATCTATGTGATTCCTCTTATTCAAAACCACACTGCCTTGATTGCTGTACCTTTATATAATATATCTTCTAATCAGGTATTATGAATTCTCAAAATTTATTCTTTTGGAAAAGGTCTTTTTCTTCCTATATAAATTTTAGAATGAAATAGTCACTTTTAAAACAAAAACCAAAACCAAAAACCTTTCAAAATCTATATTGGTACTGTGCTGAACCTGTAGATACATTTGGGGAGAACTGGCTTCTTAATATTATTGAGTCTTTTGATCCATGACTGTGGTCTCTCTCCTTGTATTTGTTTAGGCTCTTTAACATATCATTCCAAAATATTACACAGTTTTAAGTGTACTGATCAAGCATACATTTTGTTAAATTTATTTTTAAATAATTCATTTGGAGTATTATTAAGAGTATATTTGTTTTTGTTTTATTTGTCAATATTTTCATTGCTAGTACTATATAGAAAAAATATTTTTTTATATAATAAACTTGCATTTTGTAGCCTTGTTAAATTCACTTATTTCTAGTGGCTTTTTCCCTTAATTATTGAAGATTTTCTAAATGTACAAGTATATGCTTTGTGAGTAAACCATGTTCCTTATTCTGTTCCAATCTGATTTCTTTCATTTCCTTTGTTTCCTCATTGCACCAGTTAGGAGTCCAATTACATCATGTGCCACATAAAAAAGCTACATTCTACCTATATTTCTGCCATTTTTAGTTCTCCATATAACATACAAAATATTTTCATATGTTTTTGAACTTCTAGTCTCTAGTTTGATCCTAAATATTTCCTCATTGTATAGCATTTTACATTCCTATTTTTATGGCAATCTGTGCGGTTAAGAGATCTATAAGCTTTCAAATTTTATAGGGGTACTTACCACAAACCTACCTATATTCAGGTCTCATCCCCAACCACTTTTCCACACGTTCTACTTCCTACGGTGATTTTGCCGGTGCTCCTAAAACATGGCAGGCACCTTTCTGATTGTGAATCTTCACTGTTGCTGTTTTCTCTGCATGGAACACACTTAGCCCAAACAGCTGCGTGTCTCATTTGCTCACTTCCTTCAGGTGTCTGCTCATGTCTCCTTACCAGTGGAATTTACAAAGACTACTCTATATACACATATCAAGCCCTGTCCACAGGATCCCTGGTCATGCCTTATTTTTCTCAATGTCATTTGTTAACATTTGGCAACTGCTTATATTTCTTTCCACATTAGAATTTAAACATTTTAAGTCTAGGAACAATATACGTAACAATTTATGTTTGGCTCACTGTGGCATCCCCATAAATTTTAATAGTGTCTGAAAATTTATGGACACTCAACAAATATTTTGTGGAAGAATGATGAACAATTAATGTATCCATCATTTCGATGAGAACTCAAAATACTTTAAGTACATTCATTGGATATATTAAGTGTGATCAGGGTCAATGTAATGGGAAAATATTTGGAGATTTACACAAGTCTGTTTAAAATATATTTTGATGAACATTAAACATGCACAAAGTATCCAAACAAAATGTGACATTGGACATGTACTTTAAAGTGGAATAAATAGCATGTGTTTCATGATTTTATAAGAGGAAAAGATAAGAAAGGAAATATGATATTTCTTGTATTCTTCACGAAGCTGAAAACCATTGCCTACTGTGGACCAGAGATTTCAACATATGGGAAAGCATATCCCACAGTTTCTAATATTAATGAAAAATCTCTTATCACACATTTCCTAGACCAGAAGAAAGGAAAAAAACTCATTTCCCTCAAAGAAAAACTGAATATAACATATCTACCTTCATTTACAAACCATACTTATTTACAAACCATAAAATGACTAGACTCCCTAAGCTACTGAGGGAATGATTCCTCAGAGAGCTCTTGAAGTGATTACATGGTCAGCAGCAGTAGTAATGACAGAGGGACACAAATAGACATATTTAAAGGCAATAGCATTACTGCATGGAGATGAACCCACCCAGCAGGAAACAACACAATGTATTCCCAGACAGAGATGCACTTTGCAGGTTCCTGAGGTTTATACAAAATTATACAGTTGCTGATGATACTTGCCTGTGAATGGTGAATTCCCTCCAAGCTGCAACAAATTGATTTCTGGCTGTGTAGCTGGCCTTTTATCACTCTTTTAGAAGAACTGACACTACAATCTATACATTACCTTTTAATGACATAATAATAGTAAGCATTTTTAATCAATAAAGACACATATTTTTCTCCAGGTATGGGAAGCATGTGTGAGAAAAATGAGGAGGTATACAGATACCTCTAAAAAGATTCTTTGCCTTTTGCTATATGGGATCTAGGAAAACACATTTCCAAAATAAAACACATAAACCTATAAAAAGAAAGACCTCACAAAGGAATGTACTGATAGTAAGGTCTATGTAATGTATATTTGCCTAGGTAAATACTAAAATAGTAGGGCAGGATAAAAATTGAAAAACATAAAATTTAAAGTTTTATTTTTATACACATCTTAAAAAGAATGAAACTTATTAAAGAAAAATAGAGGCAACACAAACCAAATCATACAGTGAAATTTCTTCCCACTTTCATTATATCATTACACTATTTTGACACTACAATTACTGCCTCACCATATATATATATAGATAGATAGATGTATATATATAACATATATATATAAATATCAACAATATCTATTGGCTAAAAGTATATAATAGGAGGTAACATCTGCTTCTCTAAAACCTAGAGTGTTATTATCAAGCTGTAAGATTCACTTACCATTTTCAAATAATCATAGCTATTTCTGTGAGTTAGGTCCACATGCTGCTGTGCAGTGTTGCCTACACTAACATTATTCAGCACTTTGGGTAATAATAGTTCCAAGATAATTATGTAGATAGAGTACTTCTTTATTATAGGGTTTTCTATAATGTACAACTCTCATATTTAACTCTCTTTTGTCTCATCTTCAATACTTTTTTTCATTGAGAAACTATAGTCAATTTTAGGTTGGAACTGAGCAAAACTCAACTAAAATTAGAAAGAAAAGTTAAATGTCAGAGTAGCAAGTGTCTGATTTTCAAGAAATGAATACTTTTAAGTGACCTTCAGAAAGTATATATTTTTCTCAGAAATACCTGAATGAAATTATCTAGTATTAAAAACATTATTAATGCAGTTTTATATAAAAACAGATTTTTACCTTTATAAAGAAATCAAAGGCCTTTGACATTATTTTATTCCTAAATTTTTTTCTGGTTAATAGTATTTGTGAACTGTTTAGTGGAAACAACGAAGATTGGAAAAAGAGATAAAAATTTCAATGAACAACTGGAAAACACAGAAGCAGAAATACAAATGTCAAAATTAGTATTCCTGGACTGCTATATTAAGATCTTTTATTCTTTTGCTGAGTTTGTTTAAATATTTTCATGTTAAAACGTTAATTTTAACAATAAAATTTCATAGCACAGTTTGTGTTCCACAAACATGGACCAACAAATCAACTAAACCATAGAAAGCAATCAGAATTAACTTTGTAAAATTAGATTTTGTAAAGAAACTATAACATGCCACATATTTATATTCTAGACTTAAATTTCAAGGAGAAACTTCATATACCCAGTAAGCTAGGCAAAATAACTTCCCATGTTGGCATCTGCCCAGGTAAATATTAAAATAATGGAACCTATGAATATATTACCTTACATAGCAAAGAAGGATTAAGGTAGCAGATGGAATTAAGGTTGCTAATCAGTAGACTCCAATATAGGGAGATGATTTTGGACTATCTGAGTGGGCCCAATGTAATCACAATGGTTTTAAATGCAAAACAGGAAAAGAAAAGTTTGTGTTTGAGGTGCTATGTGGCACCAAAAGTTTGTGTTTGAGGTGCTATGTGCTACCTCCACCAGATCATGCTGATTTTGAAGAGAGGAAGGGGCCAAGAATCAAGAGAATGCAGGCAACCTCTGAGAGCTCAAAAATGTGGGAAATAAGCTTGTCTACTAGAGGCTCTTGAAAAGAATGCCCTACTGACAAAATAATTTTAGCTCAGTGAGACAGATCCATGTACATTTACTAACCTACAGAACTGTAGAATAAATTTTTGTTTCTAAATTTGTGATAATTTGTTACAGTAGGAATGAAAAGTGAATACATCTACCAATAACATACAGATAACTAAAGAAAAGAAAATGTTTGGTGTGAGACAATTTTATATTCTATTTTTATCTTTTGTAAAAATGTATAATGAATTTTAAAAATATTAAACCTAGTCATTAAGTTGTTTTGGAATGTATTTTTATATCTACTGATGTTTTAAAACTCTCATGTCCTCTCTCAGCCCTCTCCTGAAAAACTCAAGATAAACCTAGTATTTCATATTTTCTAGGTTTGCACATACACATAATAAAATGTACAAATCTTAAATGAAGTGTTCAATAGCCATTTAAATACTGAATCATTTAGAATGTTAACTAGTTTTAGAACCTCAAGTAGCCTTAGAATATTATCAGGAAACTCAGAACCCTTTTTTAGTCTTCCTCCCAGATAATATTGAAAGGTAACTACTATTCTGAATTCTAGTGTCCTGATTTGTTTTGAAACTTTTTATGCTTTATCTACGTAAATGAAGTCCATACAATATGTACTCTTTTTCCTTCGGGATCTTTTGCTCAATTTCATATCTGTTTTAATCATTGAGGTTGTTCTTTTTGATTGTTGTATGATATTTTGGTGTATGGTTATAACATAATACAGATGGAATTAAGGTTATTAATCGGACTTTAATATAGGGAGATTATCCTGAATTATCTTGGTGGGCCCAAGATGTAATCACAAGGTCCTAAAATGTGGAAGAGGATGTCTGTGCACACACACATATATTCACATACACCTGTTGGATTATGAATATATCAAATCATTGGAGAATTGACATTTTTCAAATATGATGATCTTTCTAATATATGTCTTCCAATCTGTAAAACTTCATAACCTCAAACTACTTAGGCTTTTAATTTATCTCATATATCTTTTACATGTGTCCTATGCCTAGTGTTAATTTAAAAAGGAAACAAAAAAGACAAAATTTCATACTCAGGACCCTGTCACCTTGGATTTATATTAGATATTTTTATGTGTACTGATGGTATTCTGTGAAATATTTTTCTGTAATGAGATAAGAAAACTATAAGAAAACTGTAACTGAACAAAAAATTTTGATTATTTATGTTATCAACTCAATACAAGGGCCTAATAACACTAAATTTAACTATAATATATATATATGTATATGTCGTGGCAGACTTATCCTTTTGTGATAGCCTGCTTTACTTGTAAAGGAAAATAATTCTGCTATTGTAAATTACATTTTTCCCCCTAGATTGTCTCAAACACATGCAATATAACCTTTAACTTCTATGCTTAAAATAATTGCTTGGCAAATAGTGCCAGTGTATCAAATATATTCCTGTGAAATTACATGATAAAAAGTTAAATAATATATAACTTTTCCATTTTGCTTCTTGTTTTTGTTTTTATAATTAAATATATACTTATAAAATAAATATTATATATGTATATAAATACATAAGCATATTTATATATCCTTTTCTATAAAAAATTTGATGAGATATTAATGTTATTCACTTATGAACTAATCTCTCCATTCTCAACATCCGATGTGTTATTGTTGCTGTTTTTTCTGGAGTTAATAGTTCCTTTATTTCCATTTTGTTAATTTTCTATTAATTATTAATTGTTTCTTAATTTTTTATCAGTTTCTCAAATATATAGAAATATTTTATCATTTTACAAATGCCTAAACATATGAGGTAATCGGTCAGTTTCAGAGCCCAAAAATCTCCCGTTCTGATCTGGAATGATAGGTAGATTTCCAAACCTGATTCTGGGACTTCCATCCACTCTTCTCCTCCCCTGTTGTACACTTCTTTCTTTTTAAGTACAATGTCATAATTTTCTTGGTTTCATTTTTTGTTTTCTGAATTAGAATATTTCAGCTGATTCATAAGAAAGTCTACGTAGGATATAAAATTTTGAGTCTTTTTATATCTTAAAAATATTTTTATTCTACTCTTGCCATTCATTAATGTTTGGCCTAATATATCCATCTATGAAATACATTACTGCTATATACAACTATATATTGATTATATCAATATGTTTATTTTCTTTTTTGCTTTGTATTTTAGTTCTTTCAGTTTTTTTTTTTTTATGTTTTTTTGCCTATCTTCTATCTTTGTTTCTTTGCTATACTATATTTAAAACTTTCTGGTAATTTTTTTCCTGTAAATTTTAGTTAGCATGTTTTAAATCATTAAAGGCGTTTTCCTGTCCCCAAAACTTTATCATAACATTATGTTTTCATTTTATGGAATCAAAATAAAACTTCTCTGAATATGTGCATTATATCTTCCTTCTGAACATGTGATTGGTTTCTTAATTTAATAGTTTGTTCTTCACTTTGAGTGGAAGGAGGTACTTAAATATCTAGTGATTTTTAGCTGCCTTTGCTATTTAAGATTGAAGCACTTAAAAGGTAATTGGGAGTTCTGTGTACGTGGAAGAGTGGTGAAGGATGGGTAATCAGTGCATAATCACGTTTTTGTTTTTGTTTTTCTCATGGTTTTTAAATGTGATTCGCCCTTGTCTTTTGAAGATTCCCATGTCCCAGATGTGAAGATCTTTTTTCTGGTGTAGTTCAGTTTCTGCAATTTTAGGGGATAGGAGAAAGGAACTATATGTTTAGAAAATAAAATAGAAATAGGGATGCTGAAGTTCCATAATTCACTTTATAAAATATCATTAAATTTAGCTTCAAAGCTCGTATCTTATGCCTGACATGAGTGTGGTGGCCTGTGATGTCTGGAGTCCTCAGGATCAATTTCTCCTGTGAGTAAACCTCTGTTTTACATGGAGGATATAGAGCCTTAAGTAATCCAATTATTTGGAAGATAATATATTGTTTTATTCAGGTTCTGAATATGTCAGGGGTTCTGTAAATAAATTAATTTCTATACTAGTTTTCTCCTTTTTCAGACTTAAGTTGCAATTTCTTCACCTGTCATAAGTAAATTCATATTTTTCCTTCTACTTTCTAACTTCCAAAATCATTTTAAATGTTTAATTCACTTTTTCCTCTCCAATTCTCTTCATCTTTGTAGGATAGTAATACCTTTATTCCTCTAATACAAGTTGATTAAGATTTGGGCAAGAGGAATATATAAAATATGTAGTATATTTTCCTGGAAGTCTCTCTCTTTCTATGCTACTTACAGAGATATTTCAATCATTATCGTGGCTTTAAAAATGAAAAACCTATGCAGACCATTATTATGGTTTAAAAATGACAAATCTATACAGATATCTCTACAAGCTGTCACTCCAGTTATAACATCACTACTATCTATTCTATTGTATACTTGACATCTCATTGAATAGTCTATTGCCACTTCAAATGCTACATGCTTCAATACAAATTTGTAAATTCTCCAACTTCCCACACTTGTACATGTTTCTCCTATTTTGGTGAATGATATCATTTTTTCTCCATTATCCATATAAAACACCTTGTTGGTGATTTGTTATTCTTAACCCATAGTTAGTCACTGTGATTTATCATTTCTTCTTTCTTTTATTTCATTGCCCTTATCTTGTTTATAATATTTCTTATTTCATACTTTCTTAACTATTTAACCTGAGCTTTAGCGTCCTTATTTGTAAATGAATAAGGAAGGTGAGAAACAGAAGTAGTAAGTATTAATTTTTATACCAGGCAATGGTATACATGCTTGATACACACAATCTAATACAGTGTTCTTGTAATATATTTTTCTTTCCTTGCTTTACATTTTTATTGAAATACAATAAACTTTATTTATACATGCAATAAACTGAATTAAGTGTATTAATTTGCAGTATTAATTAATGATAGCTTAATGAATATTTACATATGAACATAAACAGGAAAGTTTCTAAATGCCTTTTCTACTCAATCCTAACCCCCAAGCACCAAGTGAAATAATTATTCTGACTTCAAATAGCATTGAATAATTTTATATCAACTTCATATAAGTAAAATCATGTCATATGTACTCTTTGGGTATGACTTCTTTTACTGGAACACAATGTCTGTGAACTAATCCATGTTGTTGTATCTATACTTTTTAATTGTTTTAGTTTATCCATCCTCTTGATAATGGACATTTGAGTTTTTTCCAGTTTTAAAATGTTATGAATAGTATTATTATAAATATTCTTATACATCAATTTGGTAGACATATACAGCATTTCTTAGGTATTTAGAAAAATACTACTGGCTTAAGTATGTTGTTTTAATTATTGCTGTTGCTGTTAGATCGTGTCTGGAATCATCTAAAGACTCAAATGAACTAGATATCAAAAATAGCTTGTCGCATGATTGACACTGAACACTGGCTGTCAGTGGAGAGTCTATCCAGGTGTTTCAAACAAATCACCTACACATCACATCTGCTTCTACATGTCATTCGAGCTTCTCACAGCTATGGACACTAGGATGTGGGAGGGAGTGTCCCAAAAGTAATCTTTCCAAAAATTCTAAGAGGAAGCTGCAAGGCTTCTGATAACCTATTCTCAAAAATCTCAAAACATCACCTCCGCCTCATTCTTGATTGTTTCAGCCAGTAACAAAGGGCAGGCCAGATTCAAGTAGAATGAATACAAGGGTCTGAATAGTAAGAGTCATAGTACGTTTGGAAGCCATTGTTAAGGACTTGCTATCAACCATATATTACCTCTTGTAAACCACTGAACAGTTTTCCAAAACAGTTTCAGCAATATATGTATGTTCCATTTCCTCCATACCATAATTAACATTTGAAATTTTCAGTATGTTCTTTTAGTTGTAGCAATCCTGGCGAATGTATATAGGCAAATTTTTTAGGCTTCAATCTGTGTTTTTTAAATGAGTATGTTGCTGAAGAGCTCTACATTCTTACTGGCTGCTTGAAAAATCCTCGTGTGAAGTGTCTATCTAAATTTGTGCCTTGTTTTAATGTTTTATTTCTT
Source organism: Varecia variegata (assembly GCA_028533085.1). Taxonomy (NCBI): domain Eukaryota; kingdom Metazoa; phylum Chordata; class Mammalia; order Primates; family Lemuridae; genus Varecia; species Varecia variegata. Next base: position 47,567,805 of record CM052441.1, read on the forward strand.
TTTCTTATTTATTTGTAAGAGTTCATAATACATTTGAAATATATATGTAAGATATATCTATTGTTCATATCTTCTATTATTTCGCTTGTCTTGGTATCCTCATAATGGTGTCTTTTATGAAAAATTTCATAATTATAATAAAGTCCATAATATTTTTCTTTTATATCTAGTGTATTTATGTTATTTAAGAAATATTTTCTACTTCAAGGAAGATCATGAAGATATTTCAGAATGTTTAAATCCTAGAAGTATTATATTTTATATTTTTAATTAAAGTCTATAATCCATCTCAAATTATTTTTTGTATAGTTTTTGGTAGGAATTAAGGTTCATGCTACCCATAAAAATCTTTAAGTGCTCCATGAATATTTATTGAACAAGATATTCTTTCCACTCCAAATTTCAGTGAAACTGTCGTTTTAAATCAGATGACCATATACGTGCAGGTCTATTGCTACGGTTTTAATTATGTTCTTCTTATCTATTTGTCTATATACTTTGCATATATTTTGTTATATTGCATTTTATAGATATTTTGGTAGTGTTTTATACTCTGAGAAAATTATAACTGATAAAGTCTAAGTAATCTGCACAAAATTAACAGCTGGCAAGTGATGGAACAAGGTTTTATGTCCTATTCTGTATAACTGGACAACTTGTGTTATTAATATTTTATCATACAAATTTCTATGAGAGTATCACTTTTAACATAGAAAGGTTGTATGAGTCAAATAGAATCACAAAAGTTAATTCTTTTTATTAGTTTGAAAGAACTAAAAAGACCAAATAACAAATAATCAAGAGGAAGATATAACTTTTCACTGGATCAGAAGAGATCAGTTGTGAGTCCTGATTGTCTCTAGTAGTTATATGGTATTGAGTAAGGTATTTACCATTTCTATGATGCAGAATATTTGGCTTCAGATATGTTTCCTTACCCTTTGGCATAAAGTTAGGCTATATACATTTTTAGTATCCTTTGTAGTTATGGCCATGCAATTAAGTTTTGGCTAAAGAAATATGAACAGCAATAATGTGCACCTCTTCCAGTTCTGCCCAGTAAAAGCTTCCCATGAATTGTCTTCCATTACCTTCCTTTCCCAGTCTGCTGGTTGGATATTAACATACAAGATAAAATCAGAAGACACATATTGAAAAACGCAGAGCCTCCATTAGTCTGCATTCTGAAATGTCTATGTAAACCAGAAAATGTCCTTTCATATCCAATCCTTCAAGCTGTTGTCAAAACATCATGAACAAGGCCAGGCGCGGTGGCTCATGCCTGTAATCCTAGCATTCTGGGAGGCCGAGGTGGGCGGATTGTTTGAGCTCAGGAGTTCGAGACCAGCCTGAGCAAGAGCAAGACCCCGTCTCTACTAAAAATAGAAAGAAATTATATGGACAGCTAAAAATATACATAGAAAAATTAGCCAGGCATGGTGGCACATGCCTGTAGTCCCAGCTACTCGGGAGGCTAAGGCAGGAGGATAGCTTGAGCCCAGAGTTTGAGGTTGCTGTGAGTGAGGCTGATGCCATGGCACTCTAGCCTGGGCAACAGAGGGAGACTCTGTCTCAAAAAAAAAAAAAAACACATCATGAACAAAAAATGAATATCTACTGAATTATCATTTAAGACTTTAAGGTATATCTTAAATTACTTAATTAAATTACTTAATTAATTAGTTAAATTTGCTTTAACTAATATATAAAATTTCAGCCTTCCCATATGTACAGTAGGATAATATTAACTACACACAAGTCTCTTGTGAAAATTAAAAAAAAAATGATAGTGATAAATTTGTAAACAAATTATGCAAATATGTTTGTAAAGCATAAATATTTCTGTTATTGAATTTTCAGGAGTCTATATCCTATTTCTTCAAACAGACTTAACATGCAGAAAGTAGGGTTCATATAAGAAATAATTCCTATGACTCAAAGCAACTACCATAGTGCCTTGTACACAACAGATTATTTATTTTATTCAATAATTTCATGATAATAAACCATGTCAATCTAGAAGCTGACATTCTGGCCTCTAAATATCATCACGTTTTTAAATTATCAATATATTTATGTTACAATCTGTATACTACTTGGCTTTTAATTTTGTGCTCATACAGAGATATTTTTGAATATTTAAAATTTTCTAAATTTACCCTTTCCATACAAATTTGTTTCATCTTGTATTTGTCACAACATCTTTAAATAATATCTTAGAGCACTAGTAAAAAAATCACAGAACTGACACTGTCTTTGCATTGCAAAGAGGAAAAAACTGTTTTAATAATTGAGTAAGTACTTACAGTAAATTTTAGGCAAAATATGTATTGAAAAATGCTAACTCATCTCTAAGTATTGCCTTTTATTATATGCTATAAATTTTAAAATCTTAAAACTACACATATAATAAAAATAAAGTCTTCAAATTGCAAGCTTTTGCTTCCATGCTAATACACACACTAATATGAAATTTTATAACGTACTTTTAAAGTTGTAAACAATTTCTCTGGTGCACTTACATTGGAGTTTTATATTGAGGTTCTTTTCTGGGATAAAAATATGTGCTGTTTATAGAAGTATTTGCGTTTAAAATATAGAGTTTCAGAAAATATTTTGTAAACTTAAGCAATCAAAGGACTGGTTCCATTTTTTCTACTCTGTGGAATGGTTAAAATGGCCATTTATTACTAAAAGACTAAAGAAGGTAGCGTATACATTTTTATTTATTTGTACCCATTTCTTCTCTCTCAGTATCAGAGTCATAAGAAATAAAAAGTAGCATATAAGAAGTAGTTGTGTACCTATAACATATATGTGTTTAGGAGTGTAACTGACACTGGTACTAGCATCCTAGCAGTTGCCTGTGGCTCTGGCAAGGATTAATCTTTTGAAAGATAAACTGTCTTTAATACATTGCTCTTTCATAATCTCTTAGATTTCTGTGATATTACATTATATTACAACTATGTTTTAGTATTTTCCTTTATTTCAGCATATTGCAGGGGTACAAATGTTTAGGTTACATGTATTGCCTTTGCCCTGAGTCAGAGCTTCAAGCATGTCCATCCCCCAGATGGTGCGCACTGCACCCATTAGGTGTGAATATACCCATCTCCTCCTCCCTCCTCCCACCTGCCCGACACCTGATAAATGTTACTACTATATGTGCACTTAAGTGTCGGTCAGTTAAGTCAGTTAATACCAATTTGATGGTGAGTATGTGTGGTGCTTGTTTTTCCATTCTTGTGATAGTTCACTTAGTAGAATGGGTTCCAGCTCTATGCAGTGTAATACAAGAGGTGCTAGATCACCATTGTTTTTTGTGGCTGAGTAGAACTCCATGGTATACATATACCACATTTAATTAATCCACTCATATATTGATGGGCACTTGGGTTGTTTCCACATCTTTGCAATTGTGAATTGTGCTGCTATAAACATTCAAGTGCAGATGTCTTATTTATAGAATGTCTTTTTTTCCTTTGGGTAAATCCCCAGTAATGGGATGACTGGGTAAATGTTAGTTCTATTTGTAGCTCTTTGAGATATCTCCATATTACTTTCCACAGACATTGTACTAGTTTGCAGTCCCACCAGCAGTGTATGAGTGTTCCTATCTGTCCGCATCCACACCAACATTTATCATTTTGGGACTTTCTCATAAAGGCCATTCTCACTGAAGATAAGTGATATCTCATTGTGGTTTTGATTTGCAGTTCCCTGATGATTAGAGATGTTGAGTATTTTTTCATAGGTTTGTTGGACATTAGTCTGTCTTCTTTTGAAAAGTTTCTGTTCATGTCCTTTGCCCACTTTTTAATGGGGTTGTTTGAATTTTTCTTCCTGATTCTCCTGAGTTCTATATAGATTCTAGTTATTGAACCTTTTTAAAAGCACATTTTATTTTATCATTTCATTCTTTCTCACACTGATTTACTAGCTTTCCATTAACTAAGTAATAAAATACATATACTTTAATATGGTGCTTTGTATATCTAACATCTGGATTTACCTTTTTAATATCTCTTCTATTAATACTACAACAAGAGAATTTTCCGTTCTAGTTGATTTATCTGCTCACTAATATCCATTTTCCACAACATTTTCCATGTTGATTACCTTTTCCAACTGTCCACCTTTGCTCAAAATCTATTGATGCTTATAGATTAATCTTGAAATTCTGATGGTAATCCATTTACTCATTCAACAAATATGTATCAAGGATATAATACAGGTTAAACAAACAGGATAAATCAAAGAAAAGAAAAAAAATATTGACTGATCTCATTTTATAAGACAGAGAAAGTATCAATTTTGATACAGTATAATAAGGAAAATGAAGATGCGTATAGGAGCACAGATGGAGGGGCAGAGAAACCAACAGAATAACAACAGACAATGGGAGCAGACATGTAAACAATCTAAATAATGCAATATTTGGAATAAGTATGGTTAATATAATCAAGAAAATAAAGGGCAATATCAAAAATGTCATCAATGAACTGGGAACTATTAAAGAAGAACCAAATGTATATTTTAGAATTTGAAACAATAACTGAAATTAAAATCACCAAAGACTGCAGCACTGCTTTATTGAAAGAACACTTCTCTGCTCCTGTTTTACTTGACTTCCCAGAGCATTTGAAACTGTTGACCCACTGACTCTTTTTGCTCTTACTGCTTCCTATCAATTTTCTCCCCAGGCATCCTTTTAATGTTCTGTCCCTAAAATCTGTGCCTCCTAAAGCTGTCCCATTATGTGACTTCAGCTCTATACGTCCAAGATTTCCAAAAGTGTGTTTTATCTCATCCTACACAATTTCTAATCAGTAGCTTTTGAATGTGATTATTATTTATTACTAATATAGCAAGTATTTAACCATCAGAATTTTTCTTTACCTTTTTTATCGTCTATTTTACAAAACTAAAGCTGTTTGAGGAATTGTACTCCTTTGAAAACTTAAAGCTTTTAAGACTGTGATTTGCACATAGTAGACATTCATATTGACAAATACAACTTTTACAAGGAGCCTTACTATAGTTTAGTGCTACATTATTACAGTCCAAGAACAAATGAAGCATTGATAGTACTTATGTCAATATCAGGTTTTCAAAATTAATTATTAATAATTTCTCCCACCATGATGACATCATTTAACTTGTTAATGTTTTAGAAATGACTTACTTGGAAAATTAAAATGTCAGTTTTAAAAATTCTATTATGCAAAGCAGATTTTTTAAATTTATTTTCCTTAATCTTGAAGCTAAATAGATTGTTTTTTCTCATTTTATTACATTTCACCACTTTAATTATTGAATGTGTTCAGAGATGAAAATAACTATGAAAATAAAATGCCTTTTTTCATGAACAACACTTAATAATTATTTTTGCTTTAACAGATACTTTGGGAATGAAATGCAGTTGTTTAATACTTATCGCCTATTTCTGCTATGAATTGCTAAACACAGTCACTAGATACCTACTTATGCAGCAGAGGAACTAATATTCCTGATGAGGGCAATAAATAAGGCAATCTATGATCATCCTACTACAGAGTGTGTATATGAAGAATGGAAAAACTAATCAAGCTAACTAGAATGTACAATGAGAAAATGAGATGAGTTATATGAGTTCACTTTTTAAGTGGGAATGCCAGACACAAATATAATAGAAGCATAATTATTTTCATAATTTCTGTTTATGTGTTGGGTTTAAAATCTATTTGAAATTTGTTTTAAATATTATATATAATATCAAATGTAAAAATATTTTGCATCAGATAAGGTTAAAAAAAATAGAGGAAAGAAAAAACAGAGTTTTTGATAACAAAACAAAAGGACAAGGAAGAAACCAGAGAGTAGGAAACAAGACTCCATGAGAAAGGAAGAGCTGCAGAATTTTAGCATCTCAAAGACAAAAACATAAAAGGTATGTGAGATAAAGAAGGGGAAAGAGAGAAGAAGATAATTTCTATATCCATTACAATATGGCTAAAATTAAAAATAGGACTGTACATGAGCAATCTATTATTATTATTATCATCATTATTTTGTATGAGGTGATCAGAGTTGCCTTCTGATGAGCTTGATGTGATCTCAACTTGTTAAGGAAGGTTTCTTAAGCAAATGTAGCTGCAACAGTCAATTGAAGGAGGAAATGGTAGTCAGGTGTGGTGGCTCACACCTGTAGTCTCAACTACTCAGGAGGCTGAGGTGGGAGGATTGCTTAAATCCAGGAATTTGAGACCAGCCTGGGTAACATGAAAAGACACCAACTCAAAAAAACCAGCCAAATTTAAAAAAGTGAAAAAAGATAATTAACCAAGGAGAATTGTATTATGTCTACTAAATTTAATATTCACTGTCCTACACATCCTATTTGTAAAAAAGGAAAATTAATTTGAATGGTTTTTCTCAACCCTTTTAAACTTAGGCCCACATGATACACATAAACATTGCATATTCTTATTTAATATTTAGCAATTAAAAACTAAATATCAGGACAAGAATAAATCATTACAATATGATGTTTTATTTTGTTTCCAAAAACCTCCTTATTCTTCTCCATTCCTACAAATTACCACAATGAACCAAACTAAAAAATGATTGACATAAAGGAATATGTTTTGAATTAGCTTTTTATGGAAGAAAACCAATAACTTAAGCATCACTTCTTCTTCAACATCCCCAGGAGATTCTTGAGACAATGTTACAGAAAAAGTATAGTTGCTCTTGGAGGTCAGGATATAAAATTGATCAATCAAATATGGAAATACCTTGACTGTGAGCCTGACTTTTTAAAGAACTACACACAAGCCTGGAAGGATTGAAATCAGTGGCTACAGATAGTATCAGGGAAAAACCACTAAGTTCACTTCCAGTTCACTTCCAAAGTCGTCTCATGGGAAGTCTATGCATATACATGCACACACATACACGTACACACGGATATATGAAGGACCTTCTAGAAAATCTCCATCAACCCAGGCTGCCAAATTCTCCTAAATCATTTACTTTTACCTTTTCACACAGAGGTAAATGCAGACTAACAAAACTAGCCCAGATGATGAATAGCAGCCCCTTCCCTCCAGCCATTCATCAGTCCATTCCCTTTCCCACCCAAAATTCATCAGAACGAGTTTGCATGTATAGGATTTTGATTCAAAATCTGTCATAATTTCATATTTGGCATGATTTTTTAGATAATCTTAGGTTTACAAAAATAGTACAAAGAATTCCCTTATATTCTTTATTCCACTTTCTCTAATGTTAGTATCCTATATGACCATAGTAAACCATTAATTAATTAATTAAGTAAACTACAGACCTTACTATGCTCTTAATCAACTTCACTTACGCAAATCTTCTTTGTACTTTCCAACTGGGAAGATGCAATTGAGAATCACTTAACCCTCTTCAAAGTCTATAGAGTTGAGAATTTAGAAAATGAATTTTTATTTAATAATGAACATAGGTACTTGTAGTAGCATCTCAAGGGCAAAAAATCATCTCTAGTGTAAGATACACCTACTATAAGTTAAGACATTATTTAGCCCTCAATTTTATTAAGATTCAATTTATTATATATTGCCTTACAGTGTAATAACTGTTTTACAGAATATCTCATTCTCACAAATATTTTGCAGGTAACAAATATGTTAAAGGTTCATTTGGGATATTTCTAAGTTAGAAGCCACACAGAACATACTTTGTTCCTGCTCTGTTTTGACCACACTTTATTCTTGCATTTTGTGGACTCTTCCTAAGAAAGACTTCAAGAAAATTTGAATTAACAGATTAAATAAGGGACTAATGTCAACTCTGCATGTATTTTATTTTATTGTTTTTGTTGATTGAGAGTTTATTGTAGTAACTGGAAGAGACAAAGTTTTATTATTTCCATTTTTATGGATTGATGTTGGTCATCTACCTCCTAGTCAATATTATATATTTTCTTCCAGTTAGTTATATTGATAAAAAAAATTATATAAATATTCCCTGTAAGATGAGTAGCCATATATTTGCTTACCATATGTTTTAATACCCCAACTAAATCAATAAAAAAACAAATAATTTTAAAAATTTGACATATGCTAACTACAAATGAAAGGTTTTGTGTTTCCCAGAGAAATCATCAAGTCTTTAAAAAAATCGTTCACTATAGGTATACATTGAAATTTCTAAAGGCCTTTACAATCAGAAATACTTTAATATATAATCCATGCTATTAATAATTTCTTTTTATGATTTCCCCTTAGATATAATGTGTTAACAGAGTTCCCAATGTCAAGATGATATAAATAATTACCTATTTTTCCTCAATTAACATGGCCCCATTTTTTATATATATATTCCTTTGAATTGTCAAGAGAGCAGCTTTATGCATGGAATTAGGTAGAAATGCATTTTTTCATTATTTTTAAATGCCCTCACTGCTATTATTATATTATTATTAATTTAGCAAGCACTTATATATTTTATTATGCCCATGATTATTATAAGTGGATTAAAATATTAACTGATTTTATCTTTATCACAAACTTATGAGGTTGGGAGTACAATTACTCTCCTTTTATTGATGTGGCAATTAAGATACACAGAGATTAAATAATTTATTCAAGGTCATTCAACTCATGAGAATTGGTTTCGAGATTTAAACTCAAGCAGTCTAGATCTGAGCCTATGCTTTTAACAACTATTTGCCCATATTTATTTAAATTTTGCCATATCAACCCTATATAAAATTTAATTTCATATTTGGACATGATTCTGGCCATTGTAGTTTATCTGATCCATCTGAATATAGACTTATGTTAATGTTGTATTCTTTTAATTACTGTAACTTCACCATCAGTCTTCATATCTAATGGGATATGTCCCTCTAACTTTTATCATCAATTTAATATAAACTCATGATCTATTTTATGTGCACATATAACCTGTTAGCTGAATTTTAAACTAGTCCAAAGTTGCTGTTGCACACAGAAATAACAGTGTTATTTTCTTTTGTGTTTTACCAGCTTTTCTGCCTTCAAGTACATTCTCTTGGATCCCTCTTTCTTATCCTTTGATGACATAGCTTTCTGGTCATTTGAACATTTTCCCATAAAAACCCATCTTCAGATATTACAAACTCAAATCCATTCCACTAAGAAATCTAATCTTCCATCTGAGTTAAAAGTTCTTCCCCAACACATTCCCACTTCCTGCCCTTGCCAGTCCAGCCTTCACCTACAATACTGGTGTTCTAAGGTTGATATTGGCTGGTGTCCGATTTCTGATTTACTCCTTACACAACCTTTTGTGCTGTTCCTCCAGAATTCCAGGCAGTAAAGGGGATTGGAGGGAAAAAGGGGCACAGTTTTAGGTGACCTGAGCTGTTTAATCCATTATTTAGTGCCCTCTATGTTGCAGATGCCCACATGATGGCTATTCCTGGGTACACTAATGGAATTCACAGGGGTTACCTCCCTACATCCCTCCAAACACACTCACAAATAAGACTCCTGAACCATGCCTTTGCCTGACTTTGGTGATGCTATCTCCAGATGGCCCTCCAGTCTTGCATCTGTAAACAATTCTGGGACTCATTCACCCTCTGGGTGGGTTTTTTTCAAGTCCATGTTTTGTGGCAACCGTTTGGCCCAGAAGGATATTCTTGTCCTGCAAGTTCTGGAAAGGGCTATATTTCCCACTGTAGAATCTATCTGTCTATGTATCTGTCTGTATTCTACATAAATTGATCTATACTCTACATATATATATATATATATATATACATACTGAAGTATATATATATATATATACACTCTGAAATATGTATTCTGAAACATATTCTTTTATATATATTCTACATATATATATATATTCTGAAAGAAGTATGCTCTGAGATTTTATATAATCTGAACACTCCCTAATCAACCACAGAGTAGTACATCAGCACTCCATAATCAACACATTATATTTTTCCAATGAAAGATGAATGGCATTTTCAGAGCTGTTTAAAAGTTGGAAATGAGGATGTAAATTAAAGATTAGTAATACATTATTCAGAATCATCAGTTCTAAAGAAATCCTTTGCATATACAGTTGACCCTTGAACAACACTGATTTGAACTGTAAGGGTCTATTTATATATGGATTCTCTTCTGTCTCTGCCACCCTTGAAGCAGCAAGACCAACCCTTCCTCTTCTTCCTCCTCAGCCTACTTGACATGAAGACAATGAGGATGAAAACTTTTATGATGATCCACTTCTACTTAGTCAATAGTAAATATATTTTTTCTTTCTTATGATTTTCTTAATAATACTTTCTTTTGTCTGGCTTACTTTATTATAAGAATATAGCATATAGTACATATATAAAAATGTGGTAATCAACTATTTACATTGTGAGTATGGCTTCCAGCCAACAATAGGCTATTAGTAGTTAAGTTTTTGGAGAGTTAAAAGTTATGCACAGATTTTTGACTGTGTGTATGGTTGGCACCTCTAACCCCAGAGTTGTTCAAGAGTCAACTGTATTTTGAAATCTATTTTTGAGATTTATTATGAGGCAATTTAGGGTCAATTATCCTTTCTGTAAAGAAACTGATCCATGGATATGTCCTTTACTGTTCTTTTCTCCATGTAAATTTCTCTAAATTATCTTTCATCAAATCATTGATCTTAAAGGAAGGATTAAAGGAAGCATATTTGATTCTAAATATGTCAATACAAAGTTTAAAACTTTCACTCATGTTGCTTCAAAATATTATGTATCCCAAAAGCCTTGTTTTAAAATTATGACCCAAATAAAAAGTACACAGGGGGGAAATGCATTCCCTATATTTAACATCAAGCCTTTGTATGTTAGCCAAAACTTCTAATCATTGCTCTTTAATTCAGATTATGACCCTAGCTATTTTACAAATTTTTATTTTCTTAGTGATCTTCAAAAGTTTAATATGAAATATTAATAATTTAAAAAGTCCGATGTCCTCCCTTACCCAGATATTTTTAAATCTGTACATACAAATGATTTTTAACCTTTAAAGTAGGGAATTTATTCCAACAATTTCAAGGATATTTTTCCTCGGGTATAGCCTATGGTAAATATATTCAGCTAAAACTGCCTAAATATATTTAATACCCAAATATATTCCTTTACTTCATGCTTTCTTTAACTTTAGCCAGCCCTTCTCCTGCCTTTTAAGAGGGTTTTGATATTTTTATTTTAGTGACCTAAAATAACACAGAGACATACTCAGGAAAAGAGCCACACATTTGGAGTAAAAACTGGTTTGCCTCTTTACTGTGCAACTTATTAGCCAGGTTAACATAGGCAATATACTCAAATTCTAAAAAAATCAATTTTCCTTGATTAAGTATGACACAATTTAAAGGTGAAGAAATTGTAGTTATATCTTCTGCATAAAGCACATATTTAATAAAAATCTCAGATATTACATATAAAATGGTTTTAATTATAAAAACTAAAAGTGCTTAAAAATATGTTAATGAAATAGGCTGCCTAATATATATTTTTTCTGTAAAATGTTCTTTTAAATTTTATTTTATTTTGGCAAAACACTTAACATGAGATCTACTCTCTTAAACTTTTAAATGGGCAATATAGTATTGTTGACTATAGGTATAATGCTGTACAGTGGATCTCTAGAGCTTATTAATCATGTTTATCTAAAACTTTATATTTATTGTCTAGTAATCCCCCATGTCTTATGTGTCTATAATTTGTTTGTTGAAAATATCATAAATGAATAAAATTGGACATTAATAGTAAAATTATAAATAATTCTATCTATAAAATAGTTAATATTGAATCAGTGAAAGATAAACATATTACTTTCCATTGTTTTAGGAGTTCCAATCACCTTGAAATGAGCTTTACTATTAATTTGTAGTTGAAATAATGCAAGTTCATAGAATTTCATTTGAAACATAAAGTAGTATCAATAAACTAGGGAAATGCATGTGCATGCTTTTTAAATTTTTTAAAAAATTTTGACTCTTTTTATTATTTTAATTTTTCAAGACAGCCCCAGTAAGCACTTGCCATTATCTAATACATTCTGTGAAGACATTTTCTTTCTTTTATTATTTGGATTTTTTAATTTATATTTAATTGACAAAAAATCATGTATGTTTATGGGGTATAATATAAAGTTTTGATCTATGTATACATCATAGATAGATTCAATCAATTTAATTAATATATCCATCATCCTATCAACTTACTATTTTTTGTGGTGAGAACTTTAAAAATCTATTCTTTTAGCAATTTTGAATAATTACTATTAATATATTTATGTGAGGCATTTGATCTTCATGTTTATTTGAAAACAGTATATTATTGATTGTGGGTCTCATTAAAATGTTATTGTGCTACACCCTTAATCTTAGCTAAAATAAAACTTAAAATGCATCTTTTTATGCTAAAAGTGAAGATTTACCATTATAGTGACACTCTTTCCTATTATTTTTTCTAACTTTTCTGTGAGAAAGTGAAAGCACATTTCAGGTTTAAAAAAAATCCATGTGGTATTAAATATAATTTCAATACTTTTTCATGAGTATTTTTAGGTAAATTTAAACACTATAGAATTTATATCAGAGTAGAAAAGTTAAAGAAATAAAAAATATATTTATGAGTTTTATATATAGACACTGCACCAAAATTAATTCCATATAGATATTGAATATTTAAAAATATAGAGAAAGAAAAGGGGAAGAAAATGGGATATATGTGCACATCCCAATTTAACCTAGAGTAGATGATGATTCTAATAATGTCTCTAAATAACATTTGCCTGTACTGCTTGCTTTTAGTCTCCATAAACTTAAGGTAATTCCATAATTAATTTAAAGGATAGTAGCATAGCCTGTCAAAATATTTTAGAAGATAAAAGCATCTAAAATTGTAAAGCAAACTTATTTCCTTCCTAAGTAAACATCAGTCAGCAACATCAATATTTTATTAATAAATGGTAGTTTTAAGATAGTCACTAAAACAATATGAACATATGCATGTGTTGTTGGTTCACTTGGAGTACTGCCAATAAATTAAATTTGTCCCTGACCTCTATCCTACCATATTTCCAAGGTACTTAATAATCTTTGTTAATAAGATGAAAGTGTAGAAAATAATGCATATTGGAAAATTCATCATTTAAACACAATGGATTACATTTAATATCATGTGGTACAATAAATCATCTAGATATTCTTTTTTAACTGGAAACCACACTTTAAGCACACATTTTGGAATGTAACTATTTTATCAAGATGCCATCAATGGAAAAGCCTCTTGATGTTGAAACTACTACTTAATGGCTATATAGGAAATTTGTATCTTTGAGGAAACTCCTTTGTATCTTTCAGGTAACTATAGAAATAGGTTAATTTAAATATTGTTTTTGTTTTGTTTGTGTATACATAGAGTTTTCTTCAGTTTTTTAAAAAATTAGACCAGCTATCAGATATATTGTAAGAGACTTGTATCTAGATCAAATCTTAATTTAAACTTCTTTGAATATTACTTCATTTTAGGGAAATTTATCTGCCAAAGGCCACCCTGTACTGAAATATAAAGATGTGGAGAAAATGTATAAATTATAATATTAACCAATAAGGACCTGAATATGATCGACACACATGATTACAATTACCAGAGGAACCCATTCTGTGACATGACAGGATATTTTTATCAATTTTCATTGTGTTCTATAAACCTACAAGGAAGCATATGAGAATTCCCTCCTTGAAGAAAGCAGGGCCCATAGACAATTTTTAAAAGCCTTGAAAGTGGCTCCAATATATCCACAACGAATGTCAATGTCCACATGAATCATCGTCCTAGAACATGAGTTCTCAGACTTTAGTGAGAATCAGATCTACCGAGGGCATGTTATGATACAGATTTCAGAGCCCAATCCTAGGATTTGTTTCAGTAGTTCTGTGACGGAGCCTGCAGAGTTACATCTCTGCCAAGTTTCCTGGTACTGGTGATGCTACTAGTCCAGGGCCCACACCTTGTGAACCACTGCCCTAGAAGATCCTGTTACTTCCAGGCCCAGTCATCCATGAAAGACCTTGTCAGGGGTGAAGGGAGGTCTCCATAAATGACTCTATTCTCTAAATCTGTAACTGACAGACACGTAAGTTTGCCTTTTTATACACTAGAAAGATAATTGATTTTTTAAACATCTTTTTAACTTAGTATCTGTGATATTATAGACTCAAAGATACAAAAGTGAATAAGCCAGGACCTTTCTTTTACCTAGTATAACCTACTGCAACCTAGCAGGGTAAGCCCATGGCAATGAAATGTTCAAAGAATACAGAACTCAAAGGAAGGCTAACTAATGCCACATGGGGATCTGAGTTAGAAAATGCTCTCTAAAAGGGGTGACTCAGGGGTTATGTTCTAAAAGATGCATGTAAATTACCCAGGTGTTCACTGTAAAATATTTTTTTCACAATGGAGCACAAAGAGAGTAGTTTATTTTCTCTTTCTGATATGCATGAAATAAATAAGACCAAAAAAGTTCTCTATTATAATATGCTCGCAGAATGCTTGACCCTACTCTGTGCCTTGTTATTGTTTCCCTCTGTATAATCATTTCCCATTCTGAAGTTTTTTTGTTTCTTGTTTTGTTTGTTTTAATGTGAGTTGGAGCTATATTTGTATTTCCAGACTGATTCTCACTTCATAAAATGTTTAAAGTTCTTTGACTCAAACTGTGAAAAATTGCATCTTAAAAAGTTTCAGATGAATTTCTTGGTGTTGTTTTTCAATTCTAAAAAGCTACCTAAATAAAAGTACAGACAGGTTGACTCACACCTCCCACCATAGAAATGCTAGATCACAGGGTTGGTTCTTGTTTCTCTGTGCTTGTCCACTAGAGGGATTAGTCTGAGGGCAACACCAGCCTGGGCTTTTGTAGAGAAAAAATCATACCATACTACAAGAATTATTTTTGCCATTTCTGTCTTTTATCCCTATTCCTCTTGGGATCCTAGAGACTTTTTCTTTTTTTTTTATGAGGGAAAGAAAGCCTAAATATTTGCTAAATAGAAATAATTATTTATGATGTATTTAGTAAAGTCATACTAGTTCCAGATGAATAAATTTGGGCTTAAAGCCATTGTTCTTACAGATTTCTTCATACTTAGCTCCAAAAATGACTTAAAAGAAAAGCATTGCAGGCAGAGGAACTGGCATATATAGCTACATTTAAGCATAAATCTGAATATGGAGCAATCAGAATAGTTATGTTTTCTAGAAAATAGAATTAGGACAGAAGTAAAACTTGAATAAAATAGAAGGAACCATACATAGGCTTATGTATCATGCATTGATACATTGATGCATTTTTCCTGTATTTTGCCTGTGTTTGTGGTATAAATCCATGTAACACAATAGTAAACAGCTAAGAATACGAAGTTTGAATAAGGTAATAAAATCCTTGTGTTAAAATAAATGAACACTTAAGTTGTAAAATTTTATATGCTATATGGTCTCAACTACAATTCCAATCAACATCAAATATTTGTAAATGTTATCGTGTGTCAGGTGCTGCTTCATACACTGAGAACACTGCCAAACAGTATGATTTCCAGTCCTCATCAAAATTATATTCTAGAGCAAAGAGATGCAAAATAAATGAGAAAACAATACAAATCATATCATAAAGTGAAAAGTATGCAGAGAATTAAAATAAGGCAAAGTGATTGCAAATATAGCTGTTTAGACAAGGATATCGGGGCTATCCTAGGGAGTAATATATTTGTTATCTATTGCTGAGTAATAAAAAACCTAAAAATTAATGGTTCAAAACAATAAACATTTTTTTTCTTAATTTCTAATGCTTAGGAATAGACATTGCTTAGTTGGTTACCTCTGGCTCAAGGTCTCTTAAAAAGTTGTAGTCAAATTTTCAGGGGACTGTAGCCTCATCTTAAGGCTCAACAGTGAAGGATCTGCTTCAGGATTACTCACATGGTTATCGGAAAGTCTCAGTCTCCAACCATGTGGGCCTCTCAACAGAACTGCCTCACAATATGGCAGGTGGCTTCTCCCAGGAGTAGGAATCCAAGTCCACACTGAAGGGGACAGCATGAATACAAGGATGTGGATATAACTGAGGGCTATCTTAGAGCCTGCTTGCCACAATAGCATTTATATGGAGATCTCAATGCTATGAAAGAAACAAGCCATGACACAGTAAGGGACAAGAATGCTGCAATCTACTGTGTCTCAGGGACCCAGAACAAAAATTGGCATTCACTATAAATCACATTGTTAGCATAAATTGTCTGTCATGGCCCAAGCTCCCAGGTACACTAGGTCTCTGATAAAACATGAGGCAGTGGAGAAACCAGCCAAAACCAGCTAGAACAAAGATGGCCATGAAAGCAACCTCAGGTTACCCTCACTGCTTATTATACCCTACTTATAATGCTTTATCTACTAAAAGAAATGGCCACCGGTGCCATGACAGCTCATAAATTCCATGGCAACTCCCAGAAGTTGCCATATATGGCTTAAAAGCAGGGGGTGTGGAGGAACCAGGGTTTTGGGAATTCCCCACCCCTTTCCCAGAAACTTTATGAATAATCCTCCCTCCACTTAACATAAAATTAAATAGAAGGTATAAAATAAGACCCCAGAAACTCACAAAGTGCTACTCTCTGTTGCTCTGAGGGAGAACTGCTGCTCTGCCTATGGAACAAATTCTCTTTCTATTTCTTTGTTAGTTTAATACACTTGCATTTGCTTTACTCTGTTGGCTCACTCCTGCATAAAGCCAAGAACCCACTCAGTTTTCAGGCCAGACCCCAGTTTTGGAGTCCACTTTCCTATATTGAAACTTCAAGAGTACTTAGTTTGCAATATGGTTTTGGGTAGAGGTATGGTGATGAAGAAAAATTTAGAAATTGAGGAAATAAAGATATTTAAAAAAAAAGATAGTGTCAGAGAATCATAAAAATAATGCCTTTATTCTAGAAAAACAGAAAAAGAACAATAATCCCCCCATGACAACAAAAAAGCCAGCCAAACCTCCAATTCTCCTATCTCCCACGTCCCCACATAAGATCACTGGATATTAAAGATAATCTAACAAAAATAGTAAATATCCTTGTCAGGAAGCAGATGAATATAATAATATTATTGTATAACATAAATATAATTTAGAAAACTTACAGGTATGAAAACATATATGAAACAGAAGTTCAAAATTTGAAACAGAAATAGGCAGACAGTATTAATAAGATAGGCTGAAATGACTGTTTTTAAAACTCAGGACAGAGGCTGAAGAAAATATATCAAATCATATTAGCAATAAATAATAAATTAAATGAAATAAAGAGAAAACAAAAATAATACTGAAAAGCACAGTAAAGGATAAAGAGGAGAAAAATGAGGAAAAGGATAATTAGGCCAAAAATGTTTAATTAAAAATAAAGAAAAAGATAAAGGAGTTCATAGAATAATAAATATGAAAGTATAGAAGATCCAAAAGATTGGAGTATTTGAAGAAGAAAATCAAAACAGTGAGCAGAACTAATAATTATTACTACCACTAATTTAAGAAAATTTACTATTCACTTACCACTAATTCAAGAAAACTTTTCATGAATAAATAAAAACTTGCATCTATAGATAGATATACCAGAAAAAATATATTGAGTGAAAATTATCAATTCTGATACATAAGAGAACTGAATTTAAACTACGAGAATCAAATTTTAAAACATAACAAAATAAAGTATACTGGGTCTCCAGGTGATCTGAGTCATAGGTAAAAGACAGAAAATCATGATGGCAGTATAGATCTCAAGAGTAATATGTAAAAATGACAATAGTTTTGCAACACATCCAAACACCTCATAAATACAATGTGTGAATTAAGGATTATATAGACCCAGCTGAGCTTCCCTTCAATTACCAAAGTGAAAAACATGCATTTAAATGAGCAGAAACAGGGAAGAACATACTTATGAGCCATTGCCTAGATTATGGACTCTAGTTTCCATTCTAGGACTAATAACTGATCATGAGATCTGGGGCAAGTAAGGTTTTAAGGTGAACATGGCAGGTTTATTGCTTCAGAAAGAGTTAGAGAACAAAGGGTAGTGAATGTATATATAAAGAGATACAGAGTCCACTTTGAAGGGGCTCATATGTGCAAAATTTGAAAAAATTTGAGGATTAAGAAGAATAATTTCTTTAATTAACTGTTACATACAAATGAATTTTAAAAATCAGTGAGTCCATATTGATATACAAAAAAAAGAAAAAATCTGATATCATTTGTAGTGATTATTATACCAGCTCTTTAATCTGAAAATAGGTAATTAAAAGAAACAAATTAAGCACTAAATCTCATCCCCAGTTGATGAGGACAGCTTTTCTTATGGAAGAATGCCAGCTAATTAGTACAGAAAGAATAGCAGAATTGTTTAAATGACCATTTTGCAGTCCCTGATAAAATAATTTATTCAGACCAGGATTATCAACTGAAACCAATAGTTATTCACATTGTGCTATATAACACCCTACACCTTTTTTTTTCTGTTCACAAGGTGAAATGTGTATTTTAAAATTGAAAGTTAGGTTGGTCACCATCTTAACCAAGTAATAGCATAGCATTGCTAATAGTCGGTCTGTTCTATCTTATATTTCCTGACAGCATGTCATCTGTGAAGAGTCCACACCAAATAAAGTTTCATCTGAATTTAACCAATTCTTTAAACTTAACTTTTATTTCTCTTGGAAATGCAGGAAATGGAGAAATCCATTTAGCACCTCAAGACACAATTAGACAAATCCAAACTGTGACTTTCCACAACACTTGTCTCTTCAAAAAAGTAATGCCATGAGGAAAATGTAAGAGGGTGGTTTGTTCCTAGATTAAAGGGGGATAAAGAAATATTTAGTATACAATGTGTGAACATGAGAAAATAATAAGGCATTTTGAGATAATTATGAAAATCCGAATATGGCCTAGGTGCTGTTTTAGAGAATTTTTAATAATTGTCTTTGCTCAAATGGTATGATTATTTAGAAAAATATCACTATTTTAGTACATACATGCTGAATTGTTTCAAGTATATGTAGAAAATATATGGCAATATGTTAAAAAATATTGAATCTAATTGATGTGCATTTGGGTGTTCATTGAACTAATCACTGTATTTCAGAATTTTTTAAATTTTGCCTTATTTAAATGTTGAAAATAAAATACATCTGCCTCTAGCTTCTCTCAGTCTCTGCACATTCTTCACATTGCTGTAAGAATTATCTTATTAAAATACAGATTCAATCAAACTATTTCTCTAGGCTTAACTTAAATAGCAACTCTTCTGAGATGGTTTATTTATCTCCCCAGAAGTAATCCATTGCGTTTTCCGTGTGTGCGTGTGCGTGTGTGTGTGTGTGTGTGTGTGTGTTTATGTGTGTGTTTGTGTGTGAGAGAGAGAGAGAGGGAGCCCATGATCTTTTTATCTTAGCAATTACACAATTCATATTCTATTTAAGTGTAGTTTTATATTCGTTTTAATTTTTCCTTAACTTTAATGTCTTTTAATATGCAACTGAACTGAGATTTAGTCTTTGTATAATTTAATATGTAGATCTATTATATAATATCCAAGGGTATGGAGAGTTAATAAAACTTTTAAAAATTACTATATTTTGCAATATAATGGGTTTGTGTTCAATTTGTTAAATAAATATCTTATGTTAAAAATAATAAGCACAAGACTATGCACATCTAAAATATTTTTCAGAAACATTTTAGCATATTATTATTTGATCATAGAATCAAATAAAAATACCACTACATTAAAAATCATTGTAACTAACTATTGTGTCAAATATTAAACATTTATTTCATCATATATATTAAATAATTCCCCAAAGGTTTAATACATTGCTTTAAAAATTAGAAATATCTCCCTCAGATTTACTATCAAACAACATGATATTCAGCCTAATACATGTTTAGACAAAAGGCATGCAGATTGACAATCTGAGAATTTGAAGGTTTTTGACTTTAAAACTCCTTGTTAATAATATGGAAACTTTATTATAAAATCATAAATGTCTTGAAAACTAGACTGGCAGTAATTTTCTTCTGAGTTGTTTTAGAAATAATGTATTACAGATACGAGACAATATCCCCCAATAATAGAAGAAATTCTGACCATTTAAGCTACTCTAATATGATTCTGCTTGTGGGTCATTGGTTCCATTCCTGTTAGCTTCCTACATTGTTACTATTACTGACATTTTAATACTATCCTCTGTTGAGAGAAAATGTAGGTAATGAGAGGTTTTGTATTTAATTAGCTCTCATGGATCTTATAGTTTGGATGACAAATCAATTCCTTTAATGTAGAAAACTAAAATAAAAAACAAACACTACCTCATTTAGTCTATTGATTTCCTGTATGTTTTTGCTGTATCACTTTTATTTATTTTTTTTATATTTTCTTGTCATGCTTGGATTGAAGCCTAAGCTTCCAGCCACAGTTGCTAACATACAAGAGTTTTAAAAATGAAATAAAATACAGTCCTCTAGCTGACCTTCCTGGCCTTAGCTTAGAATTAGATGACTTATTCGCTCTCTTATAGCCATGGTAGAGCTACTGCCATCATGAAAAGCTGCTGCATCCATATGCATTAGACAAGGCATAAAGCATAGGTTGCTATGTGATGCTTTTCTAGCAGATAGAACTTGTTCACTGCTTATATCGTAACTCAGGAGACAAACAAAAGGCTTAAGAAGTCTTCTATTTGTTCTGAGGTCTTAGTTTATTCTGCCAAGTAGAACTACAAAAGGCTTTATATCTTTTTTGATGATGAGTCCACACAGAAAATTTATATGGCTTCTTTCCAGATATATTCTCTCTTTCTCAAAATAAATACACTTTCAAATAATAGATACAATTAAATTAAACAAACACTCAAATATGTTTCCAGACTCTAGTCTTTCCTTTGTAATCGGACTCTCTGTCAGGATTCCATGATTATGCAACATAAATATTACTTTTTATATTGGGACTGAAATAGATGAGAATGTAGTCAGGCATTTTTCTCTTGTCAAATTACATTATTCTATGACTAAGGGATATCAGCATACCTATTCCGAAATATCCTCATGGTATCAGCCTCAATGATAGTAAAACTATGACCTTTTCTATAATCCTTTATATTTTACAGTGTGTACAATAGATTTATGTTTTGTATTTATACAATTAATTTTATATTTGCTAAAGCTAAGGCTGAGAGACCTCTTAGGTTTAGTAATTTCTAATTGAAAGACCATTCTTTTACATTCCAGAAAAAAATTTTATATAGAGGAAATGTATCATAGTGGCTAAGGAGTTGTTATTTTGACATTTTGAAGTCAGGCTGTCTGGGTTTGTTGTTTTTTGTTTTTTGTAAATACTATCAACTTGTGACTGTGTAACTTTTTGACAGTTTCCTTAAACCTTCTGTGCCTCAGTTTTCTCATTTGCATATTTGGAGGACAAATGAGATAACTGAAAACTGCTCAGCACAGTTGACAAATCACTTGATTTGCTTTTTAATGTTATTTTCTTTTTTACTGGCGTGGTTATTTTACCACACGGTCTCTAGTTACAAGTGCTGCACTGCAAAAGCCACTGACCAGACTTGTGTGCCGCTCCATGTTCTTCCAGGCAGGCAAGCATGTGGGCAGGTACAGCATGGCCGTCTGTGGCAGAGTCGGTGGGAAAGGGCATGTGTTCACTGACCACAGTCCAGGGGCAGTAAGAGTGTAAGCTGGCATGTATTAAATATACATTATACGGTAAAACTGTCTCACACAAGTGGTCCTTTAGTTTAAATCCCCATATTCCCAGAACAAAAAGAAAAGGGTGGAAATAAAAAGTAGGTTTCTTCTTCTAATTGTATCTGTCTTCTGTTTGTCTAACTAGTCTTGTATTTCTCTATAAAGTAGAAATATGTCATTTTCTATTCCATTGTACATATTGAAGGATGTATACAAATATAGATAAGAATGTCTAGTGATCCCAAACTGGTAAAGTTAAACTCTGCCAAAAATAGGACTAGTCAGTACTAGTGCTCATACCTGATAATTGGGTAGGAAAAACAATCTACCTTTCTTCCAGCCTTCAGCATTTTACTTCCTTCATTTAAGCCTATACTAAAGCATCCTTGAGGTCATCAAGTTTCTGTTAGTCATATCCTTAAGGCCCTCCTACATTCTGTCCTCTGCCCACTGCACGTTCCCAAAATGAATACCATGTGTTTTTGTTTAGTTTACTTTAGCCATTTTAATGGAAGCACTCCACTCTGGTACCAAGTTTCTGTGTTGGATATAATTTCTATGTAATAAATTACCTCAAAACTTAGCACTGTACAACAACCATTTATTTTGCTAATGATTTTGTGGGACAAAGATTCAGGAAGCACTGAGTTCTGACAGTTCTCGCTTGGTGTTCCTTGTGTTTACAGTCACATGTCAACTGGGGCTTTAGTCACTGGAATGTTCCACTGGGCTGGACTACCAAGACATCTCACTCACATGGCCAGTGGGCTATAAGCAGAGAGCTCAGCTCAACTGAAGCTGTTAACAAGAGCACCAAAGCAATGCCTGTCCAGCATGGTGGTGTCAGACTTCCTATGTGGCAAGTGCAGGATTCAAGCAGGCAAATGAGGCAGAAACTGCTTTGCCTTTCATGACTTAGCTTCAGAAATCACACAGCATCAACTCTGTCACGTATTATAAGGCATAAGTGTGATACAAGTCCACCCAGATTCAAGAGAAGGCAATGTAAATCCCATCTCTTGATGGGACGGTAGCAAGATCAAATTGTAAAGCAGTATGTGGAATTAGGGGTGTCACTATGGCCTTTTTTTGGAAAATATAATCTGTGAAAATATAGAATACTCTTTTAATCTTGAAAAAAATTAGTATTCTTAAATTCTGTCATTTTCCCTATAGAGGTATTTTAAATTTTTCCCTAGCCATTAACATATTGAATGTACAAGATATAGGTAATTATTTAGTGTATTTGTAAATATTTTTATTGTATTATAAAAAGCAATTATGTTGACAAGCAATTAGTTTGAAAATTAAAGAACCTTATGAAAAATTTATATCATTATTAATGACTATAATGGTTCAATATTTAGCAATAAAATAAAATCTAGAAGTTCACTTTGGCATAACTTTCTTGGCATACTTTTTTTTAATCCTTATTTTGTTTCTTATAATCAAACACTGGGATAACAACAAGGGACTCTTTATTGAAATCTTTATTCATTCACATTGCAATTAATTACCTCAAGCTCAAGATTAATCATGAGCACAGTCATGGCAAGAGATACTTAGGATATCAAAGAAATTAATGTGACCTATTCTTCACAAATTAATGGAGATTCAAAGGATTGAGTGCTAAACATATACTTGGGAACTTTACAAGATTGTAAAGGGAGCTGTGGTATATAAAACTAGATTTATGGGCCAAAATGTTACATTAAATAATATGATATAAAGCTTTTGAAATTAATAATTAAACAACTAAATTTCCCTAGATGGTACAGGCACATTTTAGACATGATGAAAGTTTAGCAAAAAATTGTAAATGGGAATCATGATAAAGTAATATGCTCTGTTTAAAGCTATATTTTTATTTCAAATGGCTTAATAATTTCATACTTTAAAATAAAAACAAAAGCTCCTGCTGAACATGTTAATGCTTTGAGCAAATTATAATTTTGTCTCAGGTAATATGGAAAAACACAACAACAACAAAAACGTGTAAGCTTGTCTTTTATGATGGTTAAAACCTATGATGAAAAGCAGCAGAAAAGCTTGAATGAGAATTTATTTTGAGAAAATTAAATACCTTTACTTCAATTGTAACTGAGCATAAGCAAAAAGATGGCTAGAAAAAGAAAAATGGTCTGAAATCTTATGTAATAATGTGTATTACAAAATACAAAACAAGCAATCATAGAGATGAGATGAAAATCAGAGCTGGGGTTAATAATACAGTCCTTCAGTTTCAAATTAGAGTTGTATTTCCTTTAATATTCTAACATCCTCAGAGTTCAACAAAATGGCAGACATTATCTAAATGAGTATTATTTTTATATATTAAAAAGCACAGTTAAGTAATCTAACCATAATCTAATTAAGTTAGATATCTCTAGTTTCCACTTCTATTCCCATGTTGAATATGTCTCCTCTATTCATCCAAATTACTTGTATGTGATAGGACTATTCAACTAATGGCAAGTTTTCAGACCTAAAGTGAGAAATTAAAAGAATCCGTTTGTAACTTCTGCCAAAACTATACATTAGGTACTTGGAAAATCCTATCCTGTTTCTATATTACAGGTAATTCTGTAATTTTAAAAAACTTCTTATTGATACATAGTATCTGTACATGTTTTGGGGTACATGTGATATTTTGTTACGTAAATAGAATAGGTAATTATCAACTCAGGATATCTGGAATATCCATCACCTTGAGTATTTGTCATTTCTCTGTGTTGGGAGCATTTCAAGCTCTTTTCTACCTATTTTGATATATACAATACATTACTGTTAACTATATAATCATCTCACTGTGCTATCAAGCACTAGAACTTATTTTTCCTAACTGTATGTTTGTATCCATTAACCAATCTCTCTTCATTCTCCCCAGCCACCCACATATCCTTCCCAGCCTCTGGTTTCTATCACTTTAATTTCTACCTTCATTAAATCAAAGTTTTTAGCCCCCACATGTGAGTGAGAACTTGTGGTATTTTTCTTTCTGTGCCTGTTTTATTTCACTTAACATTATGACCTTCAGTTCCATCTCTGTTGCTGCAAATGACAGCATTTCACTTTTTTGTGACTGAATAGTATCCCGTTGTGTATATGTATCACATTCTCTTGATTTAATCATCTACTGAGGGACTTGAGTTCATTCCTTTTCTTTGCTATGTTAATAGTGCTGCAATAAACATAGGGGTGCAGGCATCCCTTTGATACATTGATTTTCTTTCCTTTAGATAAACACCCAGAAGTGGGATTGCTGAATCGAATGGTAGTTCTACTTTTAGATTTTTGAGAAATTTCCACACAGTTTTCCATAATGGCTGTACTAATTTACATTCTCACCAATAATGTATGAGTCCCCTTTTTTGCATCCTCGACAGCATCTGTTGTCTTTTCCTTTCTTGGTAACAGCCATTCTAACTGGAGTGACGTAATACTTCACTGTGGTTTTGATTTCCATGTCCGTGATTATAAGGATGTTGAAAATTTTTTCATATACTTATTGGCCATTTGTATGTATTCTTTTGAGAAGTGTCTATTTCGGTTCTTTGCCCACTTTTTAATGGGATTATTTGCTTTTTTGCTGTTGAGGTGTGGGCAGGTCCTCAGGGCCCTGGGCAGTGTCTATGCCTGGGCAATGGCAATAGCATTGGCAGGACAACCTTAGGTAGGGTTCCCAGGCAACATGTGCTGGTGATAGTAGTGGTGTGACAGGGTTCAGGGGTGATGCCAGCAGTGGTGCCAGACAGCAGCCTGAGTGGGCTCTTCCTCAGGCACCTGGGAGGAGCACACAGATGCCAGTGGTGGTGAACGGAGTGAGCAATCCCCAGGCCCCCCAGGTGGTGTGCTTGTGCACTTGTGGGGGTGGGCAGTGCCATGTCTGAGGGACCTGGCTTCAGGCTTCTGGTGGTATGCAGAGGCACAAAGCACAAGCTGTCATGGTCACAGTGGGCATTCCCCAGGCCCTCCTGCCCATGAAAGGCATGCTATGGTGGAGTTGGCAGCCGCAGTGGTGGGCAGGAGCAGCCTGTTCTTATGGCACATGTAAGTGTGCTGTGGCCCTGGTGCTGCAGGTGGGGTGGGGGGATGCTGTCAGTGGCAGCAGCCCCAGACAGGCAACTCTTAGGTGCTATGGAGCATGTGCTTTGTCTCCCTTTTAAATAGGGGCAGCCTGCCCGATGCACTGCACCACCTGTTCCCTGGGGTGTAGGACACTGTGTGCACTGGAGTGCTGGGGACACTGACTGTGCTGCTGGACCCAGCTGGTTGTGGAGCCACTGAACCCCTCAGAGTGCATATTAGGGTATGCCAGGAGGGCTTTGGGGATGTGGAGCCTGCAGGGGCTATTGGGCCCCAAGACAGTATACAGTCTGTGGAAGCTGAGCTCTAAAAATGGCACCAGTGTTGCAACTGCAAAGGTCTTGATGTGGGGAGGGATATGTGGGCCCCAGTGGGAGCTCTCTCCCTCAAACAGTGCTATGGCAGTCTCCAGGCAGCTCTCTATGATAGTCTCAGGGCTCCCGAGGGTTGAGGGGCTCTCCTGTGGTGAGGGTTGCTGGAGTCCATGGTGGGAATGTAGACCACTAGGGATCTCTCACTTACCCTCCTTACCCTCTCCCCAAACTGGGGCTCTTTTCTGGGCTCCCAATCCATCCAGACCTAGCTGTCTGCCTCTCTTCCCGCTCCTTCCATGCCTCAGGTGTTTCCTGTCACTTCTCTATTGAATTCCAGTGTTGTCATTTAGATACTTTACTGGAAGTGTGATTATCTACTTGCTATTTTGGTCCTTCTTTATGGAGGTGGTGAGTGCTGGATGCCTCTACTCAGCCATCTTGACGCTCCCTCTAATTCCATTATTTACATAGAATTCACCACACGATAATAATAAAAAATTTTTTGTCAATTGCACAGGTTGTTTTTAAGTATAACAAACTCGGGGAGGGAGGGCAGGAATGTTAAAGCAATAGTTTCATAAACTAGTTTCAATACATTCTTGGGCTGAGAGCAGTGGCTCACATCTGTAATCCTAGCACTCTGGGAGGCCGAGGTGGGAAGATTGCTTGAGCTCAGGCGTTCGAGATGAGCCTGAGCAATAGTGAGATGCCTGTCTCTACTAAAAATAGAAAAAATTAGCAGGGCCTGGTGGCATGTGCCTGTAGTCCCAGCTACTCAGGAGGCTGAGGCGGTAGGATCGCTTGAGCCCAGGAGTTTGAGGTTGCTGTGAGCTAGGCTGACACCACGGCACTCGCCCAGGTAACAGAGTGAGACTCTGTCTCAAAAAAAGAAAACAAAAATACATTCTTATCTTCTTGTATCATAATTGGCATGTAACAAAGCACAGATGATGTGTTCAATCAATGCTGAATTCATTACAAGTTTGTGGGTATGCATAAAATGCCTCCTACTTCTCATCAATTTGTGCTTCATGTAAGAGTTGCCTTAATAGCATGTACTTAAATCCAATAGACCTCCTCTCCCGCCCCAGCTATTTAAAGACTTTAGTCCTCTCCATTTCTTGAACTGAGGCTCTTTAGAAATGAGGCTGAGGGAGAACAAAGGCTCAAAGTAATTGCATTTGCCTTCAGCAGTTCTGTCAACCTTCTCACCCTCTGTGACCCTTGCTTTAATTCCTCTGCAGATTCCCTGGCTTAGTAAAAAAGTGGAGCTGGCCCTTTTTCTTGATCTTTCAGTCCTATAACTTAACCATGTTGTCAGCTTCCTGGGCTCCGGCTATGAACAATTTAAAAAGCAAGCAAACAAATTAAAAACAAAACAAAACAAGAAAAAAAAAAACACCTAACTCTCGCAGTGTCCAGTAATTTTAGATGGTTGAATATGCAGACTAGGTCAAAAATTAACTATCTCTTTTTCCACCTTATTTTGCTACCATATTTTTGCTCTTTTCTAGGACAGGTAGGCTAGCGGAGATCAGTCTTTTTTTACAGCTGTTCTCTGAGAAATATGGCATATACCTGTTCTTATCACTGAATCACCATTTAATAATTATAATGGCAAATGTGTGGGGGTGGGGGGTAGAATTGTAAAAATAAATGGGTAAGAGAAAAACACATTCTAAAACATTGTGTCACTATCTTCAAAGGATGTGTATTGGTTGAAAAATTCACCTTACTCCAATCCTCCACTACTGTGATTTTGATAAAGGTCCTTTGGCTTAGTCACTGATTAACAGGTAATGGTGGAAGCATGGGGAAAGAGTTTCAAACCTCAAGAGGGAGGTTCATGCTCAACCTCACACTGCATGCATAACCATAACTGCTCTTCCCTTTTTGTACCCTCAATCTCATTGGGCCAGCCTCCTGCATGACCCACAAATAACCTTCCATCCCATTTCTTGTTGTCCTTCACCAAAATTTGACTTCTATTGTCACTCTCCAGCCTTTCTGTTTGTATGCAAGGCCAACTGTCAAAAGAGAACATTTGACTAGATGCCCATTTAAGTGTTTCAAGTACACTGACAGTTCAGAAGGCCTTGTCTGCTCAGAACAGATGGAAGTTCTGGGCAGGGTGAGATGGATGTTACCTGATCCACACTTGGCACATCAAAGTATAAACTTCAGCCAAAAAAGGTAAGAAATGTCACCACAATTATACTAGACTCTTTAAAACTTCTTTTTTCTCCTTATGAAAAAAAAATACACTCAGCTAGATTTGGAATTAAATCTAAAAAAAGTTCTTTTTTAGATAGAATCAATTCATAATTAATACACATAGACTAGTAAGTTGAAAAGCATTAGTTGTTCTCACTAGACAGCCAACTCCTTAGGGACAAGAAAAAGTGTTCTATCCATTTTTATAAATTCAAACATTATTTTTAATAGTTCATGTTAAATATTTAAGTAGCATTTTATTAGGCATGTTGCTAGGAGTTAGGTACTTCCATCTGGATGTTACAGTCTAGTTGCTTACAGAAAGACAATTAGGCAAATCAGTTTAATTCCTTCTCATAACTACCATGATGGAGGTGTGCACAGTGATCTATGGGGGCACAAGGCGAGACAACAAATCTATGTGTGGATAGAGAGGTCTAAGTCTTCTAGAAGAGGCGATACTTGAGTTCCGAAGGGTAATAGGAGATAGGTAAATAAAGTATGCAGAGGAGTAGGGAAGGGAGATAAAGTACAATTCAAGAAAATGCAAAAATATCATAAGGAACCAGTATGTTTGAGGAAGTAAAGGTAGACAGGCCAGGTTGAGCTTGAGAGGGAGAACATCAGGAAGGGCTTTGTTCTTTATTTTGAAGCATATGGGACCACAGAAGGATTTCTTTTACAGGGAGTAGTATGATTATATTTGGATTTTATAAACATCCCTTTTGCAACAGTGTGGAAAATTCATAGGAGTGAAACAAGCCTGGAGTTACAGGTACAAGTTACACTTTGTTAAATATATCATACTGCTACGGTGAGGTTATTGTGTCCCATATCATTTTAAATGGGCCCAGATAATTTATTTTCTTACCAAAACATTATTATTAATAATTGTATTAAAATAAACCAAAATAGTTTTGGTACTTGGTACTTCCACCTCTGACATGGTCTTGTCTCATAATACGTGAGACCCATGTTGCAGTGCACATTTATGCATGGTAAAATCTGAAAGATCTCTATTTTCCTTACACTTCAGAGAGTCAATGTAACAAGTACCTCCCTTTCAAAACCAGAAAGCATGACATTCACTAATAAAAATGAAAGAAAAAATGACCCAGCATGATCAGGTAGCAAGAGCTCATTCTCTGTTGGTGGTGGTGGAGAAGCATCAGGTGCCACCTAGTACTGCAACATGTTGTATCAGAGTGGCCAGTGACTGAACCTGTAGGTAGCATGAGGCTCCCAGCCTACCAAGGCAGGAGTTGACAGAATCACTTGGGAAGGTGAAAAGGTACTTTAGGAGTACATGAAACATATGTACAAATGCAGACTGAAGCTTTCTATTTGCACTACAAGATATCTCAGGTTATGGGAAGAATCTTTAGTGTCATACGCTCAGAGCTTAAGTGAACTTCCATTAAAAAACAAAAGGAAGTATGTTAATGCCTCAGCTTGAGTTCCCCAAAAACAGGCAGTGTTCTTCCAAAAGGGATTGACTAAGGAAGTGCTCTCAGGAAAAGAGTATAGGAAGTAGGCAAGGTCACAGGAAGAAAGTTAAATAAAGATGTGTTGCCCTGGGGGTTAACTTCAGCCTGGGACCACAGAAAACTCTGAAGCACAAATTACACCAAATAATTCAAATCATCTAATGCTAGGGGCCCAGATTTTTGTACTCCTTTGGTGAGGAGGGTAATGTTCTTCCATAAGATAGGCACAACTCTTCTCTTCCTGTTGAGAGCTATTTTCCAGGAGGATGGAGGAGATCTCAGTGTGAACAACAACACTCAACGCAGCCTGGATTAAAGGCTCACCCTGGGAAAAGGGGACAGAGGAGGGGCATCAAAGCATCCATTGCAACCAAAAACTGGACTTGTGAATTTATAAGTCAATTATATATTCACTGGATATGAATTTTCTGTATGATATCACTTATATATACTCTGGTGCATTTAAAAATATATAAAATCTTCAAATGGTAGCCTAAAAGTCATGAAAATACCTTCTCATTCTCAACTAATCCATCAGCCCAAATCGCCCAATTATTTTTCTTATTTTAATTGGGAAGAATATATAGTTAACTCTTTAAACATTGAATGTTGTGCTCGCTTCGGCAGCACATATACTAAACATTGAATGTTAATTTTCAAATTCTTATAGTACAGTTAAAAATCCTTGAAAAATAAGGGTTACAGTGGAAGTGCTGAGAAATCCTTAATTATATAATAGCACTGGGAAAAGTAATGCTCTAATAGCTAAATAGATTGCATTTAAGATGAAGAAATAATAAAATTGTAAACCATGAAGTGCAAGCAGTGGGATGAGACATATGACCCATGCATTCAGTCTCAACTATAATGACAATATTCAGACATAGTAGTATTCTTTTTTTTTTCCAAGACATGATAAAGAGCTTTAAATAAACATAAAATACTAGAACACAAAAAATCAAATATGCAGTGTTTGGACTATATTCAGAAACTGAGAATTCTCGGTCCACCTGAGCATATAAAGTCCCTGTACTTTACACTCATACCTGCAGGTTGCATTCTTTTCCTAGCTGGTGTGGAAGACCATGGCATACTCTCCCTTCCACCTTTCTGTGGGATCCATCACTTGTGCTGATTTCTATCGCTTACCTGACTCATACTACATGTATCCACCAAGATGTAACAAACCTGCCAGTAAAACCTTCTGGTTAAGTAACATCCATCTTTTCATAGCAATTGGTCCCCATTCTTAGAATTCCTTTCATTTCACAAAAGATCTTGTTAATAATGTTTAGCTATTCTCCAATAACTCTGCATTCAATAATGTAGTTTTACATTCTCAATAGTATAGGCATATTTTATTATTTACATTAGTGAAAAAAACACATTTAATTATACATGGACATCCTATAATTTATACTTGTAGATATTGACAACAAATTTGATGTATATAACTATTTAATAGGGAGGAGGATGGTGGGAAATTGGTCAGCAGGTGCAAAGCTACAGTTAGACAGGAGGAATAAGTTCTGGTGGTTTATTGCATAGTAGGATAAATAGAGATAATAATGTATACTGCAAAATATCTAGAAGAAGAATTTTTGAATGTTCTCACCACAAGGAAATAATAAATGTTTAAGATGATGGATATGTTAATTATCTGAACTGATCATTACATAATTTATACATGTATAAAAACTTCATGTTATATCCCATAAATATGTATAATTATTATATTTCAATCATAAGTAAAATTAATTACTTAAATACATTTAAAAAAAGAATTTGGGATCCTCTTGAATGGTGCTTTCTCTGTGCCTATCTCCCAAACATGCCTCTAAAGTCATCCAGGAGCTGACTGTTCTTTTTATTTCACCTGATATTTTTCCTATTTATGATGAAGGGAAATTCAGTAACTGATAATTACACCAACAAATTTGATAATTTCATTATTTATTTGGCATCTCTTTTATAAACTGATACTTGAAAATCTTCACCTAATAAAAAGCAGGATCATAGTAACTTGGTCTTTTTAGTTTTCTCCTTGAAATTATGCACGTGAAATTTTCTAAAAAACCATAAGTTAGATGCCTTATTTTGTTATATTATCAAATGATAATAATTTAATTTTATCATTTCTTTTATTTATATTTTAAGGTCTCCCATCCTAACAGAGTATTATAATATGTTAAAATATTATTCTAAATTATTGCATAATTGATTCTTACTCAAATATCGTTATCAGGTGCAAACAACATTAATCCTCAGTGGCCATTAAAAACATGTTTTAATGGTGTAAAGGGGATCCCTGGTTCTTATTTGCTTCCCTTCACACATGAGTTTGCCAGTAGTATATTCATGTCCACTTCTAAGAGCCCAGCTCACTTTCATTAAGGTTATTTTTAATTATTTTATTATATTATTTTTAATTATCATAAAAATCTAAAAACCCAAAGAATTTAATCATGCAGAATCTATGGCAAAAAAAAAATAAGTAAAACATTTTCACATTTACATTTTTTTCTTTAAGGACTAATTCAAAAGCTTTTTCTAAAAGGGATAACTTATCTATTCAAATAAGCATTGAATGCTTTCTGAACAATAGGTTAGGAAATCTATTTGTCCAGTATAGGTCATTGTGGTTACAAGCCATGAAGAGCTAAAACAACTATAGAAAACTAATGCAACCTGTTATATACAGTGCCAACTTTACCCTACAAATGAAGTAAATTCAAACATAGTGCAAGATATGTTTCTTGATATTAAAATAAAGTATTTTCTCCTTAAAATCAACACTTTTAAGATGTCTATCATATTTAGGAGAGTTATCAGACTCCAACATCCTTTTGTTACATCATACCATCTTGTGGAACAGACTTGCAAAAGGGTGATATATCTGAGAGTTGAGTTTTTACTCCCCTATTCTCGCTGAGTTTGAGGTTTAAAATTCAAATTACATTCAAATTATTTCAAGATACAAGATGGAAAGAAAGAAGAATGAAATATAATGAATATATATGCATTTATATGAATGCAAGCTTTCATATATATAAATATATTATCTATACATTATGCAAGCTCATGTACATTATATATACTTTGTTATATACATATGTACATTGCATAAATGTACATTATACCTATATACATGCAGTATATTTGAATATAAATATACATATAAATGAATGTGCATATATACATATACAAACATATATATATTCACAAACTACACATTTTACACTAATCTTATTTCAAACTACCTTTTGACCAAAAAGTAAAAGAACAGGCACTAGAATTTAGAGAAATAACAGTTAGATTGGTTCTGAACCCAGTTTGAGGACTTAAGCACAGGAAAACAGACTCAGTACAGACCAAGAATATGTCCTGGAGTAGGTTACATGAGGCACAGTATATGTGCAAAACAGGATATATGTGGCACAGAAGGTGGCAGAAGTCAGTAATGAAGCAATAAAATACATTCTTGTGCTTTCTGTTGGTGCTCAGTGATGTTATACATAAGATAAGGTAAACGTGGTTGAGTGGGTAGGAAGAAAGGCTGGGAGTCTTAGCATCTGATAGAGAGTAACTGATTGCATCCTGTCTTTGTCTGAAATCTGGTAAAAAGGTTTATAAACCAGTAACTGTCAGTGAAATATTTAACAAACTCCATTACACAGACAGGAAAGAGTTCAGTTATATTTTACAGGCCTAGGTTTTCTTACCTATGTGCCCAGTTGCAGCCACTGTAGGCCATTGTTAAAATTTTCTATTGAATTTTTCCTTTTCTGACACACATAAATATAGATTAAGTATATTCATTCATCACAAAGAATGGAATCCAAATTTATTTTTACTGTGTCAATCCCCCCAATTCCTTCAATATTTACTAAATTTGTTTTCATATAATCAGGGAAGATAAGTAATAGTCAATACATTAATAAAAGTTATGTAATAAGCTTTAAAAATCTGAAATTCCATCTGAGTTTTATTCCCTATTTAAGGATCTGGTTTCCCTCTTGGCAGACATGGGAGAGGCAGAGAGTATGGAAGCTATTTCAGAAAGTCAGGATGGGATATAAATGAGTGTCTCAGCTAGGAAAAGGGAAAAAGAGAGAACACATCTCTTCTGTTTCCACGGATTGTAGAAAGAGGACAGGAAAAGCTGACTCTTAGCACCCAGTGTGATTTTGAGACAGAGGGTGGGGATTTTCAAGAAGGCAGACAGAGGAGCTGCTGTGGCCTCCTCTCATGTTTTGCTAGGCTTCAATCCCAGCAGTCTGTTGCCCTCCCAACAGGTCGAGAGCAAAGTTAAAGGTAGAGGAGCTAATGTACCATTTCTGTTTGGATTGTTGTGGGGAGATAGATTTATAGAATGAATTTCCCCACATTTTTATCCCCACAAGAATAAAATATGCTTTGAGGCATGGTGAGGCCGAAGGAAGACCTGAGGGTCTCCTTCAGCTTCTGTGTCACGTAAATGACATCCAGAAGTTCTCGCAAGCTCTGTGGAGGAATGTATAAAACCTGAGGGTACTGTTTGACAAGTTTAGTGAAGATTTCGCTGAGGGAAGATGGAGGCTACCCTACAACTGAAAGCTTTAGAGTATCAGTTTGGTGCACAAGTAACTGCAGATTTAGCATTGTTGAAATTTGCTGTTTAATATTAGAATACGTTCTTAAATAAATTTGGTTATGTTATACATCATTTTAATGTGCATTTCTTGCTTTATGTTTTTCGTCTAATGACCTATTACTTGCTCTTTATTTTATATTTATTTTAGACTATGGAAATGATGTTAGACAAAAAGCAAATTCTAGTGATTTTCTCATTAGAGTTCAAAATGGGTCTTAAAGCAGCAGAGACAACTTGTAACATCAACAACAGATTTGGCCCAGGAACCGCTAATGAACATACAGTTTAGTGGTGGTTCAAGAAATTTTGCAAAGGTGTCAAAAGCCTGGAAGATGAGGAGCACAGTGGCCGGCCATCCAAAGGTGACAATGACCAATTGAGAGCATCATCAAAGCTGATCCTCTCACAACTGCACGAGAAGGTGCCAAAGAACTCAACGTCAGCCATTCTATGGTCATTTGGCAATTGAAGAACATTAGAAAGGTGCAGTTGCTCTTCCAACAACCTAATAGATAACCTGGGTCAGACTTCAGGGGATTATGAAGTGCTGGCCATATCTGGGAAGGGGTAGGAAGGGTTATGTGACTCCTCTGAGAAACCAAATAAGAGATTGCAGCACCAACTTTATCTTCAGAAAGCCCAAGAATAGATTCTGCCCTAATCTCTTCTCTGGGAATATTAGCCAGGATGTACTTCTCAAAACAGGATTGTGCAAACTTCTATATACAGATACTATCTTGGAAAGAATCCTAAGGTGGCATTTGAATCTGAAACACTGAAATATCACAAACAAATTGAATTGCATAAACTGATAGTAAAAATTATCTGGCCATTCTAGCTTATCAAATTGCACTATACTGCACTTGCAGTGTGTGTGTGTGTGTGTTCGTGAGTGCACGTGTGCATGCACACACTTGTGTATGTGAATGTTAGTGTGTTTCATACTACACTTCCCTATAATTTGAGAGAGGTACTCATGGGTAAGATCAGATAAATTACACAAGAGTTAATCTAAATTTAATTTACCACCTGAGTACAATGTGAGCAAATTTGCAACTTCATGATAGTTAACATTTAGAAATTCCAATTGGGATGACAATTCTCAAGCAAAAGTATGAAATGTGGGTATGGAACCCTAGAGTCTTCTGTGCCTGCTTCTTGTCACATCTCTGGATATATCCCCAAAATTAAAGGAAATTTTCACTTCCGATTTTTAATTTGGGTTAAAAGCAAGTCATTCAAAATATAATAATCTTATTTAACCAGATAATCAAAGTATAAAAGTCTCAGGAAACAAATTACTTACAAGTAATTTAGACTTAGTTTTTAAAGTGTCTCCTAAATAATGACTACTGTGTGCCAAATTCCTTCTCTGATATGTTCCATCTCTTTAATAGTGCATTAATACTGCAAATGGATGTATTACGCTATTGTACAGATGAGACTGAGGTTCTAAGAGATTATATAACTTGTCTGCATTCACATAATCAGAAATGGAAGACAGACCTGTGGTTTGAATTCAGAGATCACAGCCTTTTTACTACACAGTACTGATAATATTACACTCTTAATAACAGGAAAGGTACTTGAGAATTTTGATAGTAGTTAAGAAATGGTACATGGAAGAAGGTGGAGGAAAGTCCCTGTACTTACAGACTATGGGGAAATGGGATATAGGAGATAGAGGTTGGGAAAAATGTGGCTCTGGAAGAAAAATGTAATGGCAAATATAAATTGTGCTTATTACACGAATTTATTAGTGTTGTTTTGTAATTTAATATCCATTAGAGGGCTAATGACAAAATTTAAAAATAAGGAAAACTGACCCCTCTTACATTTACCAGACCCTAAATTGGTATATACCATTGGTGTTTTGATTATTGGTCCCCAGTCACTTCACATGAAGCTTAGACCAACTACATACATTCCTAGAAACATGGTTATAAGAATTACTATGGTCATTTTAATGAAATTATAATTCCTTAGGAATAGCAATTCAAAAACATATGAAAGTGTAAAATTCACTGGTAAATGTAAATATATAGTCAAATATAGAATACTGTAATGGTGGTGTGTAAATCATTTTTATTTTATTATAATGCAAAAGCTAAAAGACAAAAAGTGTTAGGAATAATTATAACTACAAAAATGTGTTAATGGATACACAGTATAAAATGATATGTATTGTAACATCAATAGCAAAGAGGGGTAAAAGTCTAGAGATTATGTTATTGAAGTTATCATGAGCTTAAAATAGACTATTATAAGGTATTTTACATAAGCTTCATACTAACCATAAAAAATTCCCATAGAAGATTACAACAAATAAAGGGAAAGGAATCAAAGCACATCACTATTGAACATCAACAAAACACAAAGGAAGAAGACAAGAGAAGAAAAAAGAAACAAAAGAACTACAAGACAGAGAGAAAACAATTAACAAAATGGCAATAATAAGTTCTTCACTACAGTAATTACTTTAAATGTAAATGGATTAAATTCCCCAATCATAAGACACAGAGTAGCTGAATGGATAAAAAAACAAGATCCAACTATGTGCTGTCTACAAGAGACTCAATTCAGATTTAAGTATGCACATATGCTGAAAGTGAAGGAATGGAAAAAGATATTCATGCAAATGGTAACCAAAAGAGAGCAAAGGTAGCTATGCTTATATCAAACAAAATAGACTTTGTGTCCAAAACTATCAAAAGAGACAAAGAAGGTGGTTATTTAATGAAAAAGGTCAATTCACCAGGAAGATATAACAAAAATTATAAATATATATGTACCCAACATCAAAGCACTTAAATATATAAAGCAAACATTCACAAAACTGAGGGAGAGAAAACAACATAATATCAGTAGGAGACTTTTATATCTCACTTTCAATAATGGCTAGAACATCTAGACAGAAAATCTATAAGGAAACAGTGGGCTTGAACAACGCCATAGACCAAATGAACTTAACAAATCTATACAGAATATTCTACCCAACAAAAGCAGAATTCACTTTATTCTCAAATGTATACAGAACATTCTCCAATATAGGTACCATATTAGGTCACAAGACAAGTCTTAAGAAGTTTGAGAAGATCAAAATCATAGCAACTATCTTTCCCAAATAGACATTAACAACAGAAGGAAAACTGTAAAATTGAAATATCAATCAAATAGGAAAAGGAAAGAAAACAAAGGTATTTTATATACATATACATGTCTGTATATATATATATATATATGTGTGTGTGTATACATATATGTGCACACACATATACATAGAGACATAAATTTGTAACGGACTAAAAAGTATATACTTTTGACAATTATAGTCCTTATTTTAAAAACAAAAGAAAGAAATTGGAATATACACTGAAAATTTCCTTTACCGGGAAAGGCAATTAATTGCTAGAGAGAGACCCATATCTAGCTGTCAATTCCAAAGGACCAAATTTCTCAGTTTTCTTTTGTGGCATAAGCTTCTATTTCTTCCTGTTTCTGACTGCATATATGATTTTACATTCCAAATCTCTACAAACAAACTTTAAAAAAATAAAATTTTTATGTGATTTTATACTTTATCAAGGGAAGAAGTAAAATATTTAAGATTATAGATAGATGATTATCATAACAATCTGCATATAAAATATCTTCCATTGGGGAATGTTAAAAAATCCAGAAAGATTAAACAAAAAAGGGGGAAATATCCAATATTCCTCAGAACATCACCAGAATTTGCTACATTCTTAAAAGTTATTTAGAATTCTGTGAACTACAAAATGCAAAAATATAGTAAAGTAACCATACATAAGCCAAATAAAGTAGGCCAATAAACTATTCATAAATGTGGCAAAGCTTGATATAAGCAAAATGGAAATTGACTTTTAAAACTCAATTTCCTGACAAATTATGTATGGTTTTAAAAAAAAATGCCTACCAAAATGTGCATACAACAGCATATTTTTTGGATACTGTGTTTTATTTGTGAATAATACCTTCAAATTGAATAAATATTAACACATAAGAAGGAATTCAAAACATCTTAATTTAGCTAAATAATCATACAGTGGGATTAAATGTGAATGATTTTACATGTAATTCTTGCATCTAAATGTACAAACTTTTGAAATAAATTTTAAATGTACATTTATAGAGTCTATGAGTGACAAATTTATTGAAGGCAGATAAGGGGATAGGATATAGTTCAATTTTGTAATTAATTTATTATAAAAATTGCCTATTAGGAATCTATAGTACTATCTACAGACTTTTTATTTAGAACTAATAAAATTATATTGTGGTTATTTCTTTACAATTTGTTTAATATAGATGTCTGGATTAATATGGAAAAGAACATTTCCTATAAAGAGATAGTCAAATTTTTAAGATGAGACGAAAGAGGTATTTGAGAAAGATCCCAAAATATATAAAATATGCAGAACTGTGGGGAAAAGTAGATTGGTAATTTTATAATAATAAAATGAAAGTATATTAATTGTGAAAAAAAACTCTTTTAAATTCCTAAAGCCAGATTCTACAGAAAGTCTTTTGTTTATCTGAATTACGAAAGTTTGATATCAATTCCAGGTGAAAACATTTAAATATATCCTGTTTGTGTTCAAGTTTTATAAAAAGCCAAGCAGTTGAAAGGAAAAAAAGTATAATGTCATTTTTTTCAAATAAACTTTTAAATATATTTTATTATATATTATATAGAGAAAGGATTCAAAAAGTATACACATGATCATTCTCTATATTATTTTGTTCTGTCAAGCTAAACGCAGACTGAATCATTTTTCCTTCACAAAAAAATTGGACTAGGTGGATAAAACACTCTTTTCAGAACAATAGGGAGGTGTTAAAGTGACACTTAATACCTTTGCTCTAACAATCATCTATTAATACTTAAAGATAACTCAAGATTTTAGAAGTCAAAGGTTTCAAAATTAGGTAGTAGCCCCAAGCAGAGCTGTGAATGGATTTCATAAAGTCTCAGGGTTTGAAGAATCTTTTAAAGGCTTCTAGTAAAAGTACTCATACGATGTTTGGATTTCTTCTATTAGATCCCCACCAAGTGGTTGCAGTCTACGTCTGAAATCCTACAGTGACAGAGAACTCACCAGTTCATCCTATTAGGACCATTAAATGGTTTATCTTTATAAGCCAGAATTTGTCTTCTTGTAACTTTTTAGCAACTTATATCTCATTGGACCATATAAAACAATATTTCACTTGTGTTTCTAATAGGCAATTGTAAAAATCATATTGCCATGTCTTTTTAGCTTTCTGTCTCTCTACTATTTTGTGAACTACTTGAAAGCCTGTCGTAGTTTAGTAATCTTCGTATGAACAATACTTAATATGGAGCCAGGCATACAGCAGATATGCAGAACAACTGACTGTTAAATGAATGAATTACATCTAAAATGTATGCTCATTCAGAAAGAAGATATCATTTTGCTAGAAAACTGGTATTGTGCACTGTGTGAAATGCAAAAGTAGTTAAGAAGTGAACTAAAGGACAGCTATTTAGAGGGGTGGTCAATGTTTCCAAATATCTTTCCAACAGTTGAATCCACAGCAAGCTCTGGAATCCAGCAGATTTTTTGACTTGGATGCTAGTGGCAGTGATTATACCCAAACAGGGAGGAATGTTCTTAGATTGGCAGGTGTTTAAAGAGAAGTACTAATCAAGAATACAATGTTTTGATATTATATGTTTTTAGAATCACTGCAAAATTATGATATTGTAAAAATCTAATGATATTTGATATCTCTTTCTTTGTGAATGCAGAGTAATGTCCAAAAGATGTCAAAAATGTAAAAAATGTTTTGTATCTTTATAGTGTGAATACTAATATCCTGCCTGTGATATACTATAGTTCACAATATATTACCATTGGAGGGAACTGAGCAAAGGGTGCATGAGATTCCTTTGTACTATTCCTTACAGCTACATGTGAGTCTAAAATTTTCTCAAAATAAAAGGTTTGTTTTTAAAAATATAAAAAAACACAATAAGAAAGATCAAAAAAGTTTCATAGGGAACTTAAAATAGATTCACTGCATGACATATATGCGGAATTAAAAAATATATTTTTAGACATGGTCCCTGAAAAGTGGACCGAAATTCATCATGACACAGCTTCCTCCTTGCTACTGCCACCATCCTATAAATACTGCCTGTTATAACCACTGCCAGAAGAGGACATGCCTCTGTGATGCCCAGTGTTTGTCTACCGCTGTGTCATCGCACTCTGTAGTGGAGGACTGAGAAAAAGGAGGAGAGTGAGAGCTGGCACAGCACTGCATGTGTGCCATGCCCCCACCATTATCCAGGGTGTTATCTCCGCGTTTTATGACTGCGTCTCACCAGCAAGAATGGTCCGGGCATTGCACACTGTCTTTCACGTGAGTCACAGTCTCAACACTAACAAGACTGATTCAGGCATACCTTTCTCCTCGCCATCAACAAAATGGATTGTAATTTAACAATTTGAGCAAAGGTGCTAATGGCTTTATTACTTCAATTTACATGCCCTCAGATACAGCTTCCATTAAATAACATCCTGTTATTTCTTGGGACGCTGTTCATTTTAGAAAGTATGGAAGGAATGTTAATAAAATAAACAAGGCCATCTGATTGAAAACAAGAGAGTGAGTAAACATGTTTACTTTTCTCTATTAAAATAAATAAACAAGTAAATATCCTCTTATAGCAACAGAAAACATTATCAACAGAGAGAAATCCTACAACACTACTGATAATGGGAAAAGATTCAATCAGTAGATTCCTGGATATAGATGATTGATCATCATCCTGATGGGTGAGTCAATATTTGAAGCTACAAAAGAGGTAAGGGGGGAAAGCAGTTCTTCCCATGAGGGAACTACAGGAAGTGCTGTATTTATAGTATGAATTCCTTCTAAAACTGGAATTCAGAGTGAGTAGATTCCCCAAACTGCTTACCTCTTCCCCTACCCTTGCATTTCACAGTGAAAACTGCAAGACTATTCCTTTGTGTTTACAGTGTGCCTCACATTTGTGGAAAAGCAGATTGGAGGAGACTTGCAATTTTACAAAGAAAACACACATTAGTTCTCTATATTGATGGCATCATCCTTTATTTACAAATTTGGAGAAGCAGGGTGAATGAAAACAGAATCAGATCTAGGAATGCTTTGGTTAAATATAGATTTCAGAGAAAAAAATACAGAATCAGGTTCTTCATCAGTAACATTGTGTGCAAAAAATCATAATAAAAAAAGCAATCTTGTTCAAAGTTCTGAGGAACAAATGTATATTCTTCATTAAAATTCTATACTATGAAAAATTGAGAGTGTGTTTTTAGACATAAAATGTCTCAGAATTTTTCAGAAATGTATTAAATAATATGCTCCAAGAAATCAGACATAAAATATATTGTAGATTGTCTAAAACACTTTTAAAGAAAATATTGTACCAATAAATATATTTATATATAAAATATGTTTATATGTACATATATGTTATATGTGTGTGTATAAATACATACACATACACAAATCTGTGGTGACAGATGTATAACAGACTCACAAAGCAATTAGCTTAAATTAAATCAGAAATTTAGAATAATACAGGAAGAATAGCTTAAAAAAGAAAACAGATTATACATTGATCACAGTGTTTCTGGGAATCCAGGAAGATATTTATATGTTGTTTGTGCAATAATAATAAATAAAATAAATAGAATTAGAAACTACAAAAAAAGAAAGGTCATGAGGGAATCAATATGAAAATGAGCTAAAATGTTCTGTAATTTTGAAATAGTATTAGCACTTAAAATTGAATCCATATTTTTGATCATAGAATGCTTTCCATGGTTTGAGTCAAAGTTGATGGCTTACAACATAGATGATTAAGTACATTCATATTATTTTTGACCTATCGCATTCATGTGTATTTATTTGTTAAGTTAGCACAACAATTCTATATGTATGTGATAAAAATCAAAGATTAAAGAATAGCTGATTATGTTATGATGAAGATTGTAATTACTAATGCTACAAAACTAATTACTGCAAAACTTAGGGGCTTAAAAGAAGTATTTTGCATGACACTGAGTATATTAATTGGAATTTGTTTAAAGTCCCCCTCTGTTTTTAATTATCTCTTTTTTTCTCTCCAGTTTAAGCTTTTGTTTGTTTTTCCTTGTCATGCTAGTGATTTTACCCATGTCTCAACTGATTCTAATAATATCAAAGTTATGAATAAAAAAGGTAGAAAGACACTGGGGATAGTTTTCCTCTGCTATTAGGTGAACAGTGCTATCTCTTGGTTGGCCTCTCTCTTGAGAAGAAAGTCTGAGTGATATGCATGTTTGTGTAATGGCAGTGTTCAGGTAACAGTGCATGGCCCTAAACATGTCAAGTTATTCAAATGCCAGAAAAGCTGGGCTTTGTTCTGAGGCATTCACAGCTATACCAGAGCTATTTCTATAGAAAATTATTCATTTTCTTTAATAAAAGGGACATACAGATTTTGTCACATAATAAACTCCATGTTAGCCCTCCTCTGGGGAGGAAAGTGTAGGTTGACCCAGAAGCACAGTTATACCATAAATAGAACTTCAAAGAACCTTCCTATTGCCAGCCCTACTTCTCAGCCTCACTCTCAGTTGTCCCTGCTG
This sequence comes from Varecia variegata, assembly GCA_028533085.1. Lineage (NCBI taxonomy): Eukaryota > Metazoa > Chordata > Mammalia > Primates > Lemuridae > Varecia > Varecia variegata. The sequence continues at coordinate 47,611,035 of CM052441.1, forward strand.
ATGCCAGACCAAATGACTAAGATTAGAAAACATGATTAATTCCTTCTGCCATCATACTGCCTGTTGAGGTGTTCTGGGCTGTGACTTCTACTTTGTTTCCTCTATCAAAAATTAGTAGAAATATTTTGCTGTCAATGACGACTCCTCCAATTATTTAGCTATTACGGGCCCATCCATGTCTTTCTAATCCACCCATCTTCAATGATGAACAGCATTAATTATACGAAATATAAAGGTGACCACAGGGGAAATTACCTATGTTGTGATGCATGTAAAACCAAAGGATGGAAGAAACAGGGAAAAGAGGTAGGAGTCTGAAGAAATGTACTAAATTTCTTATAATTTCATATATGAGAGTCAAGAAATACTGCCCAAATGGATAAATCAAGAAATAGGGGTAAAATCTTTAGAAACATGATTATAATAAGGAAAACTTAAATTCAAAACAATTATACCATGAGAGTGAGATCAGAGTGGAGAAAGGGGCAATAGGGAGACATTTCGAAGGTTTTTTAAAATTTCTAAATTATTTAAAAATTTTTCTTTAAATTTAAGCTTTCTTTGTTATATTTTTCAAATACATATGTTTGCATCTGTAACCAAAGAAGATAAAATATGACAATGCCTTCCTAGTCACTAACTGGAGGGAAAGGACCTCAACCATCAGACATTTAGTATCCCATCTCATCATAATGCCTTTCCTAAGGCAGTGATAGATATAATGGGTTGTGGCTGATGGATTTTAAGCGATTCAATCTCAGCTGAAATATAATTTTTATTTTAAATGTATTAACAGTTTGTCTTAACATCAAATATTTCATATATTTAACTTTTTCTGTTCTGACTTCATAAATAGTAAGATATCTTCTGATTTATTATTATTATTTACAAAAGTGGACTTGCCCTTCTGTAGAAGGAAATGCGCTCAACATGTTGACTTTGTAAAGTCTGAATACACATGGTACTCATTGAAGGCTATTGTGTTTCGTAAGTTTAGTGTTCAATCTAAATTCAAGAACTGCTGTTGGTCAAGCAGAGGGAGCATTTCACCAAAGCAAGGTTTTCTTTCATAGTTTGTTCATTAAGTCTGTATCTAGACAAGACCCAGGTACATAGTAAAAGATCTAAAACCTCTAATGAGATTTGCTTAGGAAAGCTAGCATACTGGGGGAACTTGATCAAAGATTATTTTTTATCTAATTTTAGTTTCAAACTGTACATCTTACTGTGCATCTGCTAAGTAACTAAAGGTCATATGTTAACTGTGCTAGATCTCATGATGTCAAAGAATGTGAGAAATTATGAAGAGGAAAAAATCATCAGAAATCATTAGGAGAACTGTTAACATAAAGCTCATATGCTTTAATGAAATTCCATATTTAGAAAAAAACTATTTTTTTTAATCTACATAGTTTGAGGATATTATCTACTTTTTAAATTCTTAGTCACTGGTCTATGCATAACCCTTATGAAAACCTACCTAAGTACAAGAGATTCAACTTCAAATTTGATATTCAAACTACTTATTATACACAGATAAAAGATTAAAATCTAAGACAAATTAACTGCTAAATTCATCTATCACAAGTATAAGAAAATTCAGCTTAAAAGTATTTTTAGATCAGTGCATTTGGTAAAATGACTTTAACACACACACACACATAGACAGAAGAAGCTGTAATAGAAGTTCAAGTTTTTGAAAGGTAAAATTCAAAACACTTAATCAGCAAATATTTGAAACTAGAATTTTTGGAATTAGGTGGTTAGCTTCACAGAATTCAATTTTCCTAACTTCTAATTACTTCAAAAGTTTAAAGTTATATATTTCAGAAGAGATGCTGAATTGAGTTATATGATTTTATGCTTGTATAAAACAAGAACTGTAAGAATATATAATAGAATTTTCATTTTCTAGATACTCTGCCAGGGGCCACAAGACAAAGCATTTAACTTTGTTAAGTTCACTCATATAGAGGAAAAATAGTTTCATAAAGTGAAAAATGGAAGTGGTTACTTCGTAAGGAAGATTAGTTTATTCTGAAAATTACAATATTACAAAAACCATAGCTGTTATAACGTCACAATAGTTTTTCAAAGGTTTAGAAACCCCAGAATAGACATATTACACTGTCAACAAAGAAAACTCCTAGATTTGACCAATATCTGAAAATGATCATTAGATTACACAAACATTAATCCTTTTTCTTCTATCCTTACTTTACAGTAGGATTGTTTAAGGGAATTTAGATATTCTGATACATCTTGGTAGCCTAATTAATGGAAATCATTTTTTAGCTTTAGCAGTCAAGTGCGCAAGCAGGCTCCCATCAGATCTTGAGAGCCAACTGTAAATGTTCAGGAATTTTGTGAGCACACTGGTGGTTTGAAATCAGCAACATTGTATTTATACCACATATATTGGCAAATGTAATACATCAGTTTTTCTTTGTTTTCCTTCTTCTTTTCTGGAGAAACAATTCTTAATCATTTACTGGCACAGTGCTGATTTATTGTTCCCAAAGCTCATATGTGTGAGAAATTTTTGAGCTAGCTGTGACTCTAAATGAAGTGATTAGTGAATTTGTTTGTGAATTAATCATGTTTTGCTCATGAAATTCACCCTTTCTCCTCTACCTCCATCACTTTGCAGAAGGCCAGATTCTGCATTCCAAAATATTTACAGAGCCACCAGACACATCTTCCCAGAATGTCACTTTCAGCATGGAATTTATCTGATATTTTTGTTCATCTGAACTTTGGCTCTGAAACTCTTTTCAGGTTTCTGTTTCTTTGCATCCTTTTCTTTGCTTTAACCAACTGGTTCAGCTTTCCAATGCCATAGGGGTTTTTTCTGAATTTAATTCTTACCCATTTTTTTAAACCCATGTCTAGGTTTTCTGATTCGCAGAAAATACTAACAGAAGATCATGGATGTACAACACTACAATACCATCTTTCTGCCCAACAGTGGACCAAGATGTTATGCGATTAAGCACATATGATGTAAGAGGTACTTGTTAAGAAAAAGAATACACTATTTTAAATGTGAAATTGTGATGATCATGAACATGCACTTGTCAGATATCTTGCTATTGGAAGCACAGATGACCTCAGAGGGGAGGAAAGAGATTTGTATACTAAAGGAGCTGCAAGAATTGGCTGCATCAAATGACAGAAGCCAAGACAGTACCCTGGGATTGGATTTTGAGGGTGTTAAATTGAGGACAGAGGGGGTTAGAACTTAAAAAGTAGATAGACATGACATCCATTTGGGGGTACTTTCTCATGATATGGGATTTAACATTCTGGCAAAAACTCCAGGAGATGAGGCAAACTTGTCACTATGGTGGTTCTATCTTAGAAACCCATAGTAAGTTTTCAGTACTAAGAAAAATAGAAATTCCTGAGTCCCTGGAAGATAATACAGGATGAAGTAAGAAGTGAGTATGTGCTAATAGATATTTTGTGTGATGTCAGAAGACATGCCAAGGGATTATGTTCCATGAGAGGACACAGACTCACAAAGCCATTAGAAATGTAGGGGGAGTATAATCAAAACCACTAAAAATTTCAATAATGTCTCTTCTCTGTAGGACAGTAATGAATTAGGACAGACACTCTCAGATCTGGGCTCCTTAATGTAGAGGGATGATAAGGCTCTAAGAGAATAGAGGCCATATGGTGGCACTTAATCACCAAAAGCCAGGAGGCCAAATCTATTACTTTAGTAGATGGCACATTCAATGGGGAAACCAAAGAAGCAGAATTTGGAGGAATTTTCAGGTATGATTAATACAATTTGGTATTCCTAAGAGAAAAATGGATGAGCGGAGAATGAGGATGCTTCTTTTTCTATTATTTCAATAGATTTAGAGGGCAGAAGTGTTTTTTTGTTACGTCATTGACTTGTATAGTGCTGAAGCCAGGGCTTTCGGTGTATCCATCACCCAAGAGGTAGAATTTTTATCCCTAGGCCCCCTCCCACTCTTCCTCTTCTTAGTTTTCAATGTCCATTACACTACTTTATGATCATTTATATCCTTTATTCAGCTCCCACTTATAAGTGAAAACACATGTATTTGTTTTTCCATTCCTGAGATACTTCACTTAGGATAATGATTTCCAGTTCTGCCCAAGTTACTGAAAAAGATATCATTCCATTCCTTTCTATGGTTGAGTAGCACTCCATGGTGGGTGTGTGTGTGTGTGTGTGTGTGTGTGTATTTATATACATACACATACATATGCATACTGCATTTTCTTTATCTACTCTTCAGTTGATGGTCACTTAGACTGACTCCACATCTTTACAATTATGAATTGCACTGTGATAAACATTTGAGGGCAGGTGTCTACCCAAAAGAAAAGAAATCATTTTATAAAAAATAAGAACAAAAACAAACAAAAAAAAACCCAAGGATGCTTCTCAACAATTATAACAAGAAGATAAGAATGAAAAAGTAGGAGGCTGAGAAGAGTCATTCCCATCAAAAGTTATAAACTATTTGCTTAGTTCTGAGATTTTAACCAATTTTTAGATTCAAAATCCATTAACTGAACAGATGGCTAGGGACCCTGGAAAAAAGGGCCCTGCAACACCAAAATAACTATTAAATTAATAAAAACTAATAAATAGTGATTCCTTCAGTCATATCCCAAAGGTACCTGTGATGATTGGATGACTCTACACATTAAGGAAATGGGAATATTCAGACATTTTGAGGACTATTGGACACAACTGATATCCAGAAACCCAATCCCCCCATCATGACCTTGGTGTCAGAGTGAGGACTTAACAGGGACTTAAGTGGAGTCTGGCTGAAATTCAGCTCATAGTAGACTCATTTTTCCATGGATTCACTCCAGGGTCATTTTCCAGCTTTCTGGGTGTACAAGTGGAATTGATATATCTAGCAGTAGAGTAACCACCACATTGTTTCTTTGATCTTTAGGAATAAGCTATTATAGTGAGAAAGGCAAAGTAGAAACCTCTGAGACTAATCCAAAATGATATTAAACTCCAGGGTGATGGCAGAAATTAGTGCCACCATTAAAGACTTAAGGTACACAGGAGCAGTGGTTACTGCCATATCGTTTAACTTGCCATCCCAGCCCCGCAGAAACAGAATGAATCCTGGATATTCACTAGAATCTACAACAAGCTCAGCCAAGTGGAAGCACTGATGGCAGCCACTGTGCCAGATGTAGTGTCATTTCCAGAGAATATTACTAAGCACACTCAGTATATAAGTACATGGCATATAGCAATAGGTTTGGTGAATGCATCATTTTCTATTTCACTTACAAAAGAGAATCATAAATACTTTAAATTCATATACAGTTGGAAACAATAGCTATTTACTGTTCTGCTGGAGGGTTATGTTAATCATTTTACCTATATCTATAGTCTGAAGAGATCTGTACCACCTGAATATCTCAAGGAACATCACACCAGTCCATTATATTGATGACATCATGTTGATTCAGTAGGTCATTCAAAAGGTAGCTAGCTAAACCTATGAAGTTTATCATATACCTTCTGGATGGTTTGTGTCTTACCAAAGTCTCCAGGAGCATGCCAGTTTAGTGAGGTTTTAGGGTTTAATAATTAGGAGCATGCCAAGATATCTTGTTTAATGTGAAAAACAGAACAATGCTTTCTGTATCCTTTACCACAAAGAAGAAACCATTCTAGAAATGTCATGCTGAGCACATGAAGAGTGGCCACAGTGGCAGAGGCACAAGTTATATATATGTAAAAGCATGCATGGACTCTAAATTACCAATGTCAATCTAGCTACTATGGCCTTGAATGTCCAAATTGTAACCAACAGAGATCAACGCAAAACTTCCAATACAAAACTATTCCTTGAAGAAAAGAACTTGTAACTTTGTGGTAAGTCATTTATATTGAACCCCTTCCATCCTGGAAGGCCCAATAGTTTTCCTTCATAAAGATAAATATATCTTCTGAGCATAGGTATGCATTTTTGCCTTCAGAGCCTCAGCCAGTACCATTACCATGGGGCTTTCATAAGTCCCTGATGCCTGATCCACAAGAGTAAGCATAGCATCTAAATAGGCCACTCACTTTATAGTGAGGGGTGTGTGGGAGAGGGTTATGACCATAGGACCTCCCAGTATACCATCCAGAAATAGCCATCCACAGGGAACCCTGGAATGACCTGCTCAAGCCTTAGCTGAAGCAACAGTTTGGAAGCAAAGCTCTGAAAGGAAGTGCCATCCTTAAAGATTATGTATAATTGTTGTATCAGAGATCTTTATATGATTTTATGTTCCCAATATAAATAATACATTATTAGAAGATAGGGGATTTCCAAAAAGAAAAAATAAATACACTGATGCAGGAACAAAAGGCTGAAACAGAGGTGTTCTTTCTTATAACATCTCCAGTGACTCATGGTGGAAATTTGTGAGAAAATCCCAACTCTCACAACTTTGAGCTCTTCAGACTTGGGGATCACAGTCTCCAAAGGGGGTCAAAGCCTCTCCAGGGCACACAAAGGTCACATTGAACTACCAGGTATGGCAGCCACCAAAACACTTTGGATTCCTCATTCCAAAAACCAGCAAATAAATAAAGAAGTTACGTTTGAAGGAGTAATTTTCTCTGATCATCAGGAGGCAGCAGAGCTGCTTTTATACAATAAGTTCATAACAAAAATATATGTAGAGCGTAGGAGAGCCATTCAAGTGCCTCCTGGTACTCAATTGCCCTGTTATATCTGTAAATGGACAAGTGCAGCACCTCTGGCCTGAGAGGGGTATGATTCATGTAAGACTCCTCTGGAATGTTGATTTGAATTACATCACCAGGTGATGAGGGTAAGATAAATTTGAGATGTTAGTGGAAGAGCAAGAGAATAAGTACCAGTTGCACCCTAAGTTCACTCCAAGGCCAACTATAGTATCAGGATCTGTAGTTCTTCACACTAAACTTCCTCTTTTAAGTTTGCACTTGAAAGGGGACATGGAAGCAGTGGAGAAGCTATTTCTCAAACTCACATGAAAAAAGGAGATATTGAAACATAAGGGCTGTAATATGGTGGCTATAAAAATGTACCACTCAGATCTTCTGATTTTGGGAGCACAGTTTCAGCTACCATCCCTCCAATTGACCTGTGTATTCATGGAGAGGACACACCTCTTCTAGACTACTCCCAACCAGTTATAGAGGTTGGTGGAGGAAGTAGTGCTGCTCCCTTCTTATGGAACATGAAGCTCCTCTGATGGCCAGATTGGGTGTGTATAATTCTTAGAAATTGTATTAAATTTTGGAAAATCTCTATCAAGTTTCTTTTATATGTGAACTATTAGAGATGAACTTTCTATCATAGGACTGTTACAGTTGTGTGCCCTGCAAACAAAGAAATCCTTTTAAATTCTGTATTTAAAAAGAAAGAAAAAATATAAAAATATAACATGTTTATAATTTCTGCACTACTTTATTGAGTATATTCCTAAAAAGAAAAGCAAGACATTTTAATAAGGCATCAATAAGAATTAAGTTCCCACACTTAAAATTTTATACATCTGATGATTGGAAGAATTTTCCACAAATTATATTCTGGCTCAATATATCTTAAATCTTGTTTCTCCTGCACAAAGGTATATGACCGGTGCCAAACAACAAAGAATATGCTATAGTAAAATGACCCCTGGCCCCCTGACTTTGTATCACTGGATGGGTGTGTTGGCATGCAATGGACAACAGAAATATTTCGAAATATCTCCACAGGAGGATGGCTAGGAATAAGTTTATCTAAATATAGAAGTGACTATAACCATGTAATCCCTCTAAAAATTAATTAACGTATCTCCAACTCAAATCCTCTTTGGTCACAACCAACTAATATTCCAGCCTTTTCAATATGTGCCAGCACAAGAAGAAATGAGAAAGGAAGTTTGAGTGGAAAGAGATAGCAATCATACCCAATTTGAATTAAAATACTTAAGCAAATTTTTCAAAAATACAAAATATCAAAAACATAATCTTGTGAACCTATTTCTACTAAGACCACCACCCAGGGTCTTGGAAAGGGTCTGGAAAAACATGTAGCCACGAGCTTTATTTTTTATTAACTTCATGTTACATTTTTCCTTTGCCTCCAGCAAATCTAGCCATTTACTTCTACTTTTGTATTGCCTACCTCAAATAATAAAATTATCTCAAGCTGAAAACAGAACCCTCAAACCCACCCTTGCCTTCTGCCTGTCATTTTTTTCCCCATCCAGTCTGTCACAGAATTATTTAAGTTTGTCTCAAACATTTTATAAATTCTATCTTTTTATTCATTCTTTCTTACCTTATTCCAGGTCCTTTTCTTGCTAGGAGTGTTAGAAAATGTCCATACTTTCACTGATCTCTTATATTGATGCTAGAGTCACCTAGCACCAAGGTAGAGTTCTCATATCACTCCCACACAAAAACCTGAAGGAAAATAAAATTCAAACTTAGCAAGGAGTATTTAAACTATCTCAAGCTGTGACCACTTTCTTCTCCAAATGTGGCATGGAAGAACCCTTCAAATCTCTATTATGTTTATTCATCATTCTATATAGAATATTCTTTGACCTTTTTGTCATTTGACAAACATCCAGGCAACTATCAAGAATTAGGCCCTATTTCATCTTCTGCTTTATGAAGACCAATTCATTTTTTCCTCTCCCAAGTCAGAGTTACTTTGCGTTTCCAGTGAAATGATATTTGTATGATGTCTCTTTATAATAGGACTTAATATTTTTCATTACATGAATTCTCTGTTAGAGACTGTGCCTTGTTTACTTTTATGTTTGAAGTAGCTAGTAAAGACGTCATTAAATATTTATTAACTTGTTGCGTTGAATGTCATTTAAATTTTTTAGTGCTTGAATTACCTTGGTAATCAGATTTTAATATTTTTATGTATTGAAAAAGTCTCTGACCAAGAAAGTATTTGTATTCCAATAATATTGGACTTGTGACCATTTTTGCCTTTCTATTGCCTCACAAAAAGAAAAAACATACAATTATCATAAAACAAGTATTAACAGGAGCTGCATATTTGAAAGAATGAATAAGGTGCATTAAATGGACTGCTATTAATTACCCTATAGATCTAGGTACCTTAGAATATAACAAATTATCATTACTCAGCCTTCTATATGGCAAATGTTTAAAATTACTCTAATTATCATATTTGATATGAAAAAATAAACACAGCCCCACTAATCAAAAGGGAGTTAGGCAGAAAGAACCACATTTTATTTAACATTGTATTCCCAGTAGCCATTATACAAAAGTTTTCAGTGGTTTGATGATGTTTTAATGATATTAATACAAAGATAAATATCATAAGATATTATGATGGATATTATTTTAGATAGTAAAATATGAAATTAGGAATTGGACTCTAATGAGAGATGACAGTGCATTAACACAGTGAGAAAAAAAGATGACACACATTTGAGAGGTAAAAAGAGGTAGAATAATTCAGTACTCCACAATAGATTAGAGGTAGTATGAACATGGACAAAAATGTAAAAAGGCAAATGTCACTTTTAAGGTATGTAAGGTATTGCTGTTTAGAACAGAATAGAATTTGGAACAAAATATTGACAGCATCTCAAAAAAAGAATATCAAAATAAAATCAATAATAGTACTTTCTCAGTGGAGAAGTAGTGTAGTGATCCATTTTGCCCCTGCTCCTTTAATAACCCTCCTCTCTCTTGTTCACTCTAAGGACTTCATTGTCTTTCATGGGTTTCATACCAATTTATGGTTCTAAAACCACCAGCAGTAACTCTTTGAGATAATTCTATCCGTCATTTTTATTTATATTAACTATTATATTTTCTTTGTTAACCTGAATTAACAAATTGTCTCATTTCATACACAGGGTAGCACACCCATGCTGAAATATGGCATAAATTGGGTTAAAACAGATGAGTTATTCCAGCCACAATATACTGGAAAGAATCATATAGAAAGACCAAGTCATATAGAAGAATCATATAGACAGACCATGGTAAGTGGCCAAGTGGACTGGAGGCCAGGGAGATCTTTAGAAGTTTGAATATATTTTGTTTTTATTTAACAGAAACCAGAAAGAGAATAGATTAGGAATACATCACAAGTGAAGACTCGACTTGAGGGAAAGTGTTCAAAGGAAAAGAAAACAATAGTTAACATAACACTGTACTCTTGAATATCCAATGGGAAGTTTAGTATCTAGAAATACTGACTGAACAGCAAAATCCTTGTGAGGCAATAGCCACATGATACAGAAGTAAAATCAATTGGCATCTCTGCCCTACTCATACCACATTTACCTACCACCCAAATAAACTAACCTGCAAGAGTGGCTAAGTGACACCAATGAGTGTAGAATTGTTTCAGGCACTATAACAAAATATAATACAAACACATTTTGCAACACGTTTTCTAACCTCAAAAATCTTTAAATACGAGATTGACCAAAGTATTTAATAAAGCACAAATAGTAACCTGTAACTTGTGAGAGAATTAAACAGAGAGTAAAAGAAAAAGCAGAGTCTCATTATGTGCCTTCAAGCAAGAAAGCCAAACAAAGAAACAACTATAATTAAGTTCTACCATTATTTAGTTGTGCATAATGAGGAAAATGTTCCATCATTCACATTCATTGCATTTTCTGTATACTGAACTTGTGATAAGCGGTAGTGGATACAGAGACTTACCATCTACTAAAGAAGGAAAGTGATGATGATGGTTAATGTGATGATGTATGTGGCAACTTGACTAGGTCATAAGGTACCCAAACATTTGGTCAAACGTTATTCTGGAGAGTCTGTGAGGGTGTTTCTAGGCAAGGTTAATGCTTGAATCTGTGGACTGAGTAAAGCAGACTGCCCTCCCTAATGTGTGTGGGCCTCATCAAATCAATTCAAGGCCTGAGAAGAACGAAAAAGGTGAATAAGAGTCCTGCCTGACTGCCTTGAGCTGTGACATCTGTCTTTTCCTGCCTTGAGATTCAAACTGCAACATCAGCTTTTCCTGGGTCTTGTGCTGGCCAGTTTTCTGGCTGAAACTATACCATCTGCTCTCCTGGCTGTCTAGCTTGCAGACTACAGATCTTGGGAATTCTCAGCCTCTGTCATCACATGAGCCAATTCCTTATAATAACTAACTTATTAACCAAATATCTTATTGGTTCTGTTTCTCTGGATTACTGCAGTGACATTACCTTGTTCCAGATGCTAAGTGTTTTCTAGGTTTTCCCTAAATTTTTCTTTTTCATATAGCTGGATAGATATAAAAAAAAATAGTAACAAATATGTGACTCACTTTGTCACACACAATGACAAATTGGAAGAAATGTGTATCTCTTTCTTTTTTAAACATTCACTGCCTCTCTTTTCTAATACACATTTTACATAGAAAACTCTGCTTTATTCTTTTTTGTGTGTATGTTTTAACCATTATTATATCCATGTCTACTTTATAATCCTTTATTTGGTGTCTTTTTGTTATGAATGTCTGTAAATCTTATTGTTTTGTTTTTATATAGCACAGCATTTGAAATGATAGGACATCACATTTCTTCTTCAGTACACAGCTAACTGATATTCTATAACCACCAGCACTTATCTCAAACTCAGTATATAGCAAATACAATAAATAAGAATGATGTAATATTTTTATCATTAGGAATTGTTTAAAATGGTAAAACTTAATTATATTAATTATGTTCTTATTGGGCTTTTTTACTCATTTTGCTTTTAATCAGAAAGTAAATAGATTAGACTTCTTCTCAGTTCTTCACCCAGTGCTACATACCCTATATAATAACTATATATGCACGTGTCAGACACATGCCTTCATAACCACACATATTGTTGCATGTCAGATTGTAATAATTTCTTAAGTTAATTGTCATAAATATGGATTTCTAGTCATGGAAAATGATGTTGACTGGCTAATGCAACTCCTATAAACAGATCTTTATTTCTTTCCTTTCTTCCACTATAGTGGTTATAGAAAGCTATATAATTGCTTTCCTAGACTCTCTTAGAGCTGGTGGTGCCAATGTGACACTTGTATCCAAAATATGTAAAGAAATCTTACAATACAATATTAATAAGTGAAATAATCCAATAAAAATGAGCAAAATATTTGAACAAACACTTCATAAAAGAAGATATATAAGTGGCCAATAAACACACATAAAAACAAAAAACATTAGACATCTGAAAAATATGTATTAAAACCAAAATGAAACATCACTACACATCCACTAAGGTTGATATTATCATGTGTTGGTGAGGTTGTGAGGCAAATGGAATTTCATTCATTATTGGTGAGACTGTAAAATTATACAACCACTTTGGTGGGTTATCATAATATTTAACATACACTTATTATTATATACCAGCAATTTCACTGATAGGCATTTTCCCAAAATAAAGGAAAACATATGTTCAACAAAAGGCCTGTATATGAATGTGTAAAGCACTTTTATTGATTAGTCCCAAATTGGCAACAATTAAAAGGAAAGACCTACTGATAAATACAGCACTGTGAACAAATCTTAAAACCTTATGTTGAGCAAAAGAAACCAGACACAAAAGAGTACCTACTGTATGATTTCATTTAAATTAATATATAATTTCAAAGTCCTCTTTGAAACAATAAATATCTATTAAACTCATCTATAGTGATAGGGAGCAGAGCAGTTGTTACCAAGGGCCAGAAGAGAGGTGAGATTGACTGCAAAGAGACAAAGGGAATATTCTGGGGTAATGGAAATATTCTATATCTTGATTGCATTGGTCGCTGCCAAAGTGTGTTCATTTGTCAAAATGAATCAAACCATACATTTAAAACAAGGTACATTTTACTGTAGGTAAATTATAGCCAATAAAGCTGATTCAAATATTTAAAAATAATAAAACACTATCGGTCAGATTATCTCAACATTATTATATGCCATAAATAAAACATTAAGTTTTAAGATATTCTTTTTCAATAGTAGTTTTATGCATAAGTAGATTTTGATCTCTTTAGTTAAATGCCCATACTAAATTCTGTGGCTCATTAGTGCCATGAAATGTATCTGTGTGTGTGTTTTCATTTTTTCTATTTCTGATATCAGAATTTAGCCAAGGATTTTAGGAATAGAAATTAGTTTAACTATAAATTTCTCACCTTTTAAATTGTGTTGAATAAGACTATTAAAATCCAATATGAACTTCAAGGATATTCATCCCCTTAGAAGCTTTTTAGTCTACTTCAGGAGGTGAATACAAATGCAGCAGTAATGTAATAATAATTGTGATAGAGGAAGTATGCACACTTCTACAGCTGATAGAAGAGTAAAATGCTTTACACTGATGCAACTACAGTAATTGGTTTGTTCTGCTCTAAGTTCAATTTAAAATGGCAATTATTTTTTGAATATGTGATTTAAATCTTTCAAGATATATTACAGTAAAAAGGAAAAGGCTTTGGAATTGAAATGTAGACTCAGACAACTAGTTATGGAGGAGAAAATTAGTGTCCATGAGATAACATTTAAACTTTATGTTGTGACTGCAATCAAGAATGAATTTGAATTTTTAGAAGGTATTATAAGAGCATATGGGTATATAAGACTAGCCATTTAAAAATGACTTTTAACTTACAGTTAAGCCATAATTAAAGATAGCAAATGAGGTCTCATTTAATATGGCCAGTTGTGCTACTCTCTGAATATAAAAATATCCATTGAAGTCTATTTTATGTGTATTTAGATTCATGTTTTTGCAATTATATAAAATTATATTACAGGCAAGACTGCCTAGGTTAAATGATCTCAGGTTTATTCTTTTTCATCACAAATATTCATCTGCAAATAAATGTTAGAGATAGATATTTAGAAATACAAAATGTACAGTGTGACTGAATGATGAAGCCTGCTTTTATTAATTCACAATGCAGTTTAAAGCAGCAACATTATCATTGTATTTAAAATTTAGTGAGATAAAAATCTTGAGAATTAATGAATTAAGGTGAGATTCTTTTTTTTATTGAATCAATATTTTATTTTTAATGTTTTTATAACATAGAATGTCTGTGAATAATGAATGATATGATTTTAAATCAGTCCAATCAAAGCATTGAACTAGTAAGTTATAATAGACCTATACTAAGTTCTCATTCTTTTTATAGTTTTTTTAATATGTATGTGTTTAAATTTCTTTTTGTAAAGTTGGGATCACATTATACACATTTATTTATTTATTTATTTATTATATTTTTATTTCAGGATATTATGGGTGTACAAACATTTTGGTTGCATGTCATGACTTTGCCACACCCAAGCCATGATTTGAGGCATGCTCTTCCCCCCCACAATGCTCACCGTGTCCATTAGTTGTGAGTTTACACCCCTTCAACCCTCCAACCCCCAGCGAATATTACTACCATGTGAGAACCTTAGTGTTGATCAGTTAGTGCCAATTTGATGGTGAGTATATGTGGTGCTTATTCTTCCATTCTTGTGACACCTCACTTCTGAAGATGGGCTCAAGCTCTATCCAGGAAAATATGAGAGGTGCTAGATCACCATCGTATTTTATAATTGAGTATTATTCCATTGTATACATATACCATAATTTATTAATCCACTGATGGATTAATGGGCACTTAGGTTATTTCCAGCCCTTGTGTATTTTTTTCTCTCTCTGGGATGCCTATGATTTCTTATATTTGGCTTCTTTAAATAATCCCACATTTCTTGTATGCTTTGGTCTTGTCTCTTATGTTCTTTCTGTGTTCTTTTTCTTTATCTGATTTGTTTAGCACATACGCATTAACTTCAAGCTCTGAGATTCTTTCTTCTGCATGATCCGTTCTGTTCTTGAGGATTTCCACTGTGTTTTGAAGTTCCCTGAAGGCCTCATTCATTTCCAAGATTTCTGTTTAGTTTTTCTGCAGTATTTCAATTTCTTTAGAGAATTTTCCACTCATTTCCTGTATTGTTCTTGTGGCTTCTTTACATTGGGTTTCTAATTTCTCTTCAATTCCATTGAGTTTTCTTACAATCCATATTTGAAATTCTGTCAGTTTAATCTTATGTAAGTTCATGTCTTTTGATGGATATTGAATATTTTCTTTTGGGGGTGACTTTTCTCTCTGATCTTTCATGTTTCCTGTGTTCTTTCACTGATTCTTTCTCATCAGGCTACTCTATTGAGAACTAGGGGTGCTGGGGCTGGTTTATGGCCTTATCTTCAAGTCCCCAAAGGGATGTTCCTTGACAGTGTGGGGGAGATACACTCTGATCCTGTATTGCCTTATAGGTGTTTTAGCCTGTTGGGTTATCTCTGACCTGTTGTCTTCACCTCTTGCCAAAGGAGATTGAGTTTGGACCCCTTGCTTAAACTCCCAGGTGGTGAATCACTCTTGTGTGTGTGACTCTGCTGCCCTCCAATAGTTTGGGATGGAAGGCACTGTGTTGAGCCATGGGGTTACCCTCTCTTGTGTTTCTTGTAGTTTGTGTGGAGGAGTCAATTATGAAGGTATTCCAATACCTTTGTGTTGGGCTCTAAACCCCCAAATGGGGTGTACAAGTGCCCCAATCTTTTGGAAATGTCTTGTCATGCCAAAGGGTAACTTGAGCCCTGTTGCCACTTCAGGTTGGTTGAGGGCAACAGTTACCTACAAGCTTGAAAGTATATACTTCTGTGTTGCTTGATCTGATGCTACGGGAGAGGGGCTAATGTTATTCAGGGCTCTTTTGCCACACTTGCGAGGCAGCTCCAGGTGGAAGGTGTCAATTGGTGCAATTGCTGAGGACTATGGCCAGGAATTTCCTTCCCAGTCCACAAGCCCCAAAGCTGACAGTGGCCTGGGCGCCAAGAGTGAGTCCTAGTGTTAAGTTCTTATCAGATAATCAAAATCAACTCACTGGACCAAATCAATAGTCTGCCTTCTTTTACTTAGTTCCAAGGTCCCACAGATTCATGCCAGTCACACAGAGAAGGTGACTTTTCTCCCTTCTCCCTGCCTCCAAGGGCAAAGTCCGCCCTGCCGGGCTGGGGGAGGGGCACTGCCTGAGACTGTGGCACCTCCTAGCCCAGAAAATGTCTTCTCTCATTTCTCCCCTCCTCCAAGGGTGCGGTCTGCCCTGCTGGAGAGAAAGTCAATCTGTGGGACTAGGGGAGAGGCGCTGCCTGAGGCCGCTGTGGGCCCCAGCCCAGAAAGCGGCCTCTCTCCTCACTCTGCATCTCCACAGGGGGGCCTGTCCCTCTCGTTCAAAAAGGTAACGGGCCGAATTGGGGGAGGAATGTTGGGAAAGCCGCTTCTCCCCTTACTCACCTCCTCCAAGGCGGGGCCTGCTCTGTCGGGCAGGGCCAGGGGCATTGCCGGAGGGCATTGCCTGAGTTTGCCCTGCTGGGCTGGGGAAGGGCTGGTGTCCAGAACTGCCATGCGCCACAGCGTTTCCAGGCTACGGAACCCTAAAATGGCGGCTGTCCACCCACAGAGACCCAGCACTGTAGCCGACTGCTCAGCCGGGCCGCAGGTGCTGGGTTTGGCAAGCTGTCTCAACAACCCTCCAGCTGTCCCCACTGCTTCCCCGACACTCAGTCTCAGGTCAGTTCAGTAGAGGGTCCTACCTTTCTGTCCCACCCTGCGCCAGCTGAATCTTTGGCGATTTCCAGGGGCAGAGCCTCCGTTTCCGTGTTCACCTCCTTTGTTCTAGTCCTGGTGACGGCCAGAGGTGAGGTGCCTGTCTCCAAACTCCCTCCCGTGGACCTGGGAAGTGTCCACTCAGACCAGTCCCTCCCCTTCCTAGTGCGGACCTAGCACAGAGCACTGGAGAGTTCAAAATGTTTCCTGCTATTGTCTTTTCTCCACACAGCCTGTCATCTGTGCCACAACTCTGCACTGACTTAGGCGCTTCCCTGCCAGTGTGGATGTGGAGGTCTGTGGAGGAAGGGTCCTCCCTCTATGGGTCAGTCAGACCACACTGCCCCAGCCGGCCAATGGGCGCGGCCATCCCACGCTATGTTGCCTATTGAATATCTCTCACTCTGTAGACTTTGCGGTCTGTTCTCCAATTCACCTTTTTTCCCCCAGCACTGCTTGTCCCGTGCTGCTTCTCGGCAGATTCACAATGCTGTTCTTGTGGGAAAGGGATCAACTCCTGTGTAGCAGTCCCCGTTCTTCACCTCCTACTCTGGGAGCAGAGAGCCAGGTGGTCACCACTAATCTGCCATTTTTTCCCTGTTCTTCTAAGGTGAGATTCTTGATAGAAAAATTACACTAAGGTTACAACATTTCTATGCAAATAAGGAAAATGCCATTTGATAATTCAGAAACATAATGGAGGATATTCATTTTTATATATAAAAATGGAGAATAGGTTCCAAGGAGTTTTCTTAAATTTATTTCCCTGAAGAGATTTGTGTATTTATTATTTTAATTCATTGTTTTTTCTTTTTCTTTCCTGTAATGCGCTAAAATTTTAATGTTTATCACTTTTATTTTACTGTGATTTGCTTCATTATACCATCCAGTTTACCAGTGGAAATGGACAAGTTAACTGATCTGTGACTGCTCTACTGCTACCGATATTATTTAATGTTTTTATATAAAAAGGGATTGACAAGAGTATACCTGCTCCTCTTTAAAATTATGTATTATTTCCATTTATTCATACCTAGTCCTGCCCCTTACAAATGAATTTAACTATCATAATTAATAATGCTGTGTTGGCAAAGGGATGAAAAATTCAGAGTATAGGATTTCACAGAGGCATTAATGAACATTCATGAATTGACTTAATGTAGCTACAAGTCTTCTAGCATGGTAACATACTAAAAACAAATGGGTCTTTTTTTTTTAACAGTTGGAGTTTAATTAGAAACAAAAGCAGGGCAGGGCAGAAAGAATAGTCGCAATAATAATAGATTCTACAAAATTACTTAGTTTATCTAGGCACTGATATATATATTATATAATATTCATTCTATTTCTCCTGACCAAAAAAATGTGTTTGCTGGTCATTACTACCCTCAGATAAAATATAAGAATGTTGAGTATAAAATGTTTAAACCTTGTATTAACCTGAGTATGAAAGTGTGAAGTGTGTGATATTATGCACACATACACACAAACACACACACTTCCTAGAAAACTTTACTCAATGTTTCAGACACATTTGATTTTTAATTTTATATCCAAGCTTTCACCCCTATATTATATTCTGTATAACAAAAAGTACGCAAGATCTATCTAGGTATAATCTTGCAGACCCTTTGACATAATAAGTAAGCCTGAATGAAAAATGGTACTTACAAATTCTAGATGAAGCCCATCTATACTAGCTTGCTGCAGCTGTCATAATAAACTACCACAGACTAGGTGGATTAACAACTGAAATTTATTTTCTCACAGTTATGGAGGCTATAATCTCAAGATAAACATGTTAGTAGATTTGGTTTCTTCTGATGCCTGTTTCCTTGGCTTGAAGATAGATACCTTACATGATCTTCCTTCTTTGTGTGCACATATGTGGGTCTAAATGACCTATTTTTTTTAGGACACCAGTCATATTGGAATAGGATCCACCGTAATGACCTAAATTAACCTGAATTACTTTTTTGAAGTTCCTATTGCCAAATCCAGTCACATTCTCAGGTACTAAAGGTTAGAATTTCAACATACGAATTTGGGAAGGACACATTTCAGCCCATAACACCATCTTGCCAAATTCTCCTAAATTATCATCTTCCTTTATATATATATATATACACATATATATATATTTATCAAAATTAGTTTACATCATTATAAAAGCAACAAAATTGATATAAAAACAGAGAAAACATTTCCACTAAGGGTATATCTTTTTGAAATAGGTTTGTGTCTTGTTAGAACACAAATATTCAGTGGAAGGAAAAAGCACTTACTTCTTATCATCATCACCATATTATGAAATATTTTAGCTTTTTTTCAGCAGAACAACTATATAGGATCAGAGTTTTATTGGGACAGACTTTAATTTCTGTGAGAATCTTTTCAAAATATATTTATTAGAAGAGGATGGTGCCTTACCTTTTAACTACTAAGTGTGGTTCAAACACCAGCAGATTAGGAGCTTACCAGAAATGCAAAATCTTGTGCTCTACCCTAGTCTTAGAAATCAGAATATATCTTTTAACAATTCCCTTAGGTGACTCTTTATGTACAATAAAGTTTGAAAAAAACAGTATAAATAAGAAACCAATGGAAATATAAGTGGAAGCAAAGTCAGAAGCAGGAGATAATGGTGTAGAAGATTGATTTTTCTTTTTTCATTTTTTTCCTAGAGCTACCTAACTTCTATATATAATTGGTTTGCACCGACAGTATATTAAATAACATCATTTAAAAGTGGTTAGTAATTGTTTTCTCTGTTGTCTGGAATAAATGCACTTCAATGATAATGGTTTCATGTATGTTGTTTTAGTAACAGTTTGCAAAAGAATTCCTTGAAATAATAGTACTAAAAATGTTTTGGGAGAAGAAAAAGGAGTCTGTGGTCAATATGTATGAACAGGTGTGCATATTATTTCTTTCTTACATATTCACAATATACATTAGCATATCAAAGACTTTGAAAATTTCAGCAATAAAGGAACATGTGTAATGTTGTTTAACTGTGCCCCAAACCAATTTTACCACAAACAATTTTTTATCTAAACTTCTATCATCAGATACATAATACCGAGTTCAAACTCCAAATCTATTACTTTGTAGATAAAATTTGCAGCAAATATTTAACATATTTAAATCTTGACTATCTTATAAGTAAAATAGGAGATAATAATATTTACCTACGTTACAGTGTCAGGATAGCAAAGGGTGATCCAGTTTCTGAATACCTGTAAGCTACTATATTGTGGAATATATCTTGAGGAAAATTGCTCTGTAGCAAATGAAACAATATACGGTTGACCCTTAACAATACAACTTCAAAGTGTTTCTGTGTATATGGATTTTTTCAACCAAATGTGAATGGAAAATACAGGATTTGCATGATGCAAAAGCCTCTTATTCATAGGGCAGACTTTTTGTATATGTGGGTTCTACAGGACTTACTGCTGGACTTGAGTAAGAGCAGATTTTGGTATATGGGGTTACTGGAATGCAGGTCCTGAAACAAACCCCCCCCATACTGAGGGACAACTGTATGTGTTAATATTTATGTTAACATAAATATTATGTATTATACATAACATATTATGTATATATGTTAATATTTTAACATATATAATATATACGTATAAATAATTGTAGTGTATATATAGAAAATTAGATGTGAAATAATTATAAACTGAATATGATTATGTAATCAGTCTATGATTTCAAAGCTCATATAACCTTTCATGTCTCACTGAAGTCGCAACTGAATATAAAAACATCTACCAACTTTATCAGTTTACTCTCATTTTAAGAACATGTGATTTTATCATTATATCAACCTTATTTGTAATTTTCTTTGCTCTCATTCTTTAACTCCCCATCAGAATCATCTTAAATGATTGGTTTTCTATAACTCCTATTTGGTCTTATACAGAGAAGAGGAGAAAAATGGCTGGAAATCCAAGGCACATTTTGAAAAATGGATTTCTAATTTTGAAAAAATAGACAAGGTTATGGTTTTTCATGTAGGCAGAAAAAATGCCTATGCTTATGTTTTAAAGGATATGATACAATGATGTCTTTAATATGGTTCTTAAGGAACCCTGCAAGTTAGTACTCATATAATCAAAAACAACCAATATGATAAGCTAAACAAGAATTATAAGGTTTACTTAAAACCAAATTAAAGTACCCTCAAAGTCCCCTCTTTTAAGTCTTCACTGACAGTATTCAGAAAACAAAATGAAACTTTCTTTTAAAAAAATGCCAAAGACTATGTAGTGATATTTTCTAAAGAATAATAAAATGAGGATTTTTTTCCTGAATTTCCTATGTTTTAAGGCAAATAGTTAATTTGGCAGAATATAGAGCAAGTTAATATACATTTTATGTGGTATATTTGCAGGTTTTAGGGAGGGAGGGGGAGGCGGGGTTAATTCACCATAAAATTTTAAATTACTCTTATTTATTTTGTGTTTAAAATTTTTATTTAAATTTAGACGTGCTGCTAAATTTCAATGCCTTTTAGCACCTATTAATTATAAAATAAATATGGATTTCTCTTTTAGATTATTGTCATTATAGATTATGTTAATAGATTTCTGACAGATTCATTTTTATATTCCTGAAAGAAAATTAGCTCAAAGTGTTAAAATTCTCAATATGCTACTGGCTTTAATTTATTTTTATGATTGGGTTTAATTTAATTTCTTACTGTTGTTGCTCTCATAATCAGCAGCAATTTCTGTTTGTTTTTCTTATTGTCTACTATGTTTGATTATTACACAAAGAAACTTTGATGCAAGTTTTTGATTTACTACTATTTTTATTATCTTTGTATTCATGATGCTTTTATAAATATAATTTTGACATTTTAAGCTTTTATATCTGTTCAGTTAATTTAAATGAAATAGGTATACACTGCCCTTAATTTTATTAAATCCAGAAGAAAATCATGACACTTTCAGGTTTTATACTTCTTGGATTATATCAATATTTTGTTAGAAATTAAATAGTTTTCCAGATTTTTAAATTTTTCCCATGGACTAGTATATTTAGTTATATCTTTGCTTCATATCTCTTATATACACTTGATGTTTTTTCTTTATAATTATGTTTGCCATGAAAAATTTAATTTGTGTTAGTTTAGTGAATCACATTTAATTTTATTTATTTTTATTTTTTTATTTTTATTTTTTTCTTAAATCTTTTTATTACAAAATCAAACAGATACAGAAAATACATTAAACAAATATATAGCTTAATGAATTTTTATAAGTCAGTAATACCCTTGTAACCACTACCTAGGGCAAGAAATAGTACTTGGCAGCCACTCCAGAATTTATTCTGTGTGTCTCACCCTAGTCATAAGCCCTCCTCTCCTTTCCCTAAATTAACCACTATCCTAACATTTATATTACTTCTGGGAGTTTCTTTATGGTTTTATCACCCAAGTGTGCATCACTAGACTCTATTACTGAGCTTTGAGAGTTCTTTATATATTCCGGATACAAATCCTTTTTCAGATCCGTGATTTGAAAATATTTTCTTCCAGTCTCTGGCATGGCTTCATTCTTTTAACAATATCAAACAACCCTATCAAAAAGTGGGCAAAGGACATGTACAGAAATTTTTCAAAAGAAGACAGAAGAATGGCCAACAAACATATGAAAAAATGCTCAACATCTCTAATCATCAGGGAAATGCAAATCAAAACGAAAATGAGATATCACTTAACTCCAGTGAGAATGCCCTTTATCAAAAAGTCCCATAACAACAAATGCTGGCGTGGATGCGGAGAGACAGGAACACTCATACACTGCTGGTGGGACTGCAAACTAGTGCAACCTCTGTGGAAAGCAATATGGAGATACCTTAAACAGATACAAGTAGACCTACCATTTTATAATTTTATTTTTTATTACTATTTTTAATTTAAAGTTTTATCTTCAATAATCTCTAGGTTCTTTATGCTTATTTTATTTTATTGTCATTTAGCCTACTATAACTTATGATAATTGATATATCTGATTTTTTATCTTCTTTTATTTGGTGTTTTTACTTAATTTTGTTCCCCTTTGCTATTTTTAGTGGTTTGCATACAATTTTCTATTCATTAGTTTTTACCTTTCCATTTTTAACAGTTATAATTAAATGTATGATTCTCCTTAATTATATGATTATATATGTAATTATATAAGCATGTACTTATATATAACAATATTTATAATATAATTTAATATACTATAATACAAAATATATAGTTAACTGTATATAAAATAAAAACAAACATAAGAACGCATGCATATGTATGCATATGTGTGTGTGTGTGTATACATATATGTACAGTTATGTACCACATAACTATGTTTCAGTCAATGACAAAATGCATATACAACAATGGTCCCCTGTAGGGTGGGGAACCTGTGGCCTTGGGGCCATGTGTGGCCTTCTAAATCCTTGAGGTGGCCTTTTGGCTGAATCCAAATTTTACAGAACAAATCCTTTTAAAGATTTGTCTCAATCTACCTACAATACTTGGACAACCCTATATTTCTTAAAAAAGGGATTTAGAACTATTAATAGATTTTTTTTCTCTTCTATTTCAAGAATTCTTATATAAGCTGGATGTGGTAGCATGTACCTGTAGTTCCAGCTACTTGGGAAGTGGGAGGATCACTTGAGCCCAGGAATTCAATGCCAACATGGACAACATAACAAAATCACATCTCTTTAAAAAATGCTTGCATAAACTTATATTATACATTCCCACAAATTCCCAGTCACATCATATTCAATGTGCAATATATGTTTTTCCACTAATCTAATTGCATTGGCCATTGACCACTATTTCTGTGAATTAAATAAAATATATGTCATATTCCTACAAATAACTCCTAATTAAAGGGCCATTTTTGCAAATGATAGCGTCCCAGAAGGAAAAAGGAGAGGTGATACCAGCAATTAAATATTCAGTTTGCAGCATATTTGTCCAAATTAAATGCAAGACTTGGAAGTACAATCTTACTATGGTCCTGAAAGAACATAAGAAGTAGATATTTGTATGTAACATTAATGATAACCACGTTATCATAAAAATATAAAATAAAAATTTGAGATGATATCAATATTTTTCTTATACTTCACTTGATTGGAAATGTTTCTTGTATTTCACATTAACTATGAAAGACCTTAAATTGATATGCATATACTGATTTATAAACACACACATATAATTTGCATATATACAAGTTGAAGAATCCACATTTCTATACAAACATATTTATTTATGTTAATGAAGCATCCATCTAGACCTATTTAATTTTTTAATTAGAAATGTGTTTTTGTTTTTACTAAAAGCAATTTTGATCATGTATGAAAGGCTTCAGATGAATTTCAATCTTTGACAAAATGTGTTCACATTTTATTTTTGACATAATGTTGTTCATTAGGAACATTTTCTATCTTTCATATTAATACAGGTGGCAGTGTTGTTGACTTTTTCCATTTCTTAGTGGGTGCCACCTGTTTTCCAGCTTTCAAAATCATTTTCTTCACTTTCCTTCAAGCCCTTACTGAAAGCCTCTTCAAGGGCCATTAGGTTTCCACTAACAATGTCATCATGTTCCTTCCAACTTCTACTCACTGCTTGATCTTAAAGTCACTTTTACATGTTTTGGATTTTTGTTAGAGTAGCACATCACTACTAGATACCAAATAGTTTTCTAATTTCTCTAGCAGTATGACAAATTTTCCCAAAACTTGATAGAATAAAAAAATCATTTATTATATTCACGGATTCTGTGGGTCAGGAATTCGGAGAGGGCAGAGTGGGGATAAATTGTCTCTGCTCCACAATGATGGTGGTGACCTCTATTAGAACATTTGAAGGCTGGAGGCAGGAATTATCTCAAAGCTTGTTTACTCGCATTGGTGCCTGGGCTCTTACACAGACATAGTAACTGGAAAAGAAACATATATACTCACATTTTATTTAAGTAGCTGTGTTTTTGGATTTTTACATTAAAATATCTTACCCATTTAAAATATACTCTGAAACATGGTGTGAAAAGAGGAATATAATTTTCTTTCTTTTTATATACTTTCTTGTTATCCAAGCATTAGTTGTTAAAAATAGCATCTTTCACTATTCATTTGAAAAATCATTATTATTTACTGTATGTCTATATGAAAATAGTCACTTTCTGAATTTTTTATTATGTTCTATTGATTTTACTATCTATTCATATGCCAACATCATGGTTTTTTAATTATAAATGTTTTATGTGTTAATAGCAAGATTTCCCAACTTCATTTATGCTCTTTTTCATGATTTTCCCTGTTATCCTTACACATTTCTCCCAAGCAAATCTTATAATCAATTGATCTAGCTCTAACAATAATTACAATGATATTTTTATTGGGACAATAAATTTATAAGTTAACTTAAATACAAGTGTATGTTTATAATGTTATATCTACCAGTTAAGAAACATAGGATGTGTTTGCATTTGTTCAAGTTTTTTCTGTCTTTTAAGAGTATTTTATTGTAGGCATCGTATAGATTTTCCACATTTTTTATTAACTTTGCACTTAGGGTTTTTATTTCGTTTTGTAATTCTTTTTTCTGTTATCTCTAAACAAATTGTCATCATTCCTATAAAACATTATTTTTTAACATGTTAATTTCATAACTTCCTATATTATTATTTAGGTAGTGGTTTTCCCCCTGAATCTTTTGAATTGTCTGCATTTATTAAATATATCCTTTCCACAGAAGATTCTTTCTTTCTTTACCAAGCCATGTTATTTGCCACTTCATTCCCTTTTGGCCATTATATAAATTTGTACATTTTGCAAATTATCCCATAACTTATATTTTCTTTGAATTTATCTTTGATATAGATAATTCAATCTTGCTTTCTTCTTGGCCTAAATTCATTGTTAATGGGTAGTCCTTGATTCAATTTCTCTCTTATATTAATGTTCTTTGTGACTTCTCCACAGAATCTGTTTATATGCAGAATTAAATGTTATGAATTATAGAAATAATTTCTTCAAATTTGCTGTCATGTAGTATATACATAAAGTACTGAAGGCACATGTGAACATAATAAAAAGACCTATGCTGAAAAATTATGATCTAAATGATGGTGTATGAGACTACCAAAGAGACTTTAAAACTCTTGAGGAGTGGCGATGATGTTTTGTTTTATACAGAGAATATCAAGCTTAGCTTGACTCAGAGATTGAGTTCAAGCTTGGATAGCACTTTTGTTGCAGTCTTGGTTCAGTCTTTCCTGAAGGTGATTGAATTGATGGTGTTAACTTAGTCGCAGAGATGATCCTCCACAACCACGTCCTATGATTTCTGACATTTGAATGATTAAACCTACTCTTTATCAAAAAGTTGGGCTTTTGGATTCAGCTTTTTTCTGGAGAAAACTCCTAGTACATTGTAAATATCCCTCGGAAGGGGTTGTGCATTATGTCATCCTTTAGAAGATTAGTGTGGATTTAGAAAATCACAATGGAGCAGTGTAAGCAGTGCATGTATTTATTAGGATTATGAGTGAGATATTTGTGGAGCGCTTCTCTAAAACACAGTATAAGGTAGACCAATGTGCTTAGTAAAGTAAAGTGTGCATAACATGAATTTTCTATTGTAAATGTAACATCTAATTCCAATATAGAGATCTCACTATTGATTGCTTAAGCATTATTTAGCATTTGTTTAGCATAAATTTCATAATATTTTATATTTCTATTAAATTATTTCTAATAAACAGTATTTTTAGAGGTATAGTTAGTAAATTACATAAAGTATAAAGTCTGCTTATAAAATATAAAACTAGAAAATGTAGAAAAGAAGTATAAATCACCAATAAGAGGAAAACTCTATTAGCTTTGATCTATTTATTGCCAGACTCTCTCTTTTCACAAGTTCAATGTAATATTCTACTTTAAATTACTAAACATTATAACTTAAGGATATTTAAAAGTTATTACAAATTCTTAAGAAGCATGTTGCTCCTTTTACCTTTATCCATTTTATTACTATTGGACATTTGTTTTATTTTTTTAGTATAAATAAAACTTAAATGCATATTGTAAAGTGTAAATCTTATGTTAAAATTTAATTTTAATAATAAAAATTATCATACAAATATAAAATAATCACTCACTAAATATTTGGTTGAGCTTGTCAATTAATGTGGAAGTCGTTAAAGTATTAAAAGCACTGCAAAGGAGAATTTGAAGACCAGAGATACATAAAGACAATCAGGAATGCTCAATTTAATATGTTAGTAAATGCAACTTTGGTTAGTATCCTATAAAAATATAAAATATAATGGTTAGGGTAATGTTTTTAGAGGTAGAAAGTCTTATTTATCTGTAGTGGATTGTACCCATTTGCATTGCTAAGGACAAGAGTAATTTGTATTACCACCATTATTCAATAATACTACTTGTACACTTACAGAGATATAAAATAGACTAGTCATAAGAATGAAAACCCAAGGTACAGACCTTTATATTCTAATAAAGACTAAGATGTACAGCCTAATAAATACCCTTATATTATCAGATAATCTCTAGAGGATATATTATATAATGTCTACAAAAGGACATATAGTAGTCTCTTTTGCCCACTTCCAAGTCTTAGAATATGTTTTTTGACACTTTTTAGCAATTCAAATTAGTTTCAACAATGGATTCCCAGGAACAAAATTGTCACACTACATAAAATTGTTAAATAAATTAATCAATAAATTACAAAATTTCAAGAGGTTTTTGCCAATGTAACCTCTACCATTATTGCTTGAAATTATAATTTTTAAAAATACTAACTGGAATCAAATATTACAATATTATAATATTTTCAAATTTTGTTAATTTGCTAGATAAATAAAGACTTGTAGTTGATATTTTATTTTATTTTTTACTGAAGCTGAAAATTGAAAAATGTTTGTAAGTCCTTTGTATGTTTTAAGTAGATGTTCTTTTTCTTCTCTTTGTATTTTTTTCCCAGTTAGGCCTATATTAGCATCTTTATTGATTGATATTATAAATTTACATATTATGAATATTTACCATGTTTATACTTGCAGCAAAGATTTTTCACCTAAGTTAGTGTTTGCCCTTTTATTTTAATTATAGCTGGCTATGGTTCTGTGATTTTTGTTTTGACAGAAACTTTTATATCTTCATAGAGACAAATCTGTCAATATCTAATATTGAGATTGATTCTACTTTTAGATGCAACATTTATATATCTTATATGTTATGCAATATTATATAATATATATGTATAAATAACATATAGGAATTTTAACTCTATTCCACCTAATATGCTGTGGATAATTATGTACATGTATGTTTTGGACTGATGATATGGATATTTATTTCCTTCTGAAATAATTCACTCGTTCAATAATTATTCTTTTATTGTCATGTAAAAAGTTTACATGAATTAAGATTTATTTCTGAGGAATTACGTCAAATTATGCTGTTTATTATTGTGCCATGACTGCATTGTATTAGCAATACTCTTCCAAGGAGAAGCTGTTTCCATTACTTCCCATTCTATAAAATAGCTCAGTATAGTTAGAAAGTGAAGAGGAAATTTCTCCCCTACTCAAGGATATTTATCCAATTTCCTTTCTAATACACAGAGGCATTTCTCTTTAGTTCCATCCATGCTAAACACAAATCAGAACAAAACAATCCCTGAAAAAATCATTCTGGATTTGAGCCACTGGTTTTCCTTTCTCTCACTCCCATCAATCCACAGACAGAAATGTAGTCACAAAGACCTTGTATATTCCCATTTTGTTTCTCTACCACCACAAACTGAACTAGGGAACTATACAGAAAGAGATATTGAGAGAGAGTGAAAGAAGAAAGAGAATGTGTATTTTCTATATAGTATGTATGTACACAAAATATTTATACATTATTTTAAATATGCAATTTGCATATTTAGAAATGTATCCATTTATCTGTTTATATATTGATATTATATGTTATGTATATAATTATATGTACTAATTAATATATAATTATGCTATATAAATAATTATATGTAGTAATATATAATTACAAAAGTTGCATTATATATTATTGCATTCATATATAAATGTTCCATCTGCATCCTTTTTTCCTTTCTTCCTTTCTCTCATTTTTAATCATTAACATTAATAGCTATATCATGTAACTGCACTTAGCTGAGAAATTCATAAAGTAAAAAATCAATTTTTAAAACCAAAGTATGGGATTGCTTACAAGAAACAGCATAGGAAAAATGCAGAGTAAAATGTTTCTTTTCATTCAAATTCCATCAAGTATAATGAATGTTACAACCTACAAATCCACAATGAGAAAGCTGGGTTAAATGATAAATGTTTTCTTCTCTCTACAACAGCAAATATGTGACAAAATGGATTATTTTAAACCACTACATAAAAGTGTTTAGTTTTCCTAGAATTGCGAGATTTTAATATATCCATTTATATTTTAAGCCCATCATTTGTCATCCTGCCTTGCTGTAGTGTTTGG
Organism: Varecia variegata; assembly: GCA_028533085.1. NCBI lineage: Eukaryota > Metazoa > Chordata > Mammalia > Primates > Lemuridae > Varecia > Varecia variegata. The sequence continues at coordinate 47,640,245 of CM052441.1, forward strand.
GCTGTGTGATCACCTCTACTCTGTGGACATTTTCCTGGTAGTAAGGATTTGACATCTTTCAGGTACAATGGCACTATATATAGTACCTTAACTATGGTCTCAGTCGTGCCATAGATAGAAGGGTCATCACCCACTAGCTTTGTAACATAATATCTCTGTGTACCCTAGGGTGTATTTCTTTATTCGAATATTGTTTCTTTGATTGTTCTAACAGAGTTGATGTATTTTCCTAAGGTTCATCTATCACAAAACAATTTACAGTGCTCCCAAAACCCCACTACCTTGGAAAGAATGAATTTATGTTTTCTTTGGCTCAGAGTGAATGGCTCAGGTAGTACCATATCCCCAAGGCCTTGTTCTTAGGCTCTTTCCATTTAAAGAAAATACATTTAGGTCAGAGATTGAAAAAGAAACTGTGTTTAGATAGATGTGAGAACCTGTGAAAAATTGCTTGGCAAGCAAACTTTCTTAACAAAAGTTTGCTGAACTTAAGAGTCTTAAGGCCTAAAGAGCCTACAGCCTTACATTATTTAAAATTGTAGAGTTGTAAAATTAGTTCTAAAGAAAATTAATTCTTTTTAATTAGTAAAATAATAAGACATTGTTATAATTTTCTACCTGTGTCAATAATAGTTCTCCATGAGTCTAGAGAGATGGAAGCACATTGTTCTCTTTCCTGTGACATTTTTAAATGGGCTTAACATGTAATTATATACTTAATGTACACTACTGAGTCTATAGCATAAGAATGCATTGATATGAAGAACCTCAAGTAACAGTTTTAAAAAAAATTTTGCCAATATAATTTTGTAAGCACAGAATCAGAATAGTAGTAGAGGTATTGTATAGTGGGGTTTTCAAGGGCACTGTAAATTATTTTGTGATAAGTTGAAGCTAAATTGAAACTATATTGCTGACTTTTTAAATTCCCTGTGTGGTTCTGGATTAGTCTTGGTCATAGAGAAATTTGTACTAGATTTGGAAGATGGAAATGAAGGAGCAGCAAATTTCCCCAACAATCAGTGAAGAGCCACAGGCATTGCTACAGCTCACACTTTACTGATATGGCTCACGTGGCAGACACCTAGATTACAGGTCCTTCTACACCCGCATCAACTCCTTCTTTAGTTTGAGTCCCTGACTAGGCACACGTGCAAGTCTGTGAAAAGGTGCATTAACATTTTTGTAAATCTTTTATGTTATCAGGGTTAAATGAAGGAAGAGACAGAGTGCATTTCATTTGATCGTCAGAGCTTCCAGTTTATCTTGACAGATTCGTGTTTGTTTTTGTGGGTTTCAATCTATTCTACCTTTCCCCTATTTTGGATGGAGCTTTATTTCTTATCTACTTTTTGGGCTGACCCTGCATTTGGTGTTTGGCCAACCACCAAATGCAGATGGAACAACCATCAGTAGACTTCTCTACCAGCTGCTCTTTGTAGTCTTTAATTAATGTCTTCTCCCATATCCCATCTCTTTCCAGGATACTACTCCCAGAATTGTATAAGATCCAGTCCCAATAATATAACCTTAATTTCTTTTCACTCATAGTGGTTCTACCATTATGTTCTAACCACACTGACACACTTGATGTCAAGAAAAGGGAACTGAGACAGAGACAACTTTAATCATTCACTATACCTGATTTCTCATCTTCCTGGGCCCAAGACTAAATTATATTACCCAGACTTCTCTGCAGTTTGGTGAGCACATGTTAATTTGCCCCTGAAATCATTGAGTATTGCTCTCTAATTCTTTCTCATCACTATTCTGCATGCTGAATGCAAAGGGTCAGTGGAGGATAGTGAAGATCATAAGGATGCCTGAATCAGTAGAAGAAGGGAGTCCGGTTGCCTGAATGATGACAGGAAGTAGAGTATCTCTTTTCTACAATCTATACTGCCTTATAACATGACAGATAACTAGAGCCTCTTTAGGCAAATCTTTATGATTTTAGAGTTTTTGTTAATAGCAGTTAACATGTCCTAATTAAAAGGTTTGGAGTTGCTACAGTTTGAGTACTTGACCTTCCAAATCTCATGCTGAAATTTGATCCCCAATGTTAGAGGTGGGGCCTAACGGGAGATGTTTGGGTCATGAGGGTGGAATCCCTCATCAATGGCATGGTGCCATTTTCAGGGGAGTGGATGAGTTCTCTTAGTTTCTGCGAAAACTGGTTGTTGACAAGAGCCTGGCACCTCCTCCTGCCAGCTTCCCTTCACCTTCTCCCATGAGTGGAAGCATCCTGAAGCCCTCACCAGAAGCAGATGCTGGCATTGTGATTCTTGGACAGCTTGTAGAACCATGACCCGAATAAACCTAATTTCTTTATAAATTATGCAGGCTTACGTATTCCTTTATAGCAATGCAAATGGACTAAGACAGGAATCAAAGAGTACAATCAGAGCCTACAAAATACATTTTGAAGAATTTTGAAATTAAGAGAGTAGATAAACTTTCTTAAGGATGTAAAAAGAAACAAAGAAGTAAACAATTAAAAGAGAGCTTCCCAGTGAAAGTGGAATAGGCAGACACATTTAATCCCTTAAAAATATGTATTTGGCTAGTTAACTGTGAGTCCATATCTGTAGACATCTATCCATATTTACAAGCATATCTATATCTATAAGAGCAATGGAAATTTGAAAGTTTCATAAACAGACTTTAAATTGTTAATGATTGCTAAAGAAGTATTAATAGATTGATAAGAATAAAGAAGCTCATGCCATCTTCCAAAAAATAAAAACAACATATTTAAACATAATGGAAATAAGGTTAGCAGGATTAGATGCCAGAAGATTAAACTCTACAGAGGAATTGCTTCAAAGGTCTTTGAGGGCCAAATAAAGATGTTTTTGGAAATTTTGAAGTTTTAATTACTTTATGTCCTTTTGAAAGGAATTAACAAAGGGTATCTGCTGGTACCATACCACAGCAAAAGTTAATCAAAAGAAAATGAAGACCTGGGACCTAAGATAGAGGCAAAGAACAAAAGGAAGTAACTAAGCATAAATAAATGCTGATTGAAAATGTAAAAGTCATTAAGGAATAAAATTCCAGAATATTATAACTAGATTGGTCATAGTAAAGGAAAAGGATCTGAATGAGAGAAACAAAGCAAGCTAATTTTCATCATACAAGGCAGGTAGGGAGGTCATGGATATTGACAAAGATACTGAATAAGTCTCTGTATCATTGGAAGAAAGGACAATATTTGCAAAAAATATATATATAAACAAAAAAGAAAATCAACCAAGAACCAAAAAACTGTTAGGAATAATAAAAGAATATTGATAAGATTGCCAGAAATAACAAAAACATAAAAATCCATAGAATTCTTCTGCATAAAAAATAACCAATTAAAAATATAATAAAAAATAAAATAAAATTCATTATAGAAGCAAAAACTATAATGAAATTAGGATAACCTTTTATCTATACAGACAGAAAAAATCATATTCACAGACTGAATTATATAACATTACAAATATGTAAACTTTAATTTCAAAAATGCATATATTATATGCAATTCCAGTTATTAGTCCAGCTATATGATAAAGTGAAATAAATATAAAGTTTATGTGGAAGAATTGCAATTCACAATTTAAGACCAACAATTTTTACAAATAAAAAAATAACAGGATTCACTCTACAAAGTTTAAATTATCCCACAAAGCCATAATAATAAAAATATTGTACTGGAACATAAAAATGAACAATAAAACAAAATAGACCTAAATGTCAAAAGAAACATAAAAACTGGTAGATACTGCTTAAAAAATCAATGAGGGATAATATTGATGGTGCTGCATAACTGGATCACTAAATGGTGAATAATTAAAACATCAATAATAAATTCCCAATAGATTAAAACTTAAATGAGAATGCAATTGTGAATGATAAACCAAAAAGCTAATAGAGAAAAGTAGAGTAAGGTTGGGGAACGTTTTCTTATAACAATACCCCCAAAACAGAAGCAACAAGGAAAACATAAAGGTCTTCTGTTCTCTGAAGAGCAACATGACCAAAATTAATTGACAATTTATAGATCTAGAAGAGTTATTTGCCATGCCTAAGACCCTGAAGGGTCTTATAAATTCACAATACATGGATAAAAGATGAGAAGGAGGAAGAGAAAAGTGTATGTGTGAATGTTTAGTGAAGGGTAGGGAACGGAGGATAAAAGAAACTCCTTCAAAGTAACAAGAAAAATGTAGAAAACAAATGAAGGATGAATAAAATATATAAACTGACAATTAACATAATGAAAAATATGAAGCCAATAATGAGTATTATAAAAAAATACTCAACCTAATCAAAATGAGTGACATGTTCTCTACCAGATTGGGTCATATTATCCCCTTAGGACCTAAGGAACAGGTCAGGAGGACCCTAATTATTATTAAAATGTTTATGTGTGTATATATACATTCCCATGCATATTCCCATATTTCCGTAGATATAAGTTTGCAACATCTTGTATTTCTTTTTGTGCATATTGTACCTCCTATTATTGTCTCTTTGTCCCAGATCTCTAAGTGCTGCTGGGACTTGTGTCTGATCAGGAGTCTAGAAATACTGACAGCGGGGGAGGTCCTAAGGTGATCAACAAGGCAGCTACCTCAGAAAAGGCCATGAGAATTTCTTCCTGCAGAGTAGAAAGTGGTGCTTCTGTGGAAAAAGTATACTCAGCAGTATTTAGGGCTCCAAGGTTCATGCTTCAAGCTTCAGTGGATTCTGCCATATGACCCTAGCCTAATTTTTAGCAATCCACTCTTTGACAGACAATGCCCTAATCTAAATGTAGGTTTTACAACGTTTCAATTCAATTTGCATTATAATGCAAACTCTTTTAATATTGATACTGGCTTTTGGCTTTAGAAAATTCAACCCTACCTGTTAAATAGCCTGTGGTCTTCATGGGGTAAATTGTAGGAAAAATGAGATTGTAAGAAAATACATAAATTTTAAGATTGACTTATTAGAGAAATATCCACAAAAATGAGGGTCACATGACTAAACTATAAAATCTAGCAATGTAGATTGAGAAATTGAAACCATAAGGTAATGAAAGAAAATTATTTATAGAAAAGTCAGAATGGTAATTAATTTTGGAGGATAAAAGAGAAGTAGGTTTAAAAATGGGCCACATGGAGGGACTTTTTTGTTCTTGACCTGGGAGTTGGTTACAAATATGTTTACCTTAAATTCTACATTGTTCTGTGTGATCTTTTCAACTACTTTATTTTGTAATAAAATAGTTTATACAAGAATAAGAAAAGCCTAGAGGTGCACACATTGTTCAGAATCCATCACCCAGTCCTGGTTCAGGCCACATCAGTGTTCTAAAGATTCTCTCTCACATCAGATACATTTTTAGGCCACAGGAAAAATACTTCCCATTTGTCCTATGTATTTAAAACAAATTCAATCATTTCAAAATTGTTTTTTATTCTAAAGAAAAGCTTACAAATATGCACAAAAAAAGTTGCACAAATTACATTAAGTACATTTCTGCTTATTTGAAACATTCTATGTGTTTATTATTAAACTATATAGAATAATAAGCAGCTTTAAAACAAAATAGAAATATCTAAAAGACATATTAAGCAACCAACATTGCCAAGAGGAACTACAGCTAGATATCATTTATCTAAAATAAAAATAACACCAACTATATAATGCAATGTGTTAACTAGGCATAGATCTAATCCTCACATGCACAGAAAAATATTTACTATGGTATATTCCAAACTATCTGTAATCAAAAATGTAACTTTATTTTTAAATATCTTGGAAGTAAAAAGTATTTAAGGATTACTTGTGAAATGAGATAAAATTTAAAACTTAATATAATTCCAATCAAAATGTCAACAGGTTTTTATGGATTCCAAAATGCAATTCAAAAAGAAAATGCATGCAAATATTTCAAAATTGGAAAATCCATTGCTAACATGAGTTACCACATGTGATGCTATGTGCCAAACAGTGTTATAGACACTGTATATATATTAATTTAATCTTTACAATAATCTTATATGATATCATTATAATTTGCATTTTATAAGTTGGGAATCTGAAAACAGAGAAATAATGGAACTCATCTAAGGTCACATAATAAGCAAGTGATGCAGCTGGGGATTTAAACACCCTAGCTCTAGGATCTGTGTCTGAATCAGGGTTCTATACCTCATTCCTCAAAGAGATCATATTCTTTTATATGTGTGTGTATGTGTATATATGTATACTTATATACACACATATATATAAATAATAATTATGCATATATAAGAATACTTAAAATAGACAAGTGGATCAGTATCTGTATGAATACATGTACAAATATATGTGATCTTAGTTTATGGTAAATATATCATTTCACATTTAGTGGGCTAGGAAAATACTTTTTATGTTATCATGATAATCAGCTACTTATTTAGGAAAAAAAATAGACATATGTAGATCATACCCCATTACAAATAGATGAAACAATTGTATATATCATATATATCTAATAAAAATATACACATACATATTTTAAATTCTGAGTTAGAAAATATCTCACAAAGGCAGACATAAGACGAAAAAAAACAAAGAAATGAAAAATATTTCCTTTATAAATTTCTCTAAAACAAAATACATTCTTAATATTATTTTTTATTTTAGCATGTTACAGTAGTACAAGTGTTTAGGTTACATATATTGCCCTTGCCCAACCTGAGTCAGAGCTTCGAGCATGTCCATCCCCCAGATGGTGCACACCACACCCATTACGTGTGTATATACCCATCCCCTCCTCCCCACTCCCATCTGCCCAACACCCGATGAACATTATTACTATATATGCACTTAAGTGTTTATCAGTTAATAACAATTTGATGGTGAGTACATGTGGTGTTTGTTTTTCCATTCTTGTGATACTTCACCTAGTAAAATGGGTTCCAGCTCTATCCAGGATAATACAAGAGGTGCTATATCACCATTGTTGTTTGTGGCTGAGTAGAACTCCATAGTATACATATACCACATTTTATTAATACACTCATGTATTGATGGGCACTTGGGTTGTTTCCATATCTTTGCAATTGTGAGCTGTGCTTCTGTAAACATTGGAGTGCAGATGTCTTTTATATAGAATGTCTTTTGTTCTTTTGAGTAGATGCCCAGTAATGGGATTGCTGGATCAAATGGTAGTTCTACTTGTAGCTCTTTGAGGTATCTCCATATTGCTTTCTACAGAGGTTGTACTAGTTTGCAGTCCCACTAGTAGTGTATGAGTATTCCTATCTCTCCGCATCCACACCAACATTTATTCTTTTGGGACTTTTTGATAAAGGCCATTCTCACTGAGGATAAGTGATACCTCATTGTGGTTTTCATTTGCATTTCCCTGATGATTAGAGATGTTGAGCATTTTTTCATATGTTTGTTGGCCATTAGTCTATGTTCTTTTGAAAAGTTTCTGTTCATGTCCTTTGCCCACTTTTTGATAGGTTGTTTGAATTTTCTTGCTGATTTTCCTGAGTTCTATATAGATTCTAGTTATCAGCCCTTTATTGGATGTGTAACATGCGAATATTTTCTCCCACTCTGTAGGTTGTCTGTTTGCTCTCATGATAGTTTCCTTGGCTGTGCAGAAGCTTCTTAATTTGATCAGGTCACATTTATTTATTTTTATTGCTGATATGATTTCCTTTGGGATCTTCTTCATAAATTCTTTACCTAGGCCAATGTCTATAAGAGGTTTTCCAACATTTTCTTCTAGAATTCTTAAGCGTTCACACCTTAGGTTTAAGTCTATTATCCACCGTGAGTTGTTTTTTGTGAGAGATGAAAGGTGTGGATCCTGTTTCAGTCTTCTATATGTGGCTATCCAGTTTTCCCAGCACCATTTATTGAATAAGGATTCTTTTCTCCAATGTATGTTTTTGTCTGCTTTGTCAAAGATTAGATGGCTATATGAGGATGGTTTTATATTTGGGTTTTTCTGTTTTGTTCCATTGGTCTATGTCTCTGTTCTTGTGCCAGTATCATGCTGTTTTAGTTACTATAGCCTTGTAGTATAGCTTGAAGTCTAGTAAATTAATGCCTCCCAATTTGTTCTTTTTGCTTAAGATTGCTTTTTCTTCTCTGGTTCAATATGAACCGTAGAATTATTTTTTTCTAGATCTGTGAAAAATGGTGTTGGTGTTTTAACAGGGATTGCATTGAATCTGTAGATCTCTTTGGGTAGTATAGACATTTTAATGATGTTGATTCTGCAGATACATGAGCATGATATGGTTTTCCACCTATTTATATCCTCTGCTATTTCCTTCTTCAGTGTTTCATAGTTCTCCCTGTAGAGGTCTTTTACCTCCTTAGTTAAATATACTCCTAGGTATTTTACTTTCTTTGTTGCTATTGTGAAGGATATTGAGTCTTTGATTTGGTTCTCAGTTTGACTGTTGTTGATGTATAGCAATGCTACTGATTTCTGTACATTGATTTTATAACCTTAGACTTTGATGAATTTGTTTATTGATTCCAGTAGTCTCATAGCAAAATACATTTTTAAAAAGATAGAGTTGTGACCTTAGAGGAAAATGATATTAATTTTTAATATACATTTAAATATTTTTATCTGAGAGTTATTTTGAAGAGTTGAAAGTAAAGACAGAAAATAAAGTTTCCTCATGGTTTTACCTCCATTTTTTCAGAGAACAAATTTCTGAAATATTTACTAGCACAAAGTTTTATCAATATTGATGTAGATTTAATTTTTTATTAATTATAGCATTTAAAACTATTATGCTTACTGTCAAATCAACAAAATTTAACCACATAATTTCCAATAACCATCATATTTACTATGTGCTGTGAAAACATGACTCTAACAGGTCCAAAGTTTTTCTATATAATTATATGACCTTGATTTATTTTTCTTGAAGTAATAAAATAATCCAATATACACATAAATTTAAAATCTAATCTTCAAAAGAGTTCTCTGAAAACAGTAAATTATCTCTTTATCTCCAACCCTTTAAAATGTTAACGTTTCTATCATAAGGAGAACTGCTCATGCTTTATGAATTTTGACTCTGGATTTAAAAAAAAAATCCATAAATTAGATTTCTGCTAGTTTTGCACCTTATATTGTCCTTAATATGTCTCTTCATGTTTTATCATATCAAGTTAAGGTATGATTCTGCAAACACTGTCAGTACTTTACACAAAACTGACTTAAGTGATACTCATGCAAATGCAAGTTTTCTAATGAAATAAGTAATGGGTACTTAGCCTGACATCAAGAGTTATCTATTGGCTGTCCAGCTTGTTGTTAGGATTCAGAATATTGAGTAAAATAATGCAGCGTTTAGGTGTACCCATATCAAGAATCTTGTACCTGTAGGGTTACAGTCTTAACTTTAATGAAAGAAGAAGAAACGTTTTGAATAAAAAAGTAGAAGTAAAGGCAAAAGAAAAAGACATAGAAAAATAAATTTGGGGGAAAATTAAGAATGGGAAATTATATGATGGAGGAAATTTAATGTTGAACATATCTATGATTTTTAAAAACACTCTATTAGTAAATATTAATATAGTATTTAAATGTTTAATATTTGTTCACAAATAGTTTTTATTGGAGGATTTATTACTTTATTAACCTGTCAAAAAATATAAGTAATATCCTGAAAAACTACTTTAAATATTATATGCCCTTCAAAGACAATTTAGATATAATGAGCACTGAAGAATTGGATGATTTTAATTTAAAAATTGAATCATTAGACTACTTAATAAAAATAATTTCTCAAAATAGTCCCATTATATTTCACATAAAATATTAATTTATGTTGTCTAATTTAACCCTAACAGCAAGCCGGTGAAGTTTGCCAACTAAAAGCCCTAACAAAGTTTATTACCCACATTGCCTCAAATTCAACAAATCAAGTTTCAAATATTTTATTATTAATATATTATAATGTAATAGAAATGTATATATTATAATGAAACTAAATGATAAAATGACTACCTAGTGTTCTGAAGACAAAACAATGAAAAATTAATGAAATATTGAGGAGTTCTATTTCTTCCTGATTGAGTCTTGGGAGGTTGTGTGTTTCCAAGAATTTGTGTATTTCCTCTACATTTTCTAGTTTATGTGCATAGAGATTATCATAGTATTTACAGATGATATTTTTAAAATCAATTTTATCTGATATGAGAATGGCTACACCTGCTTTCTTTTGGTTTTCATTTGTATGGAATATTTTTTTTTCATCCCTTCACCTTGAGTCTGTATGAGTCCTTGTGGGTTAAATGTGTTTCCTGGAGACATCAGATATTTGGGTTGTATTTTTTCATCCATTCAGCCAGCCTATGTCTCTTGAGTGTGGCAATCAGACCATTTGCATTGATCTATAGAATTGATATGTGGGATGCTGGTCTGTTCATCATGTTGGGTAGTACCTTATTGCTTTGTTTACCCTCTTGTGCTATTGTTTTATATGAGCTCTAAGCTTTAGTGGTTTTATACTGGTCAGTGTCTATTGTGCTGATCCATTTATAATGAAGTTCTGAGTATATCTTGCAGGGGAAGCATGGTCTTCACAAATTCCTTCAGTGTTTGTCTGTCTGGAAAAGTGTTTATTTCTCCTTAATATATGAAACTTAGTTTTGCAGGATACAAAGTTCTAGGCTGGAAGTTTGTTCTGTTTAACAAGACTGAAGATGGGGCCCCAATCCCTTCTGGCTTTAAAGTGTCTATTGAGAAGTCTCCAGTTAGCCTGATGGGTTTCCTCTGTAAGTTACTTGATGTTTTCACCTCATGGCTTGCAGGAGTTCCTTTCTCTTGTCGACTTCAACCAGTCTGATGAGTATTTTTCTTGGTGATTGCCTCTTTGCAATGACTCTCCCAGGTCATTAAGCTTCTTGTACCTAGAAGTCTAAATCTCTAGTAAGACCAGGGAAGTGTTCCTCAATTATTCCCCCAAATAGGTTTTTCAGTACTTTGGCATTTTCTTCTACACCCTCAGGCATGCCTATGATTCTTATATTTGGCCATGTTATATAACCCTATATTTCTTGTAGGCTTTGTTAATTCCTCTTGATTCCTTCTTCTTTATTTTTGACTGATTGGTTTAATTCAAAAGAATTGTGTTCAAGCTCTGAAATTCTTTCCTCTGCCTAGTCTAGTCTATTCTTAAAGCTTTCCACTGTGTTTTGTATTTCCTTAAAGGAGTTTTTTCATTTCCAGAAGTTTTGTTTTTCTGGTTTCTTTGAGTTGATTTTCCATTTTCTCTTGTATTTCATTTAGCTTCCTTAGAATCCATATTTGAAATTTTTTATCTGTCATTTCAATATTTTCTTTTTGTTGGGATCCATTGCTAGAGAGCTGGTGTGCCCTTGCGGGGGTGTTCTTTCACTCTGATTTTTCATGCTTCCGGAGTTCTTTTGTTGATTCCTTCTCATCTGGAGCAGCTGTCACTTCTTGGTTTTGGATTTCCTTTTTTTTTAAGGTGAGGCTATTTTTTCACCTCACTCATCCTTTCTCTTTCCCCAGCCCTGTGGTCTACTTAATAGTGTATATTGTATTAGCACACCCAGTTTAATCTCTGAGACAGTAGGTGGTCCATGTTGGTAAGAATCAACCACACGCTGTATGTCTGAGTCAGTAAATGTTGTAAAGGGCTATACAAATTGACTTCCCTGCCAGTAGGTGGTGCTTTCCAGAAAGAACCAGCTGTAGTGTTGTTTTTGGGACCTGTGACCTGATCTATCCCCTCAGGAGAAGCACTTAAATGCCCCAGGTGATATGTGGGGCCCTAGAACTTCAAGGTGAGTCCTTATTCTCCACCATAGCAGAGACACGTAGGGAAGTGAGGCTGGGCAGGGCTGGATTGGGTGACCCAGGCCTCAGGCTCCACAAAAGCCAGTAAGGTGGCTTTCTTTGCAGGGTTCAAAGGTCCTTCCAAGGCTGCTGGGAATAGTCACCAGGGAGGGAGGGTGCTCCCACCAAGCCAGAATGTCTGCTTGTGGGGGCAGTGCTATGTGAGTGTCACAATCTTGTTGTCAGGAGTGGCTTTTGCTCTTCTTCTCCCTCCACTGGTCCGTGACCTTCCTCTGGCTTCTTCTGGGAAGCAGGAGCTCAAGCTAGCTAGGGTCCCCAGCAATGGCACTGTAGGTTGGGAGCTTCCCTGCCCAGGATCCCACCCTGGGCTGAGAGCATGTCCTTCCTGTGGGGGGAGGGGTGCTCCATAAGTATGATGCAGCAAGGACCCACACTGCACTCTTTTTCAGTTCTTCCCATGCAGCTCACTTACCTTCTGAGATTAGTTCCCAAATCTCCCCTCTGTGCCCTGGAGCAACACGATCAAGTCCTGGGGAGGGTACAGGATCTAGCCTGTGTTCCTGCTTATGGGTTTCCAAAGATCAATCCCTGACTGTGCCAGGGAGAAGCATGCTAGTCCTGAGTTACCTCTGGGGTGCCCAAGCAGGTTTGATGTCCCTCTGCTTAAGAGTATGCACTGCTCTGATGGAGCAGCCAGACAAGCCGTACTGTGGAGGGCCGGTGAGCAGCAGGTCACAGTCTGAGCACCCCTTAGTCTGCTACAGGTCTTTAAGAGGAAAGATTTGAGCCCCACTCTCTGGGGAAGACTCGGTGTGGTGGATGCACCAACAGAGTGGAAGAAGCCACTCCTGAGAACCCCAGCTTAATCAACCCTCTTGATAGCCATAGGTGGGGGAGGGGAAAGTCTGAATGGAGGAAAGCTAGCACTCTGGTCATCTCTGTCCCTCTCTCTGGAAGGCAGCCTGCCTAGAATGTCCAGACTCTGGAGTCATACAGGACCCACCAGCCCCTGTGACTCCCATAGTCTGGGCCAGAGTTGAGAAATATTTGTGTGGGAATGGCAAGACAAAAACTGAGGGGCTGAAGCTCCCTAGGGAGGAAAAAGGTGCACAGTGGGTGGAGAATCAATATGGTACATGCTGTCTCATCTTGGGTCTGTGGTGACAGGAAGTGATCTCAATAGTGCTGGCAGTCTGGTGCTTTGTCCTCAGGAAGCTCCCAGTTCACTGATGGCAGCAGCTTTGGGGCTTATGAGGGTAAAAAGGCTTTCTAACAGCTTGCTGACTTCCAGAGATGTGAGGGTAGAAGAAACAAAACCCCACCTACCCTTTTCACTGGTCTCCAAGCCACTGAGGGGTTGATTTCTGCCAATATCTTGCTCCGTCTTGTTCTACTCTGCATCTTCTTCCCATGGAATCTCTCGTAGGTTCTCGACAATTAACTCTTATCAATGGATGGGACATATCATGATGTGGAAATCAAGCAACTAAAGCTATAAAATATATTGGTGGCTAATGTTCTTATAACTGGAAAAAAAGAAGAGAATTTAGGTAACTTTATGACCACTACAGGTAAAAATAACTTCTTATACAAGTTTTTAACTATCTGCTTTATTTTGGACTCAGAAGAGTACACCCTTGTTTTGATATGGATCTATGTTACTCTCCTTTAAAGATGTTCCTTGTAAATTGTCAATTGAGTATACAGAATGTTAATAGCAATTTTGTGTAATATCATTCATATAATTATTTTATCTGCTATTAGTCACAGGTTCACTAAATCAAATGTTTTTATTCTTTACCTAAAATTCCTTCCATCTACAGGTGAGCTCCTAGTTTTATTTTATTTTGTATTTTAGTCTCACTTTATCCAAAATTTGGGAGAAAACTTTCTTACTGTGGAAAATGTTTGCAAGCTATACATCTGATAAAGGGGTAATAACCAGAATCTACAAAAAAAATCAAGGAAATTAGCAAGAGAAAAACCCAAGCAAACCCATTAATAAGTGAGCAAAAGACATGAACAGAAGCTTTTCAAGAGAAGATAGACAAATAGCTAACAAATGTATGAAAAAATTCTCAACAACATCTAATCATCAGGGAAATGCAAAATCAAACCACAAGGAGATATCACATTACCCCACTTAGAATGATTTTTATTAAAAAGTCCAAAAACTATAGTTGCTGATGTGGATTTAGAGAGAAAGGAATGCTTGTACACTTTTGGTAGGACTGCAAATGAGTATAACCTTTATGGAAACGGAATGGATATTCCTCAAAGAACTAAAAGTAGACCTACCATTCTATCCAGCAATCCCACTGCTGGGTATTTACCCGAAGGAAAAGAAGTCATTTCTTATCAAAAAGACACCTGTGTTCATATGTTTACTGCAGCACAATTTACAATTGCAAAGATATGGAATCAACCCAAGTGCCCATCAATTAATGAATAGATTAACAAAATGTGATATATATATACCGTGGAGTACTATTCAACCATAAAAAAGGATGAATCAATGCCTTTTGTAAAAATTTGGGTGAAACTGGAGACCATTATACTAAGTGAAGTATCTAAAAAATGGAAAAACAAACACCACATGTACTCACTATTAAATTGGAACTAACTGATGAGCACACTTGTTAAAGTTAAAGTCATTGGAAATTGAGGAGGGGGAAAGGGAGAGGAGGGGATGGGTGAAAACCTACCTAGTGCTTACAATGAATATTATTTGGGTGAAGGCACACTTATAGCCATGACTCAAAAACTACAAAAGCTATCCGTATAACCAAAAACATTTGTAGCCCCTTAATAATTTGAAATTAAAAAAAAAATGAGATAGTGACCAAAGCTTGACTCAAAAATAAATTTATTTTTGTATATATAATGAATGAGACAACACTGAACAAAACCCCACCTTTAAAAATTAATTTAAAGTTTTATGACATTTTAAGAACTTTTTCAGGTTTCATGTCTATGTTATCTTTTGCAATTTTCCAAGCAATTTCCTTGTCATCATTTTCTTGACATTTCAGTTATCTTCACACACACACAAAAAATCCACTTTTTGCTAAATAAAAGCTGTTTTTCCTGCCAGGGGAAAAAATTCCTTAACTGAAGACAATTTGAAAATCTGAACAGGTGTTGAATATATCTTTTCTGCTCTGCACAGTATAAATCCTATATGATTCTCTCCCATATACTTGGATTCTCTCTGTACAACCTTGGTGAAATCCCATCTTATTTGTGCCCTTCTCAATTAAGGAGGTGAGGAAGCATTTGCATATCTTATTGCCTAGATTACAGCATATAAAAAACGATGCCTATACTGTTCATATCTGTGTTTCTAATTTTTTCCTAATATCATCTTTGAACTTATTCTAGCTCTTGTAATTTGGCTTATTCCAATGTGCATATTCTATAAAGCATTGTTACTAAACTGTGTTCTTTAAATTGCTCAAATGGAATGCAATTTAAAACTCTGAAAGATATCATTACATAGAAATTAAAGGGATTATATCTTCCTTAACTAAATCTATTATGTTTTATAAGAAAACTTATTGAATATGCTAATTATTTAAATCTTTCTCATCACAATATTAATAAACGTAGGTTTCATTTAAAAACATGTATAACTATTAAAATAGATATTTAAACTTTAGAATTTTAGAAAATATATTCAATTTAATTGAACAAATAGCGTCCACTAACTGTGTACCTAGCAATCTGCTAATTACCAAATGTACAGAAAGGCTTATAACGCAACATAATCGGTTCTCTCTACCAAAATAGGGGTTCAGCCTGAGCTATTCTTCTGATGTCTGAGAGTTAAATATATAAAAAATTAATCTTGATAGACACTGATGATCAACTAAATAACTATCTATATTACTTAAAAGAGCACTAGAATTGTCCATACCTGAGGCAACCTGTATTTTAGAAGACCTTTGGAGTAGCAATTGGAATCCTTTGGTCTTTAGGCAAGTCATTTAACACCTTTGTACTTAGTTTCCACCATCTAGGCAGTAAAGAGATCATTCTAAGTGAACATTCAATGAAAAATATTTCACATTGGCTCTCTCCCTACTAGTAGTATGAGTGGTTTCCTTAGCACCAAACTGATTCCTGCACTGATTCTTAAAGAACAAAATGCATAAACTCAATAATATTAAGTGGGGTGAGGCAATTGTCTATAATTTTTAGTGTTAGTAAATAATTGTCAGTGAAAACAAATTTTATTTGTTTTTATAAATAAACATATATATGTTCCCATAATGAAAATGAAATTTGCTCTCTTATTTTACATTTTCCCTTTGATTATTGATTTTTATCGTAACTTTGGGGGTTTGCATCATAATCCCAAAGACACAATTCTGAATACCATAATCCCAAATGTTGAAATCTGGAAATATCTAAATCCATAAAGTCGAAAATCACTAACATCTAAAATCCTGAAAATCACAATCACAGGATGCCTTCTTCACATTAGGCAGAACTATTACTTCATTATTGTCTTTATTTAAAAATTAAGTATGATTTAAGGAAATGCATACTGGTGCCAAATTGACAAGGGCTGAATTTATGGATTTAATTTTAGGTATCAACTTGACTGGATTAAGGAATACCTAGAACCTGGTAAAGCAATTCACTATGCTATGTATTTCTTCTTTACATTATTTCCAATATTGAAGACATAAGTTGTGTAGAGACCATTAGAGAATTCTAATTCATTTTATGCATTTGTTTGCAAATTTAACTCCCCAAGTGCATTGTCACAACATTGACTTTGAGTGTAAGCATTATGCATGTACATAAAAAGTTTGAAACTTCCTCAATAAATGAAGAGATGTACTTTTTGTACATCTGCATTTGTAAAAGATAAAAGTTCTCAAGATCTTGGCTCTTTAGGTGACTGTATATGTGATGGTGACCCATCATGGTTTTTGATCCATCTCATCAAAAGATTTAAGTTGTTCGTCATGGTGTTTCAGATGACCACAGTTGTAAAGCTAGGTGCACACAATTACCTGAGTGTTTATGCTTGCAAAAATATGTATGTTATTATCGCCTACTTTATTGTGCAAAGTAGCATATGAAGTGTTTTGTCATGTTTTTGTTTTCAAAAAATCTCCTTTTAAAATATAAATAAATATATTTTTAAAATTTCTATTAAAATAATTTAAAAATTATTTTTTCCAGAATTATATTTTTGGGATTTTGATATTTTGAGATTTCAACATTTGGGATTATGGTATTCAGGATTGTGTCTTGCAAGATTATGATTGGCTCCCTAATGTTTTACATATTACCATTTAGATTTCTTATAGAAAACTGATGGGTCAAGTTTTACATGGGATAATGTTTGTAATTAGAACAGCCTTTTATAAGTTCATCATACAAAAAGAAAACAAAATAAATTGACAGTGTGGATTTTGTTAAGAAAAGTGTTTTAATTCAATCCCACAGCTTCTTCTAGAATATTATAAATTATTTTCTCCCTTGTTGCTTAATCCTTTTATTGAGGTAGCCAATGGTATAGAAAATTGTATATATCTGTGAAATAATAAGAAATAAAAATATATATTGGTCAATGTTCCCAGTTTCTAACATAGAGCTCCTAAAATTCTCATAATCTCCTGAGTGATAGGGGTGCTAGGATCATCTGTTTTTTCTAATATGTTGTCTTTGACCCCAATTCCTGACACAGAGCTCCTAACTTCCTTGGAATTTCCTAGGTGACAGGAGCATCTTTTGTTGAAATGAGACAACTCTTAGTGGGCTCCTGAAATAGGGGCTGGTCATCAAAAAGATTGATCCATAATTATAGAAGCTTGGAAATTTCAGCCCAATTCACTCCATCCTCTGGGGAGGGGAGAGGAGTTGGACATTGAATTAATAATCAATTATGCTATGTGACGAAGCCGCTATAAAAATCCCTAATGTACAAAGTTTATAGAGCTTTTAGATTGGTGAACACATCCATGTTCCAGGAACGTGGCACACCCCAACTCCAGGAGGACAGAATCTCCAGTGCTAGCAACTTTCCTAGACCACCACCGATGTACCTCTTCATTTGGCTGTTTATCTGTATCCTTTATCCTATCCTTTGTAATAAACTGGTAAATGTAAGTATGTTTTTCCGTGAGTTCTGTGAGCCATTCTAGCAAATTATCAATCTTAAAAGGAGTATGTGGAACCACTGATTTATAGCTGACCTGTTAGACACACAGGCGACAACCTGAACTTATAATTGGTGTCTGAGGTGGGCAGTCTGTGGGATGGTATCCTTAACCTGTGTGGTCTTCACTAACTCCAGACAGTTAGGATCAGAATCAAGTTAAATTGTACAATACTCAGTTAGCGTCTGCCAAGAATTAGAGGATTGTTTTGGTTACATGGATTGCTTTTGTACTGCTTGAGACACAGTTATAAATGTGTCCATCACCCAGATAGTGTTTATTGTACCTGTTAGGTATGATTTTACTCATCCCCTTCTCCTCTATCCTACCTGCTTGATTTCCATTGACTTTTACTTCCATCTTTGCACATGGGTGCTGTTCAGTTAGTTCCAATTCAACAGTGAGTACATGTGGTATTTGCTTTTCTATTCTTGCGATACTTCACTAAGGAGGATGGTCTCCAGTTCCATCCAGTTTGTTACAAAAGGAATTAATTCACTTTTTTATGGCTGAGTATAACTCTATGGTATACATATATCACATTTTATTAATACACTCATGAATTAATGAGCACTTGGGTTGATGCCACGTCTTTGCAATTGTGAATTGTGCTGCAATAAACATTTGAGTGTAAGTGTCTTTTTGACAAAATGACTTTTCTTTCTTTGGGTAAATACCCACTAGTGGGATTTCTGGATCAAATGGTAGGTCTATTTTTAGTTCTTTGAGGAATCTCTATACTATTTTCCACAGAGGTTTTACTAGTTTGCAGTCCCACCAACAGTGTATAAGTGTTCCTTTCTCTCTGCATGCACACCAGCAAAGATTTTTTTCAACAAAATAGAAGAAATATATTCAATCTTTATTTTAACATTTGAGTTCATATTCTGATAAAATTGTTATATCATTTTTAATCATTGGTGAGTGTATTTTCTTTTTTTATTATTTCAAATAATATACATAAATGTTACTATTAAAATATGCACAGATTATATTTTATCAGATAATCATTTATTACATTATATCTATTCAAATTTTATTTTGTTATTTGTGCTATAAAAATAAAGGTTTTAGCAATAGAAACATTTCAGTGAAAACATTTTATAACAAAATAACAACACACTAATATAATACTTTCAATATTTCTCCTCTGAAGTATAAAGCATGACAGAGCTCCACTATGCAGCAGCAGAATTGGATTCTAGCTAGGGAATCACTAGTCAATTACCTTTGGAAAATTTCTTAACCTCTCCAAAACTGAATTTCTTCATCTAATTTGCTATACAGAGTAATTTCCGGACAAATTTATAAGATTAAAGACTGGATTATCGAAATCCTCCCCAATTCATTATAAGAATTTGCCCAGTGGACAATCATCATAAAACATTTTAAAAGGTTAAGAAGTAAAATTATTGCATTTTTGTGGCCATCATTGAATCCAGGTTTAGTATGATCCAAATATTATACAATTTCTAAATTTCTTAAAGGCCCACTTTAAGAAAATCATTCAAATTAGGCACAGAGACTTGGAAACATCCTATGCAAGTAAGAGACTCTGAAGCTTAAACTTTATCATCTTGCAATATTGAAGGGAAAAAAAGGGAAGTAGGTTAGATAATGATGAATACAATGAGAAAGAGAAAAATGTGTGCCAGGACTCTGTGGTTGAAAGCAGTATTGTGTGTTCAAGGAAATGAAAAATACCTGTGTGGCTGGAGGGGAGGCAGCTTAGGAGAATATGAGCATAAAACTAGATAGATGTAAAAAAATGCTTTATAAGTTGGTAAAGGGTATTACAAATATTGAAAATAATTATATATTTAATATTGCCTAGACATTGAGCAAAGGGAAATGTGGTTTGAAAAGAGTCCAGTAGGGTAGTTATGGTTCAGGTAATGTAGGGTTATATAGGCCATTTTAGGGAGTTCTTTGTTTACCTTAAAACAAATGTAAATTTCAGAAAGTTTTAAATTGGCTAAGTAGGGATGAGGATGGGGCAAATGAATGCAAGCACATTTGCATTTCACTAAGATTACTGTGGATGTGTCTAAATATGGATTAGAGTATAGTAAGAAAGGCAGATGCAGCAAAACAGACAGAAATAGTGGTGGCTTAGACTGTGTGGTTCCTGGTAGAGACGGGGGACGTGAACTGACTTGAGAAATACTTATGAGGTTAAGTCTTTAGGAAAATTGAAGAGGGCAGTGTCTGTGATGAGACTTGGATTTTCAGTTTCCATAACTAGACAAAGGGTAGAATCTAAAAGAAATGCAGACTTGAACAGAACAAAGATAAATTCAGTCTTGTTTATTTAGCAAGCGTGGTTTTCAGGCATCCAAAAAGTGAGGCCAAATAGATGATTGAGAGGCCTAGATCTGTACAGACCTATCAGCAGCCACTAGCCACATGTGGTTATTCAAATAAAAGTAAAGATCCAGTGCCTCATTCTCACTAGACACATGTCAAGCATTCTATGGCCATATGTAGTTAGTGGCTACTGTTTTGGTAAGTGCTGATAGAAACTTTCATCTTAGTGGATCACTCTGTAGGAATGGACTGGTCTAGGTAAAATTTGTGATTTTTTTCTGTAGCGAGGTACAAATAAAGGTGTTAGGTGAAGAGTAGTAATAGGTTAGAGCTGCAACTTGCAGAATGCTTTCTTTTAATAGCAGGCAAATAATAAATAGAAGACAAATAATTTGGAAGGCCAGGGGAAGTTTTAATTAATTAATTCATTCATTCATTCATTCATTTATTTAGAGACAGAGTCTTGCTCTGTTGCCCCGGCTAGAGTGCAGTAGCATCATCATAGCTCACAGCAACCTCCAAGTCCTAGGCTCAAGCGATCCTGCTGCCTCAGTCCCCCTAGTAGCTGGGACTACAAGTATGCACCACCACACTGAGCTACTTTTTTTTCTATTTTTAGTAGAGATGAGGTCTCACTTTTGCTTAGGCTGGTCTTGAATTCCTGACCTCAAATGACCCTCCCACCTCGGCCTCCCAGAGTGCTAGGATTACAGGCGTGAGCCACCGCGCCCGGCCGGAAAGTTTGCATTATTAAACCAAGGACATAGGAAACTTCACAATATTGAAAGTGGTGAACAGCTTTGAATGCTGTTGAGAAGCTAAGAAAGATGATAGTCAAAATATCTACTGGGTGTAGTAACAGAAGTCTTTGAAAAAATTAGTGAGATTTCTCACTTTCAGAAGAGTGTTATGGTGAAAGGCAGAAAGGAATGGTTTGAAGAAATCATGAGGGATCAGAGAATGAGTACAACATTGTGAATAACACTTTGAGACTTTGGTTGTAAAAGGAAAGAGAAAAAGTACAACAGCTCCTGGACCATGAGTGGTCAAGTGGAAGATCTATGTATGAATGTATGTTCGTATGTACATATCTATCTATCCATCTATATATTTTATTTTATAGAAAGAATAAAATGAATTTAACTCGAAGGAGAATTATCCAGTTGAGAGGAAAGGGAGGTAAATATATAAGAGTAAGAAGTAATAATCTATGGTGTGAAATCCTGATGAAGGAGAACAGATATAACACAAAGCAAAAAATGGAAAGACTATCCTGAGATAGACTAACAAGCTACCAGAGTATTTGTGATTTAAGCAATATTTAAGTCATCTTTAAATTCATTTGTTTTACTTTTTTTATTATGAGACAATCCAAATATCCAGTTTCTACATACACAAAATATATTTTACTTACAAGTATTTCTGTTTCCATTCTTGGCTGTTGCTTATATTTGCTCTTTCATAACAATATCATCTAAATAAGGCAATGAAGTTCAGTTAATCATGCAAGACTCTGTATTTCTCCCACATTGTAGTTACTTACCAAATGTTAACTCCTTAGATTTAATAATTACATGGTCAGATTTTTGTTTTAGGTAATTTCTTCTTCAGTTAAGCAGACAGCATTTCTTTTTTTTTTTTGTATGCATATATAACATATTTAGTATAATTAAGAGAATATTGTAAGTAATAAGGACTGTTAATGGTATCAAATCATTATATACATATTAGATGTATAACAATTAGAAGAATAAGCAAATATAAATAAAAAGAACAAAATTAAGTGATATATAGTAAAATCCTAGGTATAATATCTATATCTAAGCCAGGGAAAGACTGGAATCAGGGCAGATAGTGGTCCCATAAGCCTGGCAATGGAGTCTATCCTGTGCTCTTATTAAGATGCTATGTGCACTCGCTAATCTCCTCTATTGCCATAATAAAATAGTCTTAATAGCCTTGGAATTTTGATGGGGAAATAACTTTTAGGCTGGTTCTGAACTGAAAATGTCTCCCACGTGGCATGAACTCTGTCACATATCCCTCAGCTACAAATTTTGAGATTTTTAAAAATAATCACTTATTGCCCACTACCCTTAGTCTTCATTCTCTTTCTTCAAAATTTAACCCAGAAATTCCGAGAACATATTTGTGCCAAAAATATATTCAGCACAGTTTATAGTCTTTGATTTTGAATATTACCTTTATTAAACATGCATATTTAGCAATTGTGTTGTGTTTGATTTTTCCATTTTTGTATCACAAACGTAAAGGAAGAATCATCCCTTTTTTCTGCTTCTTAGTACAGTCATTTCTAGTGCTTCAGAAAACAGGAGAAAATATAAAAAGATCACCTTATTCTTCCCAAAATAACTGGACATAAAGTGCAACATGAATAAATATACATTGAATGGTGCTAAGGTCATCAAGGCATAGTGTTTAAGGATGTGTGCCGAAAAGTCAAGCAAGACAGATTTCAAATGCCGGCTCCATCACCAACCATCTAGGTATAATTAGAAAATAATAATAAAAATATTCAGTGGTTCTTTTATGCCAGGATGTGTTCTAAACACTTTGGATATGTAAGAAATAAGAGTTAACTTGCTCAAGATGGGCTCCCTGAAGTTTGGTCTCTTGCAAACCTCCAATGGAAACCGACCACTGCTA
Source organism: Varecia variegata (assembly GCA_028533085.1). Classification (NCBI taxonomy): domain Eukaryota; kingdom Metazoa; phylum Chordata; class Mammalia; order Primates; family Lemuridae; genus Varecia; species Varecia variegata. The sequence goes on from CM052441.1 coordinate 47,663,228, forward strand.
AACTCCTCAGCAGGCTGAGATGGAGGATCAAGACACTGTCCTGGCATGTTGTATAGATGCCATTACAAAGCTTGAAACTCAGCCTCCTGATCATACTATGGTGCATCCCCAGATTGGTGTTTCTCTAACCATGGATCCTGACCTGGGACATTTGGGCCAGAGCCAAAGTTCTGCTCATGAGAGTGCTATTGAATCTCAGCTCTGAATCAGGTCCGGGAGGGAATGATGATTTCTTAATCATGTGGTTTAAATAGCACCACAGCCCAGGACTTAGGTCCCTCTCCCAGAGTCTGGCCTCAGGTCCTGATCTATCCTTATTTCAAAATCTAATAGGTGACAGAAGATCCACACTCTCACCACTGATCGAATCTGATGCCTACTCCCAATAATTGTTGTTCTACCAGCCTTTATGTGTGTGTTCTCCAACTATATTGTTTAGTTTGTTGGCTTGATATCATATTCTCAGTTTTTATTCTCATTTTCCATAATACTTTTCTATAAGTAAAATCACAACCCAGTATTATAGTTTCCTTCCATGGCTTTACGTATACTTCTAGTTCTGTTCAAAATATCCTTTTCCTTTGCTTAATAAACACCTATTCCTTGGAACCCAAATCAGGTGTCACTTTCCCCTTTATGTTTTATGTTACTTGCCTGATAGAAATAGATGAAAATAATCACTGTACTTGGTACCAGTTTTGTAGTTTCTATATATTCTAGAAAGGTATATAGTAATTATAATTTTAATTATTTATTTGAAAGTTCTGTAAGGGCAGACAACATTCATCTTTTTATCCTTATCTCTCAGCAACATGCCTAAAGCAGAGTAGACATTTGATAAATTTGTGGAAACTAAAATATGCTGTAAAAACACCACTCAGAATCTACTGTGACATGAATAACCAAACTATTTAGATGATAAAGTTCAAAGCTATAATCTGAATGAAAATAATGCCACCATTTGGTTCATCTCAAAGAAAAAGAATTACAAAAATAATCTCTCAGAATACTGATTGCAAAGACAAAATATATTTGATAAACCTCTGAGAGCAATACAAATTTTACCAGTTCCATTTTCTTAAAATATCACTCATAATTTCAAAATATAATCATAAAATTTGGATTTGAACAACTATCTGATTATCTTTCATGGCAGTTAATGGAGCATCTGAGTTCTACCAAATGGCCTCCTATGGTGCAATATCTAGCCTACTGGCCCAAAAGTACCTACTATTCCTATCACTTGAATATTTTATCTTTGATTTAGATAGTTGTAGAACAAATTAAAACAGTAATTGACTTAAAAATATGATTCCTGTCCTGTCATTTATCTAAAAAAACTTCTCCTTGAAGTCATTGGTTGCAATTCTTTCTTAAGTTACTGGCATGTCTTATAATATATGCCAAATATTCAATTTTCCATAAAGATTCATCTCATTCTACAACACACTGCATGTTCTTAGGTAATTTATAATAATTTACAAAGATATTAGATAGTTTTCTCATTTTGCAATGTAGGTATGAGATCTAAGCAAAAAGGATACATGGAAGTTTTCATTTTCTTGTGGGAATGATTATATAAATAGATATTAAATAAAAGGGCTGCAGGTAGAAAAATCCAGAGTTGTAGAACCAATAAAGGGAAGGCAGCTTCCCAATATGTTCCTCTGTGAAGGGCACTTAAACCCAGAGACCATATTCATCAAACAAGCTAATTGTTCACATTTTCACCCATAGAGACACTGTCCTTAGATTGAAATTAAAATAAGAATAAGAAAACAAACAAGAGCAAATCTTCCTGGAGAAAACTCATTTCAGCCTGACCAATTTTGCAGTAAGCAAATAAATTCACAAATGCATTTTTCAAGCAAATGTCACGTGGTATATTTTAGTTAAACCAAATAATGTGATTGACTTTACTACATAAATCACAGATATTACTACACTTCTAAACTATTATCTAAATGTAAAATTTTCCAAAGGAATATGAAGACAGAACAGAACTCTAGAAAAGTCAGAAATATTTTATAAATTTTCTTGAAAATAATGTCTTCTCTGCTTTAGCCAGGAGAAGTGGACAAGAAAGCATTTTCACTGTTGGAAAATAAATTTCATCCCAACCCCACCAAACAGGTAAGCATGTAAATTAGCACAAAAGGATTGGATTGTTAAATCAGACTCACATAAATCAGAGATTTTACTCGGTTTCAAGCTTTATTAATAATTTCAAGTAAACAAGATTTTAAAAGCCATAGGTGAAGCAGGAGGTCTAGGATTTTCAGCATGCCTTTCTATCCCTACTGGATGCACCCTCTTATCTAAGATAAAAGTTAAGTTCTCAAGTACAGGAAGTGTGGGGTCTTCTCATTTATACAACCAGGAGCCAATTCAGTCATGAACAATCTCCATTTTCTATTTGTATAGATGTATAACTTGTGTGACATTTTCTACAGAACCATGCCCCATTAATCCATAGATTTCAGGATCATATATTGTAAACAATCTTAGATCAAAGACATGTGACATTCATCGTGTCTACAGAAGCATATATTCTGTACTGTATGCATATAAAGATCTTCTTGCTGGCATATACGATTAGTTTATTTGCCAGAAGGACAGTTATTAGTATGTTCACAAGCAGATAAGATCAGGACCACTTGCCTTCTCTCTACCTCAAGTGTGTTCCCACAACCTCAGGAATGGGAGCAAAATGAATTGCACGTTGCATCTTAACACTTCGTTCTAGCTTACATTTAACAAATTTGGGTTGAAGTGATATCAGATATTATTATCTTTCCCAGATCACCCACTTTAATTGGACATTGTTCCAACCAAATGCAAGAAACTTGTCAGTAGGAATTTCAGGGACCAATGAGCAGCAGTTAATCACTGCATATTGAAAGTAAACTGCTAACATTTAAGAAACCAATTGCAAATATGGTAAGATACAAAGTATCTTTACCTTCACAGTGAACTCCTCAAGGAGCTGGTACATAGCAGGGGCATGATAAATATTTGTCAAATTGATTTTTTTAAATACAGAGATAACCTTGATTTTTGAAATAGAATCCTTCAATTTACAGATTCAATTTAGCTTTCTGACATTTTAATTTAAACCTCTAAACCATTTTTAATCACCCTATTTAAGAATATATAAGCTAAATTTGACAGTTTTTAGCATTACTCAACATTTTTTTAGTTCTAATAAAATATAATATTTTATAAGAATATATTATTCTTATATTACATAATAAAATTATTATAAATAAAATTTACTATGAATACAATTTTATATATAATAAAAATAATATAATATTCTTTTTAGGTAGTGCATAAAGGTAAATAAAAGTGGCAGGAAAAGTAATGTTTCTTTCAAGCTTTAAAAAGCATGTTACAAAAATGGATAGTGGTAGTAAAATGTACATTATGCAATAAAAAGAAAAATATACCTAACAGGAGTGTTTAATTGACTTCTACTGTCTATTATTAAATAGCATAAGTGTTAACCACAATCAGCCATATTTTAAACTGTTGGTTTTATTTACTTAAAAATAAATGTTATTATTCATATTTATTATTTCTTAAACAAATTGGTGTAAATTTCCTAACCAATGTACGTTGTTCCTTTAATTATTTGGCTGCTGCTTCCTTTGTAAAAGCAAAACAACAAAAAGGTTTATTAACCTAAATATCTACTTGGAAAATAAATTTTTAAAAATTACTCTTCTTCTAAAACTAAGTAGCCTAAGGTAATACCACAAATAAATAAAATGAGTTTTATGAATTACTAAGATCAAGTGTTTCACTATTAAATCTGAGATAATTTTATGGGAAATATTCCTACTGTAATATGAGCCTCTAACAAATATAAGTAAAAATAAGTAAAGCTATGCATAATTATGATTAATATTGATTTCTACTTTGTCTTTATTAAATTTATTAAAATATCTCTTTTCATTGCAACAGAATTCCTCATGTTGTATGATAATTTAAAAATGAGTAAATTTTTTTTTGAAAGAATTTACCATTCAAATTTTTGGGAGAAAAATGTCTTAAAGAATTTTTACCATTATAGTCATGTATCACCTAATGATAGGGATATGTTCTGAGACATGTGTAGTTAGGCAATTCCATTGTTGCTTGAACATCATAGAATGTACTATTATTAAATTGATTAAATTTACCTTTAAGTTGATCCCTGAGAAATTTTCAGTCTATTTTTTTATATGGTGTGACATTTTTTGATACAAGGGCCTTATGATCCATGCATTCAGTTACATTATAATTTACATTCAAAATGTGCTAGTAGTAGCTTTAATTTTGAATTTGTTTAACTTTAAAAATATATTATTAAAGGTTCAACAGAGAATTAATCTAAAAGAAAAAAATACCATCATTTTTAATATGCATGTATCGAAAAAGACAGTATCTTTTTGGATAGAAACCATGATACATGCTAAGTTTATTAAGAATGGTTTTATGCATATATAAAGAATAAAAAAGTATCAAGAACAATGGTTATTATATTTTTGAGGACATATTTCTCTGGAATTCCAATAAAAACAAAATGGGAGGTATTAATTTGCCAGACTTCAAACTATACTACAAGGCTGTAGTTATTAAAACTGCGTGGTATTGGCACAAGTGCAGGGACACAGACCAGTGGAACAGAACAGAAAATCCAAATATAAAACCATCCTCATATGGCCATCTAATCTTTGACAAAGCA
>CM052441.1:47668056-47689650 GCA_028533085.1 Varecia variegata
AACATAACCATATGACCTCTTAAAATATTTTTAAGGATATTGAAGAAAATCCCTTTTATTTTTTTAACATCATTTAGAAACCATGTATATAAAGTATGATATCGGGGTTAGTATATAGGCATGTGGAATAAATGACCACTTACATAATATATTTTCAGATGCCCTCCTAATTTAATAAAATAAAAATGACTCCTAAAATTTAAGAACTAGATATTTGTTTCTTAAATCTAAGGGTTTTATAACAGATGAAAAGAAAATATGCTTTATTCAAATCACATTTGAAGGTTTTTTGTTTTTTCATTGGAAAAGTATGAACAAATTACTGTGGCAGAAACTGGAAAGATAGAAAATTAGAATAAAAGGTTTGCTGAAGAGGGGCTTAATAATTTTACTTAGTTTCTGGCTTTTATGCAACTGTTAACTTGTAAATCAATAATGTACAATATGCTTCACCATTTAAAAATTGGCCCTCTAACAGACTGTGAAAGATTAAGTAATATTTGACAGTTTTACCACCTTTTCTCATCATTAAATACCACAATTAACTGGGAATCTAGTGTAATTTCAACCCTATTGCTCTTGGTCATACATATGATTTACTTTAGCCAATGAAATGTGGGTAGAAGAGACAAATTGTTAATACCAAGCTGAACATTTAATAGGCATCATGTTACCACTTAAACCTGATGGTTCTGCCATCTACTGTGAGAGCACATGTTCTGGGAAGTCACTGGTCTAGGAAAACAAAGAAACATTTGGGGTACCTCTGAACCTAATTGCCATCCCTTCCACTAGCCAACCCATGAGTAAGAAAACATTTTTTTTCATTATCAGCCAATGAGATTTGGGGGTTGTTTGTTACTGACATTATTGCAGTAATAGTTGAGTTCCAATCTATTTTTCAGCTCAATGAACCAGCCACAATAATATAGTCTCCTATGTATACTTGAACACAGGTGTATTGGAAAACTTGCAGTGTGTTAATTTGTGTTTGTGTGTGAGAGAGAGAGAGACAGAGAGAGAGAAAACTGAGTCTTTATCCAGGCATTGCTATGCTGTTTTTCCCCTTCATACACTGAGAATGTACACATCCAGTTTTGCAATATGATATTCATACTCTTTAGAATATTTTATATAACCTATGCTACTTTTTCCTACCCTTGCTTCTGGAAAACATTTTATTTTGCTGTTTGCTATAAACTTTAACCTGGCGTTTAGGGCTCTTCAAAGTATGGTCCTAACATACAATTTTATGCTAATGTTTTTTCCCTTTAATATGTATAATGCAGGTCAGCTAAGGATGCCCTAATGTGTCTAAAATTTCTGACATCTGTGCCTTTATTTATGTGGTTTTCTCCTCTTGGAAATCATAAAAGAGGGCAGAAACTATTTTCCTCTTTTATTTTCATTGGTAAAGAAAAATTAAGGCTGGGCACCATGGCTCATGCCTACAATCGCAGAACTTTGGGAGACTGGGCAGGAGGATCACTTGAGGCCAGGAATTAGGACCAATCTGGGCAACACAGTGAAACCCTGTCTCTACAAAAAAATTTTAAAAATTAGCTGCGCATGTTGGGGCATGACTGGGGGCCTAGCTACTCAGGAGGCTAAAGTAGGAGGATCATCTGAACCACAGAATTTGAGGTTACAATAAGCTATAATCACACCACTGCACTCCAGCCTGGGGTGACAAAGTGCGACCCTGTCTCTAAAAAGAAAATAATAAAAAAGAACAAAAAAAATAAAATGAAGATGAAGAAGGAATAAGGAAGATACAGAAAGTAAGAAAAAATATTAATTTCAATATAAAATTGAAATTCTAGTTTACCAGAAAAAATATATATACATAAAGAAAAGATATCAAAGCATCCCCCAAATCAGACATCCTCAAACTTCTAATGGTGCAGGAAATAGAGTCAGAGAGAAGGTCATTTCTGTGTGCAGTCTTGCCCAAAGCCAAGAATAAAAACCATAACCCATTTTTGAGATTTTATTTTAAAGATCAAAAAGATAAAATACAAGCTATTATATTCTAGGAAAATACCTCTTTTAATATTGTTTTAATTTCTGGCATTGTACATTTATTTAGTTTTCTTTACATTAATGCTCATTAGTCAGAACAAGTCAGTTTTATTAAAGTATTAATAAAATTAGCTAAGTAAAATCTGTCACTTAAGAGTGATATATATTTCATAGAACTAGTAGATTTGTTGTTATGATAATAATAGAATAATATAATTTTCACATAGTGGAATAATTTATACTTTTTTTACATGAGGTTCTTTTTGAAAACATGTGAATGTAAATGTGCAAATGGATTTTTTGTATCAGAACAATATATTTGCCTCAGTGTAGAATCTAAATACTACTAATTATATAACTGGTATTTATATCAGCAAACTAACTTCAAGTTTTCCTTTCTTAACCTCTATGTCTGTAAATAGTAACTTTTAAATTTATAAATTATGTACAAGAATTTGTCAGATCTTTTTCAAATAAGATTCATTTTAAGCTTGTGTTTGACTGAAATAAAGTGAACAATTGAAATAATTATAGTATTTTTATACCTAGTAAACTAAAGAAATGTAGTATTCTATGCAAGAGGACATGAAGTTTATATGATGAGATTCTGTTAAAGTGAGCTCAAAGAAGGTAAAGTTTGACTATGAGAAAACTTGCCAGGTTTTTATGAAGAAACACATATCTGTGTGATATTTTACAAGCTAAAATCTTTAATAAAATAAAAGATATTGCTGTTTCAAAATATATCCATAGAAAAACTCTAAAGAGTTCAGAATTCAAGAGAAATTATTCGGCATTTATAATTTTCAAAACTGACATATTTTAGATAGTCATCACATTTCTTAATTTAGTAACCTTAACAAAAGACTTAATAATAGACAAAAAAATCAATGTAAACATATTTAAGTCCATAGGTAAATTAAAATTGCCAACAATTTTGAACACTCACCGGAGCTCAAATTCTATTATCTATGGTAAGAATTATATAGGATAACATCACTTAAGCATTGTAATTATCCTTTTGAAAGGTTTATAATAATTTTCCAGAGGAAATTAAAGCTTAGATAGGTCATAATTTGCCTAAAATTTTGAATTTACAAAGTAAAGGGCCTGGAATTTAAACTTAAATCTCTTCAGTTCAGGATTCTTAGCCATTATACTTTACCATATATTCATATACACTCTACCATTCTTTCATTCTATTAAGGCAAGTTCAAAGAAATATTTTCTGAGCCTCTACTATGTTACAGGCACAGTTTAGGTGATGTAATGGTGAGAAATGAGAAAGATCCTTGCCTTCCTAGTGAAATATGTAAGAAAATGCTAAGGAGAAAAAAGAAGTGGAGAAGGAAGAGAGGAATTATGGGGTTGGGTTTTTCTAGTTTTTGAGGGTTGGATAGTGAAGGTCTCATTGAACAGGACATAGCTGAGTAAAGTCTGAAGATGGTGAGGGAGAGGCCATGTGACTATCTTGGGGGAGGGCATTCCAGGCAGAGGGAAGAGTGTATGAAAAGGCTTTGAGGCAGAAACGTGCCTGAAGCGTTTAAGGAACAGCAAAGTGGACAATGTGGCTAGAGCAGAGGGAACAGGAGAGGACCAACAGGAGTTGTGTTCAGAGAGATAATAAGGAGTCCATGTGCACATGCCTGTAGTTGGGTAATTTGAAGTTTTACTCAGAATGACTGGGGAGCACTGGAGAGTTTTGAACAGGGAGACTAAAAATAGTATTAATTTCTAGTGAAATCCACACTAAAAATTAAAGTGAAATGTGGACTATGAGTTAGAACAAGAATAGAATTAAAGCTGAGGAGACAAGCAAACTGCACTCCTTAGCAAACCATACCACACACTTTGTGAAACATTAGAGGCACTTAAGCAAAAGTTATTAATAGCTCTTCCCAAATCATACTGAAATGATTTAAAGAATATAAGATTTAGGACAAAGTAAATTCAAGTAAAGTAGTTAGGAAACTATTGAAATAGCATAGGAATGAGAGAATAGATGTTTGGGTTAGGGAGATGCACATGAAGAAAGCTGGAGAGCTTTTAAAAATATTTAGTATATAAACATCCACAGAATATTGTAATGGGTTACATCAAAAAAGAGAGGCAGGTGTTAAGGATAGACTTAACTTCTAGGTTTTTGGTTTGTGAAATAAAATGACATTCGAAGGAAGGAAGCTGGTATCTTGCTCTGTCAATTCCCTGTTATATAAACACGAGAAAAAGACTACAGATAGAACAGAGACAACAAATATAGTTCTATACATAGTCAGATAATGATGTTTTTTAAGACATATAGAAGGAAATTCCAAGTTGCTAGATCTTCAATAATAGAAAAGGTATTGCATAGAGATAATCATTTATGATTGACTTGACTGTAAGTGATGAAGCTATGGGTGTGGATGAGATCACCTGGAGAGAAAATGTAAGAGAACCTGATCCAAGGTGGTCTTCCAATATTTACTGGCATGGTACAGATAGGATGAGAGTGGAGACACACACAGAGGATCAACTTGTAACTACATTTTCTATGAAAGCAATGTGTCATCCAGGGAAACCTAGGATACCCTGGCAGGATCATGTTAATTCTTCCTAACTTATAGCATATATGCCTCAAGGCATGGATAGACCACAGGCTAGAGAGTGAATACAACACTTGGAATTATTCTCCCTGCATAGCCTCTAAAGCAGCTGAATAGAGAAGAACCAGAATTATGCAGTGACTGACAAAGTAATTGGGGTTTTCCCTGGTGCACTATAAAGGAGATTGGGTTTAGCTATGAAACAGACACAAGTGTAGCTGGCAAGAAAGCCAGGTCAATCATAAAGCTAAATGCAGAACCCTGCTCCCAGGGAAACCACCTCATCAACACAGAGAGTAAACTATGCTGAAATGAAGTTCCTCTGCTGGAATTGCCCAGAGCTATGGTCCCGTTGCTATTAGAGTCACTTTGTTAAATTGCTGTACAGGAAATGTAAAATTATAACATGCCCTCCAGCTTAAGATCTGAGGAGAGTACTAAAACAGCGTCTAGGTAAATAGTGAGGAAATTCAACAAGTATACACCACCACTAATTATAAATATATATAAGTTGGGGTATATATAAAAATTCAAAAGTAAATTAACAGAAACTAAAGAAGGAAAGAAAAGAAGAAGAAAGGATAAATGCATTTTGCTCTATAAAAATTCTGTAAAAAAAGAAATTAACATAGCCTATAAGATTTTGTGCAGATTAATTAGAAAATATCAGCAATTATTCCTATCTCTGTATCCAATAACCTTGTTATGGAACTTTGAAAGTACTCTCAGTCTGGCTCTGAATTCTGTCCTGTGATTTGCTTTCCAATGGGACATCAGCAAATGAGATATAAGCACTTGAAAAGGAATTATGCCTTGCAGCTTATCCTCTCTTGCTGCTCCTGAAACTCTGCTGCCCTGTAAGAAGTACAGGCTACTTTGCTGGACATAAGAAACAAGTGGTCCCAATCACCCCTGTGGCCACAACCTACTTCCAACCAACTGGAAGACATGTGAGTAAGATCATCCAGGACTAGCTAGCTGAGGAGAAAGACCAGCCTAGATCACCTGAGCACGGCTCAGAATAAAAAGAGTGCCCCAAAAATCAACAGATAAATAAATTGTTAAGTCACTAAGTTTTGAAGTGATTTATGTGAAATAAAAACCAGCTTATACATCACTTAGTAGAATGGCTAAGTATCACAAGAATGGAAAAACAAGCACCACATGTACTCACCATCAAATTGGAATTAACTGATCAACACTTATGTGCACATATAGTAGTAACATTCATCAGGTGTTGGGCAGGTGGGAGGGGGAGGAGGGGATGGGTATATTCACACCTAATGGGTGCAGTGCGCATACTCTGGGGGATGGACATGCTTGAAGCTCTGACTCAGGCGGGGCAAAGGCAATATATATGTAAAGCAAACATTTGTACCCATGTAATGTACTGAAATAAAAGAAAAAGCAACTGATACATATATTTATGTATGGATTTTTTCTAATAAAGTTTCAAAAAGAAGGTAACCCATCTTAACTCTGTGATTATATGTTTACCTGTGATTATGATCCAGCTGATACACATCTGAGCCAAATGAGAAAAAATTGGGTAGTCATACCTTATAACAAGAGTAGAGAGAGTTTTTAAAACCACTGATAATAAACTATAAGTAGTTTTTAAACATGTTGAAAACTTAATAAATAACTCTTGCAGGCAACAATAAAATCCCACAATAAAAATAAAAACAGTGATGATAAGGGTCTGGAATCCATATTATAATAATAAAATGGGATATGAGTAAATAGAAAGAAGAAAGAGCATACTTAATATTTAGATGTATACAGTAGAGACTCAAAAGATATTTTATTGACTTAACTTTATTAATAGAAGATATATTGGATCAAAAATGTATTCGTAAATATTATTATATTACTGGTAGACCTAAAAATAGAATTTCTGAGAAACTTAATTGAGGCAAAGTATATGTAACTACACTAAAACACAGGCATATAAATTATGTCATGATACATGTGAGAAAAATACATTTGTTTTTACAAAATGAACAAAAAGAATAGACTCAGCATTGAAAGACAAAGCCTCACAGATTGGTTAAAACAAATCTAAATATTATTGTCTACTGGAGACTCTCTTAGAACAAAGTGACTAAGAAAGATTAAATATAAAATAATAAAAAATGTATACTATGCAAATACAACAAAAGGAAAACTGGGTCACTCAAATGGCAGAAAAAAATAAAGGCATACAACCTACCAAAAATTAAAAATAGATCCAATTTAAGGTAAATATATTTTTAAATCTGAATAATTTGAATATAGTTTCATTTTTTAAAAGTAAGGAAAGGAAAAGAGAAAAGATGGACAAGAATAAAAATACCCTGTCCTGTCCTAAAACTGAAGAAGAAAATTGAAACAACTTTCCATATATATATATAAAATTAGATATGTATATGTCTATATCTCTATTTATCTATATATTTCAAAATTTGATCATTCCATAATTTCATGAAATTGAAGTTTCTATTTTCATATCTCAAATGCTCACTGCTAAATTATTTATAAAATTTTTTAAATAATTGATATTATTACAGAAAACTGTATTTTGTTTGCAGATTGCATAGTTTACAAATAATAAAGCTGAGTAGTTGCCTATTATAAAGCTTCCAGTCACAAGTATTTCTTTCTTTTATGGATTATCCATTGTCAAGCCTACAATGTAGTTGATACTTTATAAACCATAAATCCAAGATCCCCACCTCAGTAAACTTTCACTGTCAGATATAAACAAACACTGGATAACAATTAAAATCCTAGTTTGGGAACATGATTAAAGTTGGTTTCAATATTAGGAATTGAAAATGAACATGTTATTGTTTAATATGAAAGCAATTCTTGTAAATTCAAAGAAGATTATTAACCTAAATTATATATATAGTCTTGCAAATAGAGAAATATGTCTCATGAGGACAATAATATTTCAATTCTTTTATTGGTTAAGTAACCTTTTCTTACCACACTCCTTTTACTATTTCCTAGCTGTATCAATCCAAAGCAACCTTTCTAGATTTTTCCTGTAAATGTCATCTAAGAATGGTTGGTCATCATAAATTGAGATAATGAGAACTGCGTTATGACAGTAGCAGCTAAACAACCTGGTTGCTGGAAGATGGTAAGTTTGCTCTAACTTTAGGAGCCTCCACACACTAAATTGACTATGAGATATGTATGAAAAATCTTAAGTGTGTAAGACATTTGAAAGCCATGTATTTTCTGAGAATACACATAGATTTATGGGTTTACTTAACCTAGCCATATGGAAATTAGGTATCTTTTTGCAGTTCTCAAAATGCATTAAGTGACTTATTAAATCTAGTTAAACAGACTATTCTCCATGATGAAATAGTAAAACAAATCTCTCCACACTGAGTCGTTAACTCAAATGCCTAGATTCATAGCATAAATCAGTGAAAGGATCAGATAGTGAACAGGAAAGCACATGCCTTCCCAAGAAGGCAAGCTGCCCCCGAGCTTCAGCACTTTCATGCCTTGGGTGGATGTGAGTCCTCCTGTTTTAAAATATTAAACCTCTCTGTTTTTAATTATTGAAAAATAATTCAATTTTATTAAAACAGTGTGCAGGCCAAGGGCACAACATGTGGTTTGAAAGTTATTAGTTGTAATTACAGTTTTGCTGGTACAGATATCGGTAAAAACAGGTATTTTTCATATACTAACAAAGTGATAAAACTTGTGATATTGTTCCTAAAATCACCAGGACACAGAATAAACACAGAAATATGCAACATGTAATACAGCAAGCAATAAACATGTCAAAAGAATGAATAACAAGCAGAGCTTCCAAAAAAAGGTGCTAAAGTGAATACAGGATTCATGCTGAGGTCTGATCTTAATTGAATCAAACTGCAGACACTGCTGTGATCACACACCCATTCTAGGTGGGGGGGAGTGGGGAGGAGGCCTGGTTTAAAACATCCTGTTACAGCCTTATTCTTAGGGTATCTTTCCCTTAGAACTGTGGGAGGACTTTCACACAGCTTTGTGTGTGTATGTGCCTGAAGTAATGCTTGAAAAATAAAATTCCCATGAAGTTCTTTTGTTGAAGAAAAATCAAAAAGAAAGCTGTAGAGTTAGTAGACCTAGAGCTAAGGGTGCCCTAATGACCTAGAGGATAAAATACATTTATTAAATGCTACTATATTCCATGTGACTTACTTACATTAATTTAATTATAGCAGCGACCCATACAGTATGTATTATCATCTATATTTTTACATAAATAAACTGATGCTGAGAGAGGGTAATTAACTTATCAAAGGACACATAGCTAGTAAAGAAGTAGATTTCAGAAAGAAATGTAGTCATATCTAGTGATTTTAAGTAGAATACTTTCTTTTGAACAAAGATAAGGGGAAAAAACTTTTCTTGCCAAGTGCCATTGTCTCCAAAAAGTATAGAGGAAGGGAGAAGCAAACATTAAATTCTACTTTATTGTTGACTCCCATCTGTCAATCATCTTGTCTGACTTGTTTGTGAAGATGAACATGAAGTTGTTATAGAGGGTCATCAGAAAATTCAGATAAGATCTCTTCAGCTCCCAAAGTACTCAGCAGTTTCTGGGTTTAAAAAAAAAAGTCTTTATTAAGAATTAACTATTTCTAATACCTTAAAATTAAATGACTATTTTATTTCAAAATAACATATATAAAATACATATCATACTGGATAAAAGACACAAAAATCAAATACTAAGAAACACATATAATGAAAATTCTGTCCTTTCAGAGGTAACTATGTTTAATAGTTGCTTATATGATCTTGTAAAAATGGTAAGTATAATGCATGTGTGTACATACAGATATACATATACACATAGATATCTATACCTCTCTGCAGATTTATATCACATGCATACATATGCATATATATACATGAAAATATAAGTTTAGTGATTATTAAAATAATCACCAAATAACACAAATTCTCCTCAAGTCTACGATCATTATTGTTACATATATATATACATTGAATCAAATGTATTTCATTGTGACTTCAAATATCTAAATGTAACTTAAGATAAAAAATATTAGAAGCTTAGGAACTCTTTTTGGTAAGAAAATTAAAACCTCCTGCCTCAACATAAATAACATAATTGGCAATTTTATTAGCTATCCTTGCTCTTATAGAGAAGAAAATATTTGTGTATCAATGCTGTAGAATTTTCAGTAAAAATAAAAGAGCAATATTTAATAGGTTCTTGTAGTATTTTCCATTCATAGTAGAATATAATCTACTTGACACACCCATCTGGGGTTTGTTCCATCTCCGCATATATTACCTTAAAGGTAGAGAGCTTCAATGAAGTAATTACAATGCTCTACAATGGAGTATAAGAAAAGACCCTACTAATGGAGGGTAAAAATGTTTGTATTGCACTATAATACCTCACATGTGATCATATTAAGAATTTTCACAGAATTTTTAAAAAATAAATTACTAAAAACAATTTAAAAATTTTTAATTGACATATTGTAATTGTACATATTTATGGGGTATTGTTTTATGTTTTGACATATTTATGTATATGTTGTAAAATGATCAAATTTGGGTGGCTAGCATATCCACCACCTCGCACATTTATTATTTCTTTATGATGATAAGATTAAAAGACTTTCTTATAGCTATTTTGTAATATACAATTCCTTACTGTTAATCATCATTGCCCTGCTGTCCAACAGAACACCAGAACTTACTCCTTCTACCTAATTGTAACTTTGTACCCATTGACCAGCCTTTCCCCATCCTTCCCTCCCAGCACTCTTCCCTATTCTTTGATAAACACTGGTTTACTCTCTGCTTCTGTGATGTCGACTTTTTTTTATTTTTAAGATTTCACATATGATTGAAATAATGTGTTATTTTTCTTTCTAAAAAAGAGTTTTTATTCCTCTATTCAACAGTAATTTTTGAGGCCTCAGATGATTTAAAAAGAAAAAAAAAATTTCCTTTACTAAACTGTGTGTTTTTTTTTTTTTACTTTGAAGTCAGTAAAACTTCAAACTAATGCTTATAAAAATTAAAAACAAAACAAAGCAAAGTGTCAGCTCTGAGCATTGGCCTATATGTGGATTTCCTATAAGCTGTTTACAGCTTGGTCATTAGAAACCCTTATGCTGCTTTGGTTGTTAGAGGTTTGGAATTAGTCATATTTTTGTGATGGCAGCAATTTCACCAAAAAAAAAAAAAAAATCTGCTTTATGTTGATCCAAGTAATAAGGCCTAGGATTTTAGAACTTGGATCGGTTCTCTTTTCAAAGGCATCAACTGTTTAATTAGGAACTTGTCTTAATATCTTCACTGGGGAATTTATTCTGGATTGCTAATCCTTATAATCATCGAGAGAAATACACAAACAAAAAAATCCTTTATATCTCATTGCATAGCTGACGTGCTGAATAGAAATGGAGAGATATCACCAGGGATGATTATTCTCTTAAATGGAAAGCTTCAGTATCTTCCTCACTCATGCTCTTCCTTATATTTGGGATGATCTTACTCTCTCTTTTGCCTACCTAATGTTTTTCATGCATGCATTTATGTAAACTTTACTTCCTCAGGGAAATTACATTATGTCACTTCTCTATCCAGTCTGCCCAATTACTTCCCAATTCACTAAAGCTGAAGTAAAAGGATGTACTGGATAGACACATGTCCTTATTAGCTTTCTAACATAACATTAATATTTCACTATCTCCCTCTCTCACTCACTAACAGCCACGCTATCCTTGAATAGCACCCAAATAGGCCTAGTAGAGAAATCCCACAACAAAAGACAAATGTAACCATTCTTTCTTTACGAATCATCATAGACTTTCCTGTTTGCTACTTCTCAAACATACTATGCATGCTCTTTTTCTCAGGGTTATGCCATTGCTGCTCTATCACCTGGTATACTCTGCTGCAGTAGCTGCAAGTCTAGCTCTCTCACCTCATTCAGATCTTTTCTCATGTCATTTTCTCAGTTTTGTCTTCCCCAACCACTTTGTTTAAAATAAAGTCCTCCAATCATGCACCAAACTCTTTTCCTGCTTTATTTTCCTCCATAGCATCCATCCTTATCTGATACACCATCTTATATACCATACCCTAGAACTATTAACTTCAAAAAGACTAGGATTTCTGTCTGTTTCATTGGCTGCTGTATCTTCCCCCCATACTTGGAATTATGCCTGGTTTGTAGTAAGATCTCCATAAGTATTTCTGAGTAAACAAATGAGTGGATGAACTATTTATACTATGGATTTTTAACCAGAGGTCTATTAATATTATTTGATTCACAGATTGGCTTCCTGGGCTCAATGAATCTCTTAAAATTGATTCCAAAATATTCATAGGTCAGCCTGTATATATTCTGGGAATTGTGTGGCCAGTTTTCATCAATATGAAGTAATGTAATCTCTTAAGATTACAAATATAATATACCTTTCAATTAGGTGCTCAAAATGGAAGTTAATATTATTACTGTATTGAATCATGAGAACTTGTTTATACATCTGTTTCTTTTAATGTAGTAGATTAAAATCTTCTCAAAAATGTTGAACTAATGTTCTTTAAACTCACATTATCACATATTTGTAATTATCTTTGATCTTATATTATCCAGCATAAAACAAGCTAGTATATTGTCTAATAAATACTTAATGAATTTTAAATTATATTAAAAAATCTATAAAGACATTAAACATTCTAGTTCAAGTTGGGAGATTGAATGAGCACACGCTTATCTTCTCTTCTTCCCAAGACCTCATAAAGACCAGATTAATGAAACAAAAATGTAAGATATCAACTGAAAAGAGAACAGGTTGTGATTATCATTGAACATGCAATTGAATTAAATTGTTGGAAGATGGAGGGTTAATGGAAGAGCAGTTACTGATGAGGCTAGGTTTAGAAAACTTGAGCCTCTACTCTCAGGAAGTGGTAAATATGTCTGAGATACTTGGAGCTTCAAAACGATGGGTATAGTACAGGTAACAGTATGGAGAAAGACTAAAATCTGAAGATTACTTTAAAATCTATAGCTAAATAGTCAATTTCATCAATCCCCACATATACACTTCAGACTCCACCCTATGACCATTCTTACAAAGTAACTTTAGGATTGACTTCAGCACAACAGTAAAAATAAACAAACTGAGGAAAAGGAAGATATACAATCTAGACAATTATATCTGAATTCCACGATGTCAAAAATGATGAAAGAGGAGTGCCAATAACATGATTGGAGACTAGGTAGGCATAGGCCCTTTTTTTTTATACACAGAGACACTGAGGTAACAAAATATGGAACAGAATACCTCTGAAAGAATGCTTAATATATTTGAGAAGCTACAACACTCAGGTCAATGTACAAGAAAGAAAGGATTCCAGCAAAAAAGGGTGGAAAAATTCTTGGTGTTTTGCACACCCATCCATGCCTATGTGCAAGTGAGAGGAAACCTCCCACACTGGGACTCTTCCTTCAGGACAGAAAAGCGCAATCACTGAAGTGAAAAATTTACCAGAGGGGTTCAAAGGCAGATTTCAGCAGGCAAAAGAAAGAATCAGCAAAGGACAATTAAAACTATTGTGTCTGAGGAAAAGAAAGAAAAAAGATCAAAGAAAGCTGAATGGGGCCTAAGGGACCTGGAGCCATAATCCAGCAGACCAACTGCACATTGTAGGACAGAGGAGAAAATAGAAAGAAAAGGGAAGAAAGACTGTTTGAAGAAATAATGCCTGAAAACTTCCTAACTTTGTTGAAAGACACAATATAAGTATCCAAGAAGCTCAAGAGAGGCACTCAAAGAAATCCACACTGAGATATACTTTAATCAAATTGTCAGAAGCCGAAGATAAAGATGTTATTTTGAAAGCAATTTTTCAAATACAAAGGATCCTGAATAAAATTATTTCTGCAGATTTCTCACTAGAAACTTTGGAGGCCAGAAGGCAGTGGGCTGATATACTCAAAGTGCTAAAAGAAAAACAAACAAACAAAAACTATCAACTGATAATACTGTATCTGGCAACACTGTCCCTCAAAAGTGAGGAAGAAATTAGGACATTCCCAGCAAAACAAAAGCTGAGGGAGTTTAACGCTAGGCCTGCCCTACAAAAAATGCTAGGGACACTGATTCTTAAAATCCAGTTGTGAGAAAGCCCAAACAACCACAAGAAGAGGTCCACCCAGAAGAGAACCAAGACCGCCAGCTGACAGTCCCAGCTGGGCTCCCACATAGCAGTCAAGTGAGTGGTGCCTGTGGAGCAAATGAGCCATTCCTGCCAAATTGCATAATTTCATAATCATGAACAAGTAACTGATTTATTTTAAGCAACTAATTTGTCAGGTCGTTGTTACACATTGATAAAAAATAAGACACATATACTTAAAAATCTATACATCTACCTATTTATACACACACACATTTAAATATACACAGATGCTTCTCGACATATGATGGAGCTATGTCCTAAGAATGGAAAATACCTCCATGGAGACATTTTTGACTTAAGATTATTTTTGACTTACAGATATTTAACCCTTATAATGACATTTATACATGAAGAAATTGTTTACAAAGAGTTTACAGAAATAACTGAAATTTAAATTCAAGCATGAGTGAAAATCTTTACTCTTACTGTCCTTTTATGTCTCACTTGCCCAACCCATGCAATGTTATAAAATATTATATAAATGTCATATAGAATCAGGAGATGTTACACAGCTAATATGTTATGGACAGTTGAACATAGCATAATGGTTATGCCAAATATTTCATAAAGCAGTGCTACAAAAAGTGTGAACTGGAAAACCATCATCATCATCACTCAGATGCCTGTTAGAAATGCAAATTGATGGTCCTCACCCCTGAACTACTAAATCAAATCTCTATGGTTGGAGCCTAGAAATCTGTGTTTTAATAAGTCCTACAGGTAACTCTAATGCATTCTTGATTTGAAAATCAATGCCCTACAATCTTTGAAAGATAGGAGCATTCATTTAATATGATTTTCTTTTTTCATAAATAAAGTGACTGAGGATAAGTGTGTTTGATCTTTTGAAGTACTTATAATTAACAAGTGGCAGAAAAAAAAAAACTAAAATCAGGATATCCTCATTACAATTAAAGGCAGCTCAGGGAGATTTTCCCTTGTAACACATGTCAATTTTTACTTGCAACAGCATAAAAAAATTTGTTTCAAAGAAAAGAATCAAAATCGTATATATACATATAAACTTACCTAAATACACTGAAAGGACAATTGCTCTTGAAAGGATATGTGCAGAGAACTGAATCTCGCTCAGCAGGTTACCAAATCCAGCTGGAATAGGGCAACAATCAGTGAGGTTCACAAAAGAAACATGCTGAGGATACATTGAACCAGCATGAATTGATGAGGCATGATTATATAGTGTTAAGACATAATCATAGCATAATGAACAGACTGGAGTACCAAAATCAGAAATGTGAGCAAAGGCTTTGCAAACATCTGCTTTAACCCAACTCAAGATTACTATTCACATTTGCCCAGGGTAAAACAATCTACTGGTCACATTTTATAAAACTTAGATGTCAATTCTGAAACATGAGAATGCAAAGAAAATGCAAAGCTGCATGTGCATTCAAATGTACACAAATACCCAGAAAAAAACTTCGTGATTATATGTAGTAGATATAAATGCAGATGTATAGGCATGCATGGCATTTTAGAATTCCCAAAACTATGAAATTTCTTTGTTTTAACTTTGAAACTTTGAGAAAAAATTGAATATCATAGTCTCCATTTGGTGATTGGCATGCACTTTTGTGTATAAATTATCCTTAATGTGTTCAGTAGCAAATAAAACTTTTTCTTAAGCCTTCATTACCCATTCTCACTTGAACAAAGACTTTTTTTCATTTCCAACAAGTGTATAGTCTGTCAATAGGGACAGACGCCCATCCAATTTCTCTTCTATCTCAGTAGCCTGGCTACATATTTTGTCCTTGGGAGAGAAGCAAGACTTTATGTCCCAAATAGCACTAACAGTCCTGTGGGAAAGAAGTCACAGACTGGAGAAATCTAATACAAAAATATTGAGTTTTGCTTCCTCTTGGAAAAAAAAAAAAAATCTGGAAAGACTGTGCTTGCCTTCCTGCAAAGCAACAATTAAGTCTGACCTATTAGTGGCTACCATTTTGCAGAGACAAGGGCTCTTCTGTTTGCCACAGTGCCCACCACATTTAATTCACTCTATTTTGTAATCTCCTTGGCCCTGTAAATTTCTGAGCTTGTTATCTTTGCTGTGGGACTTAGAGAGATAAGAGTTCACTTCAGATAACAAGCCATTGCCAATAATTTAGGCAAAGATTTATCCTTAATTACTTTGTAACTTGTTGAATTTTATTTTTACTTAAACTACCTGCCGATGATATTGATAGGTCAGAATATAAATACTCTATGTAGTCACATTATCCTTCTCTTGTATATCTACTTTCTTTTCTGATTTTAGTTTGAAAATAGTGAATGAAAGAAACTAATGACAACTTATAGTCCAAAAGATACATGTAAATTAAAAACCTTTTCCCCTATGATCTAATAAGATGATTTAAAAATTCTATCATCTCTCCTCTTTGGAAATCCAATTTTCATTAATTAATATTGTAGGAAATGTTATTCTAATCATCTCCTTGTACATAAGGGAATCCGACTGGCATTTGCTTTTATACTATTTAAACATCTATGAGGAACAAGAGTAAAATGATAAATATGCTGAACTTCTTCTTTGAATTGCTATTTAATACAATACCTAGATTTTATTGTTTGAAGAGTATTCCTTTGGCAATAAAATAACTATTATTTAAAAGAAATAGAGAAAGTGTGGGAATAATACATAGTATTCAGCTTTTCTCTCCCCTGGTTTCTAAGAGCTGTCTTTGTTCTTCTTTCTGGGCATGAAAAGAAGATAAGCCACTGTGACTTTCTCCTTCTGCTTATTTGTTTCTTCTGGCTATGGCTGTTCCTGAAGGGAATAGAAAGTGTCAGGAGATGTGAAAGCAGCTTATATGTTATCTGGGCTGGTTTTTCCAATCTCTGCCTGCTCAGTAAGGAAATAAGGAATAACTCAGCCTTTTCAGTATTATTATTATTAGGGTTCTTTTGAGCCAAAGGAAGAGGGTAACAAAGAATATTGTTTAAAAGTTTCTATGTTGAGATCATTTTAGACTCACAGAAGAGTTGCAAAAATAATACAAAGAGTTTCTATATACATTTCAATCCGCTTTCCCTTAACAACTTACATAAGTATGGAATACTTATCAAAACGAATAAATTAACACTGATAAAACCTATTAACTAAAATACAAAATATACTTGAATTTTATCAATGTTTTTACACTAGTGCCGTTTTTATGTTCCACAGTGCAATCTAGAATCTCACATTGCATTTGATTATCATGTCTTCTTAGTTTCCTCCAATCTAGGAGACTGCTTCAGTTTTTGGTTTCTTTCAAAAACTTGACACTTTTGAAAAGTATTGGCCAGTTATTTTTTTAGAATGTCCCTCAGTTTGAGTTTGTCTGATGTTTTCTCTTGATTAGACTGATGTTATGCATTATTTAGAAAGACATCTCAGAGCTATATTCCTTTCTCAGTGCATCCTAGAGAGTGGAGTACATGACGTCCATGTCTTATTACTGGTGATGTTAACTTTGACCACATAACAAAAGTGGTGATTGCTAGGATTCCCCAATATAAAGTTACTATTTATCTTTTTCTAATTACTAAGTATTTTGTAGGAGATACCTTGAGACTATACAAATATCTTATTTCTGCTTAAACTTTTGCCCACTAATTTCTCCATCCACAAATGGATTGTTGATTTTTCATTTCTTGTGTTCATTCTACCATCAATATTTGAAATTCTTCTGTAGAAAATGTGTCTGTTTTCTCTATTTATTGATTTATTTTGTTGTCTATCATATGGAACCATGAATTTTTATTTTATTTTTGGGTTATAATTCAATACCATTGTTATTGTATAAGATTTCCTAACTTTGGCTATTGGGAGCTGTTTCAAGATAGCTCATGTGCCTTTTCGATATTACCCATGAAATTATTTTAACAATTTCTTATATACATGCACCGTATGTTGCTCCAGGCTTTTCTTGTATTTTCCCTGCCTCACTTCTGGAATTGCCATTTCTCCAAGGAGCTCAGGTTCCTTTTCATGAATAATGGCATTTAGAAACCAAAATCTGGGTAGATGATGTATTCATCGCTACTACGGTGTCGCTACTGCTAGCATTTCTCGGTGTATACAGCAAGGAGATACATTTCTCTCTCTCTCTCTCTCTCTCTCTCTCTCTTTCTGTCCAGGACCACAAGGTTCATTTTGGCCTTTGCCTTTTATTATTTATAATTGCTTATTTGGACAGTGAGAACTCTGTCTCTCATTAACTACAACATATTTACTTATTTGTTCAACCGTATATGCAAATAAAGTAGCTTCACAATTTTTAAGCCATAGTCTTATGGGAAACAAATTTACCAACTAGAGTACAGTGATTGTACATAGTTATATTTGTCTTAAGGTATATCTTAACCAGTCATAATTCTGTTTACTAAAGTTACTTAGCTCACTTCCTCTCCTTCCCATCAGTGGAACCATTTTTAATAAACACCCTGAAGAATTTTATAAAACATAACTGGGTTGCCATGGCACTTGCCAGTGGTCTCAGCTACTTGGAAAGCTGAAGCAGGAGGATCGCCTTCCACTGAAACTAGAACCAAGAACCTCAATATTATCATACATTTGTTACATCAAATGTTTCCTTATATCACTGTTTTCTATTTCCCAGTAACTGCTGCATTCATTTTTCCCCCTCTGTATCATGCTTTCTATGTGTAAACTATTATTTTTCATTTATCTGTTCCACATGTTGGAAAACAAGTCCATATGAAGCCCTGTCATTTTACATGTGAGGTCTTTATCCAGCTTCCTGCTCAAGTCGTGGAGAAGCTGATGGTAAAGCTCATCCTGGTATAAGCTGCCAAGGTTGATACAAGTCTGGCATTCCCACTGGTGATCATTACAACCCATGTTCCCAGAACAATAATTGTCTGATCTTTTATATATAAAATTCTTAAAATGTCCCAACTTACCTTAAAACCAGTTTCTCATGAAACAAACCAAATCCACTTGCCTCTCTCACCATAGTCATTTACTGTCATGTTTAGTTCATGACTCCAGATAGCATCACAGAGCCAATGTTCTTTTAATCCACACTCTGTGTATTTTTCCTATTGCCTCTAGTCAGTCTCAAGTTCTTCTAGTTTTAGAACTTTTCTATCCTGAAATGCATCATCTAAATCAGATGTCAGCAAACTTTCTTTTCAGCAAGGTCAGTGTATAAATATTTTAGGCTTGAGGATCATATGATCTCTATTACCACTATTACCACTTTCATGCCATCGTAGCATGAAGGGAGCATAGCACCACATAATTAAATGTGGTTGTATTCCAATAAAATTTTATTTATGGATATTGAACTGAATTTATATAATAGTTAAATACCATAGCATATTAAACTCCTTTTATCAAAGATTAAAATGTGAAAGGCATTTTTGGCTTACAAACTGCACAAAAAATTGGCAGCGGGCAGGATTTGGCCCATGGGCTATCATTTGACTATCTGTTCTAAATAATAAATTTAACTACTTTCAAAATACCTGATAGATAAATATGGAAGAAAACCAGAATAACCATAATAAAGAATTCCATGCAGGAAAAGAGATGCATTGTGCTATGACCATTGACTCCAAAATGTCATATTTAGCAGGAATATGTGACTCTCAGAGGTGACTCTGAGAGGTGACTCCCAAACAGGAATAGTGACTCTCAGAGGTGTCCACCTGTTGGCTTATCTTCCTTAGCAGATTGTTCCTACTGGAAGGCTTTTGTTTATATAGTATAGAGTTCACCAAGACCTACTTTTGAAAGTTGAATTTTTTTTCCCGTTGTTACCTATTCATTTTCCACAAGTTTATAACAAATATGTATCTCTATCTAGCAGCTCTTATGTTCTAGGAACATTTCTAGACATTTGGGATATAATAATGAACAAAATAGACAAAAATGTCTATATTCATGAAGGTTACATTCCATTGTATTTTTTGGCGGGAGTGGATACAGATATATATATAACATATGTAATAGATGTATTATATATAATTAAATTACATGATATCTGCTAAGGGCTAAATGCTATGAAAGAGAAAAACCATTATAAGTTAAAAGAGATGGAAGAAATAGGATGGGGTGGTTTATTTTAAATCAAGTAGTCAGAGTAGAGCTCACTGAGAAGGTGACATGATAACAAATAATTTGAGGATGTGAGGGAATGAAGTTTAGGAAAGTCTGGTGTCTGAGAGTTTCTAGAAGAGATAAGAGCCATTCCAAAATCCCTAATTTTGTAAGACCAATGTTTCTGGAGCAGAGTGAGGCATATCAATAGTAGCAGGAACAGAAGACAGAGGGATAAGGCACACTTTTTGATTTAAATCCATGAAGACAAATACCCTACCTAAACAGGTGTATGCCAGAATTTAAAAGGAAAAGATAAAAATCGGGGGAGGAGAAAAGAAGGGCGAGAGGGAAGGAACAAGGAGGAGGAGGGTAGACAGGAAGAAAGATGGAACGGAGGGAAGAATCAACAAAGGAAGAAAAGAAAGAAGGGAAAACTGTACTATTAGGTTGGTTCAAAAGTAATTGTCATTTTGGACTGTGAATTTTAAATCATTTTAACTAGGCTCAAACACATCTTTATTAATAAAAATAGGAGCCATTATAATCACCACATTTTTGCCAATGAGAAACAAGTTTGTTTATTCCAGTAGTGTAAAAATCCATGCTCTGGGATTCGACGAGCTCTTAGAAAGCATTTTCTGCATCCTGCTGGTTGTAGAAGCGTTTCCCTGTGAAAAGTTGTCAAGATGCTTGAAGAAGCCGTAGTCGGTTGGCAAGAGTCAGGTGAATATGGCGGATGAGGCAAAACTTTGTAGCCCAATTCATTCAACTTTTGAAGTGTTGGTTGTGTGACATGCAGTGGGGCGTTGCTGTGGAGAAGAACTGGGCCCTTTCTGTTGACCAATGTTGGCTGGAGGTGTTGCAGTTTTTGGTGCATCTCACTGATTTGCTGAGCATACATCTCAGATGGAATGGTTTCCCCGGAATTCAGAAAGTGTAGTGGATCAGACCAGCAGCAGACCACCAAACAGTGACCATGACCTTTGTTTTTGGTGCAAGTTTGGCTTTGGGAAATGCTTTGGAGCTTCTTCTCAGCCCATCCACTGAGCTGGTCATCGCTGGCTGTCTTGTCATATAAAATCCACTTTTTGTTGCACGTCACAATTCAATGGAGAAATGGTTCATTGTTGCATACAATAAGAGAAGACACTTCAAAATGATGATTTTTTTGATTCTGTCGGCTC
Organism: Varecia variegata; assembly: GCA_028533085.1. Taxonomy (NCBI): domain Eukaryota; kingdom Metazoa; phylum Chordata; class Mammalia; order Primates; family Lemuridae; genus Varecia; species Varecia variegata. The sequence continues at coordinate 47,689,155 of CM052441.1, forward strand.
ATCAGGAACCCAGTTATCGAGCTTTTTCACCTTTCTAAGTTGCTTCAAATGCTGAATGACCATAGAATAGTTGATGTGGAGTTCTTCAGCAACTTCTCGTGTAGTTGTAAGAGGATCAGCTTCGATGATGCTCTCAATTGCTTGTTGTCAATTTAAGTTGGCCGGCCACTGCACTCCTCATCTTCAAGGCTCTTGTCTCCTTTGCAAAACTTCTTCTTTTTTTTTTTCTCAATTCTTAAAATGTATTTGTTATTTGCATTTACATTAAAAATTTAAAAATAGTATGATGAAATATACATAATAAAATTTACCATTTTATCACATTTACATTTTTTTTCAACCTCATGCTTCCTGTTTGGACTAATTCTGTTCAGAAAATGAAATGGATCTATACAAACTGAATAATTGTAGTAAACTTCCATGATCACGGAGTCTTGAAAAGAAAGCACGAAGTATGACATTAATGTTTTTAAATGAATCAGTGATGTCATCTGGA
>CM052441.1:47690150-47717278 GCA_028533085.1 Varecia variegata
CTTAGCTGAGGGGGTCATTTTTTCCTTTAGATTTTGGCCGCTCCTCTTCTCTTGAAACACAGTTTTGAGTAATTATTCATTCCTTAGCTACTGGGCTCAGGAGTGAAAAGCAGCAGCAACCACTTTCATGCTATTCTCACTCCAAACTTACCTTGTTTCATACTACTCTTTGTCATTCCTTTCAGTCTCAGAATAATTGAAGAATCACTCCTCATTTTTCTCTTCCTAGATGTTTGAGGGAGGGAAGTGCCATTGTACTGAGAATAAATGTGGTCAAATTGCTTTGTCATCAGAGCTGGGAATGGATTTTGCATCCAGTGCTTGCTAGCTATGTGAACTTGGTCACTGTTCTTATCACTTTCAACTAGAATTCCCCCATTTGTAAATAGTCATAATACCTACCATACAGGATTTTTAAAATATCAACTGCATTAATGGATATTAAATGCTCAGCCAGTAGCAGGCATTAAAGTATGTCACTTCTCTTTTGCGTCTTCTTGTATATGTCTCAAAGAAATAGGTAAACCATTATAAACCATATAGAGCAAAATCTCCATCCTGGACTTTAATTATAGCATTTAGAATATTTTTTTATGATTCATACCTGATATTACTATCCCAAGTGTCTTGCTTGTGGGAAATAGGCTGGTACAGTGAAAGAGACCTTAGTTCCAATCCCAGCTTTGTCACTCCCTTATGTGATTCAGGGCAAGTTAACTAAACTTTCTGAGTTTCAGTTTATGTATCTGTAAAAAATTAGTGTAATAATGCTTATGCCTCAAAGGATTGTTTAAGAATTAAATAAGATTGAGTTTGATGCATAGTTATAACTATGCTTTTATAGATGATGATCATGAACATAGTCCTGTGGTTTAGCTGTTTCATAAAATAGGATAACAAGACAACCAAAACTGGTACTATGTTTTGTAGGATAATCAAATCACTCCTAGTGGAAGGCTCTAGAAAATACTTCCCTCTATATTATGTTCCTCTTATTAGCACAGTCAAAGACAAAAACATTTTATAGTTTTTTTATTGCAAAGTATTACATGGGTACAGATGTTTTTGGTTACATGGATCCCTTTTGTAATGCTTAAGTCAGGGTACCAGTCACCCAGATAGTGTTCATTGTACCTGTTAAGTAGGTTTTCACTCCGCCCCCTTTCCCCTCCCCCCTTGCTTGATTTCCATTGAGTTTTACATCCCTCTATGCCCATGTGTGCTCACCAGTTCCTATTTTACAATCTTATACACTTTCCCTGAATTTTGCTTTTATCTATTCTGCTCTCTTTGTTGTGAATTTGTGATCTATCTACCTCTCTATATAAATACACATATGTATAGGTTTTTCTTTTTGTCTTCTGCTAGTCTCATGGTTCACAACTCTGACTACATATTAGAGTTACCTGAAGAGCTCTAGAGAAAATACATATGCCTAGGTTGTACTCCAGATCAATTGAGTCAGTATCTCACAGTTGTTCTCAAACTTTGTCATACATCAGAATCATCTGGAGGGCTTAATACAACGCAGGTTTCTGTGACTTGCAGTTTCTTGCCATGTAGTTTCTTGCCATGTAGTTTCTGCTATAGTAGGTCTGTAGTAGGACTCAAGCATTTACATTTCTAACAAGTTCTCAGGTAATGCTAACTCAGCTGGTCCAAGGATCACTTTTGAGAACTCTAATGTAAGACTCAGATATCAAATATTTTTATAGAAAAGTCTCACAAGATTTGATGACTAACAAGGGTGAAAATCCCTGTGCTACACTTTCTTAGTTTCAAATGCTACAGATTATAATTTTTATTGCTGTGCTACCATTTCCAACCCACAAACCTGGACCTGTTATACTTGGTTTTCCAGATAGCAGGGGTAAGCACATTATCTGTCCACCAACCCAATCATCCATGCATTATTTATCCATTTGTTCAACACTTACAATTTAGATATAATCCTTGCCATGAAGTATTTCAGGGCCTAGTGCAAAAACTATTAATAACAATAAACAGAAATTGCAGTACAACATAAATATGCTGGACTTTGAGGTGAAAGGTTGGGGAGAAGACTCATTCTGAATTCACAGGGCACACAATGTTGAAATCCAGTCTTGAACTACAATTGCAAATTTGATGAATGAGCCAGTAGGGAAGAAAATTTTAAAACATAATTTTGTTTTTGTGTTTTATTTTTATTTTCTTAGAAGGACATAAATTATAGGTACTTAATTTCTAAGAAGGCTTTTCATTTTGTTATAAGAGATGCTTGGCCCTAAGTGATCTAGGCTGACTATAAGATACTTGGGTGGGCTGTGGGTGGGAAAAGAACAAATACATTTGGTCAACCTATACTGAAATCCAGTACAAGTTTTAAAGTCAATGTCAGCACAAGTCGGCATTCTATAACTCAGAATAATCCTTACTTAGCAAAAAGAGTAATAGGACAGAGGTGCAACAATTTTCATCTAGAAATTTATCGCAGTTATTTATTATTGAGCCCCCTCTAGTGCCCCCATTGCACTTGGCATCCAGAATTACTTATGCCTGGTCAGTACTAGCCAAGACAGGCTATAAATCAGGCTCCATTCTCTGACATCTATTGGTGCCACTGAAAGAATAATTAGCACCTGCACCACAGGCTCACATTCCCACTTTGTTGCCTGTTTATGCATCATTCCAACTAAAAAACAAACTACTACTACTTCTGCTGCCTTCTTTGACAACCTGCCATCATGTTCCTTTATCATTTCTCCAAATGTAACCTTTAGGGGTAGCCTGAAGTGTGACAGACAACCTTGCAGTTTTTTTGAGACACAGTTCATGTGCTAGTTCATTTTATTTCTAAGTGACAATTATGTGCCTCTTTGTACCAGTGTCTACTTGCTAAATTGTTGCTGCCAGTTCCCATATTCTTGCTACTGACAATTGCTGGTGCTGCCAAGTCTCGATTTAAATATCTGAGGTGAGTATACAGTTCAGATACACTTGCGGCAAACACAACAATGCCTAATTTGTTCTTGTGACTCTAACACTGACGTAAATAATATCTGCATTGCTCCTATCTGACACTTGGCAGTGAACACTCTAATTGTTCAATTGCTTCAGTTTCTATTAATAATTCCATTTTCCTGAAACATTTAACTTCTTAGCATTCACCAAGTTGTTTCCATTAATAACCTCAAATTCAACAAATTTACAAATTAGAAAAAAAATTACATGCACCTTTTTGCAATACATGCAATTTAAAAATAAAAGTATTTTTGGCTTATATATCTAACACTAAATAGAATACTCACAAAATCAAAGAATCAAAGAACTTTAGAAAGATCTTGGATATAATCTAGTCTTACTTTACATTTAAACCAAGATCAGCATGGTTTTTTATAGTAGACTCTCAATGAAAGAACCAAAACTAAAATTCTAGATTTTCTGATATCACATTTAGTAATCTTTTTAGTAATCTTAATTTTCAAAATGTTTTTTTTAATAAAACTACCTAACAGTGGCAAAGCCAATGTATAGAACTAAAATAAAATTATGTATTATTAAATTAAAATGTCAACTTTAAAACGTTTGAAGTTGTACATATGCAAAAATAGAAGTTTTACTTTAGCTGTTGTCTGTGTTTTTTTGTTAAAGATGCTCTTGTAGAGCTATCGTAATTTATTCATTCTGCTTTAATGATGCCATTTTCTACACTTCTAATTTGACAACAGTATTCACTTGTCTCTTTGGAGGATCACAGACAGCTGCAGAAGAGAAATCCAACTGCCTATTGGCAGGAGCTCATAGGCATATAAGGCTGTTTGGGGTACAATTGCAGTTTAATTTAGGTTGATGAGAAAACACACCAGAGTTTGCTTGTCAGGAATTTGGCCACATCTTTTGATGAATATTTATGTGCTTCTAAATTTCTACAATTCTTAAGAAATACAATTTTTGTCTGTTTAACATTCTGTATATTAATGAGCTTGGAGTTTTCTTGCAACTCTTGTAAACTTTAGATTCTAAGGTTACTTCATCCAAGCTGAAACTTTATAGATGAGAAAACAGATCCTGAGAGGTTAAGCAATAGTTTCAAAATCATACAGCCAGTTCATTGGAAAACGAAATATTTAGGATTCCCAGTTTATTCTAATCAACACCAGACAATGGCTTTTTAGTAGGCATTATTAAACATGTATCATATTTAGAACGTATATTTTCTTAATACAATGACTAGCTAAAATGATGTAAAAATCATGACTTCTATTTTCCTCTTACCCACTTATCTTACCCAAAATACCACAACAATCTCATAATAATCGTGGTGAACTAAAATGATTGAATAATTGAGTTCTTCTCTATTTTCTTTAATTCTGGTAGATCTTCTTTACTTATCTTGACTAAGTCTGAGAGCTCATCTTTTCCCATCTCCCTCTAATTTTATTAATCCCATGCATTATTCCACTATGTGAATTATCCATCCTCTCTTTGAATGCCTTCAGTAGCAGGAACCTCTGTAAGGCAAACTTTTCCTTTATTAGGGAAACCTAACACATCCAGGGATTATTTTATTCAATTACTGTTTAATTTAGGCTTACTATGAGCAAGATAATGTGTTAAGCACTGAAAATACAAACAGGTATAAGTCACTATTGGTGGCATAAGCGGTTCATAGTCCAGAAGAGGACAACAATAACCCTTGCATTTACATAAGCATTAATGTAGATTAAGAGTAAGTTTTTCCATTCTTGTGATACTTCACTTAGTAGAATGGGCTCCAGTTCTATCCAGGATAATACTAGAGGTGCTAGATGAATTGGTGTTAATTGATCAAGACTTACGTGCACATATAGTAGTAACATTCATCGGGTGTCGGGCAGATGGGAGGGGAAAGGAGGGGATGGGTATATTCACTCCTAATAGGTGCAGTGTGCACCATCTGGGGGATGGGCACGCTTGAAGCTCTGACTCGGGTGGGGCAAAGGCAATATATGTAACCTAAACATTTGTACCCTGGTAATATGCTGAAATAAAAAAAAAAGAGCCCCCAAAGAAATTTCAGTAGAATAAAACTTCTATTTGCCCCGAAGAAAAACAAAGAATAAGTTTTATAAAAAACATTTAAATGAAGTAACAAGAGTTAACCTTTCCTGCGTTTTTTCTCTGTGTCAAACGCTGTCCACGGAAGGGTGGTAAGTACTCAGGGAGGTGGAGACTTTCATCTTTTGTATATCACTCATGAAGAAATCAAAGAACAGTGTCAAATGCTATCCCAAAACTACACAGCATGTTAGTGGTAGATCTGAATTTCAAAGAAGTCTGTCTCTAACCAACACTCCCACATGATGATATTTTGCCAATCTTAAAGGAAGAGGAAGATTTAGTAGAGTCCCAGGTGGGATTAAAAAAAAATATTCAACCTAAGATAATATAATGGCCAACATTGACAGAAATAAACCTTGGATCGTGGGCAGTAAAAGTGTGTCAGTTTCAAAAAAAAAAGATGACTGTAAGGAGATAAGGCAGGAAATGTGGGCTGTAATCAGATTACTAAAACCTAGAACACCAGCCTAAAATGATTATTGTTTACTGAGAAGCTACTGAAATTTTTGAGCACAAAAAATGACATAATCAGAGAAGAACTTCAGGGAAATTATTTTGAAGGAGTCTTAGAAAATGCTGGATGAAGCCAGAGATTGAAGAGACAGATAGGTTCAATGGTGGCAGTGACAATGAAGTGATTCTTTTCTTACCATGCACCAGTATATTTCTCCTTATATTTTTGTTATAGTCTTGATTAAATTTCTGTCTTCTAGAGTGACACAGATATGTGCCTTGATATTTTTTGAGGTTACATGAAAAAGGTATATTTTGCTGTATTCAAATCACAAGCTATCAAAATTGTTTAATGCCCTACTTGCTAAATTCCCCATTCTAGAAATCTAGCATATAAATGAATACGCACTTCCAAGTTCTTTTATTCAAGTAATATTTACAATAGCACCAAGACAGCTCCTATATATCAGATTTATTAATATTTCCAGGATTTATACAAATGTATGAGAAGAATTTTTTCAATGCATAATGCATGGCAATACTTATTTGCATTTGATTAAGTGATTTATGGGAAAGATATAAGGAGTATTTATGGTCTCACAGTTGCAGTATAGAAAAAATCATTTATGAAGTCCAGTGATATAGCAAAATATATAGAAATTTATTTTTACCAATTATTAGAGAACTGATAAAATTAGGAAAAAGGTAAACATTTATCCTCAATGTGTATTCCAAAACTGCTTGTCCTTATAAAACAAAAATAGAACAAAAAAACCAGTATTTATATTTTGACTTCATTACGCACATATATTTTTCCACTTAAAAACTAGATGCTAAGACAATCCTTTTGTCAATCAATTTATCCATTTTAAATGTATTCAGACAGGCTTAATGTCAAAATCCCTAAGAATGTGTACGCTATATGCACCATCAACTTCAATTTATTCTAAAGATAATGGATATATGCCACAATGTTAGTATAAGAATGCTTATTATATCTTTGCTTATAGTAAAGAAAATTGGGGTATTCATTAAATGAGGAATGCCCTGAACAATTCATAGTTATTTTTGTCAATGTATATTTAGTAAATAGAAAAATATTTTAAATGAAAAAAATCTAAGCTATAAGACAATAAAGAATAATAAAATTATGAGTATATCAAATATATATTATATTAATGCCAGTTTTCACTAGGTAGTAGCTTCATTATTTCTATGCTTTTATTCATTTAGACTATTTTCTGCATTAGAACATAACTTAGAAAAGTGTCTTTTAATAGTTTTTGTCTGAGCTGCAGAGATTAATCCTTTGAGGCTATTCATTCCACTACAGTTTTCTTCAATTACATTCTTGAGTTTTATGATTTACCATTTCCAGGTAGTTGTATAGATATATCAATGGGAATAATGATGATGGTATGGGAAAAAGCACTCTGAGTCACTCAAAATACAATATATAGTCCATAGGAATGTTATCCAATATCTATTTTCATTTCTCCTTTTTATTTACTTATCTTTTGACTCAAGAACCAGACATAAGGTAGAAGTAGATCCACTTCTTATTGTCTTTAAGAAAAAAGAATTATCACATTTTTGCCATTGTTGTGTGCTTATCTAAGTGGTATTTTGTGTGGTTGTTTGTTGATTTTTGCAATCCAGGTTCATCATACTTGTCATTAGTAGAGTTGTTTCCTAAATGCTGTTAATAAGTTGAATCTCATATTTAGTTTTGAATTCCATTCTTAGTTTTTAAATTTGTATATGTTTGTACAGAGATTTCAATGGGAATTTGGAAGAGGCAGTAGCAGGTATTGCTGGTCAAATGCAAGTTTGACTAAGATTAATTTTAAGGGACAGCCCGTTATGCAAGGATTTGGAATGCTAGGTGTTTTTTTTTTTTTTTTCCTGCTGAAAAGCAAGAGTAATAGAAGGAAGTGCTAATGAATTATAGTGCAAAACATTTAACACTCCCTAGGAAAGTTGCAACTCTAATACTTATCCACTTTCCTGCCAAGAGGCCATTAATATAACCAGTGTGAATTTCACAGGGAGTAGGATGAAATTTAGGTAGATAGATAGATAGATCAATAGATACCTCTTCAGATGAAGCTCAGTTGATGAAATTCGTGACTAAATGAAGGTGGTGAATAAGCAGGGAAAAGAGAAGACTCTTGTGTTTCTAATTTGAGCAATATTGGGTCCTATGCTGCCATTTAATGGGATAACAAATCATAAAAAGACACAAGAATTTTGGGAATTTATGATAAGTCAAATTTTGGAAATATTGGTTCTAATGTGCCAATAGGGCATATTGAAACTGGCAATAAGCTAATGGGAAAAGAAGGAAAGGATTCTGGCCATGTTAATTCACACTTTAATCGATATTTAATGTTACATACCGTGTGAAAGATACTGAACAAAGACTTGTGATTTTATAGTGAATAAGGCAAAATCCACTTTTCCTCTCCTGCCAAAGACTTCATTTAACAGCTTGAGTGAGTGTAAAACACACAGGCTGCCACTGATACAATAATTTAGGTTTTGTTAATTAAAAAACAGTATGTTTTGTTTTGTTTTGTTGCTTACTTTGGTTTATTACTAACCTAGCAATGAATAAACCAGGGGTCTTAAAAGAAAAGGATATGCAAGAGAATGTCTCCCTTGTTTCTTACAAGATAAGCCCAAAGTTCTAAGTGTGTGAAATAAAGAGTAAGAAAGCCACCAGGCAGAGCACTTCAAAATGGAGGACTACTTTATTTTGTACCACTTTAGGCTGAAGTACTACAATAACACTCAAGTTTCTACCTAAGGAAATTCTTGCTATGCTACAGTTACATATTTACATTCCATTTTTTAACATGTCACTGAGTCTATTTCAATAGAGCTTTCAATAGAGCAGATCTGAGTGTTCCTAACACAGATGGGCAATAGGCAATTGAATCCCAGTAAAGTGTGTACTTCATTTAAAATAGTACAGAGGACTAGAGTCTAGTATATAATTCACTAATCCAGTCACTGGGAGAAACCACACAATTTATCACAGAAAATCGTTATCAAGTTTTTATCATCCTCATTCTAATAAAAGTGACATAATATATTGTCATAGCAGATGACTCAATCAAGAACCCTACAAAACAGGTTATATTCATTCTTATTAGTATATTTTAGTATATTGGTATATTTATTCTTATTAGTCAATTATTCAATTTAATTGGTAGTACAAGGGCTAGACATTTCTATCAGAATATCCACTACAAAGCTGTGTCACACTAACATTTTTTACCTGTGTACCTATCACTTTTATTCTTTTCTTTTTCTCTCTGCAATTTCCTCTTGCTTCTACCATCCTTCTCATTTGCTTCTTACCCTGTGAATATTTATGCATCTGCAATGAACTTATGAAATCTGCTTACTCCTTTTGCTGGCACTTAAGGATAAAGCAGGCGTGCACCTAAATTTAGCCCAAATGCAGACTGTATTTTCTATGTCTCAACTAGTTGATTTTGTGTCTCATAAACATTGTTTGTTTTCATTTTTATTAAGGCCACTACAAGGCAATAGAGTGGCTGACTCTGTCCTCTCAGCACATTTCAATGAGGCTACTTTAGCACCATGAGTGAGCTGGTGGCACTTCAAGAGCCTGGTGCTATGGTGTTGTATTGTTGGGCGATTATCAAGCCATGTCCACCGAGACTGAAGAATTCTTTAGAAATATTGAATGGAGAAAATTAAACATGAACTAAGAACCCAGATGAGTGTGTCACTTAAGGGCCAGGAAATTATTTGGAAACTTAATTATGAAAAAGGATGAGATGATTCTAGGGCCGGAGGTCAACTTTGCCTCTGATTTTTACTCTTAATAATATGGAAAAAAATCCTTTTATGTGAAATGAAATTCACTAGGCATTTCCATTAAGTTTCTTATTATATACTTACTAATTAAAAGCCTTTTTTAACCTTTAAATGATGAATTACCAGTAAATACCTCCCTAATATTCACATACCTAGTACCATTTCGTTTAGAGTAAAAGGCAGCCAGCATAGCATTATTTATTAAGAAGAGAAATTGAGCTCTTCATAAAGTGCTGAAAATGTGTTCCTCTGGTATATTCCAAACACAGATCCTTGAAAACACTCAATTAATAATGTGTTGAGATGTATCTGCGCACTACCCACTAATCACAGGATGAAAACATACATTCTTTAAAGTTTTTTTTTATTTTTAAATGTTTAATCTCAAAACATAAATTTGCCCCTACAGAGAACATCAAAAGACAAATTCCCTTAGTGACATTTTACAATTAATTTTAATATCCGTGAACTAAGCACATAAATTCTTCTAGTTGCAGAATATGCAAATGTGTTTCTGGGTATCTTTGAAGTAGCTGTTATTAAATGCAGATACCATCTCTGCTTGGGGCTGAGTATTAAAATAGTTTTTACAAAATAACAAAAGATACTGTATATTATTTTCTAGATGATTTGTTTCATGCAGTAAGTTTCCTTAGACAAGAAGCACAAAAATACCATATCTCAAATTCTATGATGTGTAGTCATGGAATGTGAGTTAAAATATGAACAAAGGTTTTAAGATAATTGAAGTCAATATACTCAATCTAAAAAGGAAGACATAATTAATCTTGGACAAAATCCATCCCAAATCAAAAATTCTACTTAGGAAATTTGAATTAGATATGTGAAAAAATGAATTATGCCAAGTGATGAAAAGCTTACAGTATTTTCTACATCTGTGTCATATTTTAAAATATCTCCTTAAATCATATCAAATGAAAATTTTAGTGTAAGTATGGCAAGTTGGAAATTGAACAGATTTTCACATTAAAATATTTATTGGAATAAAATGAAATGGTTATATTTGTAGGCCTGATTCATACCTTCTATAAAGTGAAAAATAAAATATTTAGATAACCAAACTTGGAAACAATTGCTAATTTTAAATTGAAAATCTCATACCATATTCAGTAAGTGACAAGGACTAAAAGTTTGGTAATTAGGGTAGAGCAGTGTTTCTTAAATGGGAAATGACTGCCATTAAGTATAACTAAAGTGTTTTCAGGGAATCATGAAATTGAAACCTAAGTTAACTCCATGGGGTACTCATATTTGACTTAGTTAATTTTGTTCTAGGCAAAGAGCTTTACAATGATAAGAGAAATGTTATTGCTAATCTTTGAGGAAAACACATAATAGAATAATGGAAAAAAGTATTCATGAATCGTGAAAAATGTCTTAGCATCTAAAATTTCTAAAATTCTAGAATTGATTATTAAATAAGATGCTAGAGGCAGTTAAAGAAGTGATTTAATCTTATTCTTTTTCTAAAGAGTTAATAAATTGTTATATCATGATAATAATATAGAAAAATAAATTACTATAAAGGGTAGGTCAGTAGTGTGTTAGACAAGTTGGAATTAGGTTGAACAAACATTCTGATTATTCAGTTTCAATGGAAGGTAATATTTGGTGGAATTCTTAAGGCTTTCTCCATGTTTCTGTCTTGTTTAACATTTTCCTGATGAACAATATTTGTTTGGTATAGAGGTGGTTTTCAAAAGAGTGGGACAATTAGTTAGTGGTTAGTCATTTAAAAAATTATAAATAAGGATTTTAAAAGTCCAGTAGCACATTTTCATTATGAAGCAAAACTAGAAAAAATTTACATGTATAATAATGTTCTTATAGTTTGGTCTTAGAAAGCCGCATTTCATCAGTAGCTCATGGATGAGATTGTGTGGAAAAGAATCTAGGAAGATGCTTCCATTTCTAGCAGTATGATAGACTACAAATCCTGAAAACCTTATCATTAAAAAGCAATTAAAATAATAAATACATATTTTAAAATATATTTTAATTCAAAGATAATAAAGCAAAAATTCGTTTCCTCAGAAGCCAGATCCAGGTTTAAAAAAAAAAACAGAGTTATTGAGGTATAATTGACATTGTATAAACTGCATGTATGTAAAATGTATGATTTGATAACTTTTGACAAATTCATAAGCTCATGAAAAACTCACCACATTCAAAATCATAAATATGTCTATCTCTCCAAAAATTTGCTTTGTGACCCTTTGGTAGTCCCTTTGTTACACCCCTCTCCACACTCTCCTCCTAAGGGAAACACAGATTTGTTCTGCAACTATACATTAGTTTGCATTTTCTAAAATATTATGTACATTACAAAATATAATATGTACTCTTTTATATATATTACATATTCAATGAGTGTAATTATTTTGAGATTTGTTCATGTTGAGGTGTGTATCCATAGTTCATTCTTTTATTGCTGAATGACATCCTATTACAGGAATATTTCACAGTTTATTCATCTGTTGACCAAGTAATGGGCATTTGGGTTATTTACATTTTGTGACTATTACAAATAAAGTTGTGATGAGCATTCATGTACAAGCCTGTAAAGACATATGTTATCATTTCTCTTAAGTAAATATATGGGGTAGAAGAGTTACATGACGTGATAGTGGTATATTGTAACTTTTTTAGGAAACTGTTGAATTTTCTAAAGTAGTGATAACATCTCACATTTCCACTAGCAGTGATACATGCTCCAGTTTCTCCACAACCTTGCCAACACTTTTATGGCCAAGCCTTTTAATTTTATCCATTTTAATACTTTCATAGTGTTATTGTGGTTTTAATTTGCATTTTTTTCTAATAACTAATGATGTTGAGTATCTTTTCATTTGCATATTTGCCATCTGTTTATCTTCTTTGATGAAGTGTCTGTAGTAGTATTCTTGGTAAAGTGTCCAAGTCAAACCTTCGGCCCATTTTTATTTGATATTTGTTTTCTTATTACTGAATTTTCAGAGTTCTTTAATGTGTGTGTATATATATATATATATATAATATGTATATATTGGCTACAGGAAAATATGACACATATAAGCAGAAAAATCAATCAAAATGAGAGATATTAGAAGTAACAGTTTTGCGTGACTGATTCTTCTCTTCATTATGTATTATATTTTCTGATTTTTGTATGCCCTGTAAATTTTTATTTGATGCCAGATATTATAGTTTTACCCTTAAGGTATTGGATATTTCAGTATTCCTATAAATATTATTGAGCTTTTTCCTGTGATGCAGTTACATTATTTAGAAACCACTTGATCTTTTCAGGTTTTACTTTTAAGATTTCTAAATGGTGCTCAGTCTAGGGATGTTATTCCCCATTACTTAGTCAAGATTCTTTTCTGTACTCTGTATAATATTTCATGAATTATGGCTTTTTCCAGTCTGCGTGGTAGGAGCAGCCACTATTCCTGGCCCTTTGTGAGCAATGGGCACTGCAACCTCTAAATATTTGAAGACAGATTCACATACATATATTGGAAACTTGTTGTTGTGAAAAGGCAGTATTTGTGATCAGTGGTGAAGAAGGATATTAAAAGCTGTGCTAGAATAAATTTCTAATGCAAGTGTTTTCTTTCCCTAATAAAACAAAAAACAGGAAAATTATCTTACAAGTACTTGCAATTCCAGATGAATTTTAAGCTGAAATGTGAAATAACAGTGCTTAAAATACTTCAATACAATGTAGAAAATATATTCGTGATTCTGGGGAAAGAAAACAATTTGTTTTGCTTTGTTTTATAAACAAGATAGAAAAACTATAATAGAAAAAAATGGGAGAAAAGTTGAAAGCATTCCTCCTAAGAACTGGAACAAGACAAGGGTGCCCACTGTCACCACTTCTATACAACATAGTCCTGAAAGTCCTAGCCAGAGCAATCTGGCAAGAGAAAGAAAGAAAGGGAACTTGTTTGAGAATTCTGGTTTAAAATAAGTTGGCTTTCTCCAAAAGTTAGATGATCCAGCTTCATTTAAAAATACAAATTCTTTATAATGAAATTTATAGACAAGAGATATTTTGATAGTAAAAATATTCACTATAAATAATTTTTATTTATAAGCATAATATATTTACATTTCTTTCAATATATTTTAAATCAATTGACATAAAACATTCCTATTCAAAAATTAAAATGAAATAAAATCTTATTTTTGTATGCAATATAGGTTAAAAAAGCCTCCACAAAAAATGAAGATTATGTTGTAATATTAGAATTTTCTTTTAACAGTTGTACTGTTTCCAAATGTAATACCTGTTTTTTGGCATATAATTATGTAATTATTTTTTTGGAATGAATTAACTGCAGGGCAGAGTAAGGATTCTGGCACTAGAAACTCATTCTGGACACAGAATTTGATATGATTGAAACTAAGATATCAAGTCAGAGGATGAGTGGTCCATATAGAGTTCATACACTCCCTATAACGATGGAACACAATTTTTTGTGTGGGTACCTTTTAAAATATCTTTTATCACAGTATCATAGGTATTTATGATCCACAAAGAACACTTTTTAAGTAAAGTAATTGGTAGGACAAGGGGTTAAGGAAAGTTGAAAGGGGTTGTAGTTAATAATTGCTCCTATCCTGCCCCTGCCCGGCTGGCCCTGTTCTCATATCTCTTTGTCATATTGCTTTATTTCTTTAGTTAGGTGGAAACTGTTGAAGATCTCAGCCCTATTATGTAAGACATATTTGTTAAGTGTCCATAGGTTTATCATACAGAACAGATTACATTTATAGATGCATTTGTTATAAAAGAGTGTTTATTATATAAAATTACTATTAAAAATGGCATTGAGGGGAATTTGCTATTTAGCTCCGGATATTGCTGTTTGTTATCTGTACTGATATATTCAAGGAACTCAAATTATCTAAAACCACTTCAAAGTTTTAAAACATCTTATTTCCCAAGGGACCTGAGCAGGACAGTTGCTGTGGAGCCTTGGGCTTGAGCCAGTAGGGGGTCCTTTGACCCGTGGCTGATTTAGGACTAGACACAAACTACGAGGAATGACTCAGTAACTGGGTCAGGTGCTACAGTCGGGCCAGAAAAGGAGAGGAAGTCCTGCCAGGATTAGGGCGTGATAGAGACATGAGTCCCACACTTGCAGGCTAAAGCTGTGGCCACTGGGACTGCCACATTTTCCCTGTACTAAGATCTCTGTCCAGCAGCAGATGCCCCTCACCCAAGCATTTCGTGAGGGGCCAAAGCCTGCTCCACCCCACCCATAAAGTGTGGTCCATGCATCTGCCATTGTGGGGTCTGAGCACAAGCTTGCCTGGTATAGCTCCACCCAGCTTTACCCCGCCATCTGAAACAGAGCTTGGGATCCAAGCTCCTGGGTGTTGCACAACACAATCTACAACCTGTCTAGAACTATTAACAAAGATGCCAGCATACACTGCCCCAGGTAAAAAGAATAGACATGCTTAGCCCACCGCTATCACTGAACTGTAAAGGCAAGCCTATCTGGTATTCCAGTCCCCAGCACAACTTCACCACAGCCCCCACCAATAACACCCTGACACACTGAAGTAATAACAGCTACCACTAACACTATTTGTAGCCAAAGAAAACATAGAGTCTTCACTACTGTATGTACACAGAAACAAAATCAAAGTCCCCTCAAAACAAACATTATAGTCACATCTTCAAGAAAAACTACCCCCCCAAAAATAAATTAGAAAATAATAACAAGCAACTGTTGCTCCAAATGCAAAGAAATCAATGTGAAGACCAAGAAAACATGAAAAACCAAGACATCCTCAAAGGAACATAATAATTCCCCAGCAATAATTTTTAAGCAAAAAGAAATCCTTGAAATGCCAGATAAAGAATTTAAAATGTTGATATTATACAGGTTCAATGAGATGCAAGAGAAATATGAAAACCAATAAAAAGAACTGAGAAAATCAATTCAGGAAGTGAATAAAAAATTTACTAATTAGACAGATATTTTAAAAACAAACAAAACAGAAATTATGGAACTGAAAATTTCATTGAAGGAAATACAAAATGCATGTGAAATCTTCAACAATAGTCTAGATGAAGCAGAAGAATTTTAGAACTTGAAGACAGGTATTTTGAAATAATCTAGTCAGACAAAAAAATAAAAAAGGATAAAAAAGAATGAAACAAGCCATTGAGATGTTTGGGACTGTATAAAATGATCAAATTTGAAAACTATTATTCCTGTGGGTGAAGAGAAACCAGAAACCTTGCAAACTTGATTTACCAGAATAATAGATGAAAGCCTTTCAAGCCTAGCAAGTGTCTTAGACAACCAAATACAGGAGGCTCAATGAATCCCAAGCAAAAATAATGGAAAAAGAGTTTGTCACAGCATATCATAATCAGACTGTCTAAAATCAAAGTGAAAGAATGATTTCTAAAACCAGCAAGAGAAAAGTATCAAGTTACCTACAAAAGATAGCCCATCAGATTAACAACAAACTTATCAGCAGAAACCTTACAGGACAGAAGAGAATGGGATGATGTATACAAAGAGCTACAAAAAAAAAAAAAAAAAATTCATCAGATAAAAATTATATAAACAGCAAGATTAAGCTTTGTAAATGAAGCAGAAATAAATTCTTTCCCAGACAAGAAAATTCTGAAGGAATTTGTCCATACTAGACTGGCCCTATGAGAAACGCTTAAAGAAGTAATAAACATGCAAACAAAATGACAATATTTACCACCATCATGAAAACACAAGAAAATATAAAACTAAAGGGTAAAGCAATCACATGAAGAAGGAAGAGAAAGGAATCATATAGCACTACACATAATTCCTCCATGCTATAAAAAAAACAGAGAAAAAAAAAGGAAGTGAAGGATCTCTACAAGTAAAACTACAAAACACTAATGAAAGAAATTGCAGGTGATGCAAACAAATGGAAAAACATCTCATGGTCACAAATTGGAAGGATTGATATTAAAGTGACTATACTCTGCCATTTTTCACAAAATTAGGAAAAAATCATAAAATTCATATGAAAGCAAAAAAGAGCTTGAATAGCCAAAGCAATCCTCAGCAGAAAGAACAAAGCTAGAGGCATCACATTTTTTGACTTCAAATTGTATTACAAGGCTATATAGTGACCAATGCAGCATGGTACTTGCATAGAAATAGACACATAGACCAATGAAACAGAATAGAGAACTCTGAAACAAAAGCCACGTATCTATTTATGGCCATCTGATTTTTAACAAAGCTGGCAAAGACATATATTGAGGAAAGATACCTTTTTCAATAAAGGGTGCTGGAAAAATTGAATTGCCATTTGCAGAAGTGTGAAACTTCAACCCTATCTCTCAACATATGCAAAAATCAACACAAGATAGATTAAACACTTAAATTTAAGACCTGAAACTATAAAAATACTAGAAGAAAATCCAGGGAAAATTCTTCTGGACATTTTAGTTTAGGCAATGAATTTATGACTATGATCTCAAAAGCACAGAAACAAAACCCAAAATAGACATATGGGACTTTAAACTAAAAAGTTTCTGTACAGCAAAAGAAATAATCAACAGAGTGGGCAGAAAATCTTCAGAATGGGAGAAAATAGTTGCAAATTTTTCATCCAACTGGGGACTAATATCCAGAATTTATAAGGAACAACTCAACAACAACGTCAATAAAGATAATCCTATTTAAAAGTATGCAAAGGGCATAAATAGACATTTTTTAAAAAAAATACATACAAATGGCCAAGTATATGAAAAAGTGCTCAACATCACGAATCTTCAAGGGAATGAAAATTAAAGCCACAAGGAGATACTATCTTACATGTGCCAAAATGGCTGTTATTAAAAAGACAAAAAATAGCAGATGTTGGTGAGGATACAAAGAAAAGGGAATGCTTATGTACTGTTGGTGGAAGTGTAAATTAGTACAACCTCTATGGAAAACAGTATGGAGATTTCTCAAATTACTAAAAATAGATCTACCATTCAATCCAGCAATCCCATTATTGGGTGTCTCTACCCAAAGGAAATGAAATCAATATATCATAAAATACACCTGCACTCATATGTTTATTTCAGCACTATTCACAATAGTAAAGATATGGAATCATCCTAAGTGTCCAGTAATGAATGATTGGATAAAGAAAATGTGGCATATATACACAAAGGAATACCATTCAGCCATGAAAAATAATGTAATTATGTATTTTGTAGCAACATGGATGGAACTTGAGGTCATTATTTTAAGTGAAACATGCCAGATACAGAAAGACAAATATTGCATGTTCTCATAAGTGAATGCTAAAAAATTTGTACACATGGACATAGAGAGTAGAATGATAGACAATGCAAACTTGGAAGGGTAAGAGAGTGGTGGGGGGTGGAGGATGTAAATTACTTAATGGACATAATGTACATGTATATTACAAAATCCCTGACTTAATCATTGTGCAATCTATGCATGTAATGAAATTGCATTCATAGTCCATGAGTTTATATAAATAAAATAAAATTTAAAAGAAAGCGTATATATTTTGCCTTTTAAAAAAATCATTTATCAGCTGCAGTGGCTCACTCCTGTAATCCTAGCACTCTGGGAGGCTGAGGCAGGAGGATTGCTTGAGCTCAGGAGTTCAAGACCAGCCTGAGCAAGAGTGAGACCCCGTCTTTACTAAAAATAGAAAAAATTAGCCGGACATGTTGGTGTGTTCCTGTAGTCCCAGCTACTTAGGAGGTTGAGGCAGGAGGATCTCTTAAGCCCAGGAGTTTGAGGTTGCTGTGAGCTAGGCTGACCCCATGACACCTGCCTGGGAAACAGAGTGAGACTCTGTCTCAAAATAAAGAAAGAAAGAAAATAATATAAAATAAAATAAAATAACATTTATCAAAATTAGGCATAATAAGACTATTACTCTTTCTGAATCAAAAAATAAATAAATAACTTTGTTAGCACACAGAAAATGGGATTAGCTTTGGAAGGGAAAAGCAGCAACAACAACAAAATTAACAAAGATAAGAAATATATTCCTAACTGATCATTTGTACATATATATAAAAATATGTTCTCCAAAATGCTATATGAGCTTTCATTTCCATCACTTGCATAGTACTTTATTTGATTCTTCCTTACCTTAACCACTCTATATTAAATTTTGAACTTGGAAAAAATAATTTTTCATACTTTATTTGAAAGTCAGATTGTGCTTTATGGTCACAAGATAGAATATACAGCAGGAAAAAACAATTATAAAATTTATGAATGATTTCTACTTTCTAAAAGTTAATAGTTTAAGCAGAAGGTTTTATCTTTATTATACATTTTTCAGTAATTGAAAGCTATTTGTATTTCACCCTAGAGAGGTCAGGTTTATATTCACAGCAACACCTCAGATTAAGGAATAGACCTTAACTAAAGAAAGAATTAACCTGGAAAATAGAAATTTATTCAAAAGCACAGCTTGTGATCTTTTTTCTCTTAGGTGAGCTTTAGCCTTTAAAAAATGACTGCAATGTCTTCTTAAACACACAGATACTTCCTAGCCACAACTCTCCTGCTCTGAGTTACTTGCACACCCTCTTACACACACACACACACACACACACACACACACCCCTTAGTGATTTCCACAGGGCTTCTCTGACATATAAAAGCAATATTCTTCCTTTCCCTCATGAAATTTTATATTTTCTATCTGCTGTGAAATCACACATTTAGTAAAGATTTTCATGTTTTTCAATCACCTAAAAGAAATGTCTGTCTTTAAGTGCCCTTAGGAATGTATCATCATAATTCTAACTGCATATCCATACTTGGATTGATTCTATTTCTTATACTGATATAATGATAAGCCAGTATATTTGTGTTGGCTTTGGATTCCCAAACACTGAAACTTCCATAACTAAGATGATTTTACTTATGTTTGTATTTCATTTTTTTATGTTCAGATTTCATCAGCAACTTTAATGTAGTATTCACAAATAACTCCTGAGGTGATAATATTTTGTCAACAGAGCCTCTTTTTAATCACATTATGTGGACTAACATTTAATATAATTAATATGTACTAAAGAGCACATTTGTTGTGTAAAAAATACTCGTGGTATTTTTTGTTTTGTGAAGAAAAATGTTTGAACTACTTGAATAAAGGGTTTATATGTTACTTTAGCTAAATATTTAAATGTCCTATACATTCTGGCCCTACGTGATGATTCCAAAGCAAGTAATCGGTATAAAAACAAACCTTAATTTTACTCTTATGATTGGAAGTTGGAAATCAACTTTAAATAATGCCTTACATGTAATGTGTAATGCTAACATGCTTGTGTTTAATTTATTACTTTGGTTTTAATTTTCTAAATGAAGTAACTTGAAATCTGTCACTTATAGAATGCATTTGTTCTTATATGACAAAATCAGCAACTCTTACTAAGACTATAATCATAGCTTATATACTGTGCATTAACTACAATCACTGTGCCAAATAATTTATAAATATCTTGTGATGATTATTATAAAAATTAAATACATATTTTATTTATCATTATATAGGTGAAAAAATTAGGCATGGGATGGTTAAATTATTCAATTAAAATCAGACAGTAGTAAAGCCAAGATTAGACCCAGGCCGCCAAAGACCATGATCTCTGCCCTTAACCACTAGGCTGTAGAAAAATTAACTCAGTCTTTCTCACAACGCATATCTCAATGCTCTACAATATGCCAAAATTTGCAACAAAATAGCTATATATGTGTGGGCAAAGACTGGAATAATATGTGGTAAAATATATGTTAAAATGTTAATAGTATTTGTAGGATACAAGATATTGATTGATTTCCTCAAATTTTTGTTTATAAAAATGTGGCTCAGGATGACATACAAATCATCTGAAGTGTTGTTTTTTTTTTTTTTTAATGCTGATCACGGACATACATGTAATATCAATTTACCTAAAATTTTGAAATAATAGGTCAGAAATTCACAGTTCAGTAAATTTTCTAGGTAATTTTCATGTAGACAAGTGTCTGAGAAAGGTGCTATCTTGCTATGTTTTAAAAAATGTCTGCATTTCTTAATATTCTATACAGGTTGAGTCTATTTTAATCTGAGTAAAAATCACCAAAATGTCCTTTGGCAATATCTGCATATACCAGGACTTTATTTCACCTCACTCTACATCTATTTCTCCACTACAACCCTGTAAATTAAATGAGTGAATAGATAAATCTTTTTCCAATTTATGTTGCTTCAACTTCACTTTTATTTGCTTGAAAATAAAATTGAAATCTAATGATTTCCTTTTCTGTGACAACTCTCTTTGTTCTGTACCCTGATTTTTTACCTCTAGTTCGTTGGGATTAATATGTATGTGATGGATAGTAAAAGAAGGCTGCGTGAGCTCATATTCAAGGACATCAAAATACAGCTCAGGAGAGGCTCAAAGTAATGAACTCTCTGTTATTATTGGAAGTGAAACAAAAACTTTAGAAATCAGAACTCTGGGATTGATGGTTATGATCAAACCCATACTCAATGATCTGAGTTAGTAGGATACAATTTTCTAGGAGAAATATTCTATGTCATTAAAACTTATACACTATTTTCAGAGCCTGATCATGAGTAAAGGCAGAAATGAAAATATTTCTTTCTTTTTGTCCATTACTTTTTATTGGGTTTCCATCATGTTTTATGGTATTTCCTCCCGTCAAATCCATCTAATGCACATGGTACAAAAAGTATCTTTCTTGAATATAGATCTGACTATTCATTTCACATAGCAAACTTAACAAAGTTACCAGTTTTTTCTAGGAACAATATCTGAAGCAAGTCTTCCGAAAGTTAAAACGCGAACAATGAGGAAGATTTTTCTTAGCAGAGGAAAAACATTTTAAAGAAACTGAAGCAAGAGAATGTACAGCATATTCTGAATTATGTCTAGACAGCAGGGAACTCAGTTTCCCATGAGTGGAAAGAAACAGTGGGGTGATGGTTAAGAAAATGGAATTTAGATTTTACTGAAAGATGAAGACAGAGTTAAATAGTCAGTGCATATATCTACAGATCATTTTTTAGCATTTTGCCATGAGGAGTCAGTGAAAAGTTTTAAAGTGGGGATTACAAATATTCATATTGGCATTTTAGAAAGACCAGTATGGTTGAAAAATTAGAAGAACTTTTTGACTTAAAAATGTGTGGTTGATATCCTCCTTTTTTCCAGGACATAATTTACTTATTGATTTCTTTGAGTAAGGCACTGAGTGAAAAATCTCAAAATTCCCTGAGTGGTATCTCTCATATTTTTCTAATAATATTTTTATTGTAATATAATTAAGATTCAGTGTAATATATGGAATCTTAACAACTTTATTGAGGTATAATTGACATACAATAAACTGTATAAGTTTAAAGGATCCAATTTGACAAGTTTTGACATATGTATGCACTTGTAAAACAATAGCACAAATAGTGAACACATCTGTCACCTGCAGAAAAATGTCTTACAGAAGTGGTGAGAGTGAACATCCTGGCTTTATTCCTGATCACAGAAGGAAATTATTTGGTCTTTCACCTTTAAATATAATAATTGCCATAAGTTTTTCATGGACAACCTTAAGCAAGTTGAAGAAATTCCCTTCTATTTATAATTTAATGAGAGCTTTTTTTTCTTTTTCTTTCTTTTTTTTTTTTTTTTTTTTTTTTAGTGAATCAGGAATGGATGTTGTAACCAGTATTTAGTGTCATTTACTTTCTGTTTTTTTTCTGTTTTATATTTCATTGATTTCCTCTCTGATATTTATCATTTCCTTTCTCATTTTTTGCTTTGTTTGCTCTTCCCTTTCTTGTTTCTTAGGGTGAGAATTGAATTCATTAATTTGAGGTATTTTTTTTTCTGAAAAAGCATTTTGTGTTATAAATTTCCTTCCATGATTAGCTATAACTGCACTACAACAATGTGGATATGTAGTGTTTCCATTTTCACTGAGTTCAAAATACTCTTGATTTTCCTTTTGATTTCTTCTTGGGCTCATAAATTATTTAGAAGGGTGGCATTTTTACCAAATATTTGAATTACAGAAAACATTGTTACTGATTGCCAATTCAATTCCATTGTAGGCGGAGAACATATTTTGTTTTACTTAAACACTTTTCAGTTTAATAATTTATGGCCTAGGATATTATCAATCTTGGTAAATATTCTGTTTACACAGAATATTAAAATATTAAAGATACAGAACATACTAAAGATAGTATGTTCTGCTATTGTTAGCTGAAGTATTTTATAAATGTTAATTAGGCAAAGTTGATCAATGATGTTCAGGTTTTCTACATTCTTATTTTCTGTCAATTATTGAGGCAATAATGTTAAAACTTTCTGACTATAATTGGGAATTTTCCTATTTATCTTTGAAGTTCTATAAAAATTTGCTTAACATATTTTGAAACCTTGTTACTGGGTAAATAAATGTCTAAAATTGCTACATAATCTTATTGAATTGATCCCTTTATTATGAAATAAACTTCTTTATCCCTGGTCTTATTATTTGCTCTGAAATCTATTTTTTCTGATATTAATATAGCCATTGAGCCTTCTTTTGGTGAGTTTTAGCATAGTGTACCTTTTTGTCCTTTTACAGTTAACCTATTATAGTATCTAAATATAAAGTGAGTTTCTTATATGCATCAAATATTTTTGTCTTGCTTTTTTATTCAATCTGACAGTCTCTTCCTTTTAATTGAAGGATTTGGGCCAGTTACATTAATTATGATTATCAGTGTGTTTGGACTTACATCTGCTCTCTTCCTGTTATTTTTTTCTTGATGCATATGCTATTTGTTTCTTTTTTCTTCTTTTCTTTCTGATTATTTTGAATTAATTGAGCATTTCTTATTAGTTCATTTCAACTTCTTTGGTTATTAGATATAGTTTGGTTGTGCTACATTAGAGATTGTTTTGCATTTATTGTATACATATTTAACTTATTATATTCCCTCTTCAACCAATATTATACTACTTCATGTATAATTTAAAAATCTTGGAATAGTTTACTTCTAGTTCTCTTCTCCAAAGCTTTCTGTTGTTGATTTTACTTCTTCATGTTATAGTCCCCTAATACATTCTTATTAGTTTTTCTTTAAATAGTCAATTATTATTTTAAAATGTTAAATAAGTTGTTATGCTTTATATTTACCCAATGAAGTTGCCATTTCTCTTGTTCTTTATTTCTTTTTGTAAATTGAGTTTGTCTTCTATTATTTTCCTTTTTTCTGAGGACTCCGTTTAACATTTCTTGTAATGCATGTCTCCTTTTGTCTGAAAAAGACATTATTTCTTTTGTTTTTGAAAGATATTTTCACTGGGCAAAAAATTCTAAGTTGCCAGGTATTTTCTTTCATGTGGCTCCACAGTTTTATGCTACTGAGAGTTAATAAGTACAACATACATTATCTAGCATTGTTTTGGAAGAGAAGTCACCCTTATTTATTGCTTTGTTTTCCTTTTTCTACTACTATTTTGAATATTTTCTATTACTGATCCTAAGGAATTTGATCATAATGTACCTTGGTATAGTTCTCTTTATGTTGCTTGTTATTGCAATTTATTGGGTGCTTGTATCTGTGGATTTATAATTTTCACTCAATTTGGATAATTTTCAGCCCTTATTTTATTTCTTCAAATAATTTTTGTCCTCTCTCTTCAGGGAAACCATTCACACATCTAATTGTCTGGTTAAAGTTTTCTCAAAGTTCACTGTTGTCCAGTTTTTTTAAAGTGTTTTTCCTTTCTGTATTTTATTTTGGAAACTTTCCATTGCTATTTTTTTTAATTTCACTAATATTTTCTTCTGAAATATCTAATCTGCCATAAATTGTACCCAGTGTATTTTTATTTTTTTCTTAGATGGGAGAATAATAGGATTCATTTAATTTGTTTCCCATCTC
This sequence comes from Varecia variegata, assembly GCA_028533085.1. NCBI lineage: Eukaryota > Metazoa > Chordata > Mammalia > Primates > Lemuridae > Varecia > Varecia variegata. Next base: position 47,714,496 of record CM052441.1, read on the forward strand.
TCAGATTTTACTGTCATTTGTTATGTGCTTTGTAAGATCTTGACTGTCATTATTTCATAATATTTTGTATATATTTAAGGTGGAAGAAAAAACCTGGTCCCTATTATTTCACCTTGTCCAGAAGCAGAAATTAATATATAGATGTAGATATGGAATTAAATAAGTTTAGATAAATATATATACTCACCTAACTGCAAAATAAATAAGATATAGAATATTTACATCAGATAATTTCTTTTTTTTTTTTTTTTTTTGAGACAGAGTCTCACTCTCTTGCCTGGGCTAGAGTGCTGTGTCGTCAGCCTATCTCACAGCAACCTCAAACTCCTGGGCTCAAGCAATCCTCCTGCCTCAGCCTCCCGAGTAGCTGTGACTACAGGCACGCGCCACCACGCCTGGCTAATTTTTTCTATTTTTAGTTGTTTGGCTAATTTCTTTCTATTTATAGTGGAGATGGGGTCTCGCTCTTGCTCAGGCTGGTCTCCAACTCTCCAGCTCAAGCGACCCTCCCGCCTCGGCCTCCCAGAGTGCTAGGACTACAGGCGTGAGCCACCACGCCCAGCCCTCAGATCATTTATTTGTGAGTCCTTCCAGTTAATCACCTCCATGAAGAAGAAGTGCCTATCCACATTATTTGAAATTATTCTGTGTGATTTTGTTAATATCAGTATAGACTCATAGATACTTATACTTTAGGTTATAATCAAATACAATCTTATTTACCTTCGTGTTCAAGTTTTTCCAGCTTTGCTATCGGGAGCTCCTTCACCTTGATCCTAATTCCCAGTGACATATCCCAACATTGCTTTATTTGTTTGTTGTTGCTATGGTTTGTTTTATTTTTGTCTTTGTTTTTGCACTTTCTTACTTTTTGGCACTGCAAGATGCTAAAGATTGTATATTCCTTGACCCAGACCCTGAATCAGCCATTTCTCGAGTATATCTGTTTCATTTTATTGTGTAATGATATTAAAACCAAGATCTGATCTCTGTGTTTGCTCATTATTATTGGAATGTCATTGTTTCTAAGGCTCTAGGCTGGCAGATTAAGGAAATATATGTGTGTAAACTAACCCATGTAAACATGCATACCCATAAATACTTTCATATGGATTCTCCTCTATATATTTTAAGCTAAACACAAAATAATACTGATGTCTCCAATTGTAATACATTGCCACATAGATTATTTTAGCCATCTGCTTCTCTGTAACCTCCACTCTAACAACCACCAGTCTGACTCCCACCATCCACATCCACTTAACAGTTCAATTTCAATGTACATGTATAGTGGTTTCAGAGTTAACTAGTAATTAATTATCAACCTAATGGTACTGCTACTGAAGGGTAAAATTCACAATTTTGCCAACTAGTGCTTATGTACAATTTTTTTTTGCCTTTATTCCTACAGAATTAACTCCAAAGTTACTTAAGCGAGCACATTTTCTCTCAACTACAGTGAGGTTATATTATACATTTATAACAGAGTTAGATTTATTTTTTTGGCAAAGTCTACATTATATCTTGGTATCCCTGATATCCTAACTGATTTATTTTTAAATTTGCATACATTAAGATTCACTCTTCATGCTGTAAATTTCTATAGGTTTTGACAGGTGTGTAATATATATGCCATGTATCATACAGATTAGTTTTACCACTCTAAAGGATGACCTGTTGTTTCACCTATTCTATCCTTCCCTATACCCAAGCCCCTGGCAGCCACTGCTCTTTTTACTGTCTCTATAGTTTTGCTTTTTCCAGAATGCCATAAAAATACACATATCATATAGTATGTATCCGTTCAGACTAGCTTCTTTCACTTAGCAATTTGCTTTGAAGATGCAGCCACATTTTTGCATGACTTGATACCTCATTCTTTTTTTTATTATGGGATAGTATTCTGCCTTATGTGTGTATCAAATGTTGTTTATACATTCACGCTTTAAAGGACCTATTGACTGCTTCCAGTTTTTGGTGATTATAAATATTTGTGTCCAGTTTTTTGTGTGGACAGGAGTTTTGAAATCAGTAGGATAAAGACAGAGGGGCATGGTTGCTGAATCATATGATAAGACTCTATTTACCTTTGTAAGAAACTGCTGAACTGTCTTCCAAAGTGTCTCTACCATTTTGTATTCCCACCAGCAATGATAGAGTATCTACTGTTCTTCATCTTTACCAATCATAAATTACTTTCAGTGGCTAAAGAGTTTTAAAGAAATAGTGGAACATAAGTAGATACTCTTTTGTGTCTAGTCTTTTGTTTATCATGCTTTTCAATCACAGCTATTTCATATCAGCAGCTTTTCTTTTTCTCACTTTTTCACATTTCATTGCATAACTATACAACATCTTATTTATCCATTTTCCTCTTAGCTAATGTGTGAGAGTTCTTTCTGGTTTTGGACTATTCTGAATAAAGCTGCTACAAATATTCTTTTTACAAGTATTTGTTTGAATACATATTTTTATAAACATTTTTATCATTCCTAACAATTTTTAAGTGTCAGTTGCTCCAATATCTTCCTAACATTTGGTTTTGTGAGAACTTTTTTAAAATTGTAGTCCCTGTAAGTGTGACATAATAATTTTTTTTTTATTTCAGCTTATTATGGGGTTACAAAAGTTTAGGTTATATATATTGCCCATGCCCCCCAGCCCCCCGAGTCTGAGCTCCAAGCGTGTCCATTCCCCAGACAGTGCACATCGCACTCATCATGTAGGTATACACCCATCCTCTCCCCCCACCCCCCACTTCTGTCCGATACCCGATTGGTGTT
>CM052441.1:47717378-47751883 GCA_028533085.1 Varecia variegata
TTTTGTTCTTCTGGGTAGATGCCCAATAATGGGATTGCTGGATCGAATGGTAGGTCTACTTGAATCTGTTTAAGGCATCTCCATATTGCTTTCCACAGGGGTTGTACTAGTTTACAGTCCCACCAGCAGTGTATGAGTGTTCCTGTCTCTCCGCATCCACGCCAACATGTATTGTTTTGGGACATTTTGATAAAGGCCATTCTCACTGGAGTTAAGTGATATCTCATTGTGGTTTTGATTTGCATTTCCCTGATGATTAGAGATGTTGAACATTTTTTCATATGTTTGTTAGCCATTCTTATATCTTCTTTTGAAAAATTTCTATTCATGTCATTTGCCCACATTTTGATAGGGTTGTTTGATTTTTTTCTTACTGATTTTCCTGAGTTCTAAATAGATTCTTGTTATAAGTCCCTTATCTGATGTGTAATATGTGAAAATTTTTACCCATTCTGTAGGTTGTCTGTTTACTCTTGTGACTGTTTCTTTGGCTGTGCACAAGCTTTTTAATTTAATCAGGTCCCATTCATTTATTGTTGTTGTTGCTGTGATTGCCTTAGGGGTCTTCTTCATAAATTCTTTGCCTAGGCCAATGTCTGTTAGAGTCTTTCCTACATTTTCTTCTAGAATTCTAATAGTTTCACACCTAAGGTTTAAGTCTGTTATCCACCATGATTTGATTTTTGTGAGAGGTGAAAGCTGTGGGTCCTGTTTCAGTCTTCTACATGTGGCTATCCAGTTTTCCCAGCACCATTTATTGAATAAGGAATCTTTTCCCCAGAGTATGTTTTTGTCTGCTTTGTCAAAGATTAGATGACTATATGAGGATGGTCAAGGGAGTCCAAATAGGGAAAGAAGAGATCAAACTCTCACTCTTTGCTGATGATATGATGCTATATCTGGAAAACCCCAAGGATTCAACCAAGAGACTCCTGGAATTGATCAATGAATTCAGTAAAGTTTCAGGATACAAAATCAATACACACAAATCAGAGGCATTCATATATGCCAATAACAGTCAAACGGAGAACCAAATTAAGGACTCAATACCCTTCAAAATAGCAACAAAGAAAATAAAATACCTAGGAATATATTTAACTAAGGAGGTAAAGGACCTCTACAGGGAGAATTACAAAACACTGAGGAAGGAAATCGCAGAGCAGGTAAATAGGTGGAAAACTATACCATGCTCGTGGATCGGAAGAATCAACATTGTTAAAATGTCTATACTGCCCAAAGTGATCTACAGATTCAATGCAATTCCTATTAAACTACCAACATCATTTTTCACAGATATAGAAAAAATAATTTTATGCTTTGTATGGAACCAGAGAAGACCCCGTTTAGCAAAAGCAATTTAAGCAATAAAAACAAAATGGGAGGTATTAATTTGCCAGACTTCAAACTATACTACAAGGCTGTGATTATTAAAACTGCTTGGTATTGGCACAAGTGCAGGGACACAGACCAGTGGAATAATTCTTAATTGTAGGAGGATGTTATATAATTATAAATTGTTCACCTAATGAATTAATAATAAATTTATTCCAAAGAATATGTCACCACTAATTTGAGGCTGTTTCTTATGTATAGCAGTATCATCTTATAAACCAAAAATTCTAGAGCTAAAAGTGTATTTCATTAACTCAAGTACTCAGAATACTAACTCAGTATTATAATATGATCAAGATTGCAGTTTTAAACTTGAGACATCGTTCATGAACTCATTTCAATTTTAAAACTTCCTTCTGATTACTAAGCAGTAGCTCATTTCCAGGAAGTCACTAATATTTTCGTATATAGTAGTCCCCGCTTATTCACAGAAAATATGATCCAAAACCCCAGTGGATGCCTGAAACCTTAGATAGTACTGAATCCTATATACACTATGTTTTTTTTTAAACATATACATACCTATATTAAAGTTTGATTTCTAAATTAGGCACAGTAAGAGATTAATAGCAATGATTAATAATAAAATAGAACAATTATATCAATATGTCAGCATCACTACTCTTGAACTCTGAGATCATTATTAAGCAAAATAAGAGTTACTTGAACACAAGCACTGCGATCCCCAGGCAATCCATCCAATAGCAGAGACGGCTACTAAGTGACTAACAGGCTGGTGGGCAGCAGACACAGCTTGGATATGCTGGATAAAGGGATGATTGATGGCCCAGCCAGGATGAAGCCAGACAGTGTGAGTTTTTATCATATTACTCAAACAGCCACAATTTAAGACTTATGAATTGTTTATTTCTGGAATTTTTCATTTAATAATTTTGGATCACATTCACTGAGGATAACGGAAACCATGGAAAGCAAAACTGCAGATATTGTGGAACTCCATAACTCAGTAAATTGGCCAAAAATCAATTACACACCCACTTCAGGACTCTATTCTGCTCAGTTTATCTATTTGAGTCGCATGCAAAAAGTATATCTTTGGAATTTGTTTTTCTATAATTTGATAATCTCTGTCTCTTAAATGGAAGAATTGGAAGAATTGTTTATGTTGATATTATTATGCCCATCCCTTGAAAATTCCTGAGCTCTAGTAGCCATGTGCAGTTTCAATTTACAATTGTATTACAAGAGCCTACCAAATTACTAAGTAAAAGAAGTATATTTCCATCCCAATAAAATCAAGTTCACCTTCCAGAATCAGAATAAAAAAGATATTTTCATCCATCAATTACCTTCTTTGTGCTGACATTCAGCAATTATTTTTTCCACATAGTAATCCTTTTTCTTATTAATGTCCCATCATAACTGATCTCTTGGCATCTTTTCATACGTACAATATGGCTTACAAAATCATCTTTATCTAATAATAATATCTATTCTTCTGTCCCATGAATTTTCTATATTAAAACACAAACTCATAACACATTTTTAATATATATATTAAAAAATATGCTAATAGTTAATTCTTAATATGCACATGAATTATTTAAGCCAACTATAAAGCAAAATATTTTGTGGCATGTGAACAAGATGACAAATGTGCTATTGTGTTAATTATAATAATTAATATAAGAATTTTATTACTAGCTCATTCTGTTTTATTTTCTGACGATTTTGTCATTGATCAGGTTGTTAATTTTATTAGTGTCTTAGTAATGGTGCAATTTCAATATGTTTATGTCATTTTAATTTTTTCTGTAAGCAGTGTAAGTATAAATAATGCCTCCTAAATTATGGTCTGTCCTCTGCATGTAGAGTAAAATTAATTGTACTCCATATTTTTTAAAAGATTATTTTGGGCCGGGCACGGTGGCTCACACCTGTAATCCTAGCACTCTGAGAGGCCAAGGCAGGCGATGATTTAAGCTCAGGAGTTCAAGACCAGCCTGAGCAAGAGCGAGACCCCGTCTCTACTAAAAATAGAAAGAAATTCACTGGACAACTCAAAATATATAGAAAAAAATTAGCCGGGCATGGTGGCACATGCCTGTAGTCCCAGCTATTCGGAAGGCTGAGGCAGAAGGATCACTTGAGCCCAGGAGTTTGCGGTTGCTGTGAGCTAGGCTGACGCCACGGCACTCACTCTAGCCCGGGCAACAGAGTGAGACTCTGTCTCAAAAAAAAAAAAAAAAAGATTATTTTGTTTTTTGTTATAAAAAAGATATAGGGTTTAGTTTACCTGCTATGTTGCTCTGTCATATCTGAAAGTTAACATACAATCTTTGATGGTTTAATTATAATTTATAAAACATTATTTTGTAATAGTCAATGCAATAATAAGAAATAAAAAATTGCCAATTCTATAAAATCTAATTTTCAAATATTCACCAATATAGTTATTATTTTCACTTTACCTTCTGGCTTCCTGAGCAAAATCATTAACACTTGGAGATTCACTTTTACCAGCATACAGATTTTCATTATATATTTAACCTGTTAATTTTATTTACATTGTAATATTTTATGACTATATTTATCATGATGGTTATTTTTTATTAGATTACTTTTGGATCATTTACCCATTTTTTTAAAGGGGAATTAAAATACAACACAATAGTCACAATAAATTTTATGCATTTAAAACAGTTCAAAGTTACATTAAGTCACAAGAGTCAAGACAGATTGTAAATTGTTTCTGAATACAGCCCTACAGGAAATATACAAACTTTTAAAATTTTTGTTGTGAAATACATTAAGAAGTTTATGAGAAAATAATAATAAATCTTATATTTCATAATGAATATAAAACAATTTTATTGAATTTTTTATGAAGCAGCCAAACCACTGAAGCACTTAATAGACTACTGAGAAACACCAAGAACTGACTTTCAATAAATATTTACATAAGATTCATTTCAGAATAGTGGCTCTCAAATTTTTCATTGATAAACACCTGAGAGTATCACTGTATGCAAAGTTCCTCCATGAGTATTTTATATTAGCTGCTATAGAAAATAGTTTACGTGCACATTTTTCTAATCTAACTGTAACTCTTCTTCTCCCCCACCCCCATTATATTACAGATTTAGGTAATCATGTTTTTGACAGTTAACTTTGAAAGTTAGAGTTCAAGGATTTTTTATTGGTCTGATTTTAGTCATAGTATTTTTTTTTTGTGTGTGTGTGTGTGTGATAATGTATCTTGAATTTTTCTCTTAAAATCAAGAAGAGAAGGCTGGAAAATAAAGGCATAACCACCTATTCACTACCCATTAAAAGATCTGAGGGCATGGTATTGGGTAAGTAACATACAATCACTTTTAATTCACCTAACTTTATAGATTACAGATGAGAAAACTGAATTTAAAACTTACTCAAATTCATAAAAGTAATATGCTGGATTCAAACTCACGATTATTAGAATCTGAAGCCCATTCTCCTATTCAATGTCATTGCCTCTCAAAGGATAGCAAAGTACAATTCTTAGACTACCTATATTATAATAACTTGGAGTACTAGCTTTAAAAAATAAGGTATTTCAATTGACTTAAATGATACTTCTTGCTGAGCCCAAGTATTAAAATTATTCCCAACCACAGCCTATTTAATTGCTAAAATATTGGAGCTCAAGCTAAAACTTTTTTTTAATTTTTTTCTTTAACTAAATATCAGAGGATTTTTCTTATGCTCACCAAACAAAATTTTCTGGCTTCATAGAGGATAAATTTCAGTTACTGTATTCTTTAGAAATGTACAATTCAAAATGATATATGTAGTTATCATGTAAGCTGTGGGGTTTATGTATGTTCATTTATATGTGGTTCGTGATTTATCCATACATGTTTACAGATAAATGAATCACTGCCCACATCCAGTTCCACTTCACTGGATTTATATTCATTTTTTTCCATTTACTCAGAAATAATGAATTTTGGAAATTCATTGCAATAGACTTCTACAGATAGAAACATTATTTTTACTGGTAAAAAACCTCATTTTTTTCTTATTTATAATTTCCTACAGATTCACTTACTTTTGAGATGCATAATAATGTTCTATACCAATTACTAACTAAGCAGAGTAATATTAGTTATACCTAAACAAAGATGCACAATTCATGGAGAATTTTGACTATCATGATAGAAGTCAAAGTATTGGTTACATTATTGCATCTGATCTGGCATGTATAAATGGGAGGGGAAATATTATGAGGGTTAAGAGAGGTTTCCCACAGATAAGACTTGATTTATTGCCTATACCTCTTTTAAATTATTTGTTAAATCATTTAAGATTATTCAACAGGCCAAGTGAGCTAAAAATGATTACTGCTTTCTAATTTGATCTGTCAATTAAGTCAAAAATATTGAGAAATTGCATACAAGTAAGTATTGACAAAAGCCATTGAAAAGACTAAGAACTTGTGAGTAAATAAAGACAACTTGTAAACAGGGAAACCAATAAGATAGAATGGAAAATTAATGTTTCTCCTTAAAGGAAAAAGAAAGTGTGAGAAGGAGTCTAGTCAACCTGAAACAACCTGAAAAAGGAAATTCCTTGCCCATTACAGTCCCTGTGCCTCCAGCACTCTCCCAGGACATGATGTGATAGTCCACTAGCAGGGCAGTTTACTCCCTTTTCAGATGAGCACACAGAGTTGAGATCCCTAATGCAGTTTCAGGAAAAAGAGAACTTGATTCTTCAAGCCATTAAAGCCATAAAACTCACTAACTATAACCTGAGTTTTGTATCACCAGCAAGTTTTGTGTCATTTCAGAAAATAATAATTGGCTTCCATGTAGGTTTCTCAAAGGGTAGAGAATACCTGACAAACCAACATACTTCAATAGCCCGTTTCAATTACATTTATAATGTTTCATTTGGGTAAAACATAAATGTATTGTGATCGATTAATCTGGATAATTCAAATTGGTACAATCTGACTCCACAGCTACAAATGGCACGGTTACTGGAGGAAGGATGCTGGAATTGAGAGCCAGATACAGAGCCTCACTAGGCAATATTTAACACCAGAGGTTCCCTAAAACTGAAATTGGGAGAAGCAATGAGAGAGATCCATTAGACTCAGGTTTACTAAGTCTAATGAAAGAAGGCAGTTTGATGATCAAAGGCAGGCAAACCAGAAGCAAATGCAAAACCTAAAATGAAAGTAATAATAATTATTTACTACAATCAGTCAAGATTCAATAAACAGACAACTTGGGGGGAAAAACATTTTTCCTTATTCTATAATAGAGATTCATTGTCTAATAAAGTAGCCACTAGCCACATGTCACTACTCACATTTAAATTTAAAACAATTAAAATTAAATAAAATGAAGTTTTCTTCAATCACACCAGCCATATTTCAATGCTTAACAGTCACATGTGGCTAGTGGCTAATTTATTGCACAGTGCAAGTCCATAACATTTCCATCATCACAGAGAATTCTATTAGACAGCTGTTGCCCTCAAACATTTCTGAATAATATAACTACTTGCATTTGCCTGAATGTGTCACCTTGATTTAAAGATACAGTTTCCAAAAAGACAATTCTACTGACTCAATGCCTCTTGATACAGTTAAAATAAAATTTCTGGACTTTCAAAACTTGTGACTTGATCTTGGGCTATGATGCAAACATGAAGGTATTATGGAAACAGACAACCATTGTTCCTTACTGCAGTCTCTTTCAAAAGTTCCAACCCATATAAGAGTATATTTCTCTAGTTATTCATGAATATATGAATTAATTCGCTCATTCAAAAAACACTGAGTGTAATAAACATTTACTGGGGATTATGGTAGGAGGGAAAAATACAAAGATAACTGAGATAGAGATTGCTCCTACAAGAAGCTCATAGCACAAAAGTGTAGATATGTATGCAATAAAATCATTCCAATATATTATGTTTTTTGTGTTATAATGGAAATAATTCTGGCTGATTTTAATAGGGTGATTCCATCAGCAGCTTTGAGAGATATGTAAGGGAAGATGAGACCAGAGACAAGAAAATAAGTTAATGTACTATGTTGGAACTAAGACAATAGTAGAGGTCATAGAGAGAAGATTGTTTCAAAAATCCTTAGGGGGAATGATTAATTCAATTTAATAGTAATTCAGTGTAGGGGTGATAGAAAATAAGCTGTAAAAGATAATAATCATAAATTACCTGCATCCAAATGTTCTCTGATCCTATTGTAAGACACAATCCTCCACGCTGTTGCCGAAACCAGAACCTGGGAGTTATCGTTGATTTCTCTCTTATCTTCTCTCCACAAGCAATTATATCTTATTGACTCTAACTTTCTAATTTCTCTCAAAGTTGCTCAGATTTCCTTACCCTTATTTCCATTGATTTAATTTTATGTTTTGTTATTTGTTTGTTTTTTGGTTTTGGTTTGTTTTATTTTCCTTGCAGGGATCAAATAGCAGCCATCTACTTTTTTTTTTTTTTTTTTTTCATTTTTGTCTTTTCCTTGTTAGACTTCAATCTAAAGTCCTCAAACTTTAGAGGTCCCTCTAAACCCTTTCTTACTCTGACACTAAAGTTCTGTTTTTCCCTGAAATATAAATATAGTCAAATTACTCCCACTTAGTATTTCAATGACTGTTCATTCCCTAAAGAGTGAATTGGAACTCCTCCAAAAGGCATTCCTTTAAGACCTTTCCTTCCGCCCACCCATATATATTCACAACCTGAATATAACCTTTGGAACATATTTAAGCTTTCACAATTTTCTGAATGAGGCATGCTCTTGGTTCTCTTTTTTATCTTTTAGACTTATCCTTCTAATGACAATGCCCCAACCCCCCACACCTTGCCTCCTCATTTATGTTGGCCCCACCAGGCAGCTTAGGTACCACCTCCTGAGGAGGCTTTCCCCATTCCTGCATCCAGGCCCCCTCTCATTTAGATGCCTTCTCTACAAGGTTGTAAACTACTGGGCATGCCTATAAGAGCACATTTCATAAAGGATTATTATCCCCTTACTATATTTGTTTTGTGTTCTTTAGCATCTAGAGTAGAGTGCCTAGTGGTGACTTTAACCAGGATATGGAATATAAAAGGAGGAGATTTGGGGGAAATCTCTAAATGCTCAATGAACAGTTACATAGAGTTATCTGGCAGTCAGGGAAATATTCTAGGATTGATATATAAAGGTGAGAGTCACCAAAATCTAGCTGGCAATGACTCTGTATGGAGAAAGAGTATGCTGAGAAAGAAAAGAAGGAAGGCAATGTCTATACATGATTTCTTTTTTTTGAGACAGAGTCTCACTCGGTTGCCCGGGCTAGAGTGAGTGCCGTGGCATCAGCCTAGCTCACAGCAACCTCAAACTCCTGGGCTTAAGCGATCCTACTGCCTCAGCCTCCCGGGTAGCTGGGACTACAGGTATGCGCCACCATGCCCGGCTAATTTTTTCTACATATATTTTAGTTGGCCTGATAATTTCTTTCTATTTTTAGTAGAGACGGGGTCTCACTCTTGCTCAGGCTGGTCTCAAACTCCTGACCTCGAGCGATCCACCCGCCTCGGCCTCCCAGAGTGCTAGGATTACAGGCGTGAGCCACCGCGCCCGGCCTGTACATGATTTCTTGATTTCCCTTCAGTCTAACATTTAAAATTAAAAACTGAATAAAAGATTCACTTATATTGATAACCCATGCTTCTTCCATCTTTCTGTGCAATCATGTTAGTATCCTGGTAATGTTAATAAAATTTTTACATTCTATTTTCAAATACTATTTATTGTAATTTCTCGAATTTTCACCTGGAATCTCCTAACACTTCAGTATCAACATATCACCATTACAGCCTTTTCTGCCACCCTCTACTCTTTCTTTGCCTATTGAGATTTAACTATTGATTAGTGGCTTGTTATTCTCCTGAGATACCACTGTTCATTTTTTCTTGAACAAATGTTCATAGAAAGTCTAAGCTTTGAATTAGTCCCACAGACAAAAAAAAAAAAAAAAAAAAAAAAAAGATATTATGTGGTGGAGAATGGAATATTCTATCCCAATTGCCTATTGAATAACAGAGAAAATTTTTTCTCTATAGGTAGACATGAGAAATTTTTCATTCAACTGGACAAATTAGCAAAGTAAGTCTTTTTGCATGAAGATCCATTCATTTTAAACATTTTGTTTAAGGTGACAGATTTATTTTAATGCCTTTAAGGGATTTTTGGTGCTCTTTCTGAAAACACAACTGCCACAATTGTCTTTGAAAAAGTCCATGTTGATCCCATTACTCCTCTAATCAAAATCTTAGTGCTTCTGACCACCCTTAGGAAAAACTACTGAATTATTTACATAAGTATCAAGACCACTAACAATCTGGTTTATGATTAAATGACAATCTTCATTTCATGTATTTTTTTTTTTTTTTTTTTTTTTTTTTTTTTTTTAGCTCATTGTCCTTTGGCTACACAAACCTTGTAACTTCCCTGCCTGTGTGTTCTCACATATGCATTCCCTGAGTGGTACTAGAACTGTCTCCCTCCCTGTCTCTTGTCCAATCTCAATTTTCATGGTTTAAGTTAAATCTAAAATTTTATTTACTCAGAGAAATCCTTTACTCATGAATGTTAAGTCTCATCCCCTGTTATGCTCTGTACTTACTATATTAATTGGTTTTATATGTAAAAACATATTGATCTATGTGATTAGTTGTACAATATTGTCCTACCAACTATACTGTAAACTCTATCAGAAAAACCCCATCTGCTTGCTAACCATTAAATCCCTAGCCCATGGCATAATATCTGGCTCACAAGATATGTTTACAAAATATTCATGGGGGATTAATATGCTTCAAATTATTTTCTTTAGAAAAAAATCAATCATAACTCATAATATATAGACTTTCAACTCTCCTTGACAGATACTACTGATAGATGTGACAAACAGAATTTACTTCTGTAAAGACTGAATAATAAATTAACAAAGTCACAAGCATGTCAATGTAGAGGCAAATCCTCACAACATATCATTATGCACTCAAAACCATCATAAATGTATCATGCACATCAATTCTGTGTTTGTTGCTTCTGTGATCAAAAGAATGTTTTCATGCTTCCCCTACTGATGTTTACTAACTTTAAAACTAATTTGCTTAATTTTTTTCAGGCTACAAAATATAATAAAATTATATCAAAAAGAAAAATTTATATAGCAGTAATAACTGAATACATACTATATGATAGACACTATATTAAGTTCTGAAAGACTTCTAAGGGAGATCTTGTGTGCATACCTGTGATTTAAACGATGAATAATGAACAGTACTTATGTTCAGGGAGATAAGGGGATAAGAATCTTATAACCATAGATAGCAAGGATAGCAAATTAGAAAATTCATGGCAAAATTATTAGTCAGTTATTTGGTATATTTGAAATAGAGGGTATATGAGTGCAGTAGAGGGAAATAGCACTAAAAAGACAATTTAGGATCAGTTCACGTAAGGTTAAAAATGTCTTTAAATGTCATGTCAAAAACCTATTATTTATATTGTAGGTAACAAAAAATCAAAGACTATTTTATCAAATGCTCTTTGCAGCAGAAGAAAAAAAGATTTGTCAGATTCTATTTTGTAAACAATTCCATTGGGAGTGTGAGGAATGGATTGAAAAGCAAAACATTGTCAACAGGAAAACTAGATAGAAAGTGTTTGTATTAGAATAAACAAAATGTAAGGAATACCTTGCCTTCGTATAGGCATGAATAGAACACAAAATATTTGAGGGAATTGTTACCTTCTGTGGCTCCTTTACGAAATTTCTTCCTGGGGACAGACTATAGTTCATGTATATCTTTGTAATTTGAGGATCAGCACAGTTTCTGAAACATAGGTAGGCTCAATAAACATTTCTTTAATGAATGAATAAATGACAAAGAATATTCTAGGGATATCTATAACTCACCAAGAGAGCCCACAGAAGGGAATAAATAAATCTGCCTGGGAACAGGGTCACAAAATAAGTAATATTTAATATAAGTGTTAAAGGATAGATATGAAATCAATACTTAGAGATGAAAAAAAAAACAGATAACATCATAAATAAATGTGAAGAGATGTATAGGGATGATAAATAACAAATTAATACTGGAGATGTATGCAGCTGCTGAAGAGAAAGAGGAAAAAATTAGGTGGAAATACTGCTGTAAGAAACAATCTTAAAAGATTCTGACAAAATGAGTAGCACCAGATAGGTTGGAAACATTCCATTTACAGTCAGGAAAAGACAATGATGACTACCGTCACCTATTATATTCTGTATTTTACTAGCAGTCATAGATAGCTCAATAAGAAAAGGAGAGGATTAAAAACAAAAGATTGAAAGAGTAAAAAAGATATTCATTATATCACATGTATATCATGTGATTGTTTACATAGAAAACCATAATAACCTAGAGACAAAGATGTAAAAATAAAAAGGGAGTTTAGCGAGGTGGCTGAGTATAGATCTATCTATCTGTGTATAATCAATTGCATTGCTCTATCCAAGCAACCAACAATGTAAAAATAGCATTTTTTAAAAAGATATAATTTATAACAGTTATAAAACTATAAATTACCCAGGGGTAAATTAAATAAATATATGTGAGAAATTTATGCAAAAAATTGTAAAGGACATTAGAGAAGAAATATAAATGCTTATGGATAAGAAGACAATGTCAAATAAATACAAAATATCTCCAAATTGATACAAAGATTTGATTTCATTCCAATTAAACTTGCAATGGTTCTGAATGTACTTGTTTGTGTAACTTGAATGGTTCAATCTGAAATTTAGATGACATAACGATTTACTTCTGAAAACAAAGAATAAGTAAAGGGGATTTTCCCTGCCAGAATAAAAGAAAATGTTTATTATAATGCTATAGTAATTAAGATAGTGTATTATTGGTATAGTAAAAGATAAATTAACAAAAAAATTAAATATAAAGCCCAGAATCAGACCCATGTACATACAAAATCTTGATATGTTCTAGATGTAGCATTGCAGATCATTGAGAAGGAGATATTGTTCAACAAATTAAGTAGGGTAAAATGATTCTACATATGGAGAAAAAATGAATGCATGCATTAAATTTGAATTAAAACTGAAAAAATAAACTAAAACTTTAAAAATCTTAGAAAAACATATAGATGAATATCATAATTTTGTTAATAAAGGAAGCATTTCTTAAATGTGGTACCAAAAGTGTTAACAGTGAAATAATAGAATGTAAAATGTAGCAACATTAAAACTAACCAAACTCTATTCATCAAAACACACTTTAAAGAAATTAAAAAATACAGTCAGGCATAACTTAATGATGGGTATATGTTCCAAGAAATGTATCATTAAATGATTTCATCATTGTTCAAACATAATAGAGTGTACTTTACAAACCATCTATACCGTGTAAACAAATCTAGATAGAATAGCCTAGTACACACCAAGTCTACGTGGTATAGCCATTATAATCTTATGGCACCATGACCATATATGCAGTTAGTTGTTGACCAAAATGTCAACAAAATGTCCATTATGCAGTGCATGAGTTTTACATTTGAAACACATGTGGAGAAGATATTTGCAGCAAAGAAAATCAATAACAAATTAGACAATATCAACAGCATATAATCATTAAGAAAAATAAGTCAATGGTAAACTGGATAAAATTCTTGAATAAACATTTCACAGATTACAAAACACACAGAGGTATACACACAGGAAAGTATCAATAGCATTAGGCACAAGCAGAAGGCAAATCAAGATCACAATGGCATTTGCACACATTTGATAAACAAAATTTTTTTTAAAAATCTGGCAAGAACACAAGTTGGAGAAGGACTGTATTATCAGACTGTATCTTACATTTTGCTTATTAAAAGATGATTAGTACAGAGGCTTTGGCAGTGTTGTAGAATAGCTCATTAACATACTCCAAGGCTTGGGGTAGATTTATCCCCCCCAAAATTTAACCCAAGAATATCAGAAGACTTATACTAAAATTTACATACTGGCACAATTTATAATAAAATAAAATTCTAATACCCACTGACTGGAGAACAGGTAAATAATTTACAGTTGGTTCAGCCAATAGATATTATGTAGCAGTGTAAGACAATGAACAAGAGTTATCAGGAGAAAACATAAACAAATCTTAGTAATATAAATTTAAGTTTAAAAAGGACATTTCATAAGACATCTTAGAGTATCATAATTGTTCTCTCTTTCTCTCTCTCTCTCTCTGTGTCTCTCTGCAAATTTTTATTTTCACTGTGATTTGCCTGGAGGCAAGTAGAGAAAGGTGGGATATAATAAACCTACTCAAAAGCTTGGGAATTGTAAGGACATGAGGTGAAAACTGGAGTAAAAAATTTTCTGTGGAAATGAGGAAGTGGAAAAGAGAAAACAGGAGCCTTCCCTAATTTCAGAGTTTGATACCTGGAAGTTAGAGCCTATTCCTTGTGGCACTGAAGGCAAAGATGTGGTTAGACATGTGGGTTACTGAAATGACTTTGGAGCAAAGTTGGCTCAGGATAGTTATTGAATCAATATTGTGGATCACGGAGTTTGCTGGCAATGGTGATGGTGGTGGTGGTGGTGATTTGCTTTAAAGACCTGTTATTTTCTATGAATCTAATTTCATAGTCTAAGAGCTTCTCTGAAAATTCATAAATATAATCTATGGCTGTGTCTACTTATTCAATGGCCTAAACAATGGGAGCTGCACACTAGTATTCTGTCACAAGCTGAGCACTCCAGTCTTCAGTAAGAAACTTCCAAAAAGGCATATAGGATATCTGCGTACCTTTACACCAGTATACGATCTCGATTGGGCAGTAGGAAATGCAAGAGTTGGAGTGATCCATTCATCTTGAAACTACTCCTGTACACGGTCCTTTTAGCAGGGGCCTGCTCTTCCTTTTCAATCTCTATTATAAGTAGAGATTGGGGATCTCTATATAAATAGACAGATATAATCTCCATATAAGTAGAGATCAGGCATGTCTTCCATAGGTGTTCACAGAAAATGATGCCACACATGGGCAAGAATTTCTAGGCTAGTATCAACCACATTAGACCCACTGAATGAACTTCCTTACTGTACAGTATGGCAAGGTCCAAATAATGTGTGGATCTGTGTTACTTGGAACAATGGTGGGAAGATTAAGATAAAAAACTCTCTCTTCCTAGATTTGGTTAAAGTTCCAGAAGTGAAGCACCCAACCAACTTCAGTATAAGATCCTGGCCTGTGTTCCAGGAGGATATGACACTGATGCCAGTTTGATTCCAATGTCAGCAATGGCCCAAGCTGCCAGAAGATGTTTCTCCTGGGTGCTCTTCATATTTACAAAGTAAATATCATTACTTTTCTTCTGGAAGTCAGGGTTAGTATAATTTAATCATGTTCCTGTAGCAAGGAATTTGAGGACATCTCATTTTCATCTGTAGGACATTAAGGGCTGCAGACAATTCTCTATGGATCTCTCCCTGGGTAACATGGAAAAGTGATAAAGTTTTGAAACATTATAGTCCTATTTCTCTATCTCCTTTACAAGCTTATGCTCCCTACCTAACAATTAAAGTTTAGAGATAGTCAAGGCTTTGTCCTAGACCTTGATCTCTTACAAGATATTCTATGTAGGCAATCTTGTTCTCATTCACTACTTTAATTAATATCTCTCTAAGATATCTCTCTAAGATGCCAACTTTAATATTTATTCATTTACTCCAGACTGTAATTCTAATTCATGCATGTATAATCAATTGCCTATAAAAAATTTCCACTTGGGTTTTCAGAGATATCTTCAAGTATATCAAAAACTAAATGCATCCTTTTCCTTACAAATCTAAAAATTTCTTTCACTTTATTCTATTTGCTATTTCAGTTGATGACAGTCTCAGCTGGAAAAGACATAAATCTGGCATATATTTGCACAGTGTAGCTGACATCATTAGTTCTCAGCAAACCAGTTTTCCTCTCCTTCCAGACTGCAATCCCCTGTAGCACTTACAGGTCCCCTGAAGTAGGTCAGGATCATGTGACTAGGTCTTGCCAAATGGCCCTGAAAGTGAAGAAGGGGCTCAGGGAATTTCATACAAAAATATGACTCCTTGGTATAAAGAGTATTTTGAATTAAAGGCCCTGAGAAATCAGCAGGCATTGGAAAGGGCTTTTCCTCTATCTCCAGAAAGACCAGATGGGCCCATCAAGAAAAACAATTGTCTTTCCTTCTCCTCTCTGTTACCTCAATATCTATTGCAGGAAAGAAGATCAAAAATGCAACCAGACCTGGCCCAAACCATTTTAAAAATAATAATCTGTCTCTCAGGTTAATTTAATTTTCAAAGAGAATCATTTACAAGTCAGTCTCTTTCCCCTCAGCCATTCATTCTCCCAAATATCTATTCATTCTCCCTAGTAATTATTTATTGCCCTTCAACAGAATTACCTATATTCCTCTTCTCCCCCTCCCATCTAAAATGAGAGTATATAAGCTGCTGGACCCCATTGGAATATTGGGCAGTCACCTTGTGATTCTCCCCATGCACGTGGTAAATAAATTTGTACTGTCTCTTATTAATCTGCTTTATTGTGGGTTGATCTTTCAGCCAGCCTGGTGAGGGAGTTAAGGGGAAATTTTCCCTTCTCCCTCCCCCATAATGGTCAGGCAAAGGCCTCACATTGTGATGAAGGAACTAAAAGATTGAAGCAGCCTGAATTATGAATTACCATACAGGACAACAGCTATAAAGAGATATTCAAAAAACCCACAGCAGAATTTTTATGAATGAAAAATAAACCTTCATTTAGATAAGCCATTGAGATGTCACAGTTTGTTATTGTGAAAAAATATAGTGTTTAAAAATATCAGAATCATTCTGGCTTAATTTGACAACTGTATGACTTTAGGAAAATTATTTAAATTCTCCTGTCAGTAGTTTCCTTATCTATAAAATGGTGATAATCTTAGTCCTTGCCTCATAGGGTTGCTCAGAAAATGGGAGGAGATAATTCACATAGAGCACTCATTATAAATTATGACAATTGTTAGCCATATTTATATTTGTGATTTAATTCACCGTGAAATTACATGAACTTTTGCCTACTATCTTTTAAATCTGTCTCTTTCTATTTTTCTTCACTGTTACCAACTGAGTCTAATTTAAACTAACCTATCTTGCCTAAACTACTTACTGATGTGGCCTCCTAACTAATCTTCCCTTATCTACTCTTGTACCTATTTAAACCATTCTCCAATTTGCAGCCTAGGTAGTCTTAACACAGTGCAGATCTTATCTAACAATCTTTCTACTACTTAAGAGATTTAGATGGTTTTCCATTGCTCTTTGGATAAAGATCAAATCACTAAAATCTCCTGTGTGACCTTGCTAAGGTCTGGTCCCTTGCTATAATTTAAATATATCTCTTATTACATGGAGTCATGCTACTGTGCTTTATCTACACTGTCTTTCAGTTCCTCAAGAGCATGCCCTGCTTCCTCCTATTACACACTTTTACATGAACTTTGTCAAAGGCTTAGGAAACATTCTCTCTTGCTGAGTACCTGCTTGCCATCATTTATACCTCAGTGCAAACATTTCTTCAGAGACATATACCTCATTTCTCTAGTCTAAATACAGTTCCTTTATTATTAACCCTCACAGAACACTACACTTTTACTTCTCTTCACCTGCGTGAGACTCAAGTGCACTTTCCTGTAAACTTTTGGAAAAGGGCTAAATATTTGAGACTTGCTTCTGCTTCAGGAAAAATGTTTTCTGTGTTCCAGAGTCAATTGTTACAGCAGAGCTTACTTGTATCCTGCAAAAAAAGCAAGAAACTTTAAAATAAACAAACAAAAAAAGGAATGCTAAAATATTTTCTTGTACCTATTTGAGGATAAATAAAAAACTCAATACAAATGGGAATAGCATAGGTCAGTGAAAAGGTTAAGTGAAGTTATGGTGTCATATTTTGCATATAAAGGGAAATAGCCAAACTGAGGAATAAGACAGCAATAATGTACTAACGGCATAGTTTATTCTCTGTACCTGGAAGAATCTTACCCTGTGTCAAGGTTTGAAGCTAATAGAAGTTATATAATCCTGGGAGGAAGACACAAATCAATAATATATTGTTGTAAACAAATAGATAGTTCTCTGCATATCCTTTATAAGGATAAACTAAACCAGATTTTCATATTTTCCACTATTAAACTGTACTGCTTAAGATCTAGTGAGTTAAGCCTCATCCTCCAACAGAATCTGACTAAAAGGAGCACTTCATGTGACAACACATTTCAGTTTGTACTTATATATTCAGTAGCTTATTGGAAAAAGTTCAGCCTCTTCTAGCCTCTAAACTGTAAGAGCAAGCACCATGTCTCTTTTTGATTATCATTGCCTCCCCAGTATCTAACGCAAAGTCTGGCTTATAATATATGCTCACTGATTTTTAACATAAATGAATGGGTACATAATGGTGGAAGGGCACAGGCCAATGCTAATCATGGTGTTCAGGTCTTTAACGAATGAAAAAAAAAATCTTGAAAATCAAAGTAATAGTTAATATTACATTGATCTTTATTTTTAACTAAATGAAAGATATTCTGCAGAGCAAAGAAGTTGACACTTCCTCCTTTATTGTCATGTTTCAAGACAAACAGTGCCAGAAAAGACAATCCAGCTTTCCATTAGGGAAAGAGGTATAGGAAACATAAAATAAAACAAGATATAAAAGAATCTGACAAAAAGAGACTGGTTGTAGTAGACAGCATAGTAAATAAGCAAATTAGGGGGTCAACAGAACAAAGTAGAGTTTGGCAGGCTGGAGTGACAGACCAGAAAATATCGTGGATGACAGATATTGCAATTTGTTTTCTCATACTTATTTATACAGTGTCCTTAATAATAGAACCCCTGACTTTTAGCTGGCCTAGTATTGCCTAAATTAAAGACCACATTTCTCAATCTGCCTTACACCTAGGTGTGGGCATATGACCCGTGCAACTTGGGATATATCTTTACAGGGAAAGAATAAGATTTTTTTCCTTTCTTTTTGTTCTTCCTCCTAACAGAAATGTCTGGAGCTATAGCAGCTATCTTAAGTCATATGAAGCCTTCAAATTAGAGGTGGAGATGCAAGATAAATGTTAAAAAATAATTTAAAATATTATAAAAGGAGCATAAATATACTTTCTTTTATTTTGCCTCTTAACTTATAAATTTGGATCAAGGTGAGTGAAATTTAGGATACATTTTTCAGTGTGTTAATAATGTTGGATTAGATATTAAATTCTACAAATTAACCTTAAGGTTAATTGTATTGGTATTAGAGAGTGTTATAGTTTTGGGGAGTATAACATTATAGGAATCTCTAGTTGAAATGTAGGGGAAAAGCAATTCTCGTTTGTAAAGAGGCAGGAATATATTTCTTTAAAAACTCTTTTAAATAAGGCTCATAATAAATGTGAAAGCAAGATACAGTGTAAAGCAATACATTAAAGAGGAGTCAAAATCTTACAGTTCAGCATGGTTCACTAAGAAAGTGTTCCTTATCTACACTGTAACACATGTCTCTTGAGCTTTATAAAATAGAAATTGGAGTGTTTTGAATTAGACCTAAGCCCTCAGGGTATAAATTACATTGGCTTCCAAATTTATCATCATTTGACAGATACTAAAATAGAAATATTCTTGATTTCAGAAATGTTCTCGAGCCCCATTTTGTGATTTTTTTATGAAAGTCATATTTCTTTCATTGTAAAAATACTCCCTATACATATAGAATTAGAAAGTTATTTGGTATGTAGAAAATATTAGCAATATATATTATATTATCTTCTTTTTGATTATAAGAACAAGGTCTGTTCTGTTTCTACTCTATTTGAACCATAGGAGTTTTAGTTTTCATTTGCTTTCTATACTGGATTTCTGCATAATCCTGTGTTTAAAGAAAGGGTCTTGGTTCCTGGTAAGAGTGAAAGATTGAATATATGCATCTAATTTTGCTCCCTTCGCAACCATAAAAATTACAGTAGAGATTTTTTTTTAAATACATAAAACTTCAAGAACAAGGAGAATAAGGGGAGAAAATTTCAACAAAATTTTAGAAGCAGAAAAATGCATGAACATATTATAGTTAACTAAGCAGACATGAAAGAATAGAATCCAAAAGGGGCCATGTGAAAAGCTGAGAACCAACTAGTTTTATCACAGAATCCTCCAAAGGCACAGAAACCAGTTGAATAAAGTACATTAATAACCAGTAGTTTAGGAGAAAGCATAAAATAAAGAGGATTTATTAAACGTAGTTTAAAAAGAGAGCATCCCTCTATTTGCTCTTTCTCTTATTTAACCCTGAGAACCTGCCCTCCACCAATGCATGGAAGCTCTGGGACAAAACACCAGGTTCAACTGAAAGACTGAGATTTAAACTTAAAATAGGATGATTAAGTGACGTTAGTCATTCAGAATACAGAGATTTCAATCTCTCTTAACTGATGTAAATAGTTAAGTAAACTAGAATATTGGCCATGAGGGTCTAATCTCCAGCCAGGAAAATAAAAGATACTTTTCAGAAGAATCTAACAGGCCCAAAAGGAAATACTCAAAATAGGTACATTTTGAAATATTTCTCAGCAAATAGCCCACCTAGATTAATTTATGATGATGCTCAAATTAGATAAGCATTCTTCCTTATCCTGCTGTGAATATAGAGTTTCCAAATTAGATATTAGTTCCTCTTTCTCCATCATAAACAGTTGCTAAGAATAAACAAACATCTAAAGAAAATCTCTAATCTGGAAGATAGAAATTCTAATCAGCAAACAGAAAAATGCAACTGGGAAGAAACAGATCTTGTTAACTACAATGAACAGATCATGTTAGGAAGCAGAGACTGTCAAAAGATTACTATTAATCTCTTCAGAGAAATAAGAGAAGATGTCAAAGCCTTAAAAAAGAAATTTATAGAAATTAAAACAGTTTTGCAGAAATTAGAAACTCAATACAATATTTGGAAGATAGAGATAACAGAAATGAGAAATAGGAAAGTAAAGATAAATTTAGACTCAAAGTTTCAGAAACTCCAACGTTAAAAGAAAAGGAACTGTGTAGAGGGTGTAGAGAAAGCAGGAAGAAAAATCATCAAAGAAATAGTTCAGAAAGTTTTCCTGAAACTGAAAAACAATAGTAGCTAAATTTAAAAATTCAGCAAGAACCATGAAAAATAGATGAAAATGGATTCATGCCTATGATTGGGGTAATTTAGGATGCTAAAGGCAAAGAGAAGATCATACAAACTTAAGAACGAGTTAATAAAAAATCTCATACAATGAATCAGGGATCTGAAAAACTTCAAGTTTTCCATAACAGGCTAGAAGTAAAAAAAAAAAAAAAAAAAAAAAGCAAGAGTAGAATGTCTTCAAATTTATCTAGAAGTGATTTTCAACTTCTATACCCAGAAAAACTAACAATTATTTGTGATGGTAGAATGAAAGTATTTTCAGACATGAAATAGCTCAAAAAATGGATGTCTTAAGCCCTCTTTCTCTAGAAGTCACCAAAATTAGAAAGTAAATCAAGAAGAGGGAGAACATATGTTAGAGACAGCAGAAGATTGACCTTGGTAGAGAGACAAAGGGAATAATCAGAAGGTGAGAAGGGAGGAATCTTGCAAAAATAATTGTTCTACAGACACAGAGTGCACCCCTCAGTCCATATTGGAGCCGTGTGACTCAAATTACAGGTATGCTCAGGACTGTCATGACCAAAATCCTCACTACCACTGTACTATCATGGAAACCTGAAGACAAATTTCTCAGATGAGCTTGGCCTGTATTGTTATTCACACTTTGCTTGCCTTGGTCACATACTGATGAAGTTCTTCTTGTATCTTTCATGTTCTGTTCTCTAAGACAGCTGGGCACTCTTTTCTCTATATGAAAGTATTCTACATAAATTTAAACCTGAGAGTTGGAAATGAGCCCTAATAAACCTATACTCAGAATACATGGAACAGCCCACTCCTTCTAAACAATTTTTGGTTGATATTACAGTCAGATGCCATGATTCTATTGTACTCATGCATTGTATACACTCTTCTGTATGATATATTTTATGATAAACAGATATTAAAAAGTATTGTGACGCTAAAAATACTTTGAAATCATTTGTGGTTAGTACATATACTCATTCAATAATCAAAATAAGAAACATATTTAAAAATATAACTGAGTTGAAAAATATTTTAAACATTGCAATAAGTAAAATATTCTTATCCATTTTATGTATTCATGAAATAGAGTATATTCCCTTAGTGTTCCCATAGTTGTCAGGGTTATTCCATTATAAATATGTGAATATATCTCTTTGGTGTTCTTATAGTTGTTAGGGTTACTTAATTGGGATATGTGTGAATTTGGTGTTCCAGTAGTGGGTCAGCTTATTTAGTTGTGGTATATATGAACATAAATCCTTGGTGTTTTCATCCTGGTTAGGGTTATTTAGTTGGGGTATATGTACCTCCATTAATGACCTGAAATCTCAGATTATGTTGTTGACTGAAACAGGTGCTCTCTTCCTCTCCTTGCAATGAGTGTTACTCTAGAGAACAATGCTTACTCCAATATACTGTCCTCCCAGAGAAGAGAGATTCTCTTACTGGTTGAATTTTATTTTGAAAATAATTATGATTTTATTAGAATTAAGATTCATATCCCATATATGCATAAGCATCTAATTAGTAGGGAAATATCTGTTTCAGCAATAATGTAGAAACCTTTTAGGAAATGGATAAAAATTAATATTTATATATTGTTTATATATTCTATATTACCTACAGAGTTAAAACATAGCAGCTTTTTAAAACTTTTCAAAATTCAGTAATTTAATACTTGAATAAAATAATTGTCAAATTTTACCCAAAATCTAAATAATTAATATCCTGAATAATTAAACATAAGTAAATTTGTCATTCCCTCTCTATTATCTAAGATATTTTAATATAAGAAATTGATTATTTAAATTGCTTTAAAATCAAGTTAGAATCTGATTGATAAAAAGCTTAATAGTATCCAAAATTTGAACAGTTTATTGAGGTAAGTTATTTGAGGCTATTTACCCCTAAACAACTAATGCTGAGATTTTATCAGTGATTTGTGTAACTCACTAAAATTACATTTAGACACAAGATTACCATTGAAATATGAATTTTAACTTACAAAAATCATAAGACTAGAAATTTAGAACACTTTTTCATTTAATTTAGATATTAGGCAATTTGATTATGCATCTATTTTGAGTTTAAAGAAATACTTCACAGATCTTCTTTTCCATTTTTTTTTCTGTCAGGGATTCTAATTATACTTGGTTTCCTTAGTAAAATATATGTTTATATATATATATGTGTTGTAATTTGTTATTTAAAAATTGTTCTATTAGAGTGGTAATATCTAAATGACATCATTACTAATTGTGATATCGAGCCAATCTCTTCCTCTTCCTTTTGCTGAATCACATTGAATTATCAATACACAAGGAATTCTTAAAGTAGATATGAATTGAACTTTAAATATAATATCAATGATCGGTCTTACAGAACCCAATGAACATAGTCAACATCCACTCATAGAAGACGTAAGATCATGACTTTCACCTCTAAAAATACTAAAATTTTTTTCATTTTAATTGCCCTAAACCTAAAGAAGATTACTTTTTATATCCCAGTCCAGCTTTTCCTAGATCTGAGTAACTCCTCCCCAAAGTTTTCCTTTATTTCATGTAGTTGGAAAGTGGCCATCCTTGATGACCTAGAAGGTTTCAGGATGTGTAGTTCTCTTAATGCAAAGAGTATATGGTGCATTCATTTACACATACAAGAGAAAAATGAAAGCCAAAACTGAACGTAAAATGGACAGAATTTTAATGATTTTTTTTCAATTTTGTGCATTGGATTCAAACAGCAAACTGTGTGCACTCAACTGTTATCACAATGTTGTCAAGAGGTCTGTGTCTTTTACCATTTTACACACAATTGTTCATTACAGTATGTTGTCAGCCTCGGAAACCAGGGGTGTGGCATGGTAAGCAGTGGTGGTAGTGCACCTAGCTTTTATATTATCTAACTTGAAAATATTTCTCTTCTATGATTCCTTTTTTCTTGATAAAAATAGTTTTCACCAAACGTTGGTGGTGCACACGCACTACCATTCATGCTTGACATCACACCCCTGACAGGAACACATGTTCTTATTTTGTTGATAAAAAGTATTACAAAAATTTCCATACAAAAACTATTTTCATAGAAATCTTGCATTTCCACAAATAAACCTGAACATTTTTTTGAAAAAAAACTGTTCAAGAATTTTGTTCATTTAACATTGTGACTGTACTGATAAATGCAGTCCACTTCTAAGTTCTCTCACATACTTTTCTATAGATGACCAGTCCCCTTTCGCCTCTCACCGAGATCTGCCCAGGCTCCATCAAGTTCATTTATAGCAAGAACAGGAGTTTGAATTGACATATCTGAATGTTAGAATGAAAGCTTCAGTCTTCCACATAACTATCAATACTCAGCCCTCTTTTTACAACTTAAGACAAAGATTGCAAAATATCATCCTTTTAACTCAGAATCACTGAACCAACTTTTGCTTTTTTTATTTGTGACATGGGAATAGAGAAAGGGTTTGGGGGGAATAAGTAGGAACTGGTAGAGTTGCATGTTCAATCTCCTGCCTTGGTGAATTTAAGAAAAACATTATTGCCTTGGTAATTGACATTTCTATCTCAATCAGTGACACAGACTGTCAAAGAAAGAAAAGAAAAGAAAGAAAATAACTGATGAAGATCTGCTTTATATTCCACTTGCCATGGAATTCAGATTTGTTTTGCATTACATTGTTTTCACATTCTATAAACACATATTGTCTATTCAGACGACAATTATACTGAGTAGTTGGGGGCTAGTAACATCATCACCTCTATTATCTGGGTGTTCAGAAGACTGTACTGTTTCTTGTAACACTACAGTTTTTGCTGATTCCAAGTATTTTTATTCCTAATGACTTTTTTACTGGTTACCCTGTTGAGCATTGATATTCCATCTCCTGGCAACAGTTGGGCTTCAAAAGGAACCTGTAATTTCTCACTGGACTGCATTTGAAACCAGCCACAAAATGCGCATGGAACATTCTCTCAGAAGAAGGGAGGAACCCATGATAAACAGTGTAACCCCGTGTAATTTAGTTGATCCATGATGCTTGTAAATCAAGTCTGATCATTGAAACTGCTTAGATCACAAGAGTCTCTAGTTCATAGACACAGCGGCATGAGGTAACTCATTTTATTTTGCACAGGTTGCATATTTCCACAGGAAACATTCTCGCTAAATTGTTTGGAAAAAAGACGACAGTTTGTGCTTGGGTGTTTGGCCTCCCAGCTTTATGCCATGGTTTCTTTACCTGGCAACCTTCTGTCGTTAAATGTGTGCATGTTGATAACTTCTTCTGTTTTCACAATAACTGGGGCCTGTGGCTTATGTTTTAATCGACGCTGGCACTTCAGGGACATCCTCAGTTCTTCTACCATGGCACTACAGAAGGATCTCTGCAGAATAACACAGAAAAATTGAATATTACCAAACAGATCAACTGCAACTGTCTGGAATCAATATTAAAATCATGCTCAATAGACTTTTCAAAATAGCATCCTTGAAGGTTTAAAAAATTTCATTATGAAGATTATAACAAATTGCTAAAATTTTAATACACAGCACATGATAATTAAAATGTTTTGTCAAAGTGGGCTAGTTAAAAGAAAATCTTCACCTGATACTGAAATGAACTGCCAACTAGTAATGTATATATTACATGTATATATTAAATAAGATTTTCTGATGACATTATGTAAAATTGATTAGAATGGGATAGAAACCTACTTTAACATGGAAACATAAACATATATAAGTCTATACCAGAAATCCATTCTTGAAATTTAAAAAAATAAGAAATGTACTACTTTCCAGCTCACATGACATATACAAACTTTCTTTAAACATTGATTCTTCATTGTGCATCTCAAAACAAAAATAGCACTCAAACAGCAAGACATAAAAATATGGAAGACAATTTCTGCTATTTCATTATATCATTTTTGTTATTATGCCTATAAAACATTGACAGTGATTAGAAACAAATATGACTTAATCATGAAATGACAAATTATAGCATGTTAAACATCTATGAACAGATATTAACTTTTTTGACATTAGCTTGATAACTGATAGCTGATAAGTAATTTATTCCATGAGGAAAAAAAAATGACCATATAAATATTTTTTCTTAATTCCCATGTCATTGGAAATAGATTTGCAAGAAATTTTGTATATCACAGGCTCATTATCACAGCTTCTCAAAATTCATATTACAGAATCATATATATGGAATAAAATTTTCTTAGGCTCTCTCCCAGCCTGATTGAGATACATGTGTGTTAGTTCCATATAAATCAGATTCATGAACCAACTGCATATTGTAGCTGAAACTCAGAGGACTGATACGTAGGCTCTTTCTATGCAAGAAGCAAAACTATAGACAAAAAAATGTGGACAAGTATAAAAAATTTACACAATTCTGTACAGTGATATGAAAACATAATGAAATAAACCTAATCATATATGCATGTGAAGACTTATTTGTGTTTTAGTTGTTTTATTGATTATCAACTTAGGCTAATTGCAAGAGAATACAGGATAAAATAATTAATACCATATAAGTGTCTTACTTTCTTTGGATACCTATTTACAGTTGGATAGGAGGAAAATGTTCAAGAGATCTATTCTACAGCATGGTGACTATAGTTAATGATGATACATTGTATTCTTAATAATTACTGAGAGTGAATGTTAATATTCACTACAAAAAAGATAACTGTGAGATATAGCTTTTGTTAATTAGCTAGATTTAACCATTTCCATATGTATATATGCTTCAAAACATCATGTTCTTTATGAAAAATACATGTAATTTTATATGTCAATTTAAAAATAAATTTGAAAAAATATTTAGCATGGTAAATCTTTTGTGACACTAAAATAATACTTTGAATTAATGAGCCATCTATGTGTCAGAGAAGCTGATTCAGAGAGAAGGTAACTGACTCTCTGCAGCTCATACCTGTGACTCAGCAGGATATCCTGATACCTAGTTTTGGGAATTTGACATGGTTCTACTACATTCCTGTCCATCTGTAGCTCTATCCTCATTTTCTTTGATGAGTTCCTTATAACCTTTCCGAGTGGTCTTCCTAACTCTGAGTCTACCCTATTCTCCCTGAAGGCTCACAACTACCAGGATAATAGGACAATCTATTTTTAAGAACATCTATTATTAATAGCATTTTCTTTTCTAGGAAACAGGTCAAATCCAAATCTCCTATTTTTTCCATCATGACTTATCTGATTCAGGCCTCCCCCCTTCTCCCTACCTTCCATCTTTCCCTCCGCCCTGTCTCCCACTTTCTCTACACATCCATTATTGGTTGGACCGCCATGACTTTTCTGTTTTGCCTCTCCTTGCTCTGGTACTCTGCTGAGTTCTTTCATCCTTCGCATCAGCCCAGCTTTATCCTTTATATCAGGACATGACAAATTTTAACTTAATTAGGTAGTCCTTTCCAATTGACCAGGCACATCATTTTTACTTGACTTTGTTTTATTCTCTCAGTATTTTGTACTCATTATCCTGTTTTTCTGTCTGGCCTCTAGTCTTCTAGGTATGAGTTTCAGTGAATTATGAAGAGCAGAGATCAAGTTCTTGTGGTACTGCTTCCATATACGAGCTCTTTAAGCATTGACTGAATTAACAGCAATAGCTACATATAACCCTAATATTTTAATTCTTACTTAACAATTTTTATACTTCAGTTACTAAAAAAAGATTTTCAGATGTAAAAACTTAGCAATATGTATTGCTACAAGTTATCCAATTAAATCAGGCAAAACTTTAGCATTTGTTTAAAAACATTACATAAAAATATTAATTTATTAGCATATGTAATGGATGATGATTAAATGCTGCTCATGAATTCCCCATTAACTACAGAGTCATTGCCATGCATTATTTATTTTGTGTTAAATTATAGAGTTCTGAAATTCATGAATTATATTTCTATTAAAGGATTTATGTGGCACCTGATAGCCAACATATGGACACAATGTTTCTTGTTGCTTAATACCTACTATTAGATGTACTTATTAAGAACATGATGATAATGATGATGAAGATGATGATGATGACAACACTGTAGAAATGGAAAAATTTGACTCCAAAATAGGGAGGAATACATAGTCTTGAGGTAACTTAGTCTTGGCTCTCTGTTGAAACATTTAACAGAAGAATCGATTAGATGATATGACAAGGTCAAAGCTTGATCCTGTTGACACTTAAAAATGTTATAGTATGTGAAAAACATTAAAACGTTTTAAATAAGACTATTTTAAAATTCATAAATATCCCAAATGTTAAATAATTTATAACACTCTCTTATTGGCAATCTAAATTTTTAGGCATTTTGATTATATTAGTTTCAAAACAGATAGAAGATAATTATTGATTAATATTCTGTCTATACTAAGAGAGTAGTCTAAGCAACTGATTTCCTTAGGATAAAAATCTTACAAATATACATACACAGTCAACTATGAATGACTCAATTTTATTTATTGTAAGTTAAGGGGCAAACTCTGTATTTAGTACCCTATACTTACTTCAGACTATAAATAAGGACATATAAAACAATTATTAAGTAATTTTATATAATAAATACATAATTCTGAGTAAAATAAAATGTAGTTTAAAAGAACCCTCCAAAGGCCAGAAGTGTCCAAAGTTAATTATATTCACAAATTTAGAAACTATCTCAAAATTGTGAACATGTAACCCACCACTGCCATTTTAAGTTTTATGTCATTTTACAAAGCCATTAGAAAGTAACAAATTTTAGTTAAGTAACCTTTCATAAATCAATAAATGGTCTTGATTATATAATGACAAAATGCCCTTTTTAGTAATTTTTTCCCTGAATATACTAAATTTTGCCAGCTCCTTTTTGATCTATCAAAGCAAGTTTACCTGAAAAATAGTTTTATTTTAGGTTACTAATAAAGTCACTGTGAGACAATAGGGTCTCTTCTCACTGATAGACTAATTCTAACCTAACTCATTATAAAACTTTGACAACCTTTAGATTTGAGCAAGATTCTAGAATTAACATGACAAATTAAAGGAATTTAATGATATCATAAATTACTTTCACTTATGGCACTAGGACAAACACATATTCTTTTCTTGTTACAGTTTTGAAAAGCAAATTCCACATCTTGATCTACGTAAGTATCTAAACTTGAAACTGTACAGTTTTGTGATATACAGTCATTTACCTGGGCTGTGTATTGTCAAAAAATTACTATGTCTGACTTTTAAGTAAAGTTCTTACTTGTTATCTTGTGATAGAGAAAATTGTGTTTTACACTTCACATAATGTTTGAAATTTATTTAAAGTCTTTTATTGGACTATGAAATAAGTCTTCTAAAAACTCAAGTGCACTTAACAGGCAATTCCCAGGTTATTATAAAAAGGAAGAAGAAAAATAAAGGAAAGAAGTTAAGAGAGAAAAGGAGGAAAGAAGAGAGGGAGGGCCAGAGGAAGGAAATAAAAAAAGGACAACTATCTTCTTTTGAAATCACTTTTCCTCAGTAGTGGAAACACATGCATTGTGTCATTAAATAAAGTAAGCTCCTTGGAGTGATCACAATAATAAAAATGTTTCTCCACATTACTATAACAGACTACAAAAAGAAAAAAAAGAAAGTCACAAGGATACTAACCATTATTAAAAACCTCTTTTAGTAAGTTTCAAAAGTTTACTAAACAGTGTCTGGATGGTATGGTGGCACTAACCAAATAGAAGATTCCTGAAAATGAAAATTTAAATCTTTGAGCTGTTAGCATGTATAATTACATTTAAATTTGTAAATTCTTTATAAAATTCATTATATTTAATGAGGCAACCTGTATTTACACATCTCTAATTCTTTAAACAATGAAGGTCTGGAAATCCTAAATATATGAACTTGGTCATATTTACCTTGATTTTTTTGTTTTTGTTAAAGCTCTGTTTTGTATTTTGAGTATAATAAGAAAACACATAAATAGTCCACAGATAAATGTTGTTAAGGATATCATTATGTTGCAGCATAATTTATTCTTAATAGCTTAACTTTCTAATTTAAAGATACATTTATAGAATAACATGATGTTACAGCATTTGGAGAAGCACAGATTTTTTTTTAATATTAGAAAGTTGTAACCATGCTCCACATTGAACACTGACATATTTAAACTTCATTTTTAAGTTAAAAACCATTATATTTAGCAATGACTTTTTAAAAAAAACAGTAACTGAAAACAAGTAACCAGTTTGATTTTTTTAAACTTTGAAGCTCATCATTCTCCTGTTGATTATATGGATTCATTTATCACCTGAGCACAAAATAATCATAAAATGTTATATGTTACTTTCAAGTCTGCATTTAGTACTTATTTTGACAAAGGAAACTCTATTTTATGTATCTTGCTGTTTTATTCTTTGATAGTATAAATTTAACTAATGGTATTCCAGTATGATTATTCATTCAGAGTAATTTCCAATCATTTTTGCATATAATTCCTATTTAGAGCCCTACCAAAATATCTTGGAGCTGCTTCTATCAGATATTATACCACATTGTTCTGATATATCAACCAAGCTGATTTTGTGTTTGTCGTTTAAATTATTTGTTAGCTAATTATGGATATGTAATCCATACTTAGACACTTTCTAATTAGTTTCTGACTCTAGTAGGCCATTTGCCCAAGAATTGTGCATTATATGTAGTGGAGACAAATCAAAACAGTCACTGTGATCACCTACAGAAAATTATCCTACAGTAGATAAATAAACTAAATGATAAATAAAATGGATTAAATATGTATGAAGTGTGATGCATATGTTGCATAATATTGTATTATATAAGAAAAGTAAATATTTAATGTGATACATTACATTTTTTTCTTTTGATTTATACTATTTTTAATTGGCAGCCTTTTAAAGATATCAAACAGCTAATGTTATGCATCAAAAGTATGAATTGACCTAAGGCTAAATGAATGTAACAGTGAAGCAATGAGAGATGAAAAATGACTGGTTAAATCACTCATGTTAAAAAATATATTGCAACTTTGATCTTGATATTTGGTTTTAGAACAGCTATCTTTTTGAAAAAGTTATATTATTTACATAAGCTATGCAGCAGTTAGAAGACTCTATGTGTAGGCTTGTTAGTGATCCTCTTGATTAATCACTGTAATTTTACAGCTAGAAAAACTAAAACCTAAAAAGTCAAGTTGTATATATACGGTAATGAGAATAAGTAGTATCAGAGCTGAGACAGGAACCCTGTTTTCTTGACTTTCATTCTATGAATGCTTTATCATATTAACCTGACTCATTAATAATGATTTCATTCACAGCTGAACGTTTTACCTGGACTCTATTCTTACTAAATGCCAATTTCTTGAAGTCTAAATTATAAAGCACACAGAAAAAAATGAGGGGGGAAAAGAAATACAAATCTCTTTCAGTGAATTAAATGACAAAGGATGTTATAGAGTGGATTATTTTACAATGACAAACATAACCAAAGATTAAAATATTCTCAGAAAGGTTTACTCTTACAGAAATAGTTACCCAATATCTTCATATTGCGTTTTGCAAATATGATGAGACAGAGAAAAATGGAGCATCATTATACATTTTTACACTTCTTCTATTTAAGCTAGAAAAATCAATAAGTAAGGTCTGACAAACCTCAACACCACTTTCAAATGCATTTTAAGAAAAAGTAATATTAATCATCACATTTTTGCTGATAGTCATAATGATGCAATTTTTTTTAAAGTATAATATCCAAATAACTAATGCTTAATTCCAGGAAAGCTCTCTTTTCCTAAGCTCCAGAAGTTAAAATGTATCAGCTTTATTAACATAATACTAATGATATTATAAAAATAGCTGTTTACCGTATGCCAGTTTTGTGCAAGAAAACTCAACTATGTGTATTAACTATCTTAATTCTTAAAGCACTTTCCTTATCTATTGATAACCTTATGTTTTTATTTGTTTATTCATTTTTCATTTATTTATTTTAAAAGAAGTATAGAAAAGCTAAGTAATTTTAAACAAAGTAGAGTTACGCTTGCAAGTCTTCTTAATTCCAAAATTCACTATCTAGGAAAGTGAAATAATTAGATTGCTTATGATCAAATCACACAATCTATCTAATTCAAACTCCTAATCCACATATTTTTCTTAGTGCAATTCCAAGGAGAAAGAAAAATAGTTAAATATTCTACTCCCATTTTGTACAACATGGGATAAGTTTAAAGTGTTATACTAGGTATCTTTGACCTTAAGAAACATACTTGACCTACTTGACCCTTGATACCCTTATCGCCATCTGCATAATATGAATAATATTAATAGTATTTGCAAGGCTTTCAGGGTAGTTTTGTATTCAGATGAGATATTACACTTTAAAAACTCTTAAGCTATTTACAAAAATATGGTACTAAAATATTGTCTGTCAAATTACAATCTTAATTTCAAAACTCCATTCGTGGGGATAAAAAGAACATGGGTTATCATAGACAAATTACTTGAAAATCCTTTAGCTGATTTAGAAGTAGATTACTGAGTAAAATGAAGATTGGCACCTCATTTCCAAATACAATATTTTATATTTACATATCTTATATTTTATATTTACACATAAACAATTATACAATATTTTATATTTACACATAAACACATTAAAAAGCCATCCAGTCAGTCCTTAATGGAAATTGAGAGACACTCTGCTCTCAGAAAAAGGCAGTGATTTAAGAACAATACAAATGAACTATTTGTCCAAAGTTTATTTGTAACTTTTAACTTCTCAAGCACATGCTTTACAGCTGTATTTTTAAAATCGAAAATTTACTTAGAACCTTTCGCTTCTGAAAAGTTAAATTGAGTTAAAATGCCTTGCATCAATTGTAATTAGTGAAAGTATACATATTTTGTGATGTGTAAATAGGCATTAATGAGCAAACCATAAATATTGAAATCCAATCTTTACTGAGAATTTATAATACTGCTTGAATTCATTTACCTTATCCAAAAGTGGATTCTTTTAAAAAAGCATTGCTCCTGTTAGAACTAATTCTTCAACATTTTGAAAGCAATTTGTTTATAGGGATCTGTGAACACCTGTTTTCATTCTTCTGTTTCCATGACATACTGATTCAGCCAGCTTTGAAAAGTATTTTCCTTATAAATAATCTTTACCTAGCATCCCTGGTCTTGCAGGTTTAAACTAAACTGCTCTAATTTACTTCTCGTTCCCCAATGTTTCATTTATTTGTGCTTCTAATACTCTGATTTATAACCATTTTCTAAATTTGTTATTGAACTATACACTGAAGAACATTCTAGGTGCCTGTGAAATGATTTTTTTGAACTATCAATGATGAAAAAATACCATTATTTAGAGATTATATTGGATAAGATTTACCAGAGTTCTATAATAGAAAAAACTACATTGACTAAATTATGTCCTATACAACAATAATACAACACATTTCCTGAAACATACTTCAACCATTTTAGAATGAAGATAGAGCAGAAATACACGTTCAAGATGGGACACTTATCTCACAAACTCAGTATCTTAGCAATAATTTATATTTTTTAATTTCTGAGACATATTTACTAGAGTTAACACTAAGTAAGAAAAAAAGGAATATGTTTGGCTTTATCTTAAGGTTTTTTTTCATGTCATGAAACTCAATAATTTATGTTCAAGCCATTCAATAAAAACAATTTTTACAGGCAAATTCATCTTAAATTACATGAGAAAGAAAATATTTCTATATACAAGTCAGACAAAAACATATCAAACTATATGTTATGTTGTTATTCTTGCTGAAAATCAAAAGAAGGCAGAATTATGTATATCTTTTAAAAGAGAACATATTCAAATATTTTTAAAATGAGTAATTTTAAACACAAATTAATAAAACATAATTATGTAATAAAATAGTTTTATAAAAATTAAAGTTTTTGTAATGACTTATAATTCATGCTTACAAAGCCAATATATTATCATTAATATTACTAGAGAAAAAATTATTAATATTAAGCAATTTGTTTCAGCTATAAGTCTTAGAGAAAAAAATCTTTTAAACAAATACATACACTTAAAATGCAATGATGATCGTTTCAAATATACAACAGTTTCGTGGATTGTTTATTCAGTGAACGTTAAGTAGCAATATAATTAAAAGAAAAGGTAAGTCAAAAAGGAAATTAATTATAAAGTACACATATGGATTAGTTACTTTTTCAGATATATTCAGACAAGAGAAACATTTTGAATTTTTATCACAAAAGTTTGATTGAATAAAAAATTATGTATCCTTGATGAATGAATATTTATATCACAAAGCCATTTTTATAAAAATTATGATACACCATCTTGTGGTTATCTGAAAGGAATGCAATTGACATTTTTTAATTTTTTTAAGGTCCATATATTTCAGTTTTATTTTCTGTTTATTTTCCTCATTCAGGAATGATATATTCCTACACTATTCTTAATTATCAAATAACTTGGAAATATAAGAAAGGCTATAGTCCTCAAGGGCTATTTGTGTTCATTAATATTTTACAATATAAGTGCTATAAAAAGCATTTTATTTCTACCTTTAAATTATAATATTTATTAATACAACTTCACATCATCATTCTTAGAGGTAAGACTTTATATGGAAAGATATTAGTCATAAATTTATTCATAAAGTTCATAATTCAAATAAACTCTGTTTTTATTGTATCTGACAGACAATTTACATAAAGATAGAAGAGTTCTTTGTTCTTTTAAAAAAATACTTGAATACTATGGACTAAAGGAAGAAGAATGAAAAGGGGTAGAGATAAGAAACAA
>CM052441.1:47752383-47775522 GCA_028533085.1 Varecia variegata
TACCCTCATAATAAGCTGAAATAAAAACAAAACAAAACAAAACAAAACAAACAAACAAAAAAAAGACACAAGTATGATAAATGAAAGTAAACTGAATTTCTATATGTACTCATGCGTATCTTATGGTAAAATCTAGGAATATCTTATGTCTTATTTAAATAAACTAATTAAGGTGTTAAACAGTCATATAGACCAAACAAAGAAATCTTTTTCTCAAAAAAAATGAAAAAGAATTGAGCCCAAGAACTTAATTTATCACAATAATAAAATAAGTCACTTTCAATAAATCCATAATTATTTACCATTTTAAATTATATAGACAAATATGTTTTTTTTTAGATAGACTTTTAAAAATAGGTTACTAGAATCAACTTTATTATTAATTTAATTAATAGATAGATAAATATTATGCTACCAAGCACTGTTTGAGGCCCTGTAGATACAAACTATGAAGAACGTGTTAGGGAGAAAGGCACAGAAACCAACAAATATGAATCACATAGTGTGCTAAGGGATAATAGAGATGTGCATAGGGGTTACAAAGTAAAGGTATCTAGGTTTAATGCTGGAAATGGTTTGAAATGAGCCAAATACCTTCTTGACTTTGTCAAAAGTGGAGGAATATTTTTAGATGATGATAGTACCTGAAATCAGCTAAGTAAAAAAGTGAGATTCGTGGTCACATCTTTTTTTATTGTAATAGGAAATAACAACCTACAACCATCTTGTAGAAATAAGCTATACCCTGTGTGCAAAGCCATTATATCTATTGATTAGGGAAAGCTTTCTGGACAAATTGATGCCTCATCTTAAATATCTAATCTAAAATACTGGTGAGAGTGTACAAGGGAGAAAAATGGACAAGGTTGGCTCCAGTCAAAAAGAAGAGTATGATTTTGGGAAATTGCAAGTTATTTAGTGTGGCTATAGTAAAGGTGCAAATTGGAGAGAAGCAAAAACCACAACAGTGAACAAATACAGGTCCTGAAGGGTCTCATGTGCTAGGCTATGGAATTTGGATGTCATTTTGGCCGCTATGTGGAAACAGTGTGTGAAAGCATAAGGGAGTGTGACTATGGTGCTCACGTAATACCAACTCAGTTGTTTGTTTCTAGTGTAATGTTAATGCTTTTTCTGTTTCTGTTAAAAAAAAGCTATAGTAATTTCATTTCCCTAATTTTCAGAAGGTCATATAGGTACATAGAATAGGTACATAGATCTTGTTGATATCTACACAATTCAACTAAATTTGTTATTAATAATAACAATGAAGCAGGTTACGTTATAGAATTAAATTCTCACACTTTTTTTCCTAAACATAATGCTTGTAAAAAAAAATTGGGATAGAGACACAGCCAGGTAAATCAGATGAACAGGACACATAGCGATAAGAACAGTGGAATACCACATATTGTCAAGAGATTAATTCATTTATGTTAATACTGAGCTATAACTTAGAGAAAATCATTACATATGGATGATTTCTGATTCCAAAAAAGAAAACCAAAATTATTTCTATAATTTTTGGACTATTTTAAGCATTAACTAAATATCACATTTATTGACAAATTGTAATGAAAATAGTAACTGATACGTTCATATTTTCTTCTTCTGTTAGTCCTTTGGGTTTAATTTCAAAACTCATTTTGACATCGTAAAAAGAATTATAACATAGAAAGTGTACTTAGACATAATCATCAGTCACACAAATGCAACCAATATTTGATTTAGGCACGTCAGTAGAAAAGCCATCCTGAATGTAGTGGAAAAGTAAATCATGTCATTGAGTTTTTCAAAATTTTGAATTAGTTATTTTAGTCATGGACAGCATAGGGTTATCAAAATATTCATTTATAAAAACATTATTCTGCTTGTTAAATACTATAGTCAAGCAACAGTGTAGAAATGCTGTACCCAAAATTCTGATTCTAGAAAGGGTAAGGAATCATGACATAAATGTTAAAGACAAAGGAAGATTTTTATTTCAAAAATAGTTCTAAATGTAAGCATCTCAAAGAGTATTAGCAAAGTTTGTTTACCTTGTATTCCTCTATGGTATTATTTTTAAAACGTCACTTTTCTGCTCTTTGTATTTACCAATAAAATTCATAAATCTTTTAAATATTACAGATTATATAATATCACTCTGCCACAAAAGCTAAAATTCTAAAAAATGATGAATTTTATTAAAAACAAAAGAGATGTTTACATACAAAAGACTAAATAA
The DNA here is from genome assembly GCA_028533085.1 of Varecia variegata. NCBI lineage: Eukaryota > Metazoa > Chordata > Mammalia > Primates > Lemuridae > Varecia > Varecia variegata. Next base: position 47,754,611 of record CM052441.1, read on the forward strand.
AGTACTAGAGCACTTAAAAATGTTAGTTATTTCATGTCCAGAGCTATAAATTTATATACAAAAGATATCATGTACCATCTGAAAGTGGCATTTTTCTCCACTCATCCTCATATTTATAAGAAATGAGGTAATTATTGCACTAGATATGTAGAATCGGAATGAGGCAACAAACTTTTCAAAGATAGAATACAAAAAACATTTATACAAATGACTAAATGTATTGAAATCCAAAGAAAAATTGTGATAGTCTCAATATTTTTGAGATTTATACATATTCTTATAAAGACTCTGGTACAAGAAAATAAAGAACTAATTAAAAATAATATTAAATGGTATAAAAGAAACCATAATATTTTTACACATTCATTAATGTGTAAAATTAACTGCAATTTCTCCAATGCAAGCTGAGATTTTTTTCAACTAGAAATTTGTTGGACTAAAGATATGCTAATAAAATTTTCCTTTACTTTCTAACATGAAACTGTTAACCAGTATTATATCTTAAAACCCTCTTTTTTATTTGCAAGGAAGTAGTTTTTTCTTTCATATTACAGATTCTAATTCTTGTTTCCGTCATTAACTATATCCCTCCATGAAACTAACTGGAAGGAACTTCAAACAATAAGTTTCTCTTTTCTCAGTGTGCATTAAGAGTAGAAATAGCCATTTGTCCTGGAAATGGCTACATTAAACATGTTACAATTAAATTAAAAGTCATAAAAGTGATCATGAGTCTTTTTGTGAAATGTAACATATTTTGCAAAGTATAATTTTTTAACATAATGAAGGATATAAGACAATCAATAGCCACAGTTCCAAGCATTACTCTTGGTTGGAAAGATCAAAAATCTTTTAATTTGTGTCTTATTAGAACAAAAATGGTTTTAAATTGTAAAAAAGTGACATTTACCTTTTCCAATTGAGCGTTTTTTTTGGATTTGTATAAAAACTCTCCCACTGCCACAAAAACTGAGAGCACTAAGCCGGCTGCCAGAACAATGAAGATGCCACCGATATTCTGAACCCCTAGGGCACTGGCCTCTTTGCTCTCCTCCTCTGGGCAACCATTGCCCCTCCACCACTTCTCCTTCATCATGTGCAGCTTGCCTTCCTCTTGCAGCTGAAGAATTGCTATGGTGATTTTGTCTCGATATGGAGAACCTAAGAAAGAAGAGGGTATGTTAACTATTGCACAGAACCCAGAATCTCATAATGAAAGGTTACCAAGATGAGAGGAGGGTAGAAGTTTCTCCAAATGCTCCAAAGGATGCCGATATTCATGTTCAGAGGAGAAAACCAACTGGAAAAAGACAAAGAATGGAAGTTTAACAAGATAAAGTGGATTAGCCTTTCTATTAATAGATTTTAAAGCATTAAATGAATTTGTTTTTAAGAAAGAAAAAGTCTCGTAAAATGCAGATTCAGCTCAGAGCATTGAAAAATAAGTAAAACAATAAGCAGAAATCCATAAAAGGAAATGGATAGAGTGCAAGATATTTAGTTCATATCTAGGAATCATTCCATACTGAAACCAGAGTACTGTTAAAGCAGTAATCTCTATTTTAAGAAAAATTGTGAAAAAATAGTGTTTCCCAAGAGTAAATGCAGTAATTTAAGGCAATCATGATTAATAAGCTATATTTGATGGTACCTAATACTTTGCTGGTAATAGACAGTCACTCATATTTATTATTTGATGTGAATAAAAATCACATGTTGTATAGACTTAGATAATTCAAAAATCATTATACCTATATTATTTATAAATTGAGGGCCCTATGGTCTGACAGTGTAAGTCTTTTTGGTTATTTTTTTATCATTTTGTGCTTTGGAGGGAAATGTTCTTGTCGGTGGTGGCAACAATATAAATGAAATTTTATATTTATGCTGATAGGGATAGATACTCATGTGCATTGGATCTTACATGATAAGTAACATCTTTGCTAATTCGTTGCCCAGAAACATAGAAAAATATTGAAATGCATGCAACTTCCAAGATCTGTCTCGAGGGATTGGTCTTATTGCTTTCTACCACCTAGATATAGCCTGCTTCTAAAGTCTAATGATCTTCCTAAGACCTTACACCACACATTCCATTTTGGTGTACAAATTCCCTCACACTATTTTCCTGCTTGCAGAAAAATACGAAACATTTCAGCTTTTATTCAATGTTGCTCATTATTTTGTTTTGATTTAAATATATCTGTATCTATGCACCTCTTTTAGCAAACATAGGCAAGGTAGAGGTAGAAAAACAAGGAGAATCATAGGAAGTAAGTAGCCTGTTGAAAAGTTGGAGAAGTCAACATCTACCAAACCCAACTAGAGAGCGGTTTCCTTTATCTTTTCAGAAGTTGTAGAAGTATATGGCTTCTATACATTTTCCATAGTTTTCCTAAAAAGGGGCATTATCTATTCCTATAATTAGAACTCAAATATTTTATATTTATTATGCGGTAATTCCTAAGTACACTAGGGGAATTTCTACTTCTCAGTTTCTTCCTTGTGCTCTCTTTTAACTACTACTCTAATGCCAATGCTTGGTGTAAATTCTGCACCTAGTCACTTCAGATCTCAATATAGTAACCCAGCCTAAACTAAATACTTTCTATCTTGATCACTCATTCACTGGACACTCAACATAAGTACCTAATATTATACGTCTAGATGTGATCTATTTTCCTAAGTAGAGTACAAGCTCTTTCAAATAGAGGATACTTACCTATCTGCCTATCTGTCTGCTTATGCATCTATCCATCCACCCACCTATCCATCTGAATCCAATCTGAAATTGATCTGAATTTTCGATCATTTTTTCACATAATAGGCTCTCAACAAATGTTTGCATATTCTGAGGAACATAATATCTGACTGAAGGCATTTTTATCATAATGTAAGAGCAACACCTGGTGCTTTGGATCTCTATGATATGTAATAAAACACCATAAACTAAGACCATCTTGTCTGGCTATTCAGTGTTTATTAATTTACTACATCTAGCCTAGAACCCCTTGCAAAATCACTTTTATTCTGAATAACAATTCTGATCAAACACTTATTTTCCATGCAAAATAAATATTTAATTGAGAGGGGAAAAATCCCATTTTAAGCAGAATGGTAGTTTATCAAATATGTCTTTCAACTAGAAACATAGTATCTGATATATATCTTGTGCTGATAGTCCTTATAAAAATGTCCACACCTGGCTAACATAAAAATGTAGTTTCTTTTCTGGAAGTATAATTATAGGTAAGATTTTTGAAGGGTGGTCACCTAGAAAGTTTCTTTCAAATGTAGAAAATTCTTAATCCAGTATTTTGTGTCAGTTCATTTCTCATTCTGAGCACTATCAAAAGAATATTATTTTATTGCCAACTCACCGTACTCACTGAACTGCATTGGGATGTTTATTCTACTATCTTCAAACACAATATTCTCCATTACATTCTGGAGAACAAAACAAGACACAGACAACAGAAACCTACTTTTCCAAAAATTATGAACACCTCTTGACTTCTTGTTACCTGAGCTTCCTCTTTCCAGCATAGATTCTGAATATAAAATTTTCCCGTTGCTACTAAACCTCAGTACATTTGTTTTCCTGAACATAATTTCAGGAGTACAATTTATATTTTGTTTGAATCAAACCTACAAAGTTAATATACTTCATTTTGAAGTTTTAATATGATGAAATGATATAGGAAATATAATCAATGATGGTAAGTCATTGATATGTTTACTTTGCCATTCTGTCATTTTTAAAAAGAACAATAATTCAACAAGGAATTATTACTTCTTTTTTTTTTTTTTTTTTTTTTTGAGACAGAGTCTTGCTTGTTGCCCAGGCTAGAGTGCCATGGTGTCAGCCTAGCTCACAGCAACCTCAAACTCCTGGGCTCAAGCGATCCTCCTGCCTCAGCCTCCCAAGTAGCTGGGATTACAGGCATGTGCCACCATGTTCGGCTAATTTTTTCTATATATTTTTAGTTGTCCAGATCATTTCTTTCTATTTTTTTAGTAGAGACAGGGTCTTGCTCTTGCTCAGGCTGGTTTTGAACTCCTGAGCTCAAAGGATCCACCCGCCTCAGCCTCCCAAAGTGCTAGGATTACAGGCATGAGCCACCGCGCCCAGCCTACTTCTTTGATATATAACTTGATGCTCCTTAAGAAGCATTTCTACACAGATGCTAGTTAAAATAAAATGTGGACTGAAATTTTATTTAGTTGAAAAATCGCAAGGACATAATCATATCAAAAAACAAAAGTATTTTTCATCCTCCTTGTGACATGAACAGCCATGCACTTAGCTCTAATAAAGTGAATCATCATTAATTAGATAGATAGAGCCCAACTCCAGCCTCAATCCATATGCTGGTAAGCAAAGAACTGATGGCATTGAATGTCAACTGTGAGAAGCTGAGAATTCACACTGTAAGGTTGCCGCCCAGAAAGAAGTGCATTTTTAAGAAGTCTCCAAGTTTGATTAGAAAACAACTGAGAAAATTATAAATGTGTCTGTTATAACATATATTATTGCAACTAAAAGGCAATCCTTAAATGCCTATGGAGGCAGACAAATAACCATAAGTGAATGAAGCAAAGTAGACAAAAATATTTGGAAAACTACAACATCCAAAGTAGATAAATGCCTTTAGTTTCAGTTTTATTAAAACCCTGTAAGAATTTCAACATCAGGTGGCCATATATTTTAAAATTCTCTACATTTAACATGTGGACAAATTGGCCAGGCACAGTGGTCACACCTGTGATCCCAGAGCTTTGGGAGGCCAAGGTGAGATCACTTGAGGCCAGTAGCTAGAGACCAGCCTGGACAACTTAGCAAGACCTGTCTCTACAAAAATTTTAAAAATTAGCTGGGTGCAGTGGCCCATACTTGTAGTGTCAGCTACTGTGGAAGCTGAGGCAGGAGGATGGTGTAAGCCCAGGAGTTAGAGGTTACAGTGAGCAACCACACCACTGCACTGTAGTCTGGGCTATAGAGCAAGATGCTGTCTCTTAAAAAAATTAATTAAGCAAGTAAATCCCTTTAAAAAACATTTAAGATAAGCCAAATACTTATTAAATCCGAATTTGGCTTTTTCATCTTCACTATGAAATTTCTTATCTTTGTTTCTTTTTATATTCTTGTTCTCAGTGAGACTTTCTTTGGTTATTTAAACATATTATTCATATTGACAGTAAGGAACTATTATTTTTTTAAATGCTCTTTTACAAGTTGCCAAAAGATTTCATTTACCAAAGTAAAAAAGTTCTAGCTTGCATAAGAAGAAAGAAGAGAGAGAGGAAGTAAGTAAAAAAGAAAAAAGTAGCACATCGATTTATTATTAATATTAATACATAGTGAAACTTCTTAATATGTCAGCTAAGACTTGAAGCTCTAAATGAATTTTGAAAGAAGATCTCAAAGAAGGTATAGAGGCAGTTTCAAGTGACATACAGTGACAGTGTATGGATGGACATATAACTGCAAATGCACCTCTTCATAACTTACACATTATGAAACCATAGCTCAAGTTGCATTTTTTTGTAGACTCTTTCTCATCTACTGCTCCAAATGCCTCATGAAGCATCATCTCATAAGAATTCACATCACACTTCAAATGAAACACATCTCCACAACTAGCTTTCAAGTCTCTTTGCAAGATAATTTGGGGGGACAAGAATCATAAAAATTATTTAAATATATTTGCATGCCAAAATTAATGAAACCGTTTTTTGAAAAAAATATAAAAGTACATATCTTTTGGTCTTTCCAATAGCACCCAAAACCTTAAACATTTTGTTAAAAGTCTAAGGGGCTCACTGGGTATTGCTATGGTTGATAATAACAAATCCTCTCCAGCCACTTCACAAAGGACATGAGTTTCTTTTATGTTATATTTCTTAGTTATTCAGATATCATGATTATATTATGTGCTAAGTATGACCTAGTATTAAGTATCAGCCTGATACTAGTTGCTTCCTGTAGTCTGAGAAGATTTTTTTGAAGTAGAATACTAATAATATTACATTTCTTCTAGCTTGTCATTACTCCAAGATGGTGTGCAAGTCTTGTGGGTATATGATTATACCATAATATTTAAGCATATAACATTCCAGGGACTTGCCTCAAATAACTTCAATAATACCTTAATTATTCCTCTTCTTTGAAAAAGTTTAACTTGATAAATGTTTTTAAGCCATACATACACCTAAAAACTTGAATGTCTTTAATGTTGACTTAAGACCAGACTAGACTACCTGTCAGTGGTAGGTAAGCAGCGATCCATCCTTCACCTATTTCATTCAGCATTAGCACAGTGCTTATCACATAGTAAGCATTCAGCAAATGTTTTTTGAATGAAATTATGAATTCAAAAAATGATCAATTATAATATAGATAAAATATATCACGTTAGAATTTCAGTATTGGACAAACAGAATTATTTCAGACTTCTAGTATTGACCACCTGAAATAAGTTAAAGTGAAGTGGACTGAAGTTAGAATCACCAACTTTCATAATTAGGTAACAGTTCCACCGGCAATGTTAAGTTTTATGAAATGGCGCCCTATTTTCTACACTGAGAAGAGTACTGGGTGCCCTAAAGGCATAAGAAATGTATGCTTTTAGAGATCTAGCTCTTCTTGCCATTCTTTCTATGATCAAATCTACTAAAAGGGTTGGAATCACACCACGTTCTCTTAGAAACTTTTTGTCAGTCGTAGTAAGTTTTATAATCTTTTAGGACACTTTCTCTCCCATATTTGTTTTTAAGAAGTGCTAAGAAAAATTTTATATTTAAATTTCAGATTAAAAGTTGTATTGCTATATTTCAGTTTTATGTTTTATTTAGTCAATAGTACTGTTACAAAATGTCATAATACCTATGTTCTTTTCGATAAAACTTATCTTTTTATAATTTAAAAAATAATTACTGTGATTACTTCATTAATATTTATTTACCCCGTAGGCTATACATTGAGTGAGGACAGAAGTAGTGTCTGTTTTGTTAGTATAATACCTGGCATGAAATAAGCACACAATGTTTATTGAATGAATGTGTGCATAAATAAAGTAACATAATAATTAACTAAACATGTGTCATATATGCTTACAGTTTTATCTTCATTGATTTGAAATCTTTTTTTAATTTCAAAATATTAAGGGGGTACAAATATTTTAGGTTACATGGCTCACTTTTGTACTGCTTGAGTCCCAGCTAAAGGTGTGCCCATCACCCATATAGTGTCCATAGTACCCATTAGGTAGGATTTTGCCACTTCTCTCCTCCTTCTTCCCTCTGGATGATTTCCGCTGAATTTTACTTCCCTCCGTGCACATGTGTGCCCATCAGTTAGTTACGATTTAATAGTAAGTATATATGGTGTTTGTTTTCCCATTCTTGAGACACTTTACTTAAGAGAATAGTCTTCATTTCCATCCAGATTATTGCAAAAGGTGTTAATTGATCTTTTTATGGCTGAGTAGTACTCCATGGTATACATATACCGTATTTTATTAATCCATTCATGAACTGATGGACACGGGTTGATTCCATATCTTTGCAATTGTGAATTGTGCTGCAATAAACATTCAAGTGCAGATATCTTTTTAATCAAGTCTTTTTTTCCTTTGGGTAAATACCCAATAGTAGGATTGCTAGAATGAATGGTAGTTCTACTTTTAGTTCTTTGAGGAATCCCCATACTGTTTTTCATAGAGTTGTACTAATTTGCAGTCCTACCAACAGTGTATAAGCATTCCTTTCTCTGCATCCACACCAGCATCAATTGTATCTGGGCTTCTTGATAAATGCCATTGTAAGGTGATGTCTCATTGTGGTTTTAATTTGCAATTCCATGATGATTAGTGACATTGAGCATTTTTTCAAATGTTTATTGGCCATTTTTCTTCTTTTGAGAAGCTTCTGTTCATGTCTTTTGCCCACTTTTTAATAGGGTTGTTTGCTTTTTCTTGCTGATTTGCTTGAGTTTGCTGTAAATTCTGGTTATTAGCCCTTTATTGGATGTGTAGCTTGCAAATATTCTCTCCTATTCTGTAGGTTGTCTATTTGCTATGTTGATTGTTTCCTTAGCTGTGCAGAAGCTTGAACTTATAGATACAGAGAGTAGAATGATGGTTAAAAGGCTGAGAGGGGGAAAAATGGGGAGATCATAGTTAAAGGGTACAATAGCTCAGATGGGAAGAATACGTTTTTTTGACACCTATTGCACAGCATGGTGAGTATAGTTAATGATAGTGTATTGTACATTTCAAAATTGCTAACAGAGTAACTTTCAAATGTTCTCACCACAAAAAATGATAAGTATTTGAGGTGATGAATATGCTAATTAGCTTGATATAATTATTCCACATTGTATTCATAAATTATAACATCACTTTATAAATATATATAATTTAATTTTTTCTAATTTACAATAATTTTTTAAATGTAAACACATCCTACTTGAAGGAATTTGCAAATACTGAGTATTTATAAACACTCAGGAAAATATTCAGGTATGTAATATCACAAAGGGAGATTTTATATGAAACACATAAAATGTACAAATAAAAAGTTTGAATTAGAGTATGTGTTTTAGACAGTCACCTTTTATTCATTTGCTGGAATAAAAAAAAGAAAATGAAGGGTAAATGTTATCAGACTATAATTAAACAACCAACTATTTTCACTGGTTCTGACATATTTCATACATATTAGTTAAAAGCGATTGGCAAAGTAGATCTGTTCCTATATTTTTGTGCATTAAATAATAAAACTCATGCCAAGTATAAAAATGTAAATAATTTTATCCTATAAACCCCGTCTTATGATTTTTGTCATCTACACAATAATCATTTGAATAGTGGTAAAAATAAATATGTCAGGAATAATTTCTTGACCATATTTTTGTCCCAAATCTAATATCAAATCTTTATGAATGAATTATAAAAGTTGGATCATTTTAAATAAAATTATTATCCTAATTAATCATTAAAAACTCCAAAATTAAAAGAGAGAATAATTGTTTTCAAGAAAGTGAAATACCTGTCCTTTAAGGTAGAGCTCAATCCCATTTCCAATTTTGCCTGTCTGCTTTAGGCTTCACTGAACTCCACCTCTCTGAGTCTCTACACTATATAACAGACCATTTGTTTATGTTCAGTATTGTAGTTTCTCTATTTTGTGTTAAATTTGTTTTCCCATATCCATCTGCTAATATTTATACTTTTATGTTTATTATTTTATACAGGTTGAAGAATAATAAAATTCTATAGATTAACCAAATGTAAAGGAAGTATATGTGTATGTGTGTGTGTGTGTGTATGTGTGTGTGTGTGTGTGTGTGTGTGTGTGTATATATATATATATATATATATATATATTTAGAGATGATTCTTCTCCCAATACATCTTGGGTTTTGTTTCCTAAACACTCAAGACATGTTTGGAGAAGTAAAATCATTTTACTTGTTTAGATAATGCCCCACAATAGGAATTGCCTCAACTTTATAAAGTAGATGTCAATCTCTTTTCACAAAATGCTGGTTACCTAACTATAATATACTGATTGGCTGAATGATAAAACCCTAGATAGATTCCATTAGGAAAAGGTTTTTAATTGTTAATCAATTAAAAATTTTAACAATTAAAAACCATATTAACACCTTGTTTTATCTACAATATATTCACTATTTCTGAATACATAGAGAATAGACAGTTTTAGAAAGTTACAAATAACTTAAAGACCACTAATACATTCTTTCAATCATTATGGAATATTTCTTCAAAACACTCCTTTAAAATTCTTTATGGTAGATATGTTCTGATCCAAATACTATACATATAATATGCTCAATCTTTATCATAATCCAATTATGTAAATATGGTTATGCTTATTTATAGATGAGAATACTCAGTCTCAAAGAGGCTAAGTAACTTCATCTAGTACATCTATGACAACCTGGTATAACAGGGATTTACTCACAAATCATCTATGAAAGCCACATACTATGTGCAGCATCCTAAGAATATGCCTGTCACATGGGGGCCAGCAAATGCAAGGGATTTGTCTTTGCGTTTCAGTACTTAGATATTTCACCCCTGTGCTTTGACTACTTTTTTTCTAATAAGAGTGATTCATTGATCTTACCCAGCTCTGCTAACTCAAGTATGATTGTCTGATATAATTAGTCTATGGCTAACTAATCTAAAATTTAATTTGAATCAATGGTCTTGGAGTAATCAACACAAAACACTAAATGAATTAAATGATCTAATCTTTGTATATAAAATCTATCAGAAGTAACTCTGTTTTTAAAATAATTATCCATCTCTGCATAGTTTGGGTACAATTCGGTCACCATTTATGATATTAATGATGGCTGTTCACAATGGTGCACACAATTCATCAAATTCGCTCTTGAAGCTTTCTAGATTCTAGCATGCAGAGACTGTTGAGGATGTCTGGGGAGCAGGCATAGCTTGCTGAGATGCTCATCTGTTTTTAGTGATGACATGTAATCTAGACTTTAACAAATATGCCAAGAATGTACAGCTCCTACAGGTGTAATTTGACTTTTTTTGTTTAATTCAGTTTGTGCAAATTATTACATCTAGATTTAGCCTTGCAAAATCACTTTACTAACATTGAAATTGTGCTGCTTATGCAAAGAAAAAAATAGAATACACTTTAATGGAAGGGTTGACCTACAGAAAGATGAATAATTTGCATCAATTTTTGTGCATTATGTTAAACTAATGAAGACAAATGCATTCATTTATTTCAGTAAAGCTGAAAAACTGAAGGCCAGCAATTTTATGCATCTATAATGATGAATATTACAGTGCTTATTATATGATGAATTGTGAATTTTAGAAGTGGATGGTGAGCAAAACAGGGAAAAAACATGCTTCTAATACTGATTTCTATTTCTATAAGCACTGGCATCTGCCTCAAACAAACACCATGCCTTCTCTGGTACCAATTCTACATCTCTTTACTTCATCAAATAATAAGAAATTTTAAGAAACACAGAGAATCTCATGCATTTAGCACTAGAAAATAGAAGTGAATAAAAGAAATTTCATATTGTTCATATGTCAAAGTGGTGCTTCTACAATAAAAAGTCAATAATACAATACATTGTTACATTTTTTACTTTAGATTGATTATGGGTAATGATGCAATAATGAGATAAAAGTTGTTTGGAAATTATTAATAGGACTACTGCTATTTGATATTCATTATATAAAATTGTTTTAAAACATTAACTTATAAAGGTAACATTACATTCAATTATTAAATAAGAGTGTAATATAATTAAATTAGTAAATATATAGATATAAAATGTATATAACAGTGTGTGTGGCAAAATTATCTTCAAATTTAATTTTAATATTAAAGGGCATTGTAAATATATCTACTTCATCCTTACATTCTTCATGTATAGCACATATTTCAGTAATTTTACAAATTACTGAATTTACAAATTTACAAATTTGTAAAATATGTATTTGTAAAATATATATATATAAATATATTTTACAAATATTATATAACTAATTTATTTTGGATTTTGTCCACAGAAATAATTACTCACTGGCTGTGAAATAATTATACACTACTTGGAATTTACTATTGATTTAATCCCGTAAGTAAAATGGGAACAGCTGAGATTACAGCACATTCAATTGACAATATGCACAGATGAGCACAATTCCCTTTATTCCCTTCTCAGCTGCCACATACATCACATATGTTATTAAAGTCATGAGAGAATTGACAAATGAAAGAAAAGTGCCACTAGCTCATTGCTGAAAATAGAAATAGTTTTAATGAGACCCTTCAGTCATTTTATAATATTTCTACCAAATTGAATAAAGCAAAGCAAAATAACGCCAACTGGCCCTAATGGATGTTTTTTATGGACTGCTGCTTTCCCACCAGCTCATGAACTGCTGAGTCTGCCTAGTCCTCAAAGTGCAATAGGCACTCAACGTTTGAAAACAAGAAGCCAAGGAAGCTTTTAGTATGGGCAGTCAGGAGAGAGGCAATGCTGCCAAAAACGCCATTAAGAAGAAATGCTCTCGGTTCAGATAAATAGATTTTCACCTATAGTGAATTAAGAGAGAAAACTGCAACTGCTCACACACTTTAAACATTCCTTAATGAAACTGCTATGATTTGCTTTATGCTTTTACCTCACCCAGAACTTTTTAAAAAAATAAAATAAAAATAACTATTTTGAATGAAATAGGAAGCTCAGTTGACTTACTATGACTAAGGACATCTACAACTTCAAAAATCTACCATACAGTAAATGCAACATTAAAATAACATTGCTGCAATGGGGAAAACTATGAAAGGATTTAGTGTCACCCCAGATTTAATTAAACTAGCTTAAGCTTATTTAGCATTTGCCTTCACATCATTGTTGATTGCTCCACTAAGGTATTTTTTTGTGTAAACAGAGCTTCTCTAATTAAATAGCTTATATCTGAATCATTCAGAGATCGCATAACACACTTAGGGCAGTAATCATCACACTCAGAGTGATGAATGGTGAGGGCGAGACCCTAGATGAATCCCACAGAAGGAGGTATGACAGGCTAAGAAGAGGAATGCATTTTTTACAAAAAAGAGGGATATTTACAATTTTTAAAATTTGTTTCTGATTTCCCACTACGAAAGAGTCGTGGTATTTTCTGTTTTAATCTCCTCACCAAAGCACATATGCTTCCATGACAATATCTCAAAATGTGAGCAACAATAAAAGCAATGAAAAGGAAGTTCCTCTACTTGATGACACACAGAATATTGGTAAATATGAAATTTTTACTATGGATTATAGCTCTTGAAGATATAAATGCAAAATACTAGGGATTTTCTGGAACTGATCTAAATTTTCCAGAACCTGAGCCCATATTGTTCTGTTTTGAATATATTTATTTCATTAGCTTTTCCTGAGAAAAGAGCAAGAGCCTCAAATGATACTTTACATACCCAAATGAACTCTTTTTTTGGTTTATGATTAAATAAAATTTTAAAACTAAGTAAATATAATGCATCACTTATAATCTTCTATATGCTTGGGCAATGATAATATAGAAGGCAGATGCTAATTAAACAGTTGAGAAATGCAGATTATAATACTGGTTGAAAAGTCTATAAAAAGTCAGAATCTCATTCAAGTACTGGATTGTGTGTCTTTTTTTATTAATGACAAAATAAATATAAGTAATTCATGAAGCCATATTCCTACCAGAGGTATGAAATACCAAATCATAAATTACTACCTAGAACCTTTTTCTCTGAAGTAAAGTGTCTCGGAATGATGTGTGCAATGTCTTTTATATATATCCTACCACTTTGATAAAGTTATACGAGAGAGTTAAAAATCATAATGCACTGTCTCTCAAAGCCATTTTGATTTTATGTTATGTTTTGAATGAATATGATTGTATTCACTAAAGTTAAGAATTTAATATTCTCAAATTAAAGAGAAGAAAACAAGCTATATGAAAAAATAAACAAAAAATATATTGCAATGTCTGTAAGAGAATGATTTGAATATTCATTCCTTTGAACTTAAAATATTGTGTTCAAATCTGTTTTATTCAGAATTAGGCTTAAAACAAAATATATATTAAAGGTATGTAATGCTTTATTTAGAAATAATGAGACTTTTTAATACATTTAAATTCAATATATTTGACAATGAAAATAAAGTAGGATGGGTTAAAATATTTTATGTCAAAATATTAATTTGACCTTTGAATTTTTATTAATATGTACTGAAAATTTTATACTGAAATTCCTCATGAAAGTTTGAAACTTACTGAGCTGTTCCTTAATTTTTTTAAAATTTATTTTAATGAAAACACTAATATACTACATATTACACCACCCTAATCTACACACTACAAAAAATGATTCCACCAAGCAATATAATCCAAGTCAACTTCTATAAATTTCTCATACAAGTACCCTTGCCAACATCAATGAATATTTTCCCTAATAACTCAGCATTCTTCAGAAGGCCAAGTGTTGATCTGATCAGCCAAGAGTTAAACAGATAAAAAGGGAAAAAACATCTACATCTTCAGGCTTATAGTTTAAATTTATTTTATTGTCCTATCTTATCTATAAGGTAAGCTTAAAATTAGAAATGTTCTACCTAGCATTTTCCCCAATTTAAAAAGTTAAATTAAGTAAAATTGGTTTCCCTGATCATCACCTAAGTGCACATTTGGGAATAATAGCAATTGTGTATCGGACAGAGGTGGGGGGTGGGGGAGGGGATGGGTGTATACCTACATGATGAGTGCAATGTGCACTGTCTGGGGAATGGACACACTTGAAGCTCAGACTCGGGGGGATGGGAGGGGCATGGGCAATATATCTAACCAGAACTTTTGTACCCCCATAATAACCTGAAATTTAAAAAAAAAGTTAAAATACTGTTTATGAATCTATCAATAGTTTAAATGGCCTTAGATTTTTTTATTGATAATTGACACATAATTATAAATACTTATGGGGCACAGAGCTATGTTTCAATGCATGTACACATTGTATAATGATCACATCAGGGTAATTAGCATATCCATCACTTTTAACATTTATCATTTTTTGTGGTAATAAACTAAAAATCTTCTAGCTATCTTGAAATATTGTTATTAGCTATATTCATCCTACTGCATAATCATGTGTATTAGTAAAATTAATCAACACCTTCTAACAGTGTCAGGGATAAGGAGGAATTAAAATTACTCATTGTATGATTTCAAAAACTATAACAGAGAAGGTCCTTGGAACTGATTCAACTATTATCTTTCTTTCTTTTTTAAATAGTTTTCACATCTGAAACATCACAGTGAGTTTTTGAGACTTGTATAACGTACTATATTGATTTATTTTTCGCAATCATTTCCTAAGGGCAAGACAGTATGGCAGAGACAGTCCTGATACATTGGTATATTGGATTCACAAAACAAGCAAGAAAACAATTGAAAACTCAAGTTTTGCTTACTCTAGTTTTCTAACATTAGTCAGCAATGTTCTCTAAGAGAATATTGGAGTTGCCTAATATATTCAATAGTTGAAACTTCAAAAACACAACATAAAGTTATCAAAGAGTAACCTGATATAAATCCACAAAAGGAAAGGGATGGACATGAGATAACTTCCTCCTTTTTTTAAGGAAACATAATTTGGATAAAATTTTTCACAAATTTTGTTAACTTTAAAAAACAAATAGAAGATTTGGGGGAACAAACTCAAGGTTCAGATTACATATTCGGTACAAGCCAAAATTGTTTACTTTAGTCATTTTGATATTATGAGTACTATTATGTAACTCTCCATAATAAATAAAAATATTTGTGACATATGCCAATGTTCTCATACATCTTCCTTAAATCTTATGCAATTCTTACTGCCATGGATTACTCAGATGTATTTAATGAGGTCATCACATTTAATAATGTAGTATGCCATGCTCATCACTACTTCTAAAAGTGATTTGTTTTCTCTGTTTATAAATCTTGGTGCACCATCATATTTTCCAGATACAGAAATCATTTGTTCAACAAATAGTAATTGAGTGTCCATGGGGTACCATCTCTGTTGTTGTGTGGCTTATAATAATGAGAGACAACAGCAAAAGAGAGACAAACAATCTTTTCCCTCATCCATATAACACAAACTAGCAGAGGATGGCAGTGATATACAAGATTCCAATTCTTTCAGAAACAACACTGAGTGGGGTAGGGGAGGATGATGAAAAATTAGTTAATGGGTACAATATATGTTATTTAGGTGATGGGTATCCTAAAAGCCTTGACTTTGATCACTACACAATCTATGTATGTAACAAAATTGCACAGATACCCCATAAGTTTGTAACTTTGAGAATTTAAGGATAAAGAAAAAAATCAAAAGTGGCTTCCATCCAAGGTTTAGGTGACCACCATACTTGGCAGATAGAGACAGCACTGTGGGATTTTAAAAATTTCATCCAGGGACTGTGTGTGTGTGTGCACGTGTATGTGTGTGTTTCTGGTAATAATAATTAATGAATAAACTCAAAAAAGTATGTAAATGGCTAAAAACTGAGATAAAAAGGAAAAGCCTATTTTTCAAAAGCTAAATTAAAAATAGAAATATTAAAATTAAATATTTATGTTGAAAAAAAAACAAAAAAGAAAAGCGTTCCTGATGGTTTGTGTACTGACATTAGTGCTATTAGTGATATGTTATTCTCCAAACATGTCAAGCTACATAAATTGCTGTGCCTAGTGCAAATTCAAGTATGGAGCCCTTTGTTCAAAAAACAAGAAACTTTACTGTTAAAGTACTAAAATAGCAACATGTATTTTCTTTTTTGTCCCTCCTCTTTTTCTTGACATGTCATGGATTTTTTTAATATGCCATTTATTGCTCTAAGAAAAAAATAAAATTTCAAATTTAAAAAAAAAATGAAAAAAGAATAATAATAACTAAAACATTAAGACAAAACAAACACTGAAATATTTGTTTATTTACTTTAGCTCTTCCTAAATGATATACTATAGGGCAATGAGTTCCTAAAAAATCACTGCTTCCACCTCTCAGAACTACGTTAAGAGTGTGCCTGATTTTTAAAACGTGTTCTAAGACATCAGCTAACCATATTTCTCCATGTAGTTTCTAGCCCCATTTAGACCAAGCTCTGGGAATATGTCAAGCACATTTGCCAAATTATTATAGGTTTAGCATTTAAATGGAACTCAGTGCCACCCTCTTATTTTACTAGTTTAAAAAAAGAAACCTAGAGCCCATAAATTTCAAATGACTTGTCCAAGAACATAGTAAGTGGTAAGGATAAGTCCAGAATATCAATGTGTAGCTGATACATGATGATATTAACATATTATCAGTCTCTATCTTAAGAATATATAATTTTTCACCAAAAGAGTATCTTTCAAAAATTATTAAAGAAGTTGTGCATTACAAATTCCAAATAAGTGGTGCAATAACTCATGAAGTTTCTGGTTTCAGTATGTAATTCTTACTAAGGGAGAGAGCCATATCTGACCTAACTAGCAAGAATGCCAAGATTGGAGCACCCCATCAACACACAACTAGGGCAATAAACCTAAGCCTTACTGGGGATATAATTTAAAACATTTTGACAAAAATATGTTTCTCAAAACTATAACTGTTAAAACTTAATCATTTTAATATATGCATCATATATTAAAACTAATTGTCAAACTTTTGAATGTATAAATAATATAGGCATGACAAGGACCAGGATTTGGTAGGTCTTTTCCTGGTGCAGGCAATAAAGGGGGTACATTTTCTGTGGAGAATTTAAAAACAAAATAGCATCAATTATCACATCAAAGATAAAATATTCCTCATTCAAAAATATCTTTTGTTGGTCTGAGTTCTAAATAATATTGTTCATATTTAACAACCCAGCCCTTATTGACTTTCAAATTAGCATATATTTGTCTTTTATCCTTTAACAAATGCTGTATTATACTGGAAAATTAAATTGGAGAATTCCCATTATACTGCTGACCCCCCCCACTCCCCACAGTTCACGTAGGCTCAGTTACACTTGCCATTTTTGTCAATAAGGACTCAAGTTTTGTTTTTTCATTCCTACAATGACTGTGCAATCATTCCTTAATCTGAATCTACTGTGTAAGTGCAGTAATATATAGTATCGCAGAAATTATTGTCTCAAAATTTTCTCAAAGCCAATTCAAGATATTTTAAACCATAATTAATTTCAGATGATTTTATCAAATACAATAGAATTTAATGTTAACATTTTTGGTGAAGTTGTTATGGTAGAAAATCCCTGGACTTCTTAGGCATTTGAAAGTTGTCAGAAATTATCCCAAAGAACCAAAGACATGTATATTATTGTAAATTCTGGAATTTATTATGAAATAAAATTTTTATGCATCTGTGGTCAACTTTCTAATATTATATATCTGTTAGTTCCTTTGAAAGAAATTCTTCAAAATTAATAGGAAATAATCAATGGAGCAAACAGACAACTTACAGAATGGGAGAAAATATTCACAAACTATATATCCGATAAAGGGCTAATCTCCAGAATCTACAAAGAACTCAAACAAATCATCAAGAAAACAACAAACAACCCCATTAAAAAGTGGGCAAAAGACATGAACAGAAGTTTTTCAAAAGAAGTTAGACAAATGGCCAACAAACATATGAAAAAAATGCTCAATGCCACTAATCATCAGGGAAATACAAATTGAAACAGTAGTGAGATATCACCTTACCCCTGTTACAGTGGCTTTTATTAAAAAATCCCAAAACAATAGATGCTGGAGTAGACGCAGAGAGAAAGGAACAAATGCTTGTACACTGTTGGTGGGACTACAAATTAGTACAACTTCCATGGAAAACAGTATGGAAATTTCTCAAAGAACTAAAAGTAGACCTACCATTTAATCCAGCAATCCCACTACTGAGTATTTACCCAAAGGAAAATAAGTCATTTTATCAAAAAGACACCGGCACTCGAATGTTTATTGCAGCACAAATCACAATTGCAAAGATGTGAAATCAACCCAAGTGGGTTGATCAGTTCATCAATTCATGAGTGGATTAACAAAATGTAATATATGTATACCATGGAGTATTACTCAACCATAAAAAGGATGAATTAATGCATTTTGCAGCAATTTGTATAGAACTGAAGACCATTATCCTAAGTGAAGTATCTCAATAATGGAAAAACAAATAGCACATGTACTCTCTAATAAATTGGAACTAACCAAGGACCACACATGTGCATAGAGGGAAGTAAAAGTCATTGGAAATCAAGCAGAGGGAAGGGGAAAGAGGAGGGGCAAAAACCCATCTAACGGGTTCAATGAACACTATCTGGATGATGGGCATCCTTATAGCCCTGATTCAAGCATGGCAAAAGCTATCCATGTAACAAAAACATTTGTACCCCCTTAATATTTGGAAATAAAAAAAGAAAGAAAAGATGTAGTATACACTATCTCAAAGATATGTTTTTTAAAGATGAAAATAAAAGTGATTAATTAAAAAAATAAAGGTTCTATGGCTAGAAAAACAAATGACAGGGAATATAGGTAATTATATATATATATAATAATAATCAACCAAAATCTGTCTTTTAATAGCCTAGCATTTTGGTTCTCCTGTTTTTACTAACATACAAAGAAATAAAACAAAGGGGAAAGTGTCCATATGGAAAAAAATTAATAAAATTGAGTGAAGATAAATTGATAAATCTGACTAAAATCCCTATTAATAAATAACTATTTATTCCTCTTCCTCTTATTATTCTCCCTTTCTTCCTCCCTCTCCCTTTTCCCTCTCCTCTCCTCCCCCTCCTACTTCCTTCTTTCTCCCTTCTTTTCTACCTTCACATCTTAATATTGACTAACTCCACTGCCTCCCTATTAAAATAGCCCTGTGATTACATTGGAACCATATGGTTAATACTGGATAATTCCTTCATCACAAGATCCTTAATCACATTTGCAAAGTACCTTTTGCTATGTAAGGTAACATATTCGAAGGTTCTGGAGATTAGGACATGGAAATCTTTATTCTGTCCACCACATGTACTCATATACTGTAATAGTTTGTATTTATTTATTTTTGGCACGAATATATACTTATTGATACATGTTTGCACATATATATAATCAAAATTTTCATTGATTTTTTTCTGGAAATTATTATGCTTTATTTCATTTCATTATTTTGACTGAAAATAATTTTGTCATATGGAAGAAGGGGAATATTAAAGATAATAAACCCTGGGTGTTAAATGTTAGATTATGTTAGATATATCATAGATAAAAAGTCTGTTATTAATATCTTCCTTTAAATGAAACAATTAAAATAATGTTCATCGGAATCAATTGTGCCTCACTCTTTTAGTTAACTCTCTAAGTCAAATACTATATATAAAAGCCACAAATTAAAAAAACTAAATTGCTACAAAAACCTCATTGTATTCATAAAACATTTTTTTAAATGTAAAATTGAGAAGAGAAGGCTGTGAATTTTTCAACACCGATACAGTAAAAATATCTACTGACCATTTTGATAGATATTAATATTATTTTTTATTTATTCACTTAGAAGCATAGGTCCAAATTGTTCGCCTGCATTTATACAGTAACATAAGGTAGCAGGATGCATTCAGTAAAAACAAAATTCTAATAGCATATGTGGAAGCACATAGCCCTTTCCCACAGTAACTCAGACTAATGAACAAAGAACAAGTGGCTGAATGTAACCTACCCATGGGAGTGCCAACGCCGTAACCTTTGGAGTCTATAAGGCCGCCGATCTGTGTCAGGTTACAGTTCCGCTGGGTAACAAATTCGATGGTGGTTGACTCCATTAGGAAAGCATAATCAGAGGTGAGAACTCGCTGAATTCCTTCTTCATTACTTTTGACCAGCACTGACTGCCTCCTGCTACTCATAAAGGCCCACATTTTGTCATACGTGGATATTTTTGATTTCTGGGGGAAAATAAAATATATTTTGATCATAAGAAAAGGTATTTCTTAGTTTCCATGTGGTCCTATAATATTTAAACACAATAGATCATATTTCATTTACTCATACCACCTTAGAATTATATTACTAATAATGGGGATACAAAAAAAATCAAAATCTGTATAAAAAGTTTCTCATAGAAATTCCTCATCGTATTTCCAAGTATAGTATAGATTTATTTAATTAATATATTTTAAAAGTGTTACTGTTCAAGAATGCAACTAGTAAATCATAGAAAGTAATCAATAAAAGAGAAAACAAACAAGATTAATAAGGACAGTACTTTGTGCTTGTATCTTGTGCATGAGTATCTCATGTGTACAATTT
>CM052441.1:47776022-47793556 GCA_028533085.1 Varecia variegata
TCTCAAATTTTGTTTATGGCTTAATTTAATAAGAAAAAAATATATACTGACCTAGTTTTAAAGCAAAACATAAAGATGGACACATCACTTCTCTACATAAATAATTTTAAGCTCTATTTAACTTAAAATACAATGTTAAAGCATTACTGAAAAATGTATTTCACATTCCACAAATATCAAGGATGGGATATAAAATTACTGTCACCCTTGTTTCTTTCCCAATTCTAGATAATCACTGGCCCATCCCCCTCTTAAAAGCAAACAAAGGTACAAAAACCTGTTCTTTTATGTTTCGTGCCATATAATCTTATTCTTAAAATATTGTCATGCCCAGATGTTTGCTTCTCTTCAGCGATAAACTAGTAAATGTTTAACAACTGACGCTCTGGAAAAGGGGGATTTGCCTTGATGTGCAGTCTTTGCTAATTTTTATCTGCTTTATTTTTACTCGTGGTATTTTCTGACTTTACTCCCACTTTCAATGACCTCAAGCTACAGGCATGGTATCGGCCAAATTATAAAATTCCTGAAAATGTAATTACTGAAAGAAAGTTACTACAACTCCAGTATACCACTGCTTATCCCTCATCCAAAGCCCTAAGTGACTTCTCAGTTGTGCAAAATCATCTCTAATAATTTTCTTGCTAGTGTTGCTGCCACCCAAATTCATGGCAATATAATGTATTTTTCAACACCTGAATTTGGTTTACTTTGAAAATCAATTTATGATTATAAATTCATTTTTTCTTCCTACTTTGCTTTTTCAATTTCTTTACTAATCACATTTTCTAATCCCAAACTCCGACTGGAGAGAAGGGGCCACTTGCAAATTTCTTGGTTCAAGCTGCACTCTCGATCGTAATGAGTGGGTTGAGGGGCCACAGCTCCCATTCAGCCAGCGTGCCCAAGGCATTTGGTTGCCATGGAACAAGGAGCTAGGCTATTTCTTTCAAATGCTGCACTCCTATAGAATCTGGAAGTTCTCCAGAGAGGGGCAGGGGGATGGGCACACTCACAGACCACCATTTTTCAGCACCCCACCACTCTTATCTGATGTGTTTTAGGGCTTCCTCATGCCTGAGTCCAAGTCCAAGACCTCTCCCTGCATCTCCCTGCACCACTCTCATATCCGGGGGACACCCAGACTGGCTCACCTATCTGAGCTGCCAGCGCATGATCCTGAAAAATGCTGGTGGGCAGGTAAATGTAAAAAGCATTATTTTTCATTAGAATGTTTGTTACATTCTTTATTTTCCATGTAACTTTTTGTGATCATGTCTAGGAACCACATGGTCCTCTATAAAAAGAAAATGAAAAATAACTTCATTTTATATGGAAATTCTCAAATTAACACATATAAATGACTGTTTCATTTTCAAAATAGTTACTTTATTTTAAATTTGCTTGCATCTTTTGAGTTCATCTTTTGAAATTGCATTCAGATGTTATACTACATCTTTTGGATATCCTCATTAGTAACAATTTTAATCATATTAGGATAGCTTTTTTTAAGTGAAAGCAATAGGAGTTAAACAATGAATAAGTCGATACTATATACTATATAAGTCGATACTATAATAGCATGAACAGCTATTGATAAAGACTTTCTGACTGATCAAACTTTACTAAGGTTTCTGAACTTTCTCCTAGGCACATCTATGCATTTTCTTATAAAATCCAGTTTTAGTAAAGAACTCTATTAAGACAGTTTAGCAAGAACCTCCTATTCTCAATATCTGGTGATCCTCAATGTCTGATCAGGTTTCTCATCTTCACCATTGCCCAGGTGATGTCTGATCACCCTGGTCTGTCTTTAGCAAAATCCTGTTAGGTTGCTTCAGCTAGAATCGTGATGTTTCCTCTTAGCAATTTTTCATTCACTGACCCCCACCCTGCATTATGGATATAAATTCTCACTTCCCCATGATGTATTCAGAGTTCACCTCAGTCTCTCTTTCCCACTACAAAATTCCATTACAGTGATCCCTATCACTTCGTGATAGTCCTGAATAAAATCTGCCTTACAAGGCGTTAACATGCATCACTGAATAATTTTTTTCCTTAACACTATCAAGTGAAGCAGCTGGTTTTCTTTCATTATATGTAAGTGTTTTTTGAAAAAAATTACAAAATGAAAGCTTTAAGAATTTTCTTAGCAATCACAACATCAAAGATAGCTCCTTGAGATGCTTCCTTTGTGGAATGGTATTTATTTCCTGTAAGCATTCTACAGTATTTCTACACAATGTAGTCTTTTTAACCTAAAGGATTTTTATTACAAATGCTTTTATAAAAAATTACATGTCTGAAATTTTTTTAACAATTATATGTGTAATATGATGTTAAATTGGACATATCAATTGAGGTACCAAGAATTCATGGACATACAACCTAAGTAAAATGTGAGATAGACAACCATAAGGATATTTCATAATAGGTGATCTAGAAACAGTTATATGATTGATTTACAGAGAGATATATAAAGATAATGAAAGAGATTAAGAGTACATATTTTAAGGATAATTTGTTAGACAAGAGCTATTCTCTGGCTGTGATTCACAACACTGCTTTGCCTTGTTTGCTATGGGGGAGTGTGTGTAATATACCTCATAATCCCATACTGGTTGAGAAGCAGTAATTTGAAGAGATTGACACAAATCCCCTGCATAGGTTGACATAGAACTGTTGTACCTCATACAATTAGGAGAGCTAAAAAGTAAATATCCACTTAGAAAAAGTAACTTCACCCCTTTCCAGAGCGTCAGAGAGGTGTTTGAACACCCAGGATAAAATGAGGGCATCTGAGTAAGAATGTTAAGTCTGGGGTCATAGTGATAGTAAGTTTTCCCAAGAGAGCAGTTGCAACAGGAAGTGGAAGTACATTTTCTAGTTGGCACAAATTCAGCATTTGCTGACGTAGGTGTCACAGCTACTTCATTAGAACATTTTTGTTGATTCTAAAGAAGTTGCAGATGTCTAGGAATGCTGTCTGTATTGATAGGAAGTTTCCTGTAACATCATCCATCAAAGAGATATCATGTCAAAAAGGTATCAAGCCAGATGGTAAAGACAAGTTTTGAGATGGTAGTTTGACTGACTCCAGCCCTAAATTTCAGCTGATACATCTTTTTGTCTTGATAAAAGTAAGCAGAACTCCTAGCATAATCAACTGATTTGTCGGAGCAAATGCTGCTAAGAAAAATCTATTTAAATAAAGCCAGGGCAAATGTATTGATTTTTAAAAGTTTAGTTGCATAGCCAACAAAAAATGGTATAAAATTATTTTTTCAAACCCTTTTATATAGGAAAAAACTCCAATTTTGAAAATTTATTTCAAACAAAGAAAAAGACCATTAGAATGTCTCATAGAATAGTTTAAGTGTTGCTTATTTATAAAAAACACACTGTATTCTTACTAAGATAATTAACTAAAAATTAAGATTTCCTCACAGTCTTCACTGGCAACATGGACAATTTTTAAAATACTCCTTCTAGCTCAGTAGGTAAGGAGTTTAAAAGTCTTCATTACATCTTAACAACAAGTAAAAAGTTGAATAAATTGAAGAATCAACGATGCTTTTTAGTTACTTTAAAGAAGGGACATCACAGGGCAAACTGCTGTCCAAAATGAGAGAGACAGACAGGTGGATAGAGAGAAGCACAACTTACTGAAGCAGAAACCCATGAGCATAAACCTCCATAGGAACCAGTACCACTGGGGTGGAAAAACCTGAACTATAATTGATGAATTGCTGGAAGCTTAAAGTGAGCAAAACTGAAAGATAAACTCTAGGGGGGTGGTGCCCAGTCATGGGGAGAAGAAACTAATTTGAAGTATTTCATAATACACTCTCCTTTCTAAAAAAGTTTGTTCTCAGCAGAAACTATTTTACCAGAGCCTAAACTGCTGGGACTATATTATAGCCTAACTTATCTGAGATAAGCAAAATACCCAACCCAAGCCCTCTCTAGTCTTCCTTGTGGTGGAAGAAAAATACAAAATTCCAGCCCCCTCCAGCCATTCTCTCCCACTTAAAAGGGGTAGGGGGTGAAAAGTACTGGTGAAAATCACAGTCCAGGGACACAAGCTTACCAAAAGACTGAGACCTGATCATAAGACTTGAGAACGCTTCCCCTCTCCCTAGACCTTCCCATTAAATTACTAGCAGCCTATTTACCATAGTTCCATTTACCCAGTACTTCCTATCTGCCTTTCAAAAAAAAATTGCAAGGCATAATAGAATGCAAAAAAGATCGTATGAAGAGACTGGACAAACATCAGAAGTAGAGCCAGATATGGCAGTAATTTTGGAATTACCATGTGAAGAAATTTTAAAAACTATAATTGATATATGAAGGGATTTGATAGAAAAAGTACACAATAGGCAAGAACAGATAGATAATGTAAGCAGAGAGAGAGAAATTTTAATAAAGATTCAAAAAGAAATGCTGGAGATCAAAAGCATTGTAAAGAAATGAAGAATGTCTTTGATGGTTTCAATAGTAGACTGGAAACAAGTGAGGAAAAATTCTCTTAGCTTGAGGATATGACAACTGAAACTTCCAAAACTGAAAAACAAAGAGAATAAAAAAATACTGGAAAAAAATCCAGAACAGAATTTCCGAGATCTGTGGGACAAGTATAATGTGTAATATACACATAACAAGAATAGTAGAAGGAGAAGAGAGAAAGAAAGTGAAGCACTATACAAAGCAATAATGATGGGGAATTGTCTTCAAGGTAATATAATTTAACAACAAACTACATATCCAGGAAGTGCAGAGAACACAAAGCAGGATAAATGTCAAACAAAACAAAACAAAACAAAGAAAACCCACCACCATCACCCCAAAAAACAAACAAACAAACAAAACCCCCCCAAAAACTGTTATCCATTGTGAGATGATTTTTGTGATAAGTGAAAGTTGTGGATCCTGTTTCAGTCTTCTACATGTAGCTATTCAGTTTTCCTAGCACCATTTATTGAATAACGATGCTTTTCCCCAGTGTATGTTTTTGTCTGCTTTGTCAAAGATTAGATGACTATATGAGGATGGTTTTACATCTGGGTTCTCAGTTCTGTTCCACTGGTCTACTTCTCTGTTCTTGTGCCAGTATCAAAAGTGCCCATCAAGACATGAGTGGATTAATAAAATATGGTATATGTATACCATGGAGAACTATTCAGCTATAAGAAACAATGGTTAGAGCTGGAACCCATTCTACTAAGTGAAGTATCCAAGAATGTAAAAATAAGCACCACATGTACTCACCATCAAATTGGTTTTAACTGAGCAACACCTAAGTGCACATATAGAAATAACATTCATTGGGTGTTGGGTAGATGGGAGAGGGAGGAGGGGTTGGGTATATACATACATAATGAGTGCAGTGCACACAGTCTGGGGGATGGACAGGCTTGAAGCTCTGACTGGGGCGGGGAGACAAGGGCAATATATGTAACCTAAACATTTGCACACCCATAATATGCTGAAATAAATAAAATTAAAAAATAAAATAAAATTTAAAAAATTAAAATAAATAAAAATAAATAAAAGACGTGAGATAACAGATAAAAAAAACTGCACCTGGACATATCATATGCAATCTTTAGAAAATCAAAGATAAAGAAAAAATCTTGAAGGAATCCAAAGGAACTATATCTTATCAAAAGAAGAACAATGACAAGAAAAACATCCAACTTCTACTCAGAAATCATGGATGGAAGAAAAGAATGAAGTTAAGTGTTTGGTTTCAAAAGAGAAAAAAATACAACCCAACAATCTAGAATCCTGTATCCTGCAAAATTATCCTTAAAAAGCGAAAAACAAATAAAGACTTTCTCAGACAAACAAACATTAAGGAAATTTGTTGTCAGAACTGCATTGCAAGAAATGTTAAAGAAAGTCCTTCGGAGAGAAGGAAAATGAATAGGTCAGAAACTCAGATCTATATAAAGGAAGAAGAGCATCTAAGAAGAAATGAATACAGGTAAAATAAAAACTTTATGTTTCTTATTATTAATTGGTTTAATAGATAAATTTGTTCAAAATATTAATAGTAATAGCAACAATGTATTTGATTATATATATATATACACTTACATAAGTGAAATAAATGACAGCAATGATAGAAGACAAGAAAGAAAGAAATTAGGAATAATTTATAATTAGCAGTTATAGTCACTACCTGTGAAGTGGTATTGTGTTATTAGAATGTGGACTTAGTTGTAAGTGAACATTGCAAACTCTGGAGCAACCACTTAAAAAGGTAAAAAAAAAAAAAAAAGTAAAATCGATACACTAAGAAAGGACAGAAAATAAAATTACATAAAATGCTCAATTAAAACAAAAAAGGCAGAAAACGTATAGAAGACAAAAATAGAAACAGAGAACAGGAGCCACAAATAAAAAAAAGTAACAAATTTGTTAGCTATCAATAATAACCTAATCACCAATGATCTAAAAACACCAAGAATAAGATATTGTCAGAGTAGATCAAAAAATAAGACCCAACTATATGTTACCTATAAGAAACCTACTTTAAATATAAAGACATATATAGATTAAAAGTAAATGGTTAAAGAAAGATATACCATGTAACAAAAATCAAAATAAAGCAGGAGTTGCTATATTAATTTCAGTAGTAGAATTCTGAAAAAAATAAATGTTATCAGGACATAACATAATGGTAGAGGGGTCAGTTATCCAAGAAAACATAACAAGTCTGCATCTAACAACAAAGTATCAAAATATGTGAGGCAAAAACTGGTAGAACTGCAAAGAGAAATAGATAAATCCACTACCATAGTTGGAGACTTTTAACAACTCTTTATCAGAAATAGACAGATCCATAGGCAGAAAACTAGGAAGGATATAGTTGACCTCAACAGCACCATCAATCAGTTGGATATAAATGATAGCTATATGTTACTTCATCCAACACCAGCAAACTACACATTATTCTGAAGCTTGCATTGAACATTCACCAAGTTATACCACATTCTGGTCCATAAACCACACCTTAACAAATTTTAGAAAATCATACATTGTCTTCTCTCCAACCATAATAGAATTAAAGTAGCAATTAATAAAAGAAAGATAACTGGAAAATCACAAGCTCCTTGAAGATTAAACAATACACTTCTAAATAACACATGTCAAAAGAGAAATTTCAAAGTAGGTTTTAAAATACTTTGAATGAAATAAAAATGAAAATACAATTTATGAAAATATGTGAGGTGCAATGAAGTCACTATTTAGCAAGAATTTTATAGCATAAATTCATATATTAGAAAAGAAAATCTAAAATCAATATAATAAAGCTTCCACCTGAGATAACTAGAAAAATGTAGACCAAATTAAATACAAATTGAGCAGGAAAAATGTAATAAAAAATTGAGCCAAAATTAATAAAGTTGGAAATAAAAAAATAGAGAAAAATCCACAAAACCAAAAGCTGGTTATTTGAAAAGATAAATAAAATTAATAAGCCTCTAGCTAGGCTAACTAAGAAGGGAAAAGAAGAGACACAAATTACTAACATCAAAAATGAAAGAGAGGACATCATTATTGATTCCTTGGACATTAGAAGGATAATCAAGGATATAATGAACAACTTTATGCCTACAAATTAGATAACCAAGATGAAATGGACCAGTTTTTTGAAAGATAAACTCTGCCTAACTCACACAAGAAGAAATAGACAATTTGAATGAATAAGCCTATATCTACTAAAGAAATCGAAACAAAAATTAACTTTTCACCATCAAATTGGTACTAACTGATCAACACTTATGTGCACACATGGAAATAACATTCATCGGGTGTCAGGCAGGTTGGGGGTGTTGAAGGGATGGGTAAAGTCACACCAAATGGGTGCAGAGCACACTGTCCGGGGGATGGGCATGCTTGTAGCCCATCTGACTTGGGCCTTGAGAAGGCAATATATGTAACCAAAGTGTTTATACCCTCATAATATTCTGAATTTAAAAAATAAATTTTTAAAATAAGATGCAAAAAAAAAAAAAATAACTTTTCAAAACAAAAAGCATCAGGCCCAGATGCATTCATTGGTGAATTCACCAAACATTTATGGAAGAAATTAAATCATTCTCTACAATCATTTTCAGAAAATGGGATCAGAATGAATAATTCCTAACACATTCTATAAGGACAGCATTACCGTAATACCAAAACCAGACAAAGGCATTACAAGAAAACATATATATAAACCAATATCTGTCATTAAGATAGATGCAAAAATTCTCGACAAAATATTAGAAAACCAAATCCAGCAATACATAGAAATAATTATCTAGCATGACCAAGTGAAATTTTTCTTAGGTATACAAGGCTAGTTCAGTATTCAAAAGTTAACATAAGAATCACATCAACAGGCTAAAGAAGAAAAATCACATGATATCAGTAGATATAAGAAGAGCATTTGACTAAATTCAAACACTCCATGTTAAAAAACTCTCAGCAAACTAGAAATAAAGAGGAATTTCATCAACTTGATAAAGAACATCTACAAATACCCTACAGCTAACATACTTGATGAGAAACTCAAACCTCTCCTGCTAAGATCATGAATAAAGCAAATATGTTTCCTTTCACGATGGTTTTTGAACATTTTACTGAACATCCCAACTGATGCAATAAGACAAGAAAAGGAAATGAAAGGTACATATTGGAAAGAAAGAAATAAAACTGACTTTTTTTTTTTTTTTTTTGCAGACGACATCATTATCTATGTAAAAAATTCAAAAGAATTGACAAAAATATCTCTTGGAACTAATAAGCATTTATAGCAAGGGTTCAGGATTACAAGTTAATATGTAAAATTTGTCAATTTCCTATATACCAACAAGTGCAATCTGAAATGTTTTTTTTAAAAACACAGTGCCATTTACATTAGCACCCTCAAAAATGAATTACTTAGGTATAAACACATACAGGGTCTATGTAAGAAAAACTAGAAACTCTGATGAAAAATAGCAAAAAAGAACTAAATAAATAAATGTTCTTGGATAGGAAGATTCAATATTGCCAAGACGTCAGGTTTTCCAACTCAATCTATAGATTCAACACAATCCTAATCAAAATCCCAGCAAACTATTATTTGGATGTTGGCAAAATGTTTCTAAAGTTTATATGGAGAGGCAAAACCCAGAATACTCAATTCAAAAACAAAGAAAAAGAGAAGAACAATTTGGCCGGGTGCGGTGGCTCATGCCTGTAGTCCTAGCACTCTGAGAGGCCGAGGTGGGTGGATCGCTCAAGGTCAGGAGTTCAAGGCCAGCCTGAGCAAGGGCAAGACCCCATCTCTACTAAAAATAGAAAGAAATTATCTGGCCAACTAAAATATATATAGAAAAAATTAGCTGGGCATGGTGGCGCATGCCTGTAGTCCCAGCTACCTGGGAGGCTGAGGCGGTAGGATCGCTTGAGCCCAGGAGTTTGAGGTTGCTGTGAGCTAGGCTGATGCCACGGCACTCTAGCCCCGGCAACAAAGTGAGACTCTGTCTCAAAAAAAAAAAAAAGAGAAGAACAATTTAAGAGGACTGACACTACCTGATGTCAAGATTTATTATAAAGCTACAGTAATCAAGACAGTGTGGTATTAGTGAAAGAATAGACAAATTGATCAATAAAATGTAATAAAAAGTCCAGAAATATCCCCCCATATATATAGTCACCTATCTTTGACAGAGGAACAAAGTTAATGCAATGGAGCGCAAATAGTTTTGAAACAATTGCAAAAAAAGAAAAAAAAAAAAAAGAAAGAAATGAATCTAGACACAGACCTTACACCTTTCACAAAAACTAACTCAAAATGGATCATAGAGTGAAATATAAAATGCAAAATTATAAAAATCCTGGAAGATAACAATGGAAAAAAGCTAGTTAGTCATTAGACAGTTATACCATAAGTGCTTGGATAAATAATTCAAGGATGGGGCATAAGTATAGGCAAGAGGATTCTCATTAATTCACTAAAGACCTTAAGATATCAAAGACTTTTCTGCAAATATTTCAGGTAGTAATTAATCTGGATGTAATCATCTTCCACTCAAAAGCCTTGTCAGTCTATAACTTCCCTTTACTGCTGCCACTTGGGGAAAAAGAAGTATCTGTTGAAGGCATTTCACAAACAGAAAAGTGAAAATGAATGAAGAACCTTAACTTAAAGAAAATCACACTGAACTGTATTTTAATAAACTAAGGCAAGCAATAGTATAGAATTAAGCAATAGTATAGAACTACAGTTTTGGGAGATGTGTGCATCTCTTAAACAACTGCAAGTAGAGGCTAAATAAATTTGAAATTTATATAAAAGTCCTTCCAGAAATAACCACTCTAAGGAAGATAAAGTGGAGCACTATTCAATATATTCATAGAACAAACAAAAGTAAGTTTATAGTATAGAACTACACAATGAAAAATAAAAGGGTTTCATTAGTTGTATCTGTCAGTTATTTTTCAATATATGTGTTCAGAGAACATAGAGGACATATTGACATAGCCCAAGAAGTAATCAAAATAAAATCTAATATAATAAATGCTAGTTTAATTCAATTCATTTAAACTAATAATCATTTATGAGGTTAATTTTAAGTAATTTGACCTAAACCTGCTCTTCTGTAACTTAATAATAGAGAATTAGTTCTTCAGAACATATTTTTATTATGACTATGTTCATATATGTATACATGTATATGTATATATTATCATATGTAAAATATGTATAACACATCAACATTCTGAAGTTTTCCCTCAAGATTTATATTATAATAGTGATGGTTATAGTCCTACATGGCTTTATAGTAACCTGCTCATCAAATCCAGTGAGATTCACTATTAGTTTACTCTGGATTAATTGTGAATCACCAAATCATTTTGAACAGATAAATAACTTTTAAAATAGTTTACAATTGGAAAAGCCAAAAGTGAAACCTTAAATAATTCACCTAGTATTAGCATCTTATGTTTCAGAGGCAGAACTACTTCTAGAATTCAAATCTTTAAACTCCCAGCGATTATTATTAATGATGAATCACCATAAACATATTTGGTGTTTCATCAACACATGAGTCTTTGTTGATTACCATTTTTGCCCACCTCTTGCTGACTATGTTCATAGAAAGCATTTTCTACATTTCTTAATCACTGAAACATGTTGTTACTTGTTCTCTGTCATCAGATGACCTTGCTTCCAATTTTGCTGAAGCCATTAAATTTGGTTTCCTCAAATTGCTTATGCCTACTTCGTATATTCTCAAAACTATTCCTTCCTGTATTTATCCCTCTGTTCTGTTGTTTGATCACGTGCTCTTCTGCATCCTCCAAGTTCTCATTCCAAAAAATGTACCCTCTCTTCCTTGTGTGTCTACCCTTCAACTGACTTCTTCCTATTTATACACTGAAGCTTTAAAGTCACAGACCAATGGTTTCCTCACATTCCTTATCTTGACTTCTTAACATTTGCTCTACTCTCTTGCATCATATAACAATTTACTCCAACCCATGGAGAAGCAGCGAAAAAAAAAAGAAAAAAAAAATTTACTTCCCTTGTTTCACCTTTCTAATCCACTATAAAGCAGGTTTTCTTCCCTGTTTCCCTGCCTCTAACTTTTGATTTTCCTAAAGTTCTGTCATTGCCTTTTTTTTTTCAACTTCATGTTTGGTAAAACCATCAATTGAAGAACTTGAATAATAATTTGTTAATCAGATTGCTTTCCCTTATTTATTCTTCACATGTAGGGAGATCCCTCACCTATAAATCCCTAGGAGACAACAAAACACATCTAATAATTTATTTAACGTTGCCATCTACTTGTATTTCCAGCCTCTTAAGCTAGACCCAGCCCAGAGTAAATTAAACATCTTCCCCAGGAAAACTTTGTTTTCCTAAATTTTGTTTATGTAAATAGTATTACCCTTTTCTACTTTCCTCCCCCACTATAATCTAGCCTTAAAATTGTGGATTCCATCTATTTCAATACAATTTAATTTTTAAAGTTTAATAAGAATGTTTTATGTAAATATTCTCATGTTATTTGTAGGAGAAAAAGAAATATAGTAGTATTGCTGCCTCTATGAAGCTTAGATTCAAATAGGGGGTCAAAAGAACACAAATGTTAATGTTGATGATGCAAAGTAGAATATGTAGTATCTCAGAATGAAGGTGGGAGGAAAAGAATATTCTAACAGCTTGCAAATCCTACTTTTAAATGTTTCTGTCATTTATCTTTCCCTTATCTATTTCTGCAATTTTACTTTATTTTAGGACCTTATTACATCTCGCTCAAACTCATGAATTCTTAAATTGATCTAGTTTGCTGCAATCTTTCTCCTTTTCAATGACTTTCTTAAAATATGTTTTCTGATCTCCTAACTCTGCTCCAAACAGTTATTATCATGATTTTCTACAAACCCTTACAGGCAATAATCACATTTCATGTAGTTGTTGCTTTCCACATTCAATTTGGTATCAATTTGATTATAAACAATTGTCTAAAAAGCTGAAAATAAGTTCTGTTTACATTTGTATCATCCACAACATGCAATGTAGTATTTTATACATAGTAGGTGCTCAAAAATATTTATTAGTATCCACAAAATTAGGATACTGGAGAGACTTTCAAATTATTAAAAAGGTTCCCATAAAGCTTTCCAATAAAATTAACATTATTTCCATTTAAAATGACACAGAAAATATATATTTTTGTCAAAAATGTGTTGCATAAACATAGTAATTTTAATTATGATAGTAATATAAAATATATAATTATTTATAATTATAGTAGAGCTTGCAAACACATAACTCATTTGATCTTCCCAAACACTGTTCTATAAAAGTATTATGGAAAAGAGTGACAAGTATTGGAGGAGTCCAGGGATTTAATAGGGATCATCACTTTAATAGGAAAGGAGATGCTGAATCTAGAAGGTTTATTGTCTGTTTTCAAATTAAATATTGTTTCTCCTAATTATACCAATAAATAAAAGAAGGTAGATTCCTTTATTTTCATTGAATTACTCAGTAATTCAATCTCCCAAATAATTTTTATAAGTTATTTCTTATGATACAGTTCCATTTTGTTTTCTCCACACTAATGTTCTGAAAAATCTTTACTGAGCAGAAACCTTGGGCTATATTTTGTTCCCTGCCCCCTGAAGAAGTCACATGTTGAAGTTCTAACCCACAGTACCTCAGAATGTGATTATATTTGGAGACAGGTGCCTTTAAAGAGGTGATGAAATCAAAATGAGGCTATCACAGTGGGCCTTACTCCAATCTGATTGGATTTCTTATAAGAGGAAATTTGGACACCAAAACAGACACCAGGAATACACACACACACACACACACACACACACACACACACACACAGAGAGAGAGAGACAGAGAGAGAGAGAGAAAAGACCACATGAACACAAAGAAAGAAGGTGGCCAAGGAAAGAGTTTTTAGAAGAAATCAACCCTACTGGCATTTTGATCCTTGGACTTCCAGTCTCCAAAACTATGAGAAAATTACTATCTGTTGTTCAAGCCACCTAATCTGTAGTATTTTGTTATGGTAGCCCTAGCAAACTAATATAATACACTTGGATAGATATAAAATATATGATTATTTACAGTATTTGAAGCTTTAGGTAAAAGTGAATTTACTAGAAAAAATGTTATGCATTAGCATTCTGAACAATGATTCAATGGAAAAATTAGTGAACCAGAGAAGTGCTTAATATATCAATGATAAAGTTTATTTGTCTAGAAAATTGGGTCAAGAAAGAGCTTTATTGCCCTGATTTTACACATAAGACTGAGTAAATGCTCAATTGTTCTTCTTGGCCAAGATTCATGCTGATGTATAGACGCAGAGCTCAATGATTGGCCTCTGGCATTTCTGTACTTAAACTGGGTAACAGCAATAAGATTATACTACTCATTTATAAATTAGGTCTCCCAAAACTTATAGCAAAATAGAGATATCACAATGTATAGATTATATATTAATCTGTCATTTCAAGATCAGAATTTTAAAGAGTATATTTCAGAGTTCCATATAGTGGATATGTATATGATTATACATGCCTCCATGTGTGCATTATGCATATATAGATGTATATGTACATATATTAGAGTGAATTATATATATTTAATATATAAAAATATATATTTAATTTATATATATATTTAAAAACATTGTTCTATCTTAGGACAAACTTAAACCTAATTATGAAAAATTCACAAGAAATAAAATATGTAGAAAATTACATGAGATGCTACTAGTTCTTGATGAGAGTTAATAAACATAGGCAACTGTTCCACTGCCACCCATATAAACAGAAAAAAAGATTTTTGTGTCAAAAATTAATACTAAAACTTTGATAATTCTCTGGAAGCACAAATGGAATTAGATTCTGTTGTTGAAGGAAAAAATTACATCTGAGAAAAGGTAGCAGGGAGTTTAACCAACATAGGATGAGAGGCTATTATATATAAATCTCTTTCTTTCCTTCATATTAGACATATCATGACCTGCTCTGTAATGATTCTAAATAATAGAAAAAACAATAACAAATTCTTGAAACAAAAGGTAAAGAAAAACAAAGTCACACCAGAGGGCAAGTGGAATGAGGGACGTGCAACAAGTATAAGTGATGCTTTTACCTCCAGGGATTGAATTGTTTCCTATTCTCTCTGATTATCTTCTCATGATTTGGAATTAGTAGTTTCAATTTTAAAATATGGATCTCAGAACTGAGTAGTTCCTAAGTGAAGATATAGGAAAATTCTCAGAAGGGTGTGTTATATTATAATATGAAGAGCTGGGTGGACAAATGAAACCAGATTGTAAGGCAGTGGACTTGTACTTTGAGGCATACCCCACACCTCTCTCTATCCTCCTGAAGCCTCTACATAAGGTATAAAACAGAAACTAGTCTTTTTCCCCTACCCTCAGTTTGTTATTATGACCCAAGGTAGATAATAGTTCTAAAAGAATATGAACTTACAAAAAGAATTGATATAGAAGAACTATAAAGCACTATAAAAAATAGCATACTGAACAAGAGATGGCAAAAATCAAAAGGATTAAAGGAAAATATAACCTAAAAATAAATTAAACATACAAATAAAATCAAATAAATAATTGATAATATTCTAAAAACAAGTGTGATCAAATATAAATGCAAACCATTGGTGATATTAGATAAAATATGGTAGTTGAAATAATGAATGAACTCAATGTGTAGCTACAACTAAAGAAAGCCTATATGGTTAGAACTCTTCTAGAACAAAGTTGGTTGAATCAAAAAAGGGGAAAGGCAAGAAATATAGGAAACAAAAATAAAATTTTAATACCTTGTAAATATAAGTCATATTATTAGAGCTTTTACACTACTAAGCAGCACAGAAATTTTAAAATTAACTTCTAGTTACAATATGTGGAAATTTCTAAATTCTTCAAAAAAAGAAATCATGTATTTGAAAGAAACGATATTAAATATTTATGGGTCTTCACAACAACCCTAGTTATGAGAAGTCAAATGAGTAATATTGTTAAATAGAATGACAGAAAAAAATTAAAATTTTTGGCCAGCAAACCAGCAGATAAATATAATGAAAAAATAAAACAATTTTGGGCATGCAAGGATAATTTCTGCTAATATACTTGAACGATGTACTATAGAAAGAAAATAAATTAATTTCAGTAGTTCATAGATGTAGGATTGAACAAGGATTAGTAAATTACTTGGTAAATATTAATGTTATCAGAATAATAAAGAATAAGAAACAAAGTCTTAAATATAGAATATTCATTGCAATCAAGAAATTTTATATAATATAAATATGATATATGTACTGGATAGCATGATAACTATGGACCAGAGGGTTCAATGCCACGAAATGGATAGAAAAATAGAAACATAACTATGAGTTCATATATATATATATGAATAAATATGAAATGCTTATATTTCAAGCCAATATTACAAATCTTCCTAATTTTCTATAGGAAGATAAAAGCAGAGTGTAAAATGGAATTGTGATAAGTGAATATAAAACAGAAAAGCAATAGTAAATCATATTATAACAGTAATTAAAGTAAATATAATTAGGTCAAACTTATAATCACGGCATTAACTTCAGACTGGGTAAGAAAATACGTTCTGGGTATCTAACATCTATAAGAGACACACTTAAAAGAACAAAGAAAGTTTAAAAATAAAAGTATGACAATTTAAATGTAAGACAGTTATAAACCAATGAAGTCTATGTAAGCAATTTATAATTAAAAATACAATTTAAGTGTACAAATCATAAAGAACAAAGTCAAATTCTACATAGTAGTTAAGGAAAAAATAACAATAAAATATTAAAAGTATAAAGCTATACATATATCTAAAAATGTAGCCTCCAAATATATAAAGAAACAACTGATAAAACTGCAGGTGAAAATGAACAATTCAGTGATATTAGGTGGAATATAGTTGGAATTTGTTTAGTATTGCTTTTTTATAAATTGAATAATTATGAAGGCACCAATAAACAAATGTATAAATATATATTGATATATCCAATATCTTAATGTAGGTTACTCAAGCTGACAATAAAGATTACTTTAGAGCATACATTAACTTAACAAAAATAGGCATTATAAAGGGCACGATGGACACGTTCATAAATTGCAAATTTCAATAACCTAAAGAATATAGTCTCTGTGAATGATTAAATCGATTTAAAATGCAATAAAAATAGCTAAAAACATACATACATATAAACTTCTATTTAATTTAAAAAGGTAAAAGGTTGCTTCATAGAAGATGAACATATAAAATTCAAAATCATTTCCCTAAACAGCAATAATCAATTAAATACTAACAGAACTAATACCATATAAATAATCACAAAAATTGTCAAATACCTAGAAATAAAGAGGAAAGCTTTGAAACTACTAAATTGCTTTAGAAAAAACCTGGAGGAGATAGAGATTAATAGTCAACATTGCAACATGAGATAAGTTCACTTTTTATAAGTATTTGCTCCCACCAAATGTATATATATTTTTAATAAAATTTATTAAATACTACTAAGCTATACAAGTAAAGTATTACTGGAAAAATTTTTTAATCAATTCCTGATAAATGGAGGTAAATTAGAGATCAAATTAATAGAAAGATGTCTAGAAAATCATTGAGTATTTAGAAAATAACATAATTTCATGTAGTACATAAGAGAAAGAAGAAATCAAAGGAGAAATTCAAAAGTAGCTTGATCTGAATGAAAATGAAAATAAAAAATAAAAATGTATCAGTTGGAAGTAAAACAGTAGCACTACATATCTAGGTTAGAAAAGATAAAAAAATTCAAATCAATTACTTCAATTTCCACCTTAAGAGCTATAAAAAGAAGAACAAATGAAACCAACAGTAGCAGAGAAAGAACATAATATAGATTATAGTGGAAATCAGTGAACTAGAAAAAAGAAAAATGAAGAAAATCAATGAAAAAGAATCTGACT
>CM052441.1:47794056-47813992 GCA_028533085.1 Varecia variegata
ATAGATGAATCTCAAAATAATTACACAGAATGAAAGAAGACTAAAATGAGCAGTTACAGTAGATACCATCCCATCCAGTTTCGTCTTTCATGGTTTCAGTTACCCACAATCAACCATATTCTAAAGATAGTAAATGGAAAATTCAGAAATAAACAATTCATAAGTTTTAAATTGCACCTTGTTCTGAGTAGCGTGATGAAATCTTATACCATCCCACTGTGTCCCAGCCAGGACGTGAACTATCCCTTTATCCAGAGTATCCATACTGTACAATCAGATTTATATAAAATTCTAGAAAATGCAAACCAATCTGTATTGACAAAAAGCAGGTCAGTAGTTGCCTGGAATTAGAGGTGGTGTTGAGGGAAAGTGTGATTACCAAACGGTACTGGAAACTTTTGGGGGGCAATAGATATGATCACTATCTTGATTATGGCATTTTCTCAATGCTGTATACATATGTCAAAATGTCAAATTTACATTTTAAACTAGTGAAGTTTATTATATGCCAATTTTAGGTCTATAAAACTAAAACAGATTTTTTTTATTTCTTTGGCAAATTTATTGCAAAGTTTATATATCATACTAAATTATGTATATAAATATTAATTTTGAAAAAGAAGAAAAAAGAGAAGTTATTCACCCTATCAAATATTGAATACACTACTAACATATATTAGTAAAAATAAGTTGGGATAAGTAGACAAAAAGATCAATGAAATGCAATTAAAACTTTGGAAATAAAACAATATAGATAACAATATATAGATGATACAAAATAGATATAGATAGATAATTTGATACATTAACTGGCAACACAGATCAGTTAGAAATGAATTATCACTGTATGGAGATTATTATTAAAGAATCGTTTGTTATAGCAGAAGTTGAAGTCAATGTAGCTTCTATTACTAGGTGATAAATAATATGTGATAGACAAATACTATGTAAAGCTTGTGGCAATTAGAAACAATAATTTCATTGAGTGAAAAATAACAAAATAAAAATATAAGTTTAAAATGTAAAAATTTAAATGATACAGATTAAAACCACCACCATATATTCTTTGAGGATACAATCATAGTCAAAGATATACGCTTATGTACATTAGATTGGTTTCTTACACAAAGAGAAAAGAGAGTCGTCTTTGGATCTCAGTAGGGCTGAGAGAGGAACAAATACAATTTTTAAAAATATTTTTAAAGTAATAAAGTAAAATAAGGACCTTACACTGAGGAAGGATGGTGTAACTGACAAGTGAGAGTAATCCAACTCACCATATGTCTAAATAAGAGAAACAAAAGCAAATGGAACTTTTTTCACCCTAGTTGCTTAGTATAGTAGATTTATTTTAGAACACTGCTTTTTACAGAGAAAAAAGAATAAAACTAATAATTTTAGCAAGTTATAAATGTTTCTGTAAAATAGCTTGGGAAAGAGTATTCAACAGTGGACTTAATTTTTAAAGGAACTAAAATGTGAACAAATAAAAATATATCTGAAATTAATGATTTTAATGTAGTTAAAGCCAGGGCTTAAAATAACTCAATATCTTAAAAATCGACAAATTTTACCACTGACAACACTCATGAAAATAGGCCAATGGTGAAGGAAACTGAGTTTCTAAGTAGTGATTCAATATAACAAATGCCACGTCTATGCCCTTGGTAAAGGACATAGACCTGTGTGGTAACATATCCAAATAATCAAAAGAACACTAAGGCCAGCTAAAAAAAACTCTATCCCTATTTCTATGTGCCTACTTTTTGAAGCAAGGACATTCTTATGACGATATAAACAAATGCAAAATTTGTCTACTATTCAGCAGTAACTTCTTCCTTGTTACCAGTGAAGCTCCATTTTATATTGGTAATTTAAAACAAACAACAAATGCTCTTTTTCCTGTTAACACTCTAAACGAATGAAAATAGCTTTGTGCAACATCCTGAACATGGAAATTGTCCTGTTGGAGATTTTAATAGAAGCACCACTTTTTGATTTTTTTTTTTTGGTTATCTGTAAAAATAATTAGTGAATAACTGGGCCAAGATTATCAAATATAATAAGAAAGAAATATACTTAAGTGTAGAAGCTATAAAACGTTAGTTCTTCACCATTTGAAATATTCTGCCTTACCCACTCTATTGTCAAACATTTTCCCTTAAACTATAATGGTCTCTTTTGATAGAAAATTTAATATAATAAACATCAGGAAATGAAATCAAAATTGTAAAATAATATTTATCAACATTTTAACCACCTGTATTATTCTTTGTTTTAGAAATAGACTTCAGAAATTTAGAACAATTTTAAGAACACAATTAATGCAGTAATATTATATTAGTATAGGTGGTGGAATCGTCAATGACAGTTAAGGAATCAAGGTTGAAAAAGTTTATTCAGATAGCTCACTGTAGATTTTCAATCCAGTCACATTCAATGATGTTACAAAGACCTTGCAGTTCTCATATTCTCCTTGAAACATTCCAATTTTAACACGTTACAGACCTATCTAAATAGACTTGTATAAATTTGAAGCCAAAATAGTTATCTGGGGTCATATAGAAATAACAGTCATGTTAGTGTCTCGTTTTAAACTAGACTTATTTAAACAATTTTGTGAATAGACATGACCATAGATTTTTTCATTTCTGTCCTATGCTTCCCATAATAGGATTGTCAGAAGCAATTTTCTCTAGGTGATTTGGAAGGGTTATGTGCCATTCACACACACACACACACACTCACCCCTCATATCTCACATATATATTATATACATAATCTGGGCTTGATGAATTCGAACAAATCTTAACCTCTGTCAAGTTTTTTCTTATTTGGAAATAGATTAAAAGAATAATGATCTATTTTGAAAAGATACTGAAGAACATTAAAGCAGTAAGCTATTTGCTATAGAATAGTATCAATAATTATAGCTTTCTTAATGACATAGATTTTTGAAACTGCACAAAAAAAGCCAATGTCATTAATGTCAAGAGTTCATTTCTGAAGAAAAATACATTAACTACAAAAAAATAAGAATGTGTCAAAATCCACTCAGTTTTTACAACACCAGTTTTAAAGCTATTGGTTCAGAAAAAAAAATGTGAAATGTTACTGAGCTTGGTAGTAAGTTATTAATTTATATAGGGAACACAGAGTAATGCCCATTTTGACTTGTGTTCTAATCAGGCTTGAGTTCTGATTAATCATAAAGAGTCTCGTTTCACTCAACCTAACTCAGCTGTTACAAAGCAAGTGACTCCACGTTCTCATCCCATCTCGTGGCTGGCATGTCAAGTTTGACTAGTTTGGATCCACCATGAGTCCATTTTCACATAGTGTAGTATATTAGATTTGTTTAGATAACATTTAGAGACAATCATAGATAATTCAGTAGCTTTCAAACAATAGGATAAAATAATAAGAATCTATGTCAAAGTAGTGATAAATATTTATATGGTAAGTGAATCAATTAAAGGGGATGGTTTTTATATTATTAATAGTAATAAGCTAATATGATCTGACCAACACAGGCATCAAAATAATCTATCTTTGGTATAGGCTATTTCTGATTTTTTTTTCTTATTTCTTACTGTGAGCTATAGTTATGATGGTCTTATAATTTATGGGACACTATTGAAAGTGAAACAGGGCATAATTAATGATCAGTTCAGGATACTATGGATTAGATGGAATTTTCCTGGAAAAAATTGGGGCATATGTTCATCCTAGTTCTGATGAAAAGAGACAAAGCACTCATGGTTAGGAGTCCCAGATTCCAGTGGTAGCACGTTTTACCAGGGGAGAAATCTTGGGGAAGCCCCTTTACCTATCACAGACAAAATTTCCCCTCCATAAATTAGAATATTAATTCCTGCTGTGTCTAATTCCAAGATTATTGTGAATTTAAAAGTCAAAAGATTTAACACATATTGAGCCCTTTCCATGGTTCAAAAAAGTATTTAAAATATTTGTTTTTTTACCATAATTTTGTGTAATTCTGGAGCAAGAGAAAAATGGAACTTTCATTATCATTTGAAAACTGTCCATATACATACATGAAACAAGATTTGTCCTTTCATTCTTTATGAATTTGTTCATCTAATGAACACTGCAATGTATAATGTTACATACTAAGAATGAAAAAGCAGATGAGGCTAGAAATGTAGTCCTAGAATGTGAAAATCTAAAAAAACTGGTTATTGAACCTGAGATTACTGAGTGATTGGGAATGACTACAGGCAGAAAATCCAAGAGAAGAGTATAATAATCCAGGATGCTTGAGTGAACCTAATTGGTGGCATTGTGAATGGACAGACTGCACCATTAGCTTAGTAATATAAAACTATACATATACACATATATACATGCATGTATGTATATATACACACACATATACTTAATATGATTCTAACACATGCCAGTATAATAGATTTAACTACATTTCTTTTTTTTTTTTTTTTTTTTTTTGAGACACAGTCTCACTCTGTTGCCCGGGCCAGAGTGAGTGCCGTGGCGTCAGCCTAGCTCACAGCAACCTCAAACTCCTGGGCTTAAGCGATCCTAATGCCTCAGCCTCCCGAGTAGCTGGGACTACAGGCATGTGCCACCATGCCCGGCTAATTTTTTCTATATATATGTTTTTGGTTGGCCAGATAATTTCTTTCTATTTTTTAGTAGAGAGGGGGTCTCTCTCAGGCTGGTCTCGAACTCCTGACCCCGAGTGATCCACCCGCCTCGGCCTCCCAGAGTGCTAGGATTACAGGCGTGAGCCACCGAGCCCGGCCACTACATTTCTTTTCAAGGAATACTATCTATGCATAGGTAGAGAAATATGTACACATTTCTAAAGGAGGAGAATCAGGAATTGTAAAAGTTATTTCAACACAGAACTATGGTATCAACCCTTTAAGTAACCAGTATATAAAGTACTATTTTTTCCAGATACCAAAAATATCAAATACATGGTTGCTTATGAAAGCTTCATTGTACTGCAAAGCCTGTGAAGCAAAGACCAAATATATTTTATAATCTTTGAGCCTTACACAGGACTTGGAAGATACCGTACCATGTAGGCTTTCAATAAACTTAATTAAATTATAGTAAATATATTTGAAAAGAAATCCTGAGAAAAATAAAACTTGTTTAACACTTCAACAAGAGACTTGACAAGTAAGTGAATATTTGGATTATACACAAGATTTTGTGCTCCTGTTGTTTCCCTTTTCCTTCTCCTCCTCCTCCTTTTTCTCCTCCTTTTTATCTGTAGATTGAAAATAGTTTGATGGAGAAAAACA
Source organism: Varecia variegata (assembly GCA_028533085.1). Classification (NCBI taxonomy): domain Eukaryota; kingdom Metazoa; phylum Chordata; class Mammalia; order Primates; family Lemuridae; genus Varecia; species Varecia variegata. The sequence continues at coordinate 47,799,354 of CM052441.1, forward strand.
ACTTTATTGCCTTGCTCCCACTTAGCGTTTGTCAAAGAGGGATTTAGCAAGCTCAGAAGATACAATTTATAGCCTTTTAAAAGTCTTATAAATATTTAATATGAAAAGCATTTATATTTAATTATGGAAAATACCTTATAAACACATCTTTAAAATTATAACATTTTACACATATTGCTCATCTGTGATATTAAGCAATATCTAAATTTTATGTGTGTTGAATAAAACCTGCACACATTTTAAATTTCTTTTTTGAAGAAGCTATATTAATCATCCAAAGTAGTGAAATTGCTCACCAAAGGCAACTTTTATAATTTTATTTAATCTTTAAAATATACCATCTCTTTCCCTGTTGATTAAAAAAAAGTTTAGTTTGTCTGTATAGTTCAAATTTGAGTGCTTCTCTTGAAAAGCTCTGCTGAGAAGTCATTAAAATTTGCCCACTGTGCTTCTGCAAACTGAATCTGATTTTGTGACCTTTATGTTTCACTTTTAAAATTTCAATCTGTCTGAAATCACCAGCTTAGTTCTCCTTTTCACTTTACCAAAATCCTCTCTGGTGACCTCAGTTGGTTTGACCCTCACCCACATACAGTCTGATTAATACCAAGTGAAGCTGCATTAAGCATTTGCTTTGACGTGCTCATTATCTTTCCTCTTTGTTATTTTTCTTTGAGTCCTTTTTGATATGTATGAATTTGTTGGAACTGACAAGAGGCTTATGGTGATCTTATGCCCCCCTAAATAGGCTTTTATCTATGCTATTTCAAATGCTACAGCAAGATTAGAATATATCATCCTTTTTACTTTGAAAACATAGAGCAATCTATTTATTCAAAAAATCAAATAAAAGCGAACAGATTAATCGGAGGTCATGTAACTGTGTCTTTCCTTGGGAACCATATCCTAAACCTCTGTAGAGAAGCTGTTTACAACTGATTTCTGCAACCGACTGATCTGCCCCTTTATATTTCTCTCTTAACTAACATAAATATTAACACTGTTAAATACAAGGACAACTGCACAAATAACAAGAAATATTCCAATTATTGCAAATAGTGCAAATATACTGCACAACAATCCAACACTAAATGGCATGCCTGGAAAAAATTCTACCATTTCTACAAATTCAACATCAGCATAATTTCTATCAATGAATGTAAAATTATACATTTATAGATATATCCTCTTTTGCTCCATGACATATATGGTATATATCATAATCATAAATATTTCCAGGATTAAGTATTTCAAATCTGTCATATATCACATAACTTACCATTTCTTATTCCCCAAAATCATATTAATATGGTTGCTGGAGAAGCAAGAGGAGAATGTACAGCTTTTAAAATCAGTTATAAACCAGCTCTGGAAAACTTGGCGTACTACTGAGAGCAACAATGATGGAATCAGATATACAATAGTTCTTTTTTTCTTACTAAGTGCCGAAGTCTATTACAAGTATTAAAGAGCTATATATCAAACTACTCTCACTTACTAGCGTGTCATATTCTTCAATATTATTATTACTTATAAAACAAAATAAATGAGCAGGCAGCTGTAGGAAAGCACATCAAATAAGATATTGGGGTTGGAGTCAGATATTTCAGCTTCGTACTAGTACTTGTTTGTCATGGGGAAAGTTACTAAACTTCTTGAAGCTTCTCTTTCCTCATCTGTGAAATGTGAATGAAGAACTAAGTAAGATGTTTGATGTGTAAGGCATAGTGCCTGGCACATGAGAAAGATTCAACAATGAGTGATATGAATAGTCATTGTGTGATTGAGCTTCACTGGCATTAGTAATAAGGATGATAACTGCACACAGAGGATAAGTGCCAGAGTCAATAACTGTTATTATTGTCAACATTATTCTAACATGAATCAATAAGAATAGTTTATAGACCGATATTTACATTCCAGCATGCACATGTTACACCTATAGAATCCTCCAATGAAGCCTTTTATTATAAATAGTTATTTATCTACTTAACTTATTATTTACTGCAATAGGTATTTAGTATGCACATTTGCCATTAAAATGAAGCAATAATGTGGTTTTAAAATGTTCAATTTTATGATATATTCTATAGAAAAAATTAAGAAATTAATGACAATGAAACATATCCCTTCAATGATCCTATCAATTTGTTCTTTATTTATGTCCATCTGTTATTTTTCATTATCCACTTACTTAACTCAGGCCTGAAGAAGAGAAATGAAATGATTTCCGAAACAAGATACTATGCCTGAAAACTTGGAGAATCCTTAAAAATCTTCTCTTTAACTTCCCTTTAATCAAATTAGAATAAAACTTTTGAAGGAATTTCTGCTGGTGAAGTTGAGCATTGTCCTGCTTGTCTGACATGATACATGTACTTACATTTTCATAACATATTCTGTCTCTCCATGTGCTAATGTTTCATTTCCTGCTTCAGAGTTATTCAGGCTTCAAAGTGTGTAGTTAGAAATGATCAAATTCATTGATTATTTTCAGAGAACATAAAATATTAAGTGGAAATTGGATTTAGAAAATGAACAGAGATATAGTATGTAGTAGTTTGGACTGATGGCTCTGAGGTAAGGCTTGAGTTCCAATCTTGGCTCTGGCACTTTGCAATTGTATGCCTTTGGGCAAGTCCTTAAATCTTATAAACCTTAATTTCCTTACTTTCAAATGTGAATATGGATAAATAAAAATGCTCAAATCACAGGTTGGTTGTAAGGATTATATGACAAAATACACATACAGTGGCTAACATGGTGCCTGGGATATAGTGAACACTCACTGAATAAAAACTCACTATAGTGAGTGTCACAAATAAATCTTTCTCCAAATAAGAGGGAATGCACGTGTTAGGGGCCACATATAGCAAAACATGTTATAATTGCTTAATTCATTATCCACACTGAAAGAAAAGGCAATAGTTTCAGAGCAACTGTTCTTGAAATATGTCTTGCTTCTTTGATCCAATCTCACATTTCCTTTAATGACACGTGAATTCATGAAGCATAATCTAAAATTATATTAAATCTTTCTTTCCACTTTAATCATATTTAGTAAATAGCTGCTTCTAGAACCTAATATTAAAAAGTATCCAAAAATAACATTTTTTAAAAATTTCATGGTTTCTAATAAAGAAATAAAGAAACTAACATTTATTGTGTATCAATGAGAAGCTGAGCCCTCTATGAAGTGTCTTGTATAAATGCAAGGTATAAAATATTCTGCAAAGTGAAATTTCCTAGCTTGATGGTGTATTGAAGAAACTAATACTAAGGTGAAGCAATTTCTCAAGGTAACAAAGCAATAAATAAAGGTTTGTGAGTTCTTATAAAATAAACTGTTACTGAAGGTAATCAAATTTTCTTATATGGACAAAACCATGGCCAATCCCAAATTTATTATATAACAATTTTTCTGCCTCTACAATCCATTTGCATTTTCCCGCAAATGAATTGAGCTGAAGATGTGATATCAAGTAAAAATTTTCTAAGTGTTATGAAGAGTTAAAAATCTAATGTTCTACCCAGGCATGTATGTTTCAATCCATAATATAGATGAGACACTCAAAGACTCTAACTTAATTAATGTCTTTGGTACAGTAAGAATCTGAAAATATCAAAACCACTGTGAAGTATTATGAAGTAGATTATTTACAACGACATCCAAAAATAATTAACAAGCTCCTTGAGGCTCTGTTATAAAAATATATAAATTCAATATACTTTGACTTCAAAACTTGGGCTAAAAAATAAATCTATGGCATTTATGCAGTTCACTATTTAATTTTATTGACATATAACACCCAGAGTATGAGTTTATAGATGGAAATTAAATTTCTCTTCAGATCATCAGCAATGTATTACCATAGGCTTTAATTAAAATTTAAGATCAATTCTTTTCAAGTCAGTTGGTTAGACCCATAACATGCATTAGACATGTATTCTAGGTACTTACAAGAATTGACTGATAATAATAAAATATCTATGAGGTAGATATTTTTACCAACTCTACTTTTAGTTGAGTCATAGAGCATTAAGTAACTCATCCAAGGTCAAACAACTAGTATGTGGTGAAACAGAATTCAAATTTAAGCAGTACAACCCCAGAACCTATATTCTTTATCACTATATTGTGCTGTCTCTCATAGAGCAGATTAGAGTTAAAAATAACCTCAGACTGTCTGATATAAACTATTACAATGTTGTATATATCCTACTGGTGAAATACTACATACTACAGATTCAGGTGTTAGAATATTCATAAAATAAGTTAATTCAGAATCCAGTTTTTATGCACATAGGTAGCTTTCCAAAATCATAATGGTGCTAAGCAATGTGCAAGGTCATTATAATTAAGTTCTACTGGTCATTCACAAAATATAAACACACATACCTACACATACACACATGCATGTTCGTGCATGCACACACGCACGCACACACAGACACGCACGCAGATCTAACACTGGCATAAGCCCTGAGCTTATCAGTTCCCACAGCACAGAGTTATTTGAAGCAGTAGATGAAGGAGAAAGAAGGTAGTTTTATGATCTGATAAAAACAAATAATAAAGAGAAGATGCTCTTTAAATAGTTTCCAAGGTAACTGGTTATGGACTTGGAATCTATAAATAGGAGTACTGAAGAGTCTAAGCTCAAGAGATAAGGGAAATTAATGCTATCATATCAGAAAAATAAATGTAAATCAAATGAAAGATTAAACCTGTAGAAAACAGAAAAAAGAAGTTACAGAAAATGCATTTATGTTATTTATATATATTTATTATATATGTTACAAATCTATATTTATTGGATTTTAGAAAATGAAGATGTTAAAATATAAATCTGTAAATTGAATTTACATAAATTGATTAAAGTAAATGTATTAATATTAAATATAACTACATATAGTTGTATGTTTTATGTTAATAATTAATATTATCTAACTAGTTATAACACAGGAAGCTAATGGTATTCAATAGGAATTCATTAATAGGCTTAGCATATATTTAATTAATCATATATATTTTATATTAACATCATACACATAATAAGAATTTAACAAGTAGTTAAATTTTCATTAATTTTATATACAAATAAAACTTAACTACTAAAAATGATCAAAGATCCATCTTCATTATGCCTAAAACTTATATGTGTAGAAATTACTACAGCAAACTTATGTAATTACTTATGAAATTAATAAAGGATTACCATCTCTTTGTTTTTGTTTTGTTTGCATACTATTAAGATTTCATTTGCTATGATTTTAAAGAACCAACCTAAAATATGGCCATATCTGTGTCTTCACTAATGCCTTGTACATACAAAAGAGTTCCCAAAATTTAATATAAACCAGTTAGCAATATGCTTCTCATGCAGTGATATGAAGATTATATTTCTTAAGCTAAGTGTATCTTGTAAATGTTTTTCATCTATGTAATGGGCTTTTGTTTTTGAAAGACTCACTTATTCAACCAGTAAGTGGTAGGAACTGTTTCGGTCATGACTTGCAATAGAATGAATCTTCAGTAATGGTCTGGAGCAATATCATAATCAAGTCTAGACATGACATTCTTCCACAACTTCACCAGTTCATGAAAGAAAGTGAAGTACTAATGCATCAAAACAAAATCAAAAATATGAGTTTTTATACTCAAGTATGCCTAATAGAAAAGGCAAATAAACCCCAAATCTTTCACTGTGATGCCATTTTAAATGCTTTCACTTCCTTCTGACTATCAGTGCTAGTGTAATGGCAAAACAGAGCTGTCAAAGTCAGACCATGCAGAAGAAAATATGAAAACTGAGTAATGTGTGGCTAGTACAGGTAATGCATCCAGTCAGACCACACCACCACATTCATTAATTGCTATACTACTCTGCTCTTTTTGAGTGTGAGGTATAACTCTCTCACACACACTAAATAAAATGAATATAATAGTTTAAGGATAAATATCCATTATTCATAATTCTAAAGTCTATATTCCTTTGTCACTTGAAGAAATAAAAAATAGGTCTTCATTTTTGGGATTTATCATTATAATTCACTAAAATAAAATCATCATATTTATGAGTGCTATGAAAAAGAGTCAAATGGAATTTAAATCATATCAAAAGTACATTTAGTTCCCTTTAATTGCTAATTTGCAAGAGATTGAAATCCAGACATTGAGATAAAAGTGCATAAATTTATATTCAAATGCAGTTTCTCATAGTATAAAATGCATATGAGATGACCTTTATAAGAGAAACACTTTTTTAAATAGAATGAGGATAAAATATACCATAGGCTTTATATTATATTATACTTTCTCTTTTTGGAGAGAAGATATGTAACCTAATGAAGTAAAAATATTACATATATGCAAAATTTGATATAAATGAAGTTCCAAACATATGTGCACTTCATCATTGGCTTTCTTTTTATTTGCTGTTTTCTCTTTTTTATTACCACTTTCTTTTCTGTTCTCTTCCACACCCTTCTATTGCAACGTATGCTCTTCACATCTATATTCTAAGAATCTTTTAAGGCCATCTCAGCTATACCTTCACATTTTATACCACCCAGTGTTTACTTTTTGACTTCTATTATTAAGGGCTAACAGTATTTTGCATCTTCATAGTCCTTGTGTTTGTCTGGTGGAGATGAGCATCATTTATTGACCACCTCTGCTTCCCTAAGCAAAGCTTACCCACAACATATTCAGAATAAGGTCCAAAACACACAGGTATATATCAGAAGGCTATAGATCTCCAAATCCATGGAAGACTTTACACCCTACATTCAAGAAGGATGCACAAAGCCAGAATGTCATTGAGAGAGATATGGAACTTCTTCTCTAGACTACCAAAAGGAGTTGGGACAACACCATATCACTGGACCTGAATATTAAAGAGCATGATGGCTTTTGGGATAAATGTTCTAGTGAGAATGAATAAACAAAGATTTTTTTAAATAACGTGACAACGTCTAGTCAACATTCTAACAATGTCTAGAACATACCACAAAAATATTCCTCAAGGACAAAATACAGTTACAGACATGTTTTCTTCAGACTACAATTTTTTTTTCATTGAATATGAATGCTTTAGGGAATGGTACGGGATCTCAGATTTACTTCAATTCTACCACCTATTGTCCAGGGCTGGCACAATCTACTTTACTTGTTTATTATCTGACCATTCACTGAGTTTGGTGATCTCTAATTCATAGCAATAAGGTTTCCACTGTGTTCTGTGGAAGCCTTGGGTTTAACAGAGAAGTCTCTGGAGTTTCCACCATAGAAGAAGATAGGGTGTAGAGAAGATGAATAGCATGGGATGTTAAAGAACCCAATTTCTATACATTGTATATATTGGCTTTCTATGTATTATTATATTTGAAAAGAGTATATTGCTTCTTTAAAGAAAAAAAAGATGTTTTAAAATCACTCCTCTAAAACATAGTTTAATTTCATTATTGGGGTCTGATTTGTGGATCATCTTCCTGAAAAAATAATGCCATGAAAAGATATGTTTTTACTTGCATGGCTAATTTTCCTTGGACTGATTCTAAAACGAGCAGCCTTTTACTGATTTCCATTGCAGAGAAGATGCTCTTAAAGGTGAAGATTTTTTGTGTGTGTTTAATGTGTATACATATATGTATAAAACATACATATATCTCATTCTAGTAGGGCAGTTGTTTGTTTCAGTTGAATTCTTTCCAACTAACTGAGGAAGAATATTTGAGAACTGAAAGTAACCTTGGATATTCACTAAGGCCCAGAGAAAAATAAATGAATTTAGGCTCCAGTGTTCCAGTCAAGGAGGATACAATTAAAGAATAATTTTTTGTGGTACAATTTTTTGTTGGCCAGGCACAAGTAATGAAGTCAAGAATTCCTGGCCCAGACCTCTGTGTTATGGTGACAGCCAAACAAACAAACAAACAAACAAACAAAAATTTCATCCCCTACATTTCCAAATGATATTTCCACTAAGGATGGTAAATCCTTCAGTTTAAAACCCCGGGTTATCATTTAAATTGAACATGGGTCAAAACTGTGTGTCCTCAGTCTTGCTCTTTCCCCATTACATAAACACTTATCAGTTAGTTAATAACTTAATAAACCGGTATTTTTAGAACTTTTAGTAAGTTTACGTATTTGACATGTGAACATTAAATCTAACTTAAGTTACTTCATGTAACTGTACTATATGTAGAACACATAAGTTTTTTTTTAAAGCTTGGTTTTGCTCTGTGGAATTATTTAATTTGTTTTTGTTTTCTTTAAAATAAGTGACAAGGATGTCTATGCTATAAGAAATCTGACAAATATATTTTCCAATTTTTTAAAAAATCATGATTCTGCAATTCATTTTCTAAAAACAAAGAACAGAATATGAATTTCAAGAATCTGAAAACTCACATTTAAAAAAAAATCAACAAACCTATATTTAGGCATTGTTAGTACATGGTCACTATACTTTCCTAGAATATCCTTATTAAACATAATATATTCTTTTTGAAAATTATAAGAAATTATAGATACTTTCAGGTGATAAAAATTAAGATCTCTGTTTTGGACTTAACTTATATGAAATAATATGGAGACTGAAAGTACATTTTTGATCAAGAAAAATATTTTGATCATTAAACCATTTCTTTAATATCCCAGAAGATAACAGCATAAGCCAATGAATGGGTCATGTAACATTGAAAATTCAATAAAATTTTGTCAGTACATTGAATGTGTTTATGCAATAGAGGGAAACCCTCGGTTTACATTTAACACTAAAGATAGTGATGTTCACCAATATGAGAAAGAAATCAGTGATTAGAGACACAATGGTAATACTTTCCTTGTACCACACACAGTGTCTATGCAAGATGAATATAGCAGGATTGAAATATAAACATTTAAACTTATGTGCAAAAATAACCATAATTTTTCTTTAGTTAACTTCATTTTGCTCTGGATTTTTCATTTCCAATGATAATAGTGTATGAAGGGAATTTTGGAGGAGGAATAAAATGTCAGCCAAAAGTTAACTGCTAACTAGACTTGCCAATTTTACTATCTTCCAGGTTAAAATTGTCAGTTTAGTGCATATATTAAATCAATTAAAAGTTCAAGATCCCTGAGCAATGTGGCTATTTATTGTCCAATTTGACAGTTTTGAGAATGAAGTCAGGATGCTAAAATAATTAAAAGGTATTCATTGATTTACTGCAGGTGAAAATTAGAAAAACTAGGCATATGAATTCCATCTGTTAGATGTGTTTCTCCCCTCTAAGGGAGCTTCCTTATTCCTCCTTTTTCTAAATCCAGAATCTGAGTATATAAAAAGCAGATTTACCTTTGCATAAATAAAAAGAGGGACTTCTGATTCCCATGCTGTCTCTGAGGTTTTCCATGCCACTAATGAGATGTCATTCATCCTGTAAGGTAACTGGCATCTGAGGTATAAAAAAATGGCGCCATTTGGATCTTCTGGAGCATTTTTCTATAGTCTCCACTTTTGTCTAATCAAAGCACTTGTGTCCAATATGTGGTACTGAAGATATTCTGATTCCCATACATATCAAAAGAAGTGATGGTAGTAGTTAATTCTCAGAAAATGGCTGTTTTTTTTAACTCAATTTTTCTCCTTTCTCTTAAGCTTCACTAAACAGGGCCAGAAAGGCATTCTTCCTTTCTGTCTTAAATGACATATATGATTTAGATAAAACTGGACAAAAGAAGCTATTCTTCAGCATCTTAAAAGGCTGAACATTCAGTCTACCAGCCCAGATTAAAATTGAGCAACTTAACTGCCATGTATGTATGGTAATTTGGCTATATATGCAAACATTACAGAGTTCTACCTTAACTTCATACATTTTATTTTTACCAGACAATTATATTTATGAAGAGACTATTCAGGAAAAGGTGTAATCAGAAAAACACATGGGGGTTGACATGAGAATTACAATATTTTCCTTCTACCAGGAAGAGAATAGACTCAAGACACCAGCAACTACCAAACCTAAAGATCAAAAAGAGCACCCATCAATTACTTTTGTTGAAATTGGATGACAAATTGATATAAAAATGGATTTTCCTAGCTCCACCACAAATTCTAAGACTCCAGAATCATTTTATCCTTTATATTTGGCTTGAAATAATAGATGTGAAAATATAGTGCCTGACAGAGACTAAGAATTCAATAAATGTTTTTGTATTTGCTGCATTTCTTTCCTTCCATCTATCCAACAACCTATACATCCATCCAACTATTCTCTTACCTGAGACTTCCTGTTCCATTCTCCCTAAACATGCACTTCTGTCTTCCATCTGCTCAACTAAGAAAATCAGGCCATCCAAGTGAACCAGACTTCCTCATTTGCACTTCAAAATACCTTTTTACTTCCACTTTTCTTCTGCTCTGCCCATGTTATCTCAGAGGAAGAGAAAGTACTTTCCTTTCCATTGTTATTCCCTTGAAAATTTTTCCCTCCTTCTGGGCCTTGTTCAAATGACAACTCCTTTGTAATTCAGCTTCCATCTCCCCCTTTCTTGAAATCTAATTTTGGAATTAACCACCATATTCTTGAATTTCTAGAAAACTCTGAGTCTATCACCATTGTAGTAACTTTCTTTTTCCCTAATACCTTGTAATCTACATGGCTGACACTTTTACTAAATTGTGAAATCTTTGAAGTCAAGGATCATTTACCTTATTAAATTGACTGTTAGCGTCTAGTAGACGTTGGATATTGAGGACGCTCAGTCGATGATTTTTGAGCTAAATGATACTGATGATTTGGGCAATGCACCACAATATCTTTTAAATTCCCATATCCCTGTGCCTCCAAATTGAATAATCTCAGTGGGTCTTTCCTAGGAATCTAAGATGTAAACTTTAATTAACCTGTCTCTTATCATGTATTTTCCTCAGATTAATTATTAAGAAATATTATCAGGATCTTTTGGTAAAAATGGGATTATAGAAAGAAAATAATTTAAGTCCACAATGCTGAGAAAATATAAATATATCTATAAACTTGAAACAAAATGAAACAAAGAAATGGTGAGTGGGATGATGCCACCAGCCTGCTTGGCTCTGTGTCTGGGATCAGGCAGGGATGGCTGAGAATTCAGCTCATATGGTAAATGGAACATCTGTGTTCCAGACAGGATGGCAGAATGGGGTCGGGCTCAATGTTTGCTGTAGAAGAATAGGTGGAATTCTGTTGCCTGGGGATATGCCTTATAAACAGCTGCCCAAGTGGGGACTCAAGAAAACAGAGATAGCTGACTGACCAGAAAGTAGTTCAAGTTGCCTGTTCTAAAAAATTTGAGAGAATAATGGTTAATTTGTTACTTCAATTCTTGTATTTTTCAAAAGATAATTATTTTAATTTATTTACTATATGCTCTGTTTACTTTCCTGTAACTAATATAAATCTTTTAAATGGCTTCATGTGGTATTATCATTATTTCAGAAAAATATGAGTCAGCTGTATCAGAAACTTGAAGGTTCTTATTTAAAAACTTAGAAATCCAAATGAAGTAAATCCAGAAATACTAATATTATACAAGCATACACATCATATCTTTAAAAGGTATTGACCAAAGCAATAGTTTGGTGACACATAGTAAAAAATTAGTAAATGTTAATAATAGTCTAAAGATTGTTCACTGTACAATGTCTATTATAAAAATAAGAGCAAATGGTTTTTAAAAAGCCTTGAGTAAGCCATACTATTCCTTTTATATTCCTCCACAGCTCTTCTAATTCTTCTGACACTAATATAAATTACTTTGGAAATCCAACAAACTCCAATTCTATGTAGGGATCTCTAAGATATTACTTTCCTCGAAAAGAACTCTCTCTTTCCTCTCTGACTCAAGAAAAGCAGTTGGAGAAGTATGAGCAGTGGTAAAACATGGTTCCGTCATCCTACTGGAAAGAATCAAGTGTACTTTGTTAAGTCCTCTTTAAAGATTTCAAAAAATGTTTGCTCTTTTAACAACCGCAGAAGCTCTGTGTGTTGGGGAGTGGAGAGGCATTATGTTCAACGCATGCCTCAGTTCCTTATTCACGCATTTCCTTCTGCCTGACAGCTTTCCCCATCCCCTCATCAGTATCTTTTCAAAAAATGTTAAATATCACTTCTTCAAAGAAGCCCCTCTGACATCTAAGACAAATCTAGGCCTCCAGTTATGTTTTCCTGCCAAATGCCATTTTCTTCCACAGAAACCACCACAGCTTTAATTGGTCATTTGTGGAAAAAAAAAAAAAAATTGGCTTTCTCTGTTTCCTATACTATAGTCTTGGCTGCAGCAGGAGGACAGAGACTAGGTTCTCACTAGAGCACCTGATGCTTAGTACCGACTCAATGAATATTAAATATTTACTGAATGAATAAGGAGAGGGCAAAATATTCATAGGCTTAACAGATAGAGAATGTCTAACTTAAAAGACAAATTATACTTGTTAGTGTCCCTCTGTCACCAAGGTGAAGACAGAGTACACGCTAGAAGTAAGAACCAGCTTCACCAGACTTTACCAAGGTAGAGCCCTTGCATGAAGTAGAAGCCATCCTTCCCCACAGCAATCAAAAGTGAACCCTGGACGACCTCACTTCTATCAGGAGGGAACAAAAGGGAGTCACTTCTCACCCACTTCTTCTTATACCCAACACTCACAAGTTTTCCAGGGTGCCCTCTGGCATTCAGCAACCATCCCTCCATGCCTCCACACTCAGCCTCTTCTGTGAACATTCTATTCACCTTCCCCAACCATCCTTTCCAGTGGTAGCTGCTTTTCCCAACAGCCTTTTGTCTCTGGGTGGAATATTGTCTCTCTTTTCCTATCATTGCCCTTTTCACATCATTTTCCTTTATCCCTCCCTAAGTTACACCAGGCTTTTAAATTTTATGTCATCAGATCATAGCCTAAACATTGTCATTACTAAAAACTATAACTCTTCCATAATTAGTTTCCTGCATTCTACTCTCTGACTACTATTTCATATTTTTCCAAAACTATTTCAACCCTAAAAGTTTCTTACTATCTCTTACCTTTTTTTGCTATTACACTAACTGAATTGGGGAGACTTGAACTGACTTGTTACTGTTTGTTTTTCACTATGCAAACATCTGGACATAACTAATTGGTTGGCAACAGGACATGTTATTCAAAACTGACCGTGGAAATTGGGATGTTGTGTTTCATGATTAATACAACACATAGAGATTGGCGCAAAATAGTACTTGAGAAATATTCATATCACTACGATTAAGTAGTGTAACAAACTGAGGGAGAGGAGAGATTTAAAAGCTGCAGTTGATGGTGCAAAATAATTGCCATTCATTTACTGATAGATTCCTAATGAATAGAAAACTGATCATTAGCAAGTGATTCTAAATATTATGTATATACTTTCCATAAAAGTGAGCTGTTTAATTATTAATAATTATACCCCAATGACATAGATTAATTCAACTACCTTTTCATAATATTTATATGGATTCAGGTGTATCAACAATTCTACCAAAAAAAAGAGGGAAATTGGCTTTTATATTCTAACTTCTTTCTGTCAGAAACTGCCAGATTGCTTCAAATCTATGTCATAAGATATTGAAGATATAATGATCATAAAGTGAATGATGTTCAAGGAGAAAAAAGTGAGATGAATGTAAGTATCCAACAGCTGCCAATCAGAATTAAATAATACAATGAAGTTATTACCTGACAGTCAAGAAAAGGACAACTCAATAGCAATGTATATTTCTATATTGTCATTTCCTAACAAATGCCATTTTTAAAAGATCCAGATCATACATAGCAAAGATGTGAATACACTATTCTTAAACTCCTATAATTAAAGACGGAAATGTATGATCAAGTGCACACAACAACTGTCAGTTCCCTGATAAGGAGACCCCTCCCTTGTCTTTAATCTTGAAACACCTGTGATATATAGGATTTTAACCCATCAGATTTGATCCTTAAAACACTGCCATCTGAGCCATACTCTGCATGAAGATGAGAAGTCACCTGGTAGCTAAGCTTATGGACTTACTCTCTAACAACAGAAATATATGGGGCTCAGCAAAACCTTTCATCAGCAGGAATGCACTGTCATGATCTTAAGATTTTTTATATCCAGAATGGAATTAAACTCACTTTATTTACAAGCAACCAAATGGACTGCTACATCTAACTCACAAGAATAACTTTGTTCAGTCCATTTCAAGTACATTTATCCACCTCCAGGAAAGTTTCTCAAGGATCTTTATTTAGTAGGTGTCATTTTCGAAATGGAGTATTTCTAGGAAAGAAAGCAAAACAAACCAAAAAAATAAAATAAAATAATAAGTGCTGTGGGAAAAGGCTTAAAGGACTGTGTGGGCAGGGTGATGCCTGAGAGAACAAAGTGTGCATTCCTGGAGAGGTCTTCCAAGAAAGATCTCACTGCCAGAAAATCCCCCATGCTATAGAAAGAACAGGCTTGCGGTTTAATATAAATCCTCTGTGGAAACAGAGTTGGCTGACAGCCTCCAACTCCTGCAGCTTTGGGTCCACTGTGGCTTTCACGCCAAAACCAAACTTTCTATGCTCTGCCCTCGGCCAGGGACTGAGCATGGTGAGGCTTCT
>CM052441.1:47814492-47816992 GCA_028533085.1 Varecia variegata
TAATTTCATACAGTAGCTGGTATAACTATATGTTTTAACGAGCCAAAACATGAAGTTGAAATTAGAACCTTTTAAGGTTACACTAAAATACCTGAAGAAAAAACAACATTTGATATATCCTTGTAAGTTCTAGGTTTTTTTTTTTTTTTTTCCTGATTTCAACAATAAGAATTCAGCATGTGATAAAGTTAGCAGCCTAAGGTAATTGTCAACTTAGTGATTATCACTGTGTGGTTTTCATTGTGACTAGTACACATTCCAGAAGCCTTCAGTTCTAAAGAGAGAATGTATGTGCTGTTGGAAACAGAAAGTTTCTTCATATCAATTTTCTCCAGGTGCTGGAGGCACCCTTGTGTGGGAGACAGAAAACAAGAGATGAAAGAGTGAGAAGAAAAAAGTCAGTAACAAGAAAAAGTAAAGGTAGGAAAAAATTACACAGCAGAGAGCAATTGAACTAAAAAGAAAAATGAACAGAAAAATAAAAAGACAAAAAAGAAGAAAATAAGCTTAAAAATGATATAAAGAGAAAAAAATTGTTTTGAAATTGATTTTTCAAAGATGAACTTTGCTCATAATATATTTGAGTTTTAAAACAAGATACTTGAGTCTTCTGGAAAACAAAAATAAAATTAAAACCCTGAAATATTTCTGAAACAGAAATAAACACTTCTCGTGTCAAATCATTGTGTTAGGTACTTTTTTGTATTATTTTACAAACTCAACTTCAAAAGTCCCTTGGATAGTATAGTAATTGAAACATCACATATTTACTCCCCGCAGTTGTTGACACTAACAATGTGCATTTAGCAATTTCAACAGCTGATTTTTTTAAAAAATCAAAAAGCCATTTTATAAGAAAGTCAATCTTTAATAATTCTAAATATTCAATTAGGAAAAATTGAACCATTACAATTAATATAGTCTATTATAGTACCATACTGAACATAATGTTTTATTCATATTTGGTTTTTCAATAAATTTGATTAAATAATAATGATTTTCCAATTAAATGCAAAATATGCTCTAATCTTTAATCTAACCATATGATAAATTAGCTTCAAAAATAATAAATTTTTAAATAATTAATTTTTTAAATGAGATGAATTTGACTAAACAATCAAATCTATCATATTCTTTGGAAATTTGTTGTCCTCCAGAACTACAAGAGAAAAAGTTGATTTAGTTTAATAAGAATTTTTACAAAGAAAATTCCATAATTTGACAAAATTGCTGTTTTAAGTCACATAAAATCCAGTTCTATGATTGTTGATTTTTTTTGTCTCCAACTAAATTATAATCTCCCTGAAAGTGAGAACTAAATCTTATTTGCTATAGACTTATTTGCTGTATACTCAATGTATAGTCCAATTTCTGGCACTCAGTTGGCAGTTGATGAATAGCTTGAAGCAATTATTTTTTTAGGTATTAATTTAAAAAAAAAAAAAAAAAACTACCATGTCCACTGCCCACTTGAACTTCCGATTGCATTTGTGGGAATACTGAAAGAGAATATCCATATTTAAAAATTTGCCCAACCTACAAAGAATGTAAAAATGATTGGTAAAATATAGAAGGAATGATAAAGTGATAATGACTCCTAGAGTGAAATTGCCCCATCTGATCTACTTTGGCCCAGTGAGAACAGCTGGAATAAGGAGAAGAGAGGAAAAGCAAAGAGCAGGGCAAGGCACTCTATGCAACAGGAACTCAGCACAGGCGTGTTTTCCATTTAAGTGTTCCCCAGCTATCCCTCCGGAAACCACTGTGAGTTCAACAGGATAGCCCATTTTCAGACTCTGTGCCTCACAGAACACTAGCTGGATGAATGTACAGACAATAAGAACTATTTCTCCTTATTTTTTTACCCCTTCATACTGTGCTCCATTTCAACAGAAAGAAATATATGCATGGGAAATCCTCTTACATGTAGTTATTCTATTCTTCTGGAATAGCCAAGCATTGCAGAATCTGAAGCTACCACTATTCAATTTTCAATAAATATATTATTTTTTCATTCAAAGATAAAACATCATGGGAAAAAGATGTTACCTTTGGGCGGATTTTCCTCAGATGAGAACAGAATACTTGGTAAAGCAAAAAACCCTTAGCATTTTCAAGTATTAGCATGATTTGTCTTGGTGGACACATATTTAGTTGTACACCTCTCCTTCCCCTGAGGTATGTGTTACTGATTACTCTGCACAAATATTGGCATTACACTCTTACATTCATGAATAGAGAAAGATTCATTTGTACTCTATCATTTTAATACATAAATTTTAGGTAGTAAGACTTACCTTGAAAAAAGTCATGGTTGCGCCATCCTCTACCGCTCCATACTCTATCTTGGTTTGTTTAGCTAAATCATCAGCAGAGTCAATAGGAGATTCCATGCGTTCCACTGTCAGAAAGGCGGCTAAGTTAGCAGTATACGAAGAAATGATGATAAGTGTGAAAAACCACCAAATGCCTCCCACTATCCTGGTGGAGAGCGCTTTGG
>CM052441.1:47821992-47834766 GCA_028533085.1 Varecia variegata
AAGTTAAACTGACACACTAAACATAAAGGTTGATTGAATAGTAATTAAACATCCTGATCTGATTTGTTGTGTCTGACTGAAATAGAACTAGCTTTGGTTGCAGACATTTTATTTTCATTTAAATTCTCTTATTACTTTTACTCTAGTGAGAATAGTTTATGCACATTTTTAAAAGTATTTCCAAATATCAGAATGTTGGCTATCATACAAGAATATTTTCTTTAAAATCATTACCATTTTAAATTAACTATCTAAAAAAATCCATCACTCAGGAGGGTCAATGTGATGTATTCATAGTGTTAGATCATAGGCTCTACTGCTAAACCACTCATCTCCACCACTCATAGCTATCTGCCCTTAGTTCCCTACCTAAGACATGGCAACAGTAGTAAGACCTAACTAATAAGGGTATTGTAAAAACCGTGTGAGTTAATATAGTGTCAGCAGAGAGCAATTACTCAATAGTTTGTTAAATAAACATTTAGTGTTGTGACTTCACCTATAGTTGCATACTCAAACTCCAATTTTAATTTCCTGATAATTAAAACGTTCCTTTCCTACTCCTAAAAGCACATTAGCTATAAACATAAGCTGCTTTGTAAGAGGTAGATTTAGTTTTCCCATATGACAAATCCTGGAAGTATAACCACAGATAGTAAGAACTGTATAATTTGGCTGATTGAGATCACTAGTTTTCTCACAGAGTTCCATGAGCCCTTGAATTTTATATGGATGCTTTAAAGGATTCCATGAAATGAGGGGAGAGATGTGTGTTGGTGGCATCAGGGAGGTTTCCAGTTTATACATCTATGTGTGTGTGTGTGTGTGTGTGTGTGTGTATGTGTGTCTTTTTATATCTATGTGTGTGTATGTATCTGTATATACGTTTGTATGTGTATATATATCCTAAGAAGGAAGGAAATAATAAAAGGAATGAAGGAAGATAGATAGGGAGGAAAGAAGGAAGGAAGGAATGGAAGTAGGGAAGAAGGAAGAATCTGAGAACATGAGCACTGGTTTCAGAGAGTCTCTTGTATAATTTACTTGAAAGAGAGGGTAAGAAATGTATGCCTAACTGATATTTAAAATAACAATCATATTTCACTCTACTTTCTCTGCTTTTTTTCTTAAACTGAAAGATTTAGTGAATAAAAACAAAAAATATAAATCTAGACCAATAAAAACGTCCTCTAATTTGAATTTCGAATTTGCTCCTCACGGTATCACTCAGGAAGCTTTTCATCTGTTTCTATTTGATTCATTACCATTCTTGTAAGGAGGTAATGTAAGTCAAGTCAACCCTTTCCTATTTCCAAGCAGCACTCCCCTCCGCCCCCACACACACACTCTCACTCGCTGGTCTTGCACTGCTTTGTCAGTGGTCTGCTCTGCTTTATCTTCCTCACATTTAGCTCAGTACAGCTCTGGTTCCAGTTCTATTCTTCATTTTTTTTTTTGAAGTTAAATCACCTTTCCCCTCTAAGAATAACTGCTACACTTAACTGTATCCTCTCTATTTCCATAGATCTTGCTTCAATATCTGTCCTCATCTTCCATTTCCTTCAGTTTCACTTTGTAAAATTCTATTGGCCTCTCAATATTTTTTCTACTCATAAAAATTGGCAGTTACCCCAAATCTGTATATTTAACCCTAATAGCTCTCTTGACCTAAAGTGAATTTCCAGTGTCCTGACAGTAGACTTTTCAATACTGATACGTCCAATATTAATTCATAATCTTTCCTCTTAATCCTTCCTCTTTTATTACCTTCCCTATCTCTGTTAATAGCATCCCTAAATGAACAATTGCATGGTCCTGCCACTAGCCCTCAGCTCACTTAGACTCAGCATCCTTTGAGTCAATTTCTGCTCTTTGCATTCCTTTGCCCCTCATCCCAAAACTCCAGACAATTGTCGAAGTGCATCAGTGTAACTCCAGAATGTCTCTCATTTCTTGCCCTTTCCCTTTTCTGTTTTTTCCCATTGGCATTATCCTAGTTCAGGATGTCACTCTCAGTAGCATTAGTCACCTAACTAGACTTTACACTTTATATTCCAAATTTATAATCTCTATATACTATATACTATTCTGATCGAATTTTCATGTAGACTAATTTCTGTAATATACAGCTCTATTAGAAACAAATCTTCAACTATGTCGTCCATGCTCTCTATATAAAATATCCTCTTCAAGCATAGAATTAAAGAACCTTTGCATTGTGCTCCAAAATACTTTTCCAAGATTATGATCAACAATCTTTCCTCACAAACTCTGATCTCCTACCAGCTGGGCCACTGGCCTCTTTCCAGAAAAAAAAAAGCCCTATGTTTATTCTTATGCATTGCTTTTCTTATATTGTCATTCAGCCTGTAATTCCCTACTCTCTATTGCATAGATATTCAAATCCTACACCAATCCTTTAATTCTACTCAATACCACCATATAGTTGTGGCTTTCGTTATCCTCTTTCGTAGAGAATATCTATAAAAGAGACCGATGAATATCCCTCAGTATTAATTTTTCTCTGAGTTTTACTTACTGGGAACATTGCTGTCCAGCTAAAACGGTACTTCCTAACTTCAGTTTGAGCCACTGGAATATGAGCAGAAACAATGTGTGCAACTTTCTGAGAATTCTCATTATGAATATTTGCCCTGGACTCTCTTCCTTCTCCTTTTTTTTTTTTTTTTTTCGGAAATGGTGATGACTAGAGAAGTATTAGAAGCCCCATGGTGAGGATGACAGAGCTGCCCCACCAGCCTTGTCCTGTTCTACTCTGGGCTGTGAATGAGAGAGAAATAAATGTCTTCTGATTCAAGGCACAGTATTCTGGGCTGTCTCTGTTATAGAAGTTTAACCAGTACTTGAATAACTCACGTATCTCTCTCTCTTTTCTGTATCTTTAGCAATAAGAGTTTCAAGTCATACTTATCATAGCCTGGTTTCTTCACTATAAATTAATACACATCTCTCCCCTTTCCTATTAGATTGTAAACTGATACATGCAATTGCAGTTTCTGATTTATCTTTGTGTTTTCTCCAATTTCTAGCATAACTTTTTTTAAATTACTGAGCATTTAAAACATACCCGAAGTATTCTGATGTTCTATTTCTTCTTCTTCAATTTCCAGTCAAACATCTAAAGTGATTATGCTCCTCTTTCTCTATGCCTAATTTCTCCTTGACCAGAAGCTTTCATCTCTGTAAAATCTTGCTTTTGAATCCATAGTCTTTTTCCTTAAGTCTACTTCTTATAACATTCTTGAACCTCTAATAGCATGATTGAACGATGTCTTCTCCTTTACCTTTGTGACCTGCACCTCTTCTTCTCTACTCTCTGCCCCACTAACAGAGCATCCCTCATGGCTCAGTCTCAGAACTTCCTTTCCTCTTTAATCACCTAATACATTAATGGCCTTGCCCTCTATGCTGATGATTACAAAATCCTCTTAACTTACAGCCATATATTCTCTCTCAATGTATTTCCATCCATCTCTATAAAGTACTACCTAGGCAGTTCACCTTTATGTCATACTTAAAATGTTTAAAATTGAATCCAATAACTTCAACACTAGCTCTCCTTTCCAATTTCTCCATTTCTAAACTGATAGAGCAATTGTCTGAGCTCTTGAGACTTAAAATTTATTTCCATCTTCTTCGAATCTTCTTCATTAAATACAAACTATGCTTAAGACATATCAACTTTTTTTTAATAATGCCTTTTTGGTTGATCCCATCAACATCCACTGCCTTTCATCTCAGTTCTGAATCACGAACTTTCAAAGGCAATTCCTACTTAATTTTTTCCATTTTGTCTTGCACAACTAGCCTCATAGTAAGTTATGCATCATGCAACTCCCCTTCGTTAGAATGAACCAATTTCTATGAGCTACAGAATTGAGTTAAACATTCCTCTGCCTCTGAGTTTCAAGGTTCTAATATATATGAGAATCAATATTTTTAATTTAATTCAAACTGTTATGTAAACTGACCAATTTTCTCATTTCTCATTTTGCCTTTGCTTATACTGTTTCTACTAAAAGTCCTCCTCCCTTCCATTGATTCGACCAACTGGCTTCTATCCTAGTTCTTTCTGAAATTCCAGTGTTTACTTTTGCCCCAAAGCTTACTTATTTGAAATGTCTATTTATCGCCTCTTGCCTTGTGCTCTACTACTGGGGTTTCATGTGTGGTTTTGCATTACCAAAGTTCTATGAGGTCCTCGAGATATGGGATTTTTAAATCATTATCCTCCTCATTATCATTATTTCTTACATTACTTCAGTGCCTAAGAGAGCCTTTATAGAATGACTACAGGTTATGAAACTAGAAGACCTGAGTTCCAGCCAAATATATACTTTGTACTTGGTGACAGACCACTAAATCTCCTGAGCTGAATATCCATCTAAAAGAAGATGGGAAAAAAAACTGAACAGGAGAAATAATATATGCAAAACATTTTGCAAACTATACATTACTATATAAATGTTAGCTAAAAGTATATAATCCTTATTTTAAAATTTCTTACTCTAGATCCTTATAGCAAAGAAATAATTTAGAAAGCATATATAATAATCTGCTCATGGAGGAAAAAATTTTACCACTTTCTGAAAAATGCTAATTCAACATTAATTTGAACACTTTATCATATCTGTGGCAAACTATATTACAACTAATGGAGAGTACAAAAATTATTTTTATAACATTATATACTATTTTAAGCCAATAAGCTATATAGTTTTACACATTTGAACACTTTTTTCTTGCTGCTTCCTTAAGCTGGAATGACCTTCCTATAATGTGCCCTTTTCATATTTCAGAATTTAAATTCATTATGAGTTGATTTTTTTCACCATTATTATTACATAATAATCCTCAACTTTCACCTGAACTATGCCAAATTCAAAGCAAATCAGTGTTGAAAACTTAACAATCGTAACTGAAATACTCTGATTTTTCGCTCTGCTTTACTTTGCTTAATTACTTAGTTAACACAGCAATTATCCACCTCATTTTATATATGGAGTTTGGTTGGAATAGGGAAAATGAATAACTTTTCAACTGAATTTGTCTTAAATGAAATAGAAAGAACCATTTCCAAAATGAAGTATAAACAAACATTCCAGTATGAGAAATACAAAGCTTTTTAGCATTATAGAACATTTACATATTGACTGTGGTTTGGGAATTTCCAAAGTAATTTAAAAATCTACAATTTGATATTCAAATTTTTAATTGTTACCTCTTTTATTTGTGAAAAATAAGATATTTTTAAAGCTATGGTAACTATTTGCTAAGGAGTGAGACATTTATTGAACATAAAGATAAAATTCTGAAAATAAAATAAAATTGTCTTTCTTAATAAGAGAAATTATGTCATCTAATCTTTTTATTAAAAATAAATCAGGTGACAAGATGAAGCAGATATGATTAGGAGAGAAATGGGAAGCAGGTGATTACTTCTTAAAATCCATATACACTAAATACCCTCTCATAATGACTATAAACCATGTTTTAGCCCCAATTCTGGATTTTTTTCAAGTCACTTCAGGGATATTCAACTTTTCACTATTACTTAAATGAGTCAGGTACATTTTCAACACAGATGATCAGAGCAGTTTGGTGCTAACACAGGTGAGCATAGAGCCACAGGTATATTCAGCATTTACTAGAGACACAGAGTATAGGAGTGGACTTTCTAGTTATCTCCAGCATAAAAGTAAATAGCTAGGAATGAGAGAACATTTCTAGATCTAGATGGACGAGAGTCACAAGGGTAACTCTACTTCTAGAGGATGACGTTACTATTATTAGTTTAATCCAGGAATGCCTTGAAGAGCGTCAGCTGTAAGAACTATCATACTTGGCAGAAATGTAGATTAAAAGCCAGGAAAAAAGGGAAATGCGCTCTGTACAGGCTTATCAGTTAATAGACAATCGCATACATCTCTGATAAGTGACATGACCTGTAGAAATTATGCCATTTTGATGATATCTCTGGCGGAAGCAGACATAAAATAGGAACTTCTCAAGCCTTTGAAAACAGGCCTGCCTTCAACTAAAAAAAGAGCTTAAAAAAGGCATAAAGAACGAAGTAAAGTGATCCAGATAATGCAAGTTTAAATAATAAACTTTTGAAAATGAGACAAGCAATTAACAATAAAAATCTCACCTTATGTTTATGTCATGCTTGTCAATTATAAAAAGAAAACTTAGCTATATTATCGCATTCTGAATGGTAACAAATGACAGAAAAATATCATTATCATTAGTATAAAACTTTAGATTTGTACAGACCAGGGATCTGCCCAAGAATACACAGAATGATGGTGCCAGGTCTGTAATGGAGGTGTCTTGTGAACATGTCCATGCTCTTTTATTGCAATCCATTCCCAATTAGCATTTCAATCATTATCATCTCCCATTAAAAAAAAATGAGAATTCCTATGATATAATTTATAACCTAGCGATGGGAGAATACTATTTCTAGTTTTCCTATTCTTCAATCAATGAGGAATTGCTCAATTTTCACTCAGAAGCCTCCTTTTTAAATTACCTTTTAGCACAGTTGTATTGTTTACTTTAGAACCAAATCATACATACTGAGAGCATTCAAAAATTAAGATTTGGTCATAATGCCTAAGATGTCATCAGAATACAAAAAATTCACACATGTTCAAGAAAAAGTCATGTTTTGATTAATAAGTACGTTAACTGCTATCTGATTTCCATTCAAAAATATTACAAATTGAATAGTATTTTTTTCATTTACCATTATACTAAGCCTAATAATATAAATATTTCAAATGTTAAAATAATATATGCATAGATATAAAATCCTTAAGGAATGCTTAAATTCATCTAAGTTTAAACTGTTTATAGCATTATCTTTGTCTGTATTTTACCTTTGAGTTCTAACCGAATTCTAACTATTTTGCACATGCAATAGAAAACCACTTCTTTTACTCTGTCAGAAAAATTTATATGTTTAAATCCATGAAGAAATGCTAAAAGCAAGTGCCTCAGCATTTTTGTGACTCACCATAGTATCTTTGAGATGAAATAAATCTAGTAAAGGAATTTGACTCAACATATTGGAAGAGAGGGGAAAATAAAACTTTCCAAAGAAGACTGCTTATATTTTTCAAAACCATTCATTTTTAATGAACTTTGATCTCAGAAAAGAAAATATCAAAAAGTAACCTGAAAATATTTTATGTGTCTACTATAAACAATTATCAAAGATAATGTCTTATAACTGGGAAATGTACCATACCAAACACACTGCCATTAGGTTCTCTTTCTAATACACACACAAAACACAGGGATTCACTATAAGAAACTTCTATAAAAATATTCTTGCCTCCCTAAAGTTTAATCTGTGCAGTTAGCTTTTATAATTTTACTAAAAGTGTAAGAAACAGGGATAAATTCCTCAAATACTGTTTTACTCCATAGTAAACAAAACAATGGTGTCTTTTCAGCAGCATGCTCCACAAACCTTCCAAACTGTTCTGAGCTTTATGAGTATGATCTACTTATGTAATCAGCAATTATCATTTCACTTTTAGGTGTTAGTGTTTCATTGCTGTTTTCACTTTCCTAATTAATTTTAAACACTCTCCTAAGCCAGAAAATTTGCATTGTGATTATTCCAAATAAACAGTTTACATCACCTAAATAGTAATTCCTTTTCAGAAATAAGGATGGTTAGTATTCTGTATCAGTTGATAGTATACATCTTTTGTTGTTAGTTATAAATAATATATATCCCAAAATATTTTCTATTGCTCAATAAATTAAATTTGTATTACTTAAAAAGTAATTGTGTGTGCATTAAAGCATGAGTCACACAAACCCATATTTTTCAATCATGCATATTTTAATTACTTTAAGAATTAGTTTCAAAGGAAAAGATTTCCCTAGCTATACTTACTTTTAGTTACCTTCCAAATCATTAATGAGCAGGATATTAGTCAAGTCTGTGTTGTATTTTCTATGCTCAGATGTAAAGGCTTCATAATGTAAAATGATATGGTGAAGTTTTGAAGTTAGATGAAATTAAACTATGGTTAAAAAAGAAATGAAAGGAACAAAACATTTGGAAAATATTGTTACACATACTAAGAAATAATATACAAGTGTACAATTTAGAAAGATGTTTTTAATAAAATAAATGCAATTGAATGTAAATATATTTGGTTCAATTAAATGCTTCTCAAAGGTCAAAATTACCTGTCAATCATATACTCATGATCCCATTTGGTAAGAGTAAATAAAAGCTATTGCGATGTATTAATATTAGCTAGTTAGCGCTATACCAAAAGATTTCCAAACAGGAAGAGTGACAACTGGGGGATGGAGGAAAACACATAAAGGGGATTAAGTGACATGATTTCACATCCCAGACCACATTGCAAGCAGTGTAAAGTCAACAGATTCTCTATATAGTCATTATTATCTATACCACTGTAAAACTAGCCCTTTTGCTCTTGTTTTGGTATAGTCTCCTGCTGATTTGGATTACTTTAAACATCTATATAGCTGAATCCCACTTGTATCTCACCTGTGCTTCAATTTGATTTTTCTAGCTTCCCACAAGACATCTCCACCTGGATATATTGCTATACTTCAAACTCGGCATGACCAATACTAAATTGATCACCTTCCCCATTACAAACTGACACCTTGTCTATATTAAACCTATTTGGCAGGTAATCCAGGCATTTTCCTACCTTCCAGATGAGAATTCTTGAAGTCAACTGTCTTTCTTCTTCAATGTCTGTATCTGGCATATCACCAAAGGTTATTGTATTTTTTCTTCAAAGTAATTCTTGAATTTGCGCTTTCATTCTCATTTCACAATCCCCCTATTACTATAATTTTTGCTTATACTTTGGTTACCTCTAACCCAACAGAGCTCCCTACTTTTTAATTCTCTCATCTACATCTCTTTTACCTCTATCCTATATACGACTATTATGCAAATCTTCCCAAATTTTAATATGCTTTATTCTTTGATCAAAAATCTGCAAGAAATTAATATTGCTTTTCATTCAACTTCAACCTCTTTTGCTCTATTTTCAAGGCTTTAGATAGTTGAGTCATATCATTATGTTTCCCTACTATGCCCTAACAAATATTTTATAGTTTATTTAAGTAAACCCATAAATATCTCACATATGCCATTTGTGTAACATCTTACATGGCATTCATATAGAGATCCCTATACTTTGTTGATGTTCATCCTCTCCACTGAAATTTTCCTCCATTACAGTCAATTAATGAATGTTCTACTTTACATAGTAGAACATAGTTTACCTGTTGGATGATATACCCCTTGACAGGAGGATATACCATATTTATTATAACCTACTCCACTTGAAATATTCTCCATTTAATATCGTTTCCTTCATCCTTTAAAGCCTAATTCACTTATTGGGATAATAGACTCTTTGAAGGGAGGGAGTATGCCATTTTAATTTTATATCTCTCACATCAGTAGAACAATCCTGAAAATAGAATAAATGCCCAATAAATAGTGTTGTTGTATTGAGTTCACATATATAGAGAAACAAAATCCTTTAGCACTTTGTTCAGTGTTATTTAGAATGTGTGATACCACTGGATATAGAAGATTCAGAGTAGAGCTGCTTTCTTAGTGAATAATTATCATGATAATGCTTTTCAATAAACAGCACACAGGAAAGGATTTCTTAAATGTAATATAGAATTATTCTAGAGTTTATAAAACAATTACTAAAATTTATCTATTCTTCAGTATTCATTTTATCAAGCAAGTGAAATGTGGTCATGTTGAAAGGTAGTCAATATTTGAGATTTTGGACAAACAATATTAATCTTAATTACCTGTTTACCCTGCCTACCTGTCTTTTTTGTGATCTATTTCCTGAACAGGAGTATTTCATATTTAAACTACTGATGGAATAAACCCTGCCACTTTAAATCCAAAGATAAAATGTATTAAAAACCATACAACTATTATATTTTACACAGTTAAATATTTCTATGAACAATAAACAAAATATCAGAATGATTATTAACCTGTAAAAATACAGAAGTAAAAAATGAGCTTTCTATTATTTTTGTCACAAGCTCAAGAGTCCTCAACAGAGTGATTGGTGAAATCTAAGATATGACTGGTTTGTAAATAAGATATATTTCCTTTAAAAAATAAATAAGAATATTAAGAATCTCAGGCAGCTGCTGGATGGCCAGTCCTTAATTGGAAACTGCACATAAAAAAGTGGGAACAAAATATTTTTTAATGACACAAGAAAAAACAACATGAAACTAAATGAAATGGCTCAGAAATTCTAAGAAACAACAGATCTCTTCATGAAACTGAGCAGTAGGCACAATAATACCAACCCCTGTTAGCAGGATTTGGGCTATGAATGAAAGCACTGCTTTTAAATGTGCACGAAGAGAAGTAGCTATTATTAGCTACTTAGCTATTATTCAGTCCTTTGAAGCACAGCTTTCCCACCACTGGTAAGCATTGTTGATAACATAATCCTTGAGCATGAATTATGGAGGTGTCTGTAAATACTGAGAGCTGACAGGGATGTGGGAGTGAGACTGAGAATCCCTTCCCCACTTAGGAATGCTAAGTGTTGGAAGTTGAAACAGTTCTTTAGAGAGTCTTTTTTTTTTTTTTTTTCAGTCCTGAAAATTATTTTTTAAAAAAATCCTATTCTTTCTCTGATTACCTAGTGTAAGGTTACTTTTTTTGCTATATTTACAGGGCATTTTTAAAAATAATACTTTAGAGTAACTGTGCAAGTTAGCTGGATGTCAAATGAAGAATATAAGTGATAGTTGTCTTGATATAGCAGATTGTGTGGTCTTGCATACAATGCTCTCTGTTTTCTGTCTCTATGTCTTTGTGTGTTTCTCTAATTGTGTAATAAGACAAGTCACTTCATCCCATTCTCCTTCCCTGCAAAATGATCATATTGGGCTCAGTGCTCTCAAGTTCTGAATACTGTAATTTCTACATAGATGAGAAGCTTGGATGCAACCATTTTTGAATCGTTTTAATGTCAAATTTTTGAGAATAAGGGCTTCTACTGAGTTAGATTTAAGATGAGGTAGAGGAGGGGAAGCGTTAAAATATTTGACTACCTAAAAATATTTAAACATTCAAATGTTTAAACACATACATGCAACTGTTACAAATAATGATTACTTTTAAGTTTAAAGGATGTTGAGGTTAATCTTTAATTCAGTATCTCCTAAAATAAAACATTCTGAACCAGTAGCAGATACAATGAAGCTACCCATAAAATTTTTTATGGTTACTAGAATATTTTTTCCTGAATTTCTTAAAACTTTAAAGAAAATTTTATGTATTTTATATGTCTTTCTTTCATCTAATATAGCTAGCACTTCTTTACACTAAAGTATTCACTGAAATATTTATAAAACTCTGGTATAATAGTGCAATATCAAGATGTAAAACAGCATTTGGCATATTTTCTCAACATCAGAAAAAGAATTTTTGCCTTAAATTATTTTATCAATGTTAGAACAACTTCTAGAATATGATAATATTCTACTACTTGGGTGAAGGTATTTTATAAACTTGACATATGTTTAGAAGGTGGATCATCTCCCTAATTATTGTAACATACTATGAACCTCATCATTAATAAATAACTCTGTATGAACATTTAGAGATTTTTCCTTCAGCCCTCCTCATCATTGAACCTACCTACTCCCCAAAGCTTGCTTCTCATTTTAGAATTTATAGCAAGCTAAGTTGATTTTAGAAGGTCACATATGAGATTCTACAAGTTTTCTAGCCTATTCAAAATATGAACATGCAATTTCTTTAATGATTTTTTATGATTTATTAAGCAGAAGAGACAAAACCAGATTGTAGATATATTTTGTTAGGGCCAAATCATGCCTTGAATATTTCCTTAAATTTAAAAACAGAATTGTCCAGCCTTGTTCTCTAAAACCTCTTTTTTACAACTGTGCTATCAGAGAATAACTACCCATGTTTATTTCCATACCTCAATGTTTATCTTAATTCTACTGTATTTTTTTTCCTCTGCATCTTTATCAATGCCGTGTTTGTCCTTAGAAACATATTACAGAACATGCAACCATATATAATTGCATAGCTGTTGTGTAAGTCCAACACTGACTCTGTGGCCAATTATGCTGTATGTGATATTTGGCTTATCATATATATGTTTTCTTTCCTTGGCAAAGGAAACAGCTTGAATTTGCCAAATTGTGTAGGTTGGATTGGAAACTTAGGATCAGGAGTCAAAATGGAGTATTTTTAACCAAGAAAGTATATATTTAAAGAAACATTTTATACTTTTAAAGGCACATAAATCATCCCAAAATTTTCATTTTAGTCCATAAGCTCCAATAAACTGAAATTCATGACAGATAAATTTATAGAGAAATTGTAAAGAAATTTTGAATAATTATCTAATATTTATTTAGATTAACATAAAATGTAGAAAAGTAGAAGATTCAAATAGTTGCAGTTTTATGAGACCAACGTAGATTAGTATATAAATAGTAATAGTAGGAGATAGTAATAGTAGGTTAGTAATTATTGGCTCAAATTTAAAATAGAGATATAAATTTTCTACTAATCACTTTAACCTGTGAAATTATATTCATTTATATTATTTCCTTCTATATCAGATAAAAAACTTTAGGATCAAGCTAAAAATTTTAAGTGAAAATCATAACATTTTCTGAATTATACCATTTTTTAACAAA
>CM052441.1:47834866-47854866 GCA_028533085.1 Varecia variegata
TATGTTTGTGAATTGCATTATAATCACACATTCTCTTGTTTTTTAGTGTAGAAAAATATGCCATTTCTAATATTCACTAAATGTTTCTTTCTCCTTCTTCATAAAATATTAAGAACAATTTAATTGATTCTGTTTAATGTTCAAATTCTATAACAGCACATAGTTTTAAGAATACATACTTTTTAAAATAATTATTAAAGCATTTATACATTACAGCATTTATATCAATTTGTGTGTTCTCAAAACTCTAAACATTTTCATTTTATCAGATTTTTATTTTTGTTGGTGCTTCTTTATATTAGGTTTATGTACTTAAGAATTAATTGTTTATTAATTTTTCTTAAATGCAATCATTAAGAATTGCATTGTTTCATTATTATTATTATTATCTCATTTTTTTAGGGCTAGCCAAATAAAGCAGTGGCAGTGGACAAGTAACAAAGAAATCCGTAGTTGGTTGTGATCAATTAGTTGTAAACACCACTGCACTCAGACCAGTCATAGAATTGCATTATTTCTTAATGCAATTAATAATTATTTTCGACTCTTGGTTAATGAGAATATACATACATGTATCTATGTCTTTTTTGTTTCTCTACATATGGTGTGCTGTGTGTATGTGTATTTTATATATATATACACACACATACACACAAATACATTATTTATTTTTTCAAAAATGCAATGAACATATTTTATACACATCCCAAAGATACATTTTTCTTCTGCATTTTTGATTCATTTAAATAGCTTTACTTATCCCAAGCCAATAAAATAGGAAATGTGCTCATGAATGAAGGCCAAGAAGTCCATCTGTGTCTGTTCATTCTGTGAGCTATCAGCTCTTTAATTTCTCAAAATATTTTTTCTTCTCAAGCTTGACTATCTGCTTCACTAAACAAATAGACTGTTCCGACTACTTCTAGCCCTAGGTACTTTTTTTCTAAATCTCAAAGGGTCTTATTTTAAAGAAACAAAACTACCTTCTTCCTTCAGCATCCAAAAATTTTCCACTCACTCTGAAACCCTTAGTTTGTGTTAAAGGGATTAAATTATTCCTTCTTGCCCCTCTTTGTAGAGATTTCCAGGACATTATCATAATAATCATGTTTATTAAAAGTCATTCTCTAATCTGGGGTGCTTCAATAGAATCTTTCAAAATATTTGTCATCAAACTCTCTTCTACATTGATGACAGGGCCAATGATTTAATCCTTTTTAGTAATGATAAAATCCCCTGAGTACCGCCTGGTAGCTATTTAATAATAGTTATTTAATATACACTTTTTTACTTTAAGTTTTGTTTCACTAACAATGTCAAACAGTATTTATCATCAATTTTTTGGAGAGAATACTTTAATTTTTACACTATATTTGAAAACTCTATATCTAGTCCGATCACGTGTTTAACTGTGTGACTTCCAGTAAGTCTTTCAACCACTCAATGCCTCAATTTTCTTATATATAAAGTAAGAGAATAACATAAAAGCAATTTGTCATTTCAAAAGAATTTTATAATGCTCTGCATATGATTGTTATGTTTAATTTATTTTAAATTGTCTGTATCTGTTACTTTCTCTGAACATTACATTTTTATTTCTATTATTCATCTCATTTCTGTCTTTTCATAAAAATACTTTTACTGGAATATTATACTCACTTGTTAAACACAATATACTTTGTAAACTTATTAATTGAAAATAATAAATTTAATAAATTAGTTTGCATAATTTTATATAATTATATACTGTTCCTCCTAAGTCCTATTATCTATTTTCTCTCTTTCTCCTCTTCTGACCTCTCCTATGGTAACATTGACTTGTAGTTCCTGAAATTTTCACATAAATGTAACATAATAAGTAAGTATACCATCATACTCGATTTTGCTGAAAGGATATGATAATCAAGGAAAAGGTAAATTGAATGGAACAAAATCTAACCTCATTCATATTAGCTTAGAAATGGACATTTACATGTCCTCAAAGTTACATGAAGGATAATAAAGAGAAAATTTAATAAATACTGTAAGAAGCTGTACATAAAAAGATGACACAAAGATTTCATATTGAACCTTGTCTAGCTTCATATTTTTATTTATATTTTAAAACAACCAAAGACAATATAATAAATGAAATTGTCAGAGGATTCTGACTTAGAGCTATACCAAACAATATTTTGGACAATAGAATGAATAACTGAGAAAGACAGGCCAAATCTTTCTGAAAAACAACTATTAATGACTGGGAGTTAGGAAGAAGAGAAAGAGAGGAGAAATTCAGAAATATGCACTCCATACTAAATAGAAGATGAAGAAGGAAGAAGAAGAAAGGGGGAAAAAGAGAGAAGAAAAATTCAAATGACCCTGAAAACACTGAGAGGATATGCACTATATTAAAATATATTTAAGGACCTAAAAATAAATGAGGACTAAGTGAAAAACTAAAGTTTAGCATATTCTTTAATTCTATGTGCCCAATAGAGCTCTCAGATATGCTACCATCATATTTTAAAGATTAAAAACATTTTAAGAACTTCTAGGGGAAGGAGAAGAAAAAAGATTAAAAGGTAATAACCCAATGTCTAAAATATCATTAAATATTATTAAGAAATGAATTCCTTTTAAAAGTTGAAAAACACATTGTTATCTGAGTGATAAAGTTCTGCAGGTTCAAGACTTTAAGCTTTAAGTTTTGCTTATAATTGTGAAAGTGTGCTAGCAATGGTGGCTAAATTTTGCCTTCATGCTGTGGTGCACTGCCTGCTGTTAACTCTTCTGACTCCGGTTTTATGATTACATATGGACCTTTGTCAGGTTGCTTTATTTCATTAGACTTCAGTTTCTTCATTTATGGCATGAGGCTCCGTTGATTATATGTTAAACTTTTTTTTTTAATCAGACAGGACCCTAGAAATCTGTAGAATGTTATTTTATTTAAAATGGTATAGGCACTTTTATTATTACTAAACATAAAATTCACTTTTTCTAAATGTCTTAATGCATTTAAATGATGTTTACAGACTGTTCCTATTATTCCACTGATTTTATTTGGTCTATTAAAAATATTTGCAAAAACTTAAGACTTTGCATTAAAAAATAACATAGCTAGGTTCCTATGTCTTATTTAAATATTATATATCTGATTTGTATTCTTTAACATTTTATATAGTTGCCACATTTATTTATACCTCTAATTTCAGAATATATCCAGATGATTTTCAGAATTATATTCAGCAATTTCATTACCTTTGTACTGCAAATCTCTGGTAATCTGTTAACAATCTTTTTTAGGACTTTAGTCATTTTATTGCTTTGTTCATTATGCTTTGTGCCTCTGTTCACAACTTGATAACCATGCAATAAATGCTCGGTTTTTAAAATAATAAATGAATAAAAAACAGCAACCAAAAGCAATTTGTTGTTGTTTGCTGTGTTACTACATGCTAATATGGACTAATATTTATTAGGTCAGTAAATCAAATCTCAAGTAGGTAACAGGTGGTTCATAGAGCCAGAAAGTACAAATGGAATTGCTGTTTGTTGTAGTCTAGCATATAGTTTTTAGATGCACTATAGACAAATATATCATTAGGATGATATGTTCTTCAGGCAATGCTCAACAATGAAATGCCAATTGTTCTTTCTAACTTCTCCTTGTGCCTGCTTTGCAGTATTTTGCTTTTGTTGGAATTCTTCACCCTTTAAGCCTTTTAGAGTGCTGTCTCTGGATGAACTAATTTATTAGTATCTGGTGCCTTGCCATGCATATTTGTCCTTTTCCAATATTAAATTTTAAATCTCTCCATTTAGACTGAACACACATTAAGTTTGCATTTCTTCACATTTCTTAGAGTGGGTACTCAAAAATTTGAGAGTAAATATTTTTAAGTCTCTGGAGTTTATAGTCTTTATCCTAAGGTTAAACACACATACACACACATTCATACATATATCCATGTACAAGATCTTTCTTTATGGTGAAAATTCAAGAGTTAAAAGATTTGCAGGAAAGTCTTTAATACAAAAGTCCTTTAAAATAGGTCAAAAATGAAAAGAAAACTTGTAGCTTCTTGCAACAAATTGAATTTTTGAAAGAATATTTTGTATATATTTTATTACACAGAAAGATTTGTAAATGTGTTTTAATATTTGAGTTAAGAATCAAAATACTGTCTTTAGTTGCTTTATTTTGTAGTAAAAATTACTTTTATCATCCCGAATATTCCTCCACAAAACTTTCATTGCTATATGTAATACTTTTCCATTTAATCAAACTTGATAGTAAAAGTTTCAATTTTTATTTATGAAATAATTTAGGTACAGTGACTAGTAGGTTATCTCAAATATATATCAAAAATACTTAATGGGAAAGACATAAGAAAATAGATTTTGCACACTGTGATTTATATTCTAATAATCATTGGTAATTTGATGAATAAATGGATAGAAATAGATGATAGATGATTTGTAGATGTAATAATTTTCAAGTTATGTAAAGATCGCAAACTGAAAAAAATGATGTATTAATGTTAAGAACCCAAAATGAATTTATACAATCTCAATCTAGGTATAAATTATAACAGGCTTAATATTTTAGATATACACTATTTTATGATTACAAACTAATAATATACATTCATTGATTTTAAGAAACAAATAAATAACACTTGGTCAAATTTGGGAAAGAGGAACTGCCATTTATGAAGATTTTATCTAGCAACATATTTATTTGAGCTAATCTATGATCTAAGCTACAACACTTTTCGTTAACTATAAATGAGAGTGGATAAGAGGAGTCATATGGATGCAAACAAAAGACTAAATTGAATGAATTACTTGCAGGATGGATTGTATAATCTTTTGAAAATTGCATTCATTTTAAGATGAGCCATTCAAAATTGCTACCTGTCCAACCTGCTCAAGATGAGCAAACTAGAAGCATATAGATAAAAATTGCTAGTTGTTCCTAGACATGCCATTTTAATATCATTACAGTCAAGTTTCAGACACTGTAGTCTCACATGTGTGCTGGATTTGCTATTTATCTTCTGGCTTTTTGCACTTATGATATACATAATCTGGGAGAAGTAGAATACTAATAATTATCATTTATGTTGTCTAATATGTAAATGAAATTTAAAATACAGTGACCTCGTTCCTGTCCTGTTTATACAGTGTTTGGCATAAGCTAGACAAATAAGACTCTAATAGAAAAGATTATAACCTTAAAAATATGTGGCTTCTAAATTGTGGATCAAATTAAAATCCACATAATCCATCTACCTTAAGTGATGATCATTTATAAAAAATAGATAACTAATTTCATTCTTGCGATAAACACAAAAGAAATTACTCTTTTGTAAAATATTTCCTCCTTTAATACTGAAGGTAATAATGTTAATAAAATTAAAATTTATTTAAAACATATGCTTGCTTCCAAACCATAATTTGACAGTATAAAAAAGAGAGCTTATTTGCTAGGTTTTTAGGTTTTTTACAACTTTCTAATTGTTTTATAAATTTTAATGCATCTAGGAAAATATTTTTCTAAATATTCAGTGGGTTACTTTCTGATAATTTAATGACAAAACTTGATTTTCTAACCAAGTTCACAAATAAGTAATAACAGGTTGTTCTAAGATGAGATGTTTTTAAAGGGAATTAAATTTTTTAAATTCCAAAATTAAAGTCTAATTCACACATTCACTGTATGTACTTTTAGAAAAGAGTTGTTAAAAATAGAGGAAATTATATTATGATAGTTTTTAAAAACTTTGAAGTGTTAGCTAACTTGTACAAGCACTAAGTCATAAATTGTCATCTAAATAGATGTGATAGAATCTTATGTTTCCATGTACAGCAGCAAAATGAGCCCTGATAATAATTCCATGAAAAATCAGGAGCATAGATGCTAACTCTTGTTACAAGTGATTTAATCTATATGGAATGTATATAATAAGGCAAAAAATTGAAATGAACATATACATTAAAGCAATGTTTCACACCTTTGATTCAGCAGAAGATTAATTTGATTTATTACTAAATAACAGAGACTACAGTAAGAGATAATAGATTAACAGACAAAAAAGCTCCATGGCCAACAATGTTGGGACAATGCTGAGTTAAACTTAAGCATATTTCTTTATGGCAAGACTTTTCAGAGCCTTTAATTTGTTAATAGGGAATACCCAAGAGGAAACTATTACATAGTTCTCCTGACATTATTTGATCATACAGATCAGCTCAGCATCTGATATTTTATAAAAGCTGTCCTAAGATATGCTAAAATACATTTATATTGTATAAGCATTATGAAGGGTACCACATTTAACAACTTTTTTTGCTCCAACTTTAAGGCTTTAGAAAAGTTGGAGAAAACACTGACCTACTTGAATACCTCACATAAAAAATGATTGACTCGGGGTGTTGGGGGTGGGGGAGGGGACGGGTGTTTACCTACATGATGAGTGCGATGTGCACTGCTGGGGGAATGGACACCCTTGAGGCTCAGTCTTGGGGGGTTGGGAGGGGCATGGGCAATATACTTAACCAGAACGGTTGTACCCCCATAATAAGCTATAATAAAAAAAAATAGAGTTATTTTCTACAGCATAAAAATTTATGTTTTGATAGCATCATTTAAGATACTAGAGTAACAATTCACGCTTCATACACACAAAACTAGTTTGGTAAATTCGTATCTCAAGAATATAAGCAGAATCAGAGAGAAAATGCAGTAGACCTCTAAAATTTGAAATATTTGCATTTGTTTTCCCTATATATTTTTTAAAAAGTTTCATTAGCTTGTTTTAAAGACAATGATGGTTTAAAATAACAAACAAGAAGGGAGTAGCCAGGCTGCTTAGAGACAAAAATTCAGACAACTTATAATAAAAAAGAAAACTAAAACTCTAGACACATGAAATAAAAAATTTGAGATCACTGCATATACGGTGAAACATTACTTCACAATTCAATAAATCCCTGTGGCAGCCACTGCCAATTACATCTACAATATTATAATTTTTCTTACTTACAAAAAAATTGGAGTGGCAGTGCACCCGAATAAAAGAAAGTCACTTCTGCAGACTCTCTTGAAGCTAGGGATATCCAAGTAAAATTATTCTAGCCATAAGATATATAGAGAAGAAGCATTTTCTTTCTGAATAAAAAGGCAATGATTTTATCTTTTGCTCTTCCTCCTGTCTTGAGATACAGATATAAGGATACCTTGTGTTGATATGGACATCTTGCAACCATGAGGATGAAAGTCCCACTCTAAGAATGGTGCAGCAGGTAGTAGAAGGTGCCAGGTTCCTTGATAACTATCTTTCAGCAACGGTTTCAATTTTGTCCTTTCTAATCTAAGACTATGAGAACAATCATCCCCTATTTATGTGAGCAAATGTTTTGTAAAGTTTCCTATTACCCATAAGTGAGCCTATTCCTACTAGTATAGACTCTGAATCTATTACTGGACTTTCAGAGGACAATAATTCATGTTTATAATATTGTTACTAAATGAACTTAGAAAGTTGTATTATTTTTAGAATTTTCAATTAAAAATTATAAGCAGAAAAGACTATGTCATGGTTAAACATTTTCAATGTAAAGAGTTAATTTTTTATAATTTAGTGATTAAAAACTCAGTAATTCAGAAAATATCGATACCCATAATGACTCATTCCCTGAGATAATCATATTACTAAAGATTTCCTGGTGTATTTTATCTTTTCCATAGAACTTTTCATATGTAATTCATTTTAAAATCTTATGCTAACTGTTCAGGTAATAGATTACTTTCAGGAACAAGAGGATAAATTGGCATTTACTTTAACTTTAGAAATACTATAGAGGTTTGATTTTTTTAAATAAAAACTCAACTCTTTACTTTTGCTTTCAAGGCTCTACATCCTTGCCATTATCTTCCATATACCCTTCCTCATATATTCTGCACATCTGTATATAAACACATTCCACTTGGACTATCCCCTACTCACTTTTATAATCTATTTGCTTTTCCCTTCTCTTGAACCTATTATAATATCAGTCATATGCTGGAGCCTGTTCATCTTGCCTTGCAAGAGCCAGTTTTACATCTATTAATATCTCCCCAACTCTTCTTTCAGTGACAACTCCATTGGTAGCTTGATATTGGCCATAGGGAGAATATTTAAACCATGAAAATTAGCACATGGTACAAACCAAAGCCTCTTTCACTGCCATACCCAACTATTAAACAATTGCCATCATATCAATAAGCAATACACATTATTTATGTTAAATTTTTATGCCAACTTTATATATAATTCTTTAATTAACCTTCACACTGTTTAATTGGTGGTTTTAGCACCAGAAAGTCACCAGATCTACATAGTGAAGTACAATGATTATCTGTACATGAATGTCATAATAATATGCTATGGAACATATTATTTAATGGATTTAAATGGATTGAAAGGGCTTAATGAAATGGCAACAATGGTCAGCTCCACTGATTTGTAATATATTAATGAAAACAAATATGAATTATGGGTAATTTTTCTTAAACATATAATCTTAAAGAAAAATTAACATGATTTAGGCTATAAATGAATAACTAAAAGCAATAGATAATTAGCATTTTCAAAATTTATGACTTCCTTCTGACTCCCATTTAAAATTTAAGTTTGAAATAGGAAATTAATTTCACAAATAAGCTATTACAGATTCTTATGACCTATTCTTATCCTAAGAAATATTATTTAAATAAAATAAAGTCATAATGGTGTACTGCCATTTACTTAAATTATTTAATATGAGATGTTTTTATTGTTATGAGATTATTTCCTATGGAATTATTATAGGATTAAAAATTATTATTATAATCATTTATTGATCATTTTAAGATTTCTGGAGTAAAGTCCTATTATTGATTGCCATAAAATTCAGGCAATTTTACAGATGTCAAAGTAAAAGAAAATATGCAATTATACTCTTATAACTAAAATCTATTTTTTAAAATTCTACAATGGCTATTATTTAGTCCCATTAGATGGCTACCAATACCATTTTTTTCTAAAACACCCAATTGCCCAATCAAATTAAATTAAGAGTGGCTTTAAATTGAGAATAATAAAGAAAATGACTCACATATCAGTGTTGCATAAGAAAACATAAGTTTAAACTATAAATTCTTACCAATATATGTATTTTCAAGTGAAGTACCAAACATTAAATCATAGTTATATTAAAAGAACTATGAGCATAATTAACATTTGGAAAAATTCTCTCTTAAAATTACAAGTCAGAAGCAAGTGTTTAGCTTGCAATATACACTTGCTAAGGATTTGAAAAGTGCTAACTATAGAATTAAAAGGCTCAAGGCAGACTGTCCTCAGATCAGTCAGAAGGCCATGTGGTTTCAAATAGTAAAAATGAAAGAAACTATGCTTCTATTTAAAAATTGGTCACCCAATAAGTAAATGATGTTATCAATAAGAATTTGAAACTAGCAATAGAAAGGGAGCATTTGATTTTCTAAAATTTAAATTGATTTAACTAATATGTGATTATATGGATTATTGTAAACTTCAGCTACCATAAACAAGAAAGGCATAGAATATGTTTTTAGTTAGAAATATTACCTATAAAATTTATTTTTATGTCATCTTTCACAAAGTTAAGTAACGTTGGGCTATTTTTCAAACTAAAAAGTTAGAAATGTCTTTTGAAAATATAGACACTATTGTATCAAACAAATCAATAAAATATTAAAAATTATATGTATGAACTCTTTAGAGTTTAGTACCTAAAATAACTGAAGTATGTTTGGAAATAATTCATTAATTTTGTTTTCAACTAAAATATCCAAATTAAGAACTATCAAAATAAATATTTTTTAGTTCTTGACAGGTGGAAGATTCAAAACATTATTTGTAATATCTTCCTAATTTAAAAAAAATGAAGCCCTAATTGAAAATCGATATAGTAATATAAACATTTTGAAATCAACATACATTTCCCTGTGAATCTCATTTTTGCATCTCCATTTACAAGCAAAAGTTTCACTATTTCCAAGGGTTTTTTTTTTTTTTTTTTTTTTTTTTTTTGTTAAAAAATCACTTCATTAATATCAGTTTCCAAAACATATCTTCAGTCTAGTGAATTGCTAAACTTATATTGAAATACACCTCCCGGCACCCCCCATTCTCAACACCAATAATAGTAAGGGAAGCAGGGAAACACTTACCTAATTTTATTATGTTAAAATAATATTCAGGTGCATATTCTGAACCAACTTAGATGACAGTTGTAGCCCTATTCTGTTTATAATGTTTATCATGCCAGTAACATTCAAAACCTACAATTTCACCTTTGCTTCAAATATCAAGTCCATCCACTTAATAGGAAAATTTGTTGCAAATTAATTCACCTCATTTTATCATCTCAGGTATAGTCAGGACACAAGAGAATGAGGAATGTTTTAAAATAATTAATTTAGGATTAAACGTCTCTCATAAAGAGTAACAGGAAACTATATTATATCTAAGCTGGTGAAAAAGGAAAATCACTCTCTATATAAGTTAGAAAGTATTGGAACTAAGTCTATTTCAACCAACGTACATTAAATAGAATAGAAAACATCACTATAGTTTTAAAATCCAGATGTGTATAATGACTTCATTAATAAGGCTTTTTGTCATATGGAATGACTTACATTCTATTAATTTCTGTTAATTTCTGGGCTTTCAAACAAAATTTCAAAAATAAATATAAAATCAACAAATTTCTAACAGATAAATTTATTCATAGTGTCATTGGGGTTATACAAGGATTAACTAGAAATATTTAAAACTATAAGTATTGAAGATCAATAGAAATGAGTTTGCACTGATAATATTTTTACTAATTCTATTTAATCTATACAAAATTTTGTAATCTACACAGAATAGATGCAATCAACCTCTTTCTATCCAAGTGTATTGAAATTCCTATTGCTATTTAAAAGAACCATGATATTTTTCCTTAGGAAAAAAATTTCTCTCTTTCTAAATATGCATACCCAACAGGATTGATATGAAAACAGTTTAACTTGAATGATGTAATTATGTAATGGAATGTAAAAAATTATAGCAATTAAGGTGTTGTGACATGCTCTAATGAATGAAGTTACACTGGTTGATGACACTGTATCTCCTACTCATTAATTATTTGGATAGAGTGCATTATTTTACTTATTATGAAAAAATAAAGTCATAAAAATAACAGTATAATTTCATCTATACATTTGCATTTAATATTGATATTTATTTCACATTCATGAGTTATAAAAAAATCAAAACAATACCAATATCATCTGAATCTACAGAAAAACTCACAATGTGGTTCTATTCTTTCACTACATGCTTCTATTATATCTCAGACAAAAAGGAGTTAGCATGTCCAGAGAATAGGTCTATAAGGCAAATCTGCACGTGTGCCTTGCTAATGTCTCCTGTTTAGGTGCCCAACTCATTGGAAATGGTTTTTAAGCTTTCTTATTTGCAGACTAAAGAGAAAGACACACTTCTTAAATGTAGCTAATTAAGCAATTTTTCAAGGAATTACTTCTTGCTGTAAAATAATATACTGTCATGTACTTAAAAGATTTAATAGAGCATTTTTTAAAAATAACAAAAATAGTCAAGGTCTATTTTTTTATAATCTTAGAAAGAAAAAGTAAAAGTTAAAATTAAGATGATAATCAAAAAGGACCAAGTGATACAAGTTCCTTTTCTAAATGTGTTTTACATTTTTTTCTAAGTTTGTTTCTTTTCTTTGGAACAAACTTCCTCCCCATAATAAACTACAGTTAAAAAGTGTAACAATAGTGGCATTAAACTAAGAGAAAACAACTCTAATCACCCTTGTGGTGGGAGAAGGGGTTGTAAACTGAGGTATATGTATTCCTTCCTTAAATCAAATCATAAAAAACCACAGTTGCTTAAATTAATCTCTATATGGTTCGCAAATATAACCTGTCTATTGTTGACATGCAATATATATATATATATGTCAGTTTTCTTTCTTTTCTCTCTTAGAGTTTCCCCCACCTGACCCATCACTATAGTATAAGACTATACAAGGAAACATCAACCTTACACAAGAACTCTTACACCAAAGAATCTACAGCAAAAGAACAAATTTATCCAAGTAAAAATGTTACTAATTTGGGTGTCATGTTTGCCATTAAAAAAAAATGACCTATTTCTCTACATTTCTCAAGACAATTGCCTTTTTATGAGCACAATACTCTTGATAATTGTACAAAGACATAGAGAAAAAGAAAAAAAAAAACTAGTGAATATTTCCTTATTTCCTCATTATATTTGTTTCACTGGCTTCCTGCACAGACACCACTGTTTCAAAGTACATGTTTGTATAAAACTTTTAGTCTCTCTTAACTAGACATTGCAGACTAAAACAGTTCATAAAGAACACCATCAAAGAAAGAAAGCCACTGACTTTCCTGGAATAATTTCCAACTGAGAAGACCTTTCTTAGGTTTACTGAGAAACCTCCCAAGGAGTCCAAGGGGACTATTTTTCCAGAGGCTGTGGAAATGTGGTTTTGTTTTGAGAATTATCACAAACAAACCAAACTGGTGAGGTGGCTACTTACAAGCAATTCACAATACTCTGCAGCTATGGAAAATGTAGCTACCTAGAAACTGCAAAACATGAAAGAATAAGAAGAATCACTTGGTGAGGAATACTTGGTTTGCCTTATCTTGTCTATTCTTAAAAGACACGTCAAAGAATTTTTTTAATGCTCTAAAAAAAGAAAAAAGAAAAAAG
The DNA here is from genome assembly GCA_028533085.1 of Varecia variegata. Lineage (NCBI taxonomy): Eukaryota > Metazoa > Chordata > Mammalia > Primates > Lemuridae > Varecia > Varecia variegata. Next base: position 47,847,682 of record CM052441.1, read on the forward strand.
AAAAGGAAAAAGAATATATAAAAATTCAGAAAAATAAGAGACAAGCCATTGACAATATTGGCCTTGTCTGATTAGCTTCTCAACTTTAATTAGCTAATGAAAAATGTATAACACATTGATGGAAACTGCCACAGTAGCCACCACATCTTATTTTCCAAATCTTAAGAAAATATTAATTTTATAAGGGTGCTGCTTCTTATCAAGAGATATGTGTGCATGTGCGCACACACCCACGTGTGTGTGTATAAAACATAACTACATGTTCCATAAAGTACTCATTACAAATGAAGGTGCCATTTTTTGGTGGCAAATGTACAGTTTAAGAAACATTGAACTTAAAGATTTTAGCATTCTTGAGTTTCTTTGTTTGTTTCTTTCTTTTTTTCCCTTAATTTGTAGAAATGGGATCTTGCTATTTTGTCCAGGCTGATCTTGAACCTGGCCTCAAGTAATCCTCCTGGCTCAGCTTCCCAAAGTGCTGATGTTAGAGGCATGAGACGTCATGCCTGGCTCTTGAGTTTCTTAATGTCACCCTATACATTGTAAATTATTATAATTAGTTTCTGTGATTCACTGAGCTAGCCATTACAGAACTTCTAAATGGAAACAAATCATCATAGGATGACCATAGATCTCAAAAGCTCATTGGCCAAAATATTTATGGAGTGGAGGCACTTACAATGACTAGAGAGAGAGGCAGCATTTTTGCTTCCAGGAGCCTTTGAATTCAATTCTGGTGATGGAGGCAAGGAAAGACACAGAAGCAAATAATTTATCCATAGAATTTGAGAAATAAAAATGGGCTATCAAACTTCTGCTCTTGCATTTATACTTATATGGGCCTAAAAATCAATAAAAAATCATTTATATGGGAAAAATGATTTAGATAAAGATGTAGAAACTTCTAAAAGATATTTGAGCACAATTATCCTTAAAAGAAAATGTCAACAAGTATTTGATAACAGAAAATTACAGAAAAAGCACTTTAATTTTAATTTGTCTTTGTCTTCTTCATTTTTTTCTCAAATCTTTTATTCTTGTAAATGTCTAGCATAACTATAAAATGGAGAGATGGAAATTATCTTAATTTCTCCTCTGATGATTAGATTCTCTTCTTTGTCTTAGATCATTTCAGTCAAGATCTCTACTGCTTTAATTACTTAGATACCATATTTACCACAGCTGAAAGAAGTCAACTTAGTTTCAATGGTTCGGTTCCACAAATGACAGAAGTTAAGTATTTTGGGGGGTTGGTGACTCAATGACTATTTTATAATCATGAACATTATTGGAACCACTAAAAATAAAGATCCATTATTTATAATGGGTTTACCAAATAAAAATTAAGAAAAAAAAAGTTTAATGTAGAAGTAGCCTCATTTCCTATGGAAACATTTTAGTCTTTAGTCCCAATTTTAATCAATATTGGTGTTTAACTTATATATTTGTTAATATATAATCAATTTTAACCATCATTTTCAGATATGTGACAGGAGTATTAGTAGAACAAAACTTACTTAAAACCAAATTTTCAATAAATTTTAAGAAAATTGCTTAATGGGAAGAGAAATAACAAATAGGTTTCCCTTCAATTTACTTCAGTAAAAAGTATGACATTAAAAAATAAAAGTAAAATATATCTAAAATTATATTATGGAAAAGTGAAATTGAAATGGTTTTCTGAGTAAGAAACCATTGGCAAGTTGGTGGCAAAGGCACACAACAAAGTAGGCATTTCATTTTAAAATGTGACAACGGTCTTTTTGACAGCAGAGTAGTTTAACATCGAACATCCCACCAAAACAGTTATCCAGTTTTAAGTGCATAATTCATTGTTGCCCTTCACTGTACATTAAATGTCACCCATCACTGTGACAGCAATATAAAAGCTGTAGTATACTAGTGAGGAGCTAAGATCAAAGCTGTTAATGCAAGCACGTTGGATATGGTTTTCTAAAGTGAGTTAAACCACTGAAAACACTATTTTTAGAACATCTTTACCTCTGAGCTCCAGAAGAAATACATAATACTTTTTAAAGTATAAGGACTCTCTGTCAGACCATAGCCTTGTCATCTTGTGACCACAGACCATGGTAGAGCCAAAGCATATATCAAGATAATCCTGGTGGTCACTGCCACAATAAACCATTGAGCAGATTCTAGGGAGACCATCCCCTGCTGCCTAATCCACTAATACAATAGGTAATGTTCTAACATTCTAAAAATCATACAAGGCAATTAAACAAAAAACACACAAGAAATTTCCTATATTCTTTTTAACTTAGAAAAATGAATGTTATGTATCTAACACACTGAAGATTCTTTGTTTTGTTATTCTAACCAAGAAGTCCAGTTGAGTTAGTTAATAATGTTTGGCTTCCTTTACTCTTTTTTCTATAGTTGACCATATTCATTTTTCTTTTTTGTTTAAGTAGCCTAAGAAATTTTTGTATAATAGTATTCTTATTATAAAATTTGGTATAGCATTATTTTTTCTTCTTCAAAATGTACTTGTATTCCATTTTAAAATACCAGTATCAGAATAAAATATGCAATATTCTCATAAGCTTAGTGAATATTTGTTAAGGTTACATCAATCCTGTTGGAGGGAAATGTGTATACCATTATTTCCTGATTTTAAGTTTGGTCCTCAGTTATTCATCTCTGTACATCAAACTACTAAAAACCCTAGACCAAGATTTACACGCTGCACCTCAGAACAGCTCAGTTGTCTTGGAGATATCTATAAACTGAACTTTTGTACCCCCATAATAAGCTGAAATTAAAAAAATAAATAAATGAAAAAAAAAGAAAAACAAAATCTAATATATATGGAAATTTAAATTGGCTTATTTTATAAATACTATCTGTTGTATCAATAGTATCTTTTGTTTAATTAAAGATATATTTGAAGCAAGGTGAAAAATACATCTTATTATCAGTATAAGGGGTGGATGCCCTAACCAGATTTTTTTATATGACTGCCATCTCCATAATAATATACCTAGGTCAAAGAAAAAGAGAAAGAAAGAGAAGGGAAAAGATCCAGGGGCAAATCTGACTAGTACAAGCCCATCATGGACAAGATTTCTTCCTAACCCTCTGTCAGCCGAAAGCTATTGCTAGAACAGTTGGGACAAGGTCATTCTGTGTCTAGAATGCACTAACTCAAGCTCATCTTTACTCTTAAATAAGAATTCTCACCTAATTCATATAAGCATGCTGGTTATGTCATTATGCTATAAATAATAGTACAAATGTTTGCAAAAGATCATAAAATATAAAACTATACCAATACAAAAAGAGCTACTAGATATCTTTTTCTTAACATCACTTAAATACATTAAAAACATTTGTTAAATATTCTTGGATTTTTTTTAAATAAGGGTGAGGGAAAATTTTTAGAAGGCATCACCAAAACAATCTATTTTTAAATCGTTTCAAAAACATAAATTTTAGTAATTATTATTAGATCTTAATTTGTCATTAAATTAATATTGTTAATAGTATGATGGAGCACATATTCAATATACTTCTAATCTAATATTCTAATGACAACTAACAATCTACCTAATGCCCTGTTTCCTTTATAGTTGTACGTTTTTCTCCAGTTAAATGTACACTAAAAGTTATTTTTAAGGAAAAGATATTTAAATACATGGAATTCATAAAAAATTAGCGTAACTATCAAATATTTCTATAAATTTAGTCAAAGATAATAGATATTTATTGTCAGATATGTGCACTGATTATAAGATTATTAATGAAAAGAACATATCCAGCTGTGTATGTTCTTGAATTTAAGCATTTGGTACAATTTGTAGGATGTGATAAGCAGCCAATAGATATTTGTTGAATAAAATAATAAATAGATGAGAGACAAATTAATTTTTAATATTTTATGGTACTCTAATTATCAGTGCTTACTAGAGGCTCAGAAAATATTTGACTAATTGAGTGAGCGATTAATGCAATGATTAAACTAAAGTAGAAATAGAAAACAAATTGAAGATGCATATAGTTTGATAGCTAGAAAGATAATAGAATAATAACTGTAACAATAATGATAAGAACAATATCAGAAAATGACCAAAACAAAAGTAAAAATAATAATTAAAAATTTTGACAATACCTAAATCATTTATTACATTTTAGTTTTGAGATAAATTGTTTCATTCTTAAGCAGGTATTACACAATTCCCTAAAATTCAATATAACTTCCAATAAGTAATAAATATGAATTCTGTTATTGAAGTAACAGTTATTTTAGACCTTTGTTTCTATAATTTTCAATGAAAATGAAACACATATCTAAGAATTTTTTAAAAACATAATTTTTCTTTCTTTTCTCTGTAATTGGTATGGAGATAACTATACATCATTTTTACTTTGACATCAACAATGATGTTAATGAGTTCATCAGTGGTCTTTATATGACATAAGACATAATTTGTATTGATAAGTAAAATCAAAATGCCAAATGTGGCATTAAATAAGTGTATTTTAAATTCTAATAAATATTGTGATTCTATTTAAACTAGAAGAAAAATTAAGTTCTACGATTGAAACTTGGACATTTTATCTGCTTTTGCACAGGAACAAGAGTTCAATACCATGTCAGAGTAGATTTTAATTATACAAATTCATTTGATTTGGGATTTTCAGTTTAAAATTTAAATTGGCTATATTCAGAGATTTTTCTTTTAATATGAGTTTTAAGTATTTACTTTTTTCGAATTTGGGAATATTTTTAAGCAAGATTATTCTAATATTGAGAATTGAATAAAATATTCTGAGAAAATGTGTAAAATATTTATTCTTATATTACGTATTATGTTACCAAGAATCTGCAATATATTTATTACTCAATATTGCTTATCTAACACTATCATTTAATAAGTAAATATTTTATACTTAATTTTTTTCAGTATGAGACAGTTTGTTTTTACATTGTTGAATAAAAAACTGAAATAGGACCATTTTCAAATCTATTCACTTAATGACTATTGACAACACATAACATTCCAAAATTTAAAGGCACTAAAAAATAGTACAAGAGCTGACTTTACATTCTCAAATAGGATGACTTGAGTGTATTTTTTTTTATTTACTTTTTTCCCCCAACGCTGGGGGGTATTTTTTGTGTGTAAAATCAATCCAGATTACCATAATTATACAGATGCCATATATGATATTTTACCAATGTAAGAGTTACAGAGATATTTTGAAAAGTTAGATAAGTGCATGTGCATAGCACTTGCCTCTATTTGCAAATGTACTTTTAAGCTGGAATAAAATCCAGAGGTTTCAGAATCTGCTTTAAATCTAATTTTAAAAAGATTTTGGCTTGGAAAATTAGGAATATCTAAAATTTCTAACACAAATTTGAGATAAACCAAGAGTTTGTGTTTAAGACCCTCAGAGAACTCCTGTTAGACATAATTCAGCGTGATTAATGCCACACAATTGCCTCAGAATTGTCTCATGACACTTTCCTCTTGGCTTTATTTATAGCCTTTCTGGGAACATTTGTTAATTTGATTAAGAAGAAACAGGTGGACATGCAAACATCAAGGAAGACTTTTTCTATACTTGGAGTATTTATTTTTCCATGTGGCCTGTGGGCTGACTAAAGAGTTTTCTAGCCACTGAAAGACTCCAGAACTAAATTTCTCTGAAAACATATAAAATACGGTGGCTGTCTTGGTCATTATAAAAAATACATAATTGGTCCAAAGATGCTAAGAAATGAGAAGGCTGTTTAATGTTCACAGGATATGAAAAAACTGGAGCTAAAAGTTTATGAACTTTGAACTTCAAATTCTTGTTTCTGGGGGGAGAATCTCAAACTTCAAATAAAATTTTAACAAGCTCTACAATACAGTTTCAAATGCTGTATGGCCTCAGGGTTCCAATACATATTTTCAGGAAAATGCAAATGACAATTGCCTGAATGACTCAAGCCAATTAGGTGAAAAATGATGAATAATAATTGTGTATAAATATATCAAAAATATCTATGTGTAAATATATTAAAAGTATATAAAATATGCTACTTCTATAATTGATTTTATTCCTTTTTTTTAAATAAATGAACTAAACTTTTTTTTTTTAACTGCTAGGAAAATTCCAATGACTTCATTGGAAAAAGAATAAGTTTAAGGAAGGAAAAATATCCTTAATGATAAATTTATCAAAGGAGTCTATGTAATGTAATTGAAAAAAGACTGCTGCATATTTAATTTTGATTAGAGGGCACAAAAACATACATATAGTTATACATTGTAAGTATTTGTATCAATATGAAAAATTTTATTTAAAATTCTAATTCATTTTGGATTCAGAGCTTTAATAAGCTCTTTTGGATATTTGATAAATTATAAAAATTCAAAAAATATAATGAATATATGGCTTGACTCAATGTTATTAGAGTAACAATAGAATTCTGAATCCTGAGGTGTGATTCTAATCTTAATTAAGGCAAAAGGAAAATAAATTATATTGAAATGATCCATTAATTGATTGAGGTAAGCATAAATAAGAGTTGAGTGAGGTAAGCATAAATGAAAATGATAACAAATTTTCACCCCCAAGTTTAACAATAAAGTAGCAAAATCAACATAGGTTGAGCTATAGATTTTGAAGGCTATTATAATAATATAAAACTATGTATATTTCAATTAAAATTTGATTTTCTGATCCTATGACTTGAAATACACTTGACATGTCAATGACAATAAGGCACTTCTTGTAGCAATGTTTATTCTGTGAAAAAAAATGACCAATTTAATGTAGAAAACCATGATAATCTTTTTATATGTAGAATGTTTACTGTAAATTAGCCTTGGTTACTTTAAAAAAAAAGTCTCTTTAAATTTTACTACGTTGGTTTTACTTATGACTGAATTATTAATTCAAATTAGCAAAACATGATTTGACAGACATCTGCAAAATCAGGCAATGATTCTTTTACTATAGTGATTTGGATGCTTTTAAATTTGGATCAAGAAAATAATAAACCCTACAACACTAATAGCTTACTGACATAACCAGCATGCTTTCTGCCCAAAAAGGCAGCATAACATTTTAAGAAGTGGATGTGGATGTGACTCTTAAAAATTCATTACTCTTCAGCACCCCGTGGGAAATAAAGAACAGAAAAAGTAAAATCGATTGTGACTTTTG
>CM052441.1:47856533-47879338 GCA_028533085.1 Varecia variegata
GGGGGCGGGGATGGGTGTATACCTACAGGAGGAGTGCGATGTGCACTGTCTGGGACTGGACACGCTTGAGGCTCGGACTCGGGGGATTGGGAGGGACATGGGCAATATATCTATGCAGAACTTTTGTACCCCCATAATAAGCTGAAATAAAAAAAAATACTGATTTTCAAATTATTTCAATGCTCATTGAAAATAGACATAAAAATCACCTAGTCTATGTAATATTTGTGTGGGAAAGTGAGCAAAATTCATGTGAGAAATTTTGGAGTAAACAAAAGATAATAGCAAATAAGTTGAAGAAGATAAAGTGAGATACAAGGTGAAGTAAGTACACAGCTTTCTGAAGGGGATGGAAGCGGGAACAATTCTATGCATGCCCATTTGAACCCATGAAAGAGGTGAAAGGGAGTAAAAGTGATGGTTCCTGAGCAAATATTTGCAACATTTCAAGCACAACCATGAGTAAGAAATTTGATAGACATGAATTTCAAATTCCTAGGTGATTTCATGTGAAATATAAAATTATCATGAAAGCATCAAGACAGATATAAAGTTTTCAACTGGAGTTTGGATTATGTTCACTGTACTGCAGTTTCAAAGACATGTAATACATTCTAGAAATGGTCTATCCAAAAAGATTGTATTAAGGTGCTTAAAAGATAAACTCTCAGTTGACCAGAATGACCCACTCTCTTACCATGCGGATGCTAAAATTGTTACTTTTATATTGATGGTCCTTTGATTACAGAGCATGCTGTATTTCTATTCTGCTCTTACCCTAAGATTAGATACCTTTTAAAAACATACATATACAATCAAATCTCCTTTGAATCATACTAATATAATTGTGACAGTTCTGACTTTTGTGTATGTTTATTTGGGGAGATTTAAGGACAAAGCCTTTAGTGCCCTGTCTTGAGTGTTTTCCATAATACACACCCTCACATTATCTCATGTCATATACTGTCTTGTAATATATCTGACAATATCTGCTTAAGAAACACTTGAAAATGACTTTTTCTATGTATCTACATTTGTACTATTGTGTGTTTCAGAATGCCTTTATCTATTATTCCTTAGCTATGACTCATTTCTCTACTTTAAAATTTGAACTACTAATAAGTTCAACAATCTTACTGGATTTTATTTTTTTCAGAAGGAATCTGTGATATTATAGCTATGGTTTAAAGTAATCACAAGTACAATGTAAAATTAATTGCACTCCACTATTGTGGAGAGATGAAGCTAGGTAGACAATTTATATCCATCTATGTATTCCATAGACATTTATTGATCATCTTCTACACTATGTGTGAGGCCTTGTGGCAAGTACTGGGGGAGATATCATGAAGAACATCAAATCACTCCTGCCTAAAGAGACACTCACACCTACCTAGAACAGACAAGGCATGCATGTTAATAGCTAGAATACAATGCTTGGGAAAATTCATTTGAGACGTATTCCCAGTTATAAGTAGTTTTGTAAGTGGAATTGGCCAAATTGGCCTGAATGGAGAAATAAGATTTATGCATTTAACAAAACTCATTATTTAATGTGTGTTAGGCATTATGCTAAGTCCTATATATATAGTTCCTGCCCTCCCAGAGCTTATATTCTAACTGGGAAAGGATCTTGAAAATGTATGTAGTGAAAAGCACAAAGTGACATTATAAGGATATTTTTAATCTAAATTTTGATAAAAGGAAATTAATCTATGGTGACCAAAGAGAGTATAGTGTATTACAGGGCATCAAAATTAAACATTTCTATGGAGGAGATAATACAAGGATGTAAAAGATAGTTCTATATTGTTTCATATTAAACTAAATGTTGTCAGTTAAACAAATAATTGAATTTGTACTTGAATAAGTCCCACACATAATACCTCTGATCTTCCAATGATCCAAGCTGGATAATGTTTATGAAAAGAAAAAAAAACTTGACCAGATGAATATCATTATAATTAAATATGTAAAAAATAAACTAGTTAGGTGGCTGGCTCTTTAGCAAACTAAATGTCCCAGAAGAACCAGAAAACCTTAAAAGGTAATTAGAAATGATCAGGAAATTGTATGGATGAAGACACATGATTTTGGCACAAAACAATAGTGGTTAATGTTAGTGTAATTACGTATTAGCAAACCAATGCATTCTCAACTTCTTAATTGGTAAAACTAGATCCATTTCCTTCTTATTCAAGACAAAGAGACTAGAAAGCTTTGTTACTTTATGTTAATACTCTTTTTAAAAATTTTCTGAATCAGATCAGTTTATCCTAAATTGTTTTTCAATATATTTAAATGAATCTGACCAAATTGTAGTTCCCTGTGTTAGTCATGTGTAGTGTTATATAAGATGACATCCCTCAAGTAGAACTATGTGCTGAAATTAAATTAACTGCAGCACAAAAAAAATAGTTTATTCAAAAAAAGCACCTGTTATTTCTTTTAACTTAAGCTTAAAGGCCTTCCTGACCCTTTTTCCTCCCAGATAGGATTAGATATACTCCTTGGGTTTCTCAAAATATTTTGGGACTATCTCCATTGTTTCATTACCAGTATAAAAAGTTATTCAATATCTATCTTACCTAGGATTTTTATATTTCTTTATATCTTCAGTGCCTAAAAATGTGAGTGGCACAAAAATGCTGAATTAATAATACTGAATTATACTAAATATCCTTCCCTTTAGGGATATCATGAAGAATATCTTATTTTATCAATTGTGTTAATTCCATTATTCAAATTTACTCTGAAAAAAAACTTCATACAATTTCATGTAAAAGAAAAATCCAGTCCCAGTTAACAAAGAGATGTTATTTTTTCTCTTACAGTATTAAGAAATTCTATGTTATGGTTTTCGTTTTTATTTTCTTCGATTTTTAAAATTTTTTAGGGCTTTTCTTTGTTTTTTTCTGTTTAGATTTTCTCTGCAGTCTAAAGAAAACATCATCTTTAAAAAAGCCACCTTTATTCATATCTATTTTTAGTTACATTTATTCTGTTTTTCTGGTAATGGTACAAATCAGCATTTATTATTCAATAACACAGAGATGTTCCATGTATCACAAAAATATTTTTACGCCACTGCTTCAGTAGTGTCACTGTAAAGTCACTCTCTGAATCAAACATAAAATTATTATTGACTTCAAATAATCCTAGATTTTGGACATCTTCCAGAATTCCCTTGCCCTTAATTCATATTCCTACTTTCATTTCTACATAATATATTCTTTAAGTCATCAAATTCCCAACTTCAAGTCTTTTCCATTCAAATCTGCTTTCCTTTGTTCATTAAAGAAGCTTGGAAAAACTTTTTTTTTATGAAGAAGCCTTTCCTATGTTAAGGAAAAGTTTTAACACCTTGATTTACAAGACTTATTAGTTGCTTACTGTTTTGTAGGGGCAAAATTATGTATAGGATGTATAGAAGTGTATAGACTTCTCTATACATTTATAGGAGTCTCTATAGTATTAACTTAGTATTTTATTTTCTCTTAATCTTCAAATTATGTCCTTGTGCTATTTTTTTTCTGGCAATTTTTATGTCCAAATCATTTTTACAGATATTTTAAGTATCTTAAGTTTAGAAATCACATTTGAAGAACTAAGTATATATGGAGGATATTTATTCAATAATTTATAACTGGAAAACAAAATAATCATTAGCTCTATTTTTTCAATAATATTGCAATTCATAGCAAATTATCAAAGATTGTTATCCAGGAAATAATTTCTTTTAAAATATCCTGAAAATACATCATAGAAAAAAACAGAGCAAAGGGGTTTTTAAATCATTTTTAAGTATTAAAAATACATAAATATTTCTAAACATAATCTCAATGTTACTGTGGAACTACATAGGAGGAAAAATTCTTTGTTGCACTAGTACTGAAAGAAGAATTTAACACTTAACATACCTTATTTTTTTTAAATAAAATGTCATCATTATATTTAAGAGATATTATTATAATAATGTTGTAGTTACATAGTATCTTTCCCAGAATGACATTCAATATATGGGTGTTGAGGATCTACATTAGGAAAATTTCCAGTGAATTATAATCTATTATAGTGCTTAGAATTGCACTGGTCTGTGATATCTGAAGTTTCTGAATTAAATTTCTCAATATCCTTGTCTCTGAACTATTTAGCAGTTTGTTTTCACTTTTGACAGCTTGCTGCTTGAATCCACTTTGAGAAAAATCTTCAGTTAAAAATAATTATACTAGCCCTTTTTAAAAATGTCATGTGTTTTCCTAATTCCTGCTATCTTTAATGTCTGAGATAATAATCACAGGATTTCTCTTTAAAGTAAAAATCACTTGCTTTCCAAGTTGCTTTTTTTACAAAGAAGTTATTTGAAAATATCTTGTAGCTTTGAGTATTTAGGCATCTAGCCTCACGAAGGGTGTGAAAGGAATTCAGGCTTTTACTTAAGTAGAGGTCCAATCAGTATGGACTTACTTAAAGAACATATTGCAGGTGAATGAAAGAACTAAATTTGAAAAACAAAAACCTAAAGATTTTAAATAATAGAAGAATATTTTTATGAGCTCCAGTTAAGGAAGAATTTCTCCACCTAGGCACAAAAACATCCCAAACCATAAAGGAATAATAAGTTTATGATATTTGTATCATAAACATTTGCAAAATATAACAAATTGCCCTGCATCAACAAGAAAAGATGAAATAAATAGGAAATTCAAAGAAGGGAAAACTAAAAACTCTATACATGTTGGGGGAAAGAGGGGCTGATGATCAGGGAATACAAAATGAAAGCAGCTTGATTCCATTAGTCATCAGACTATTTGATCAAATTCAAATGGTGAGAATCTCAAGTATTAGTGATTTTGTAGAGTAACAGAAACTCTTATAAACTACTGGTGGAAGTGTAAATTGGTAAAGCAATTTGGAGAACAATATTTTCAATGTCTAATGAAACCGAAAAAAATACATGAACGCTGACCAACAATTCCTTTCTCAGTGTGTCCCTTAAGAGAAAGTCTTGCATAGGTACTCCAGGAGATAAGACACGCATCTTCATGATGGTGTTGTTTGTCATGGCATACATAACTTTGCAGGATGTCTATCAGAAGAGTGGCAAAATGAAAATGATACATTCCTACTACAGAGTACTATTGAACAATTTATACAAAATGCACCAGGAGAATACCAAACTTAAGATACTGGTTACATCTGGAGAGAGATAAGGAAAATGTAATTTTATCTTTTATGATTGATTTGGAGAATTACTAACTTGAGAAAATTTATGGTGATTAAGGGACTCCAACATTGTCTGTAATATTTTATAACTTTTACGTTAAAAGAGACACTTGAAGCAAAGTTAATAAACATGTTAACAGTTGTCACTGTTGGGTCATAGAAAATTATAAATAACTGTACTTCTGATTTTGGTTATTTTTGCTAAATTTTTTTTAAAAAGTAATAATAATATTACTACTATGCAAAAGTTTTCTTTTGCTCTTGTTGGTGGTGGTTTTTTGTTTGTTTGTTTTTACCAGAAGTGCTAGAGTGCCTCAACTGAATGCCAAATTAAACAACATGCTATCAAAATTGAAAGCTGTTGAAGTGCAAGTTTATTTTTATTTAGAAGAAACTGTTATTTGATTTAGTCTTTCCATTTTTGTAATAATATCTGGAGCCTTTTTAAGTTCCCTAAAAAACAAACATTTTACTTCCTTCCTAGTATATAATAAAAAAAAGAGCAATCAGGAGGCAAAACAACATAGTGTAGTGAGGTCCTCTAAGGCAGTGGTCCCCAACATTTTTGGCACCAGGGCCTGGTTTCATAGAAGACAATTTTTCCATGGATGGGGGAGAATAGGGGATGGGGGGATGGTGACCGACGGGGCAATGGGGAGCAGCTATAAACACAGATGAAGCTTCTGAAGCTTCCCTCCTTCATCTGCTGCTCACCTCCTGCTGTGCGGCCTGGTTCCTAAGAGCCCAGGGACCAGTACTGGTCTGCGACCCCAGGGGTTGGGGACTCTGGGGACTGCAGATTTAAGTCTTATCTATGAATCATAAGTGGCTTGATAATGTTAAACACTAATTGCAATGCCAAGGCAGCATGTTGGGAAACATTCAGACAGCTGGAAAACCATACATTGTGGGTCTTCTTAAAAATAATGTAAAATAAGAGTGAATTAGATTCCAACAGACTTCCCACTTTACCACAGTTTTTTTACAAACTGAAACAGAATTTCTTTCTCATTCTGTTTTTTTTAAGTCCATCAAATGATCAAGTTTTTGTTTGCTTTTAAAATTTCAGTGTTTGAAGATACAAAAAGGAACATCATTTAAGAAAACCAAACATTCATTGCCCAATGCACTTTTACCAACCTCAAATGGTTAATGATATTAAAACACAAATCTCTTTGAACAACGAAGTTGTAATGCTCTTTAGCACCTCTAAAAGAGGTAAACTTTATATTTAAATGTTTACCCTTTAAAAAACCTCTCAAAGTTTAATTGAAACAATTCTAATGAGGTAAGGGGTCAGATAATGTCACTTTAAAAATCTCTCAGTATTTAGTTGTGATTATTTTTAAAAATACTCCTTTTTCTGATAACATTATAGCACATATATTATCAATTATTTGTTCTACATATAATACAATCATGGTTCAATAGTCATCCTGTAAACTAGTTCATTGTGTTTAATAACCACAATAAAGCAACATTAAAAAAATTGTCACCTCTTTGAATACATTAATAGTAATAATTGTCATATATATAATAAATGTAATTGTAATTGTCCTCGCCCCCTCTGTATCTCCTCCATCTATACCTCATCCTTGCTGTCACATTGATGTATGTGACTAAGTTAAACAAGACTACAGTGGTGTTCCTCTTTCAGACATTGACATTTAATCCACACCATCATTTTATAAGGTGAGTATCATTATTCCCATTGCATATATAATAGAAATGACATCAAGACAGAATAAGTAACTTTCTCAAGCCTACACAGTAGAGAGAGAGACTGAGACAGAAGGAGAGAAAAAGAGACAAGCCCAAATTTGCACAGTTAAGAAGTAATTGTTGATCTGCAGGGCATGAGTGCACAAGTGCACAGTATTTCCTCAAATATTTTATCATCATTATGATACTAGGTCAGAGAATCCCCAGCAGATCACTGGCTTAAGCAAATTCTGAAAATTTGCCTCCAGCTGGGGTTTTTATCCCATGGGAATGATAAAAGGACAAAGCATTTCCAGTAATGAGGGGTGTCTGATTAAGTACGAGAAGTAGTAGTTCTACTAGTGTCCAAAAAAGTAGGCTCCTTAGAGGAGTAAACAGGGAAACAGGGCCAGGAAAGTCTTTGTGGAACAGGGCTCCAACACAGAACCCTGGAGATGGACTTTGAATAGATGACAAAGAGGGAGAGCTGAGAACAGCACCCAACCAATGGGTGTCAGGGATGGGGAGAAAGAAATTAAAGGTCAACATGAGTACTTGAAATTATATACTTTAATCTTTCAGTACCTATGCAATGCTTTCTGTGGAAAAGCTTTGAGAAAATACTGGTGATTAAATTAAAATCTGACTATAATGTGTAGATGGATTCCTAGCGAAGATACCAGAGGCAGGAAGTACATAATAAAGACATAATGAAATGGCAAAGGTTTGAGCTATGTGGGTTGGTGGAAAACTAGAAGATGAAGACAGATCTGAGTTCCATTTTTAACCTGCACATATAAAGACTTTGTGCACTGCCTTATTAGCTTATGCATGAATATCTACAAGCATAAATCTTCCTGAGGTTTTCCAACACCAAGGCAAACATCACCAGAGAGTTGAAAGTAATTTAACTGCCCTTGTCACTTTAAGTAGTCCCATAATAATATGTGCTAGCTTACTGCAGCTTAGGTGTTTTCCCTCAGGCTAATGAATAATTCTAGTTGGCTTTATGAAAAACATACTCACAACAGTGGTCTCATGAGCCCATAAATGAGTTATTAGCTATAAGGAACGTATGACCCAAAGTTACAAGTAAAATTTATGCCCAACTTAATACAATGGCTGCATTAGCAAGTTTCTATGTACTCATCTCTACTCTGTCAGGCTCCATAGCTAAATTTGCTTTTAAGAATGAAAAATGTGATAAAATATTTTATAAAATATTATACAAAAAGTTATAATGTTTTAATTTCAAGAGGAAGGTATGGCATTGCTTATTTCTTTACTTGGTCTTTGAATAGACACTTTCACTGGAGCCTTTGGAAGACAATATAAAAATAAAAAGCATTTGGAAAATATGTAGCCATATTCTCTAAGGAACATGGTGCTTGAGTTTAACATTTGTTGTGGAATATTTGTGTCACTATTTTAATAAATATTATTGAGTGCTGAACACTTTTTGCACTGTTATTATTTATGTCTCCCAGTTATTTTCAGTATATTTGAGGCAGATGAATGTTACCAGGTATACACTACAATACAGAGGATCATGGATGCAGTGAACTGGTATGGTGACATAGTGTCCTAATTTAGATTCTAATTAGTCTGATTACTCAGAAAAATTATCAATTTTTTTAAACAGACAGGGTCTCACTCTGTCACCTGGGCTGGAGTTCAGTGTCCCCATCATATCTTACGGCAGCCTTAAAATCATAGGCTCAAACATTCCTCCTGGCTCAGCCTCCCACAGTGCTGGGATTACAGGCGTGATCCACTGAACCAGGCTAATTATCAATTTTTCATAGCTGACCAAAATCTTAACATAGAATGGCCCAAGTCTCCAGTCATCATAAAAACTCAAAAGATGGTCAGCCCAATGGAAAGACTTCTTAGAGTTAAAATATGAAAAAGAGCAAGTGATTAGCATACAAAGGAAAAACAAAATAGACTGTTTATTCCTTTACTTCCTCTGTAGTAAGACATATATTATTAATATTTTGAAATGTATCCACTAAAATTTTTTTATGCAAATTTCATTTTTTAAATGTATTTGAGAAATGCTGGATTAATTACAGCATGAGGTTGATTACAAAAATGAGAAGATTTTTAAGGACTTAAGCAAGGAAAATAAATTACTTCACTTTCAGTCTTATATGTAATTCAAATTTGTCATAATACCAAACTATAAAATAAGCACAATGAGATCCAAACATGTTTTCATTTTTTTCTATAAAGACTACTTTGAGGTTTTAAAAATATCAAAGGTAATTTTGAAAAATAATGAATGTCTCTTCTTTGCTGTTGCCCTAAACATCATTTTTCCCCCATTTATCTTCCCTATTGCTAATCTAACAGTGAATTTTATTCTCTACTAATGTTCCCTATGTTTAATTAATTCTAATATAAAACTGCCATTCACAAGACATAGGTCACTGAGGTAGGAAAGCACTAATATATTTGTAACACCAAAGGATCCAATTAATAAACTCTGCTATTAAAACTTAACACTGATTTAATTGACTATGATTAAAATCAAAATTAATAATAATAACACTATAATCCATCTTTCTCATTGTAATAGTGTCTATGTTTTATGCTTTAGTTGAACATGAATACTCATAAATACTAGAGTAGAAAGGTAAACTAAATAAGAAGACACAAAGTTTGGACTTATCAGTTATATCTCTATTTATTATGTACTGCATGTCAAGCACAGTATTAGGAAATTCATATACATTGTTCCTCATTATTAATATAATATTATTACCTCTATTTTATGTTTGAAAAACCTAAGCCTCAAAGAATTTAAGGCAAAGTGCTCAAGGTATACAACTATTAATACATACTAGAAGAATTAGTATTTTTAACTCACCTCTGCCTTACCAAGTACTTACTAGTACACCATATGGTGGAACCCTCCTGCGTAAGAAGAGGGTGTAGTGGGTGACAGTGGTTTCAGAAGGAAGGTCTTTTTTCAAGGACTAACAATACCCAATACCCTAGGAATCCACTTTCTCCTAATATCCTTCTCAGATCGTGTCTGCATGTTGCGCCACCAAGAACTACCCCTGGTTAGATCATCATGAATGTGAGAGACCAGACCAAAACCTGTACATTGAGGGTTTCTCAAGAAGGAGGGATGGAGGAGAAGAGGGTGATAAACCAGCTGTTTCTCAAATAACAAGCACTTGCAACTGTAAAGGCAAATGCTAAATTAAGAGGCTTCATTTTACCAGTTGAAAGTAAAGGGAGAGACACCCCTAGGCTTACCCTTTTCCTAGAACACTTACTTAAAAACCTTGCAATTGTAAGTCCTTTCTCCATCTCTCTTTGAAATGCACATAACTCTTTTAAAATCTAATTAAGTCTCTTGCCCCCAGGCTTTAGGACCAGGAATGTCTTTCTTAAGGACCAAGGAAAATGTCTTTTTGAAACTTAATCAAGAGAGATAAAGAGGCCCTATCTCAGTTTCTATAGGAGGATAAGAGCCTAATTTTAAAGGGGCTTTGCTCCAAAACTACCTCCTGCCATAAAGATATCAGAAGTTTATTTTTCCTTTGAATAAAAATAGAAAACACAGATGGCAACACCAACTACCAAGTGAATTAAGGATGAACTAGTGTGACAAATGGTGCTGTCAAGTCCTCCTACTTGAGAAACAGTTAATGTTTACCTTGAGAACATATATGTAATGAGTTGTGAAGGAAATCAAAATACTTTACCTCAAAATATATTTATTTGACATATTTTGAGACAGCTGTCAGATAGCCAGCAAACAGAAGTAGTCCAGCAAAGCTGTCTTTTATGGGGGAAATTTGCATCTGTAGAGCATCTACATTGATGCAGCCAGTTTTTTCTGAGGCTTTCCCTTGTCTAGATCTAAGAAAGATTACCTGAGAATTGGACAATTTTAAAGGTCTGAAAGAAACATTTGCCACTTATTCTCTCCAAGGGCTGCTACCTATGAGGTTTCATTTACACAAGAAGACCACCTTTGCTAGGCAAGCCTCATCTTCCCCCCACCTCCCATAACCTGTGTTGCCATCATCCAAGCCCTCATTCTTCTGCAACCTCAAGATGGTATATAAGCCTCTGTACATCATTGGGGGTTGGGTAATCACTCTGTGATATTCCCCGTGTACATGTTAATTAATTTTGTATGCTTTTTTTCTAATTAATCTGTCTTTTGTGAGTTGATTTTTCAGTGAAACTTCAGAGGGTGAAGGGGAAGTTTTCCCTTGTCCCCTACAGTTGAATTTGCTTGGCTACACAAAAGGGTGAACTTTCTTTCATTTTAGCAATCTCTTAACAGATTGCCTGTGATATCCATCATATTCTGGCTTAATGTTCATGCAAGAATAAAATAGTTTTCTTTTTCTTCTACCTTTTCTGGTTAAGAGGAGAATTTACTTTTAATTATATCTTCCCAGCATAACACGTGTATAACTACAGTCTATTGATGATGGTGTTAGGCATGGACCAAATCTGTAGGTGGCAGATAAAGGCCAGGAGGGCGGTTCCTAGAGGCAGAGAAGCCAGGGACCAATCAGGGGAAGGGACTGTAGGAAAATGCAGAACACCTGGCAATCAGATCAATCATCTGGTAATAGCCCACACCCCTGTAAGCCCTCCCCCGACCAGCCAATAAAAGGGAACCACCTGGGCATCTTTAACGTCTTTCTCCACCTGTGGAAAGTGATCTGTTCCTCTCTCTGGAACATTTTTATTTTTAAAAGAAAAATAATTTTATTGTTTTATAGAATTCTTATCTTAGCCATAATTATATACCTTAATATTATGAAAAATGTCAAAAGAAACTTAAATGTAATGAAACACAAAATCAAATACAATGTTATTTACTTAAGAGATAAGACTTTATTTCAAAGAGATGAGAAGTCTAGAAATAATGCTTTCCTGGCCAATTAAGAATGCCCTGCTTATGAGATTAAAAAAATGTTCTCATTTCTGTTTCAATATGCTTAACATTATTATTTTATTTTTTATAGAGTATCTTATTCTATGCTTTTTTAAAATATAGATACTATTGTCTCATTGTTAGTCTAAAGATAAAAAGTATCTAACCCTACCCTAGGAAACTTTTATCACAAAATTTAGAGGTTGCATCAGTCATTCTCTCTGTTGATTAGGAAATTAGCATTGCAAAAGTGAAGAAGAAATTCATTGTTGGGAAATCCTGTTCCAATTTACAAATTAAGACCAACAATCTCAAGATGTTAAATCACTCAATACCAGTGAATTTAATTAAGACAGACATCTCTCTCCAATGAAATTATATATCCCTCTTTGATTCTTTATATTTAGTGACAAAAATAATATCTCCTTTGAATTAAATTATTGACAGAAAGATATACTTGACAAATATCACTGCTGTTTGTAGTTATTAACCCTTGAACAGCAAGAAAAATAAAAAGAGTAAACCTTGTAGCAATCTACCAAACAAATAAATAATGAGAAAAGGGACTTACATGATCAATCAATTCACGAACCATTCCATTCCATTGTCCATTGGCGTCATCCTGGGCTCCATATTTCCCATCTTCCACAAGTCTAATTTCATATGTAAAGCCAAGGATTGTGGATAACTCTCTGAGGAGATCAATGCAATAGCCCTCAAATCGATCATTACCATACAGAGGTTTGTCAGACTTCTTAAACAGGACATAGGGTTCTTCCTGGAAGCATCAAACATAAAGGAAAGAGGTTAACAAGTTAGTCATGAAACTTACCATCAGAATTAGAACTTTTCCTAGAAGATAGAAAATTTCTCATTAATTTAAGACAACAGTCAACTTTATTTTCTTCTAATTGTAATTAGTATAGTTTGGAATATTAAAATGGAAGATATTCAGATTATTTAAGGAATATTTGTGCATTATAAGAGAATATCTAGCTATAATAATCCCACCATGACTACATAATAAAAATATGATATATTATATATCTTATAGCATATATTTTATATCACATTTAACAAATAGTATATGGCATGATATATGCTATATAATATATAATACATATCTAATTTCACCATAACTATAATATCTTGATTTGAATTATATCATTTAATCAATATCTGGTGTGCTGTTTCAGTGGGATATATGGATGAAATAAATGAAAAAAAAAACATTGACTAATTGCCTAGTATGTGCTAAGTGTTGGAGTGAGGACTTTTTATATAGATTATCACCTTTTGTCCTAACAACCATGAAAATTATAGCTATCATATTTAATTATAATAGAAAGTACTAGCTTACTTTAAAATATAGAGAAGGAAACAAATATTTATCAAGTGCTTATTCATTCATCCAACATCATTTGATGGAGAACCTACTATGAGTCAGTCCTCCTCTATATAAAAGAGAAATCCCTGAGCCAGGAAGTTCATGATATAGAGAAGGAAACAGATAATAAATGACTAAACAAACAGAATACATATCTCTAGGTGCTGATAACTGGCATAGAAACATAAATAGGTCAATAGGATAGAGAACAACTGCAAGGTACTTGGTAAGATAAGACAAAATTGAGTAACATATCTGAAAGTCTTTTCTGAGGAGCTGAGAGATGAAGTAGAATTCAAAAGATGAGGAGTCTAGCCATCTGAAATTCTAGAATAAGAGTGTTTCAGGCCAAGGACACAGCATGTAAAAAGCCCAGAGACCAATATAACATGGGAGTGTTCCAGGAAGAGGATCATAGCCAACAATGTGACTGAAGTCACATCCAATACGTGAGGGAGTTGGTTAAACAAGATGAGAAGGAAAAAAGATTGGGGAGCCAAACTCTGTGAGGCTTTGCAAATCAGGCTGTATATACAAAAAAAAAAAAAAAAGAAAGAAAGAAGGAAAGAAAGAAAAATCTGTATATTTAAGTGCAAAGAGAATCCATGCATTAGCATATTGAAACATGGTATGACAGAATGTGCTATGAATAAACCAGGGTGCAATTGGCTCTCCTACCTACTATTTCATCATGGGCAAAACCTCTGCTCCCTTAGAGAAAGCTACTGTAGAGTGAAAAGGCTTAGGAAGCTGCCAAGCCAGTCCATCTGGAATGTGATCACCCTCTTCCCTAAGCCTGGAGAACAACAGTCATCCCACGAGGGACAGCATACCTAAAGGAGTTTTGGACGTGACATCAATGTGTTGGCTTACTCATACTCACCTCAGAAATAATCAAGATTAATCCCATCTTCCTTCCCATCCCTGTTGACCTGACTCATCCCTTGCTGTTTCACATACCTCTAGCCTCACCTCCAGTTGTTCTGACCCTCCTAAACACAGCCACTGTGGAAGTCCAGTTCAGAGATCAGCATGCTGCTCCATATCCTCATCTAATTTTTAGAATGACCATTTTACTTTCCTGCTTTACTGGACTGTTCCCTGAAGACACTACTTAGCCTTAGCCCTCTTTCTCACAGACTATCTTCAGCGTTATCGCTACATCTCCCAGGGACAGAGGCACATTTGGTGTTTTTGCTGCCCCTCATTGCTGCCTCCAGACCATTTGTTCCCCTGCCTTGTGCAGTAACTCCTGCTCCTCTGAGGCTTGTGCTACCCCACTGTACTAGGCTCTCTACAATTGCTGTCATCCAATGAAATCTGATTCAGAAGATTTACTAAATGGGAAAGAAAGTCTTTACTCTTCAAATATTTAACTACTGGTTGGAAATTTTGCTCTCTTTTCTAACTCTTATCATCATTCTCTGTATATTCAAAATTCACCTACATGGAGCATCTAACATGGCTGATCTCTTAATCCTCTTATCTCCTCATTACCAAATTTTCTTCTTCATTGAAATTTAGTCTCTCTTTCCCATGACCACAACTGCTTTCTGCATCTGTCAGAAAATTAGCTACCTCTGTCTTAGGATTTCTAACAGGCCATTTATCCAACTCAATGTTTAATCACATCCACCCCTAATTTCATCAATATCATAAAGAACTCTCAGTGAACTCACATTTTCCCACTATCTATTGACCCTGTCCTTGATCTTGCTTTATTATCTGGCCTATATTCCATGGTCCATTATTATAATTTCTCAGTTAAATATTGATGTTCCTAAAGATTTGATTATGGGTCCTATCTCCTTTTCTTAAATTTTATCTCTAATTTATCTGACCCATACACATCAAATTAAATAACATCTTTATGCTGATGACTTCAAAATTTATATATTTAACCCAGACTTCTCCTTTGTGAGTCTTAGGCATGTATATCCAGGAGCACTTATCTGCATAATTTTATATCTTGTAGACATCTCACATTTAACATGCCCCAAATGGAATTCTTGTCTTCCCCAAAACTTGTGCACCTTTTCAGTTTTCTCTGCTTTCAGAAAATGGCACCATCATTTACACAGCTACTCAAACCAGTCACTGAGGCATCATCCTTCCCTCCTTTTCTTTTAGCTCATTCACTATAGAGCAACACAACAAATCTTACTGAAGCATACGTTGAATTTACTCCCTTCCTCTACTTCAAATCATCCAAGAGATTTCCAATGCATTTAGAATAACATTCAACTTCCTTTCCATGTGCCCTAACACCTGTTGTTCTACCACTTGTTCTCATCTTGGTAAATGACTTTGCAACTCACAAAATTGATCAAGTTATGAGCCAAGGAATTATTCTCAAATTCTCTGTCCTATCCTTTGGAAATGCTGCAAGTTCTTCTATCAAAACGTATTCTAGACCCACTAACTTATTTACACTGTCCCTGCTACCATTATGATTCATGTAACCTTTATCTCCCATCTGAATTCCTACAGTAACCACCTACCTCTCATTTCTTGCACTGCTATGCCCTGCAATCCATTCTCCATAGAAAGTCACTTCCGTGATTTTGTAAAGATTTAATCTGCTTTTATTATGTATCTGTTTAAACCTCAACAGTGGCTTATCATTAAAACTACAATAGAAACTGTTTACCCTGGTCTTCAAGGCTCTGCTTTCCTCTTTAACCTTAGCTTTCCATTCCCCTGTCTCTCATTGTATTACAGACACACTGGGCTTCCTTCTGCCCTTCAAAATTGCCAAAGTCATTTCTAACCCAAGGTCTTTGCATTGTCTTTTTTTTTTTTTCTTTGCTGACTAGAAGGATCTATCCTAAGATCTTCACATGGCTGTTTCTTTCTCATTATTCAAGTCTCTGCTCAAATATCACCTCTTCAGAGAAACCACACTATATATCAATTACCTCTCACTATACCCACACTATATAACAATTACCTCCATTGTTTTTCCCTTTTTTGTTTTCCTCATAGCACTTACTCTATCTGAAGATTTATTCATTTATTCATTTATTTATTTATTTACTTTTAGAGATGAGGTCTCTATGCTGCCCAGATTAGTCTTGATATTCCAGCCTCAAGGGATCCTCCTGCCTAAGCCTCTGGAGTAACTGGGATTACAGGCGTGAGCTACCACACCCTCAGCCATCACACCCAGCTATTTATCTTTTGGTATGTGTGTTTGTGTTTCTCCCTGTATAACACTATAAACCCAAGAGTATGGAGACATTAGAAATTATGTTCATTAATTTATCTCAGTGCATAGAAAAATCACTGGCAATCAGTTGATGCTCAAGAAACATGTGTTAAATGAATAAAATATTCATCATAAGGGCTTCCAGTCTACCTATCCCTCTCCAACCTCATCTTCTTAAAAACTGGATTTGCTCTTTTCTTCTAGTTCCTCAAATACTAAGCTATTTTCTGCCTCAAAGTCCTTTTACGTATTTTTTTTTTTTTTTTTCAAAAATGCTCTTCAAATGGTGAGCTCCCTTCCTTTCTTTCAAGGTCAAGTTAAATGTAAAACCTTTCCTGGCATCCTTATCTAAAGAGAATCTTCTCTGTTATTCTTTATCTCAAATTTTTTTTTTTTTTTTTTTACTTTCTCACGGTGCTTAATTCATCTTCAATTATTTATTTATTTGCTTAGTACTGGTTTTTTGATTGTCTTTCCTGGAATGTAACATTCATATGAATTCATGCTGTTTTGGAAAAACTCTGAAACAGTGTTTTTTCTCTGCTCTTATACCACAACCATCATCAATACAGAAGACTTCTGTGAACAAATGTAGGGGTTCCCCCTACCATACCAAACAGCAGACACCAGCTGGGTGTCCTCTAATTCAGTTCCAACTCCATCCACCCGGAGAAAGCGTCAGATCTCACGGGGTCCAAAACTGCCCCTCTCCTTTCAGACAGACACCAGTTGCAAGTCCACACCAGTTCAGCTCTGTGGAACTTCTGACTAAGCCCCTTCATGTTGAGGTTCCCACGCGTGCAACCCTCTCACGCCCGCCCTGCCGCTTACGGTTCTCACAGAAGTCAGGGAAACACTTACTTTACCAGTTTATTATAAAGGATAGTTCAAAGGATACATACGAAGGGATGCCACAGGGCGAGGTATGGGGGAAGGAGCATGGAGTTTCCCTGGGTGAGCCGCCCTCCAGGAAACTCCGTGTTGAGCTGTCTGAAAGCTCTCTGAACCCAGTCCTCTAGGCTTTTTGTGGACAACCATTAAAACGTAATTAACCTCCTGGGAATTGGGCAGGACCCTCTCATGACCCACAGTCTGAAAGATTAGAGTCCTGCCTTGGGGCAGGTGAAAAGAGGGCAGGAGAAGGTCAGAGAGATTCTGTTTTCTGAGGTCTGCTCCTGAGGCTTAATACACTCAACATCATAACAAAAGACTGTAAGAAGAGCTATGAAAGTTATGAGCCAGGAACAGTAGATCAAAACCCATATATACATATATATATTTTTAATATATACAGTGTGTGTATATATAGTCTATACATTAATATATAATGTGTATATATATAGTGTATACATATATATTGTGTTTGTGTATATATATGATATATATAACACCACACAGCCTAATACCTGGAACAAACTAAGTGCTCAGTAGATATTAATTTAATAAACTAGTGATAAATTAGTGAATTGTCAATTTTCTTATCTCTGAATGTATTTAATAATGCATTCAAAGTTGTTTGGGGAATTAATTAAAAGGAATCTGGCAAATATCAGCTCCTTAGTATAATTTTGTTATTTCAGCTTCCTGATAATTTTCCATGGATTTTTAAAACTAGACTTTATTTTTCAAGCAGTTTAAGGTTCACAGAAAAATTGAGTGGACAGTACAGAGATCTCCCATATGCTTCCTGGCCCCAACTTGCCTAGTATTCTCCACTGTCAACATCCAGCACCAAATAGGTACATTTATCACAAAGGATGAACCTATATTGGCACATCATTATCACCCAAAGTCCACAGTTTACATTAGGGTTCACTCTTGGTGTCATATATTCTATGAATTTTGACAAATGTATAATGACATGCATCCACCAATGTAGTATCACACAAAAATAATTTCACTGTCCTAAATATCCGCCATGCTCTCCCTATTCATCCCTTCCTCCACTTTAACTCCTGGCAACCATAAATCTTTTTAATATCTCCAGGATTTTGTTTTTCCAGAATGTCATATAGTTAGAATGTAGCCTTTTCAGATTGTTTTATTTTTCACTTGGTAATATGCATTTAAATTTCCTCTACGTATATAGTTTTTTCAGATTGGTTTCTTTCACTTGGTAATATGCCTTTAAGTTTACTCTATGTCTTGTCACGGCTTGATAGCTCATTTCTTTTCAGTGCTGAATAATATTATATTATGTGACTATACCACAGTTTATTTGTCCACTCACCCACTAAAGAAAATTTTGACAAGTAATTTCCCCTATGGGACTCAGGTATGGTGGTAACAAATCCTCAGTTCTCTAAGCCACGTACAGAGGGTTTAGGACTTGAGAAGAGTATCATAATCCCCATGCAGAGGAGGGGACAGCCAGAGAATTCTGGGTTGGTAGAATGGGGATCAAATGAAGCATGTAGGTATAGTAGATTAACGCTACTGACTTTATACTGCAGTTTTATTTACTTTATGATTTATAAATAAATAGATGTATGAATTTTTATTTAAAAGGAAAAACAAAGAATGACAATTTGTCAAGCTCCATGGATTATGGAATAGCACTATTTAACATTTTTCTAGCACTTACTATATGCCAAACCCCAAGCTTTACTTGGATTAATTTATTTATTTTCCCTAACTACTAGTGAGGTTGATAATACTATTATTTCTGTTTTACAAATGAAGAAACTGAAGGGACAGGTGCTAAGTATTTTTTGCCCAAGGTCAATAGCCAGCACGTAACTGAGGCAGACAGACCGCTGGACCACTTATCAACACACTATACTTCCTCCATTAAATAATCCTTAGTGATCATTTACAAATGAAAAACTGTACACAGCTCATTAGATAATTGATTACCTGTTGTATGGCTTTATTATCATTTTCTAATCAACTGAGATTAGCACTGGGCTATATTATATTACATGCAAATGATATTATTGATTGAACAATACAATCAAGGCAACACTATAGAAGACAATACATTATAGAAGAAAATAAGAAGTAAATATGTAATACAGAAAATTCATTTTCAAAATGACAAATTATCTCTTTTCTAATAATATCATATCTCTTTAACATAAAAGTATTATAAGAATTCACGAGAATACCACATATTAAGCCCATCAGATTTAGGTAGCAATATGTGAGTATCTCAAAACACCTTTTTTTCTGTTTGCATTATTAAATTATTATCTCATTTTAAATTTTGTTCCAAAATATTTATGGTATATTTTTCACATAGTCTGACTTGACACTGGGAAAAATATGATGAAAGTTAGTGATTGGTTAGGAGTATGTGAGGCATATGCGGGATATACGTGTACAAGGAATGAAAACAGAAAAAATAACTGTAAAATTATTGTACTATTTAAATCTTATTAGTCCAAGTTAGACTACTAGCCATCCCACCTATTAATTTGATTTCCTACATCTATAAGTAAATAAGAAAACTTCTGTCATAGGGAAATAAATTTGTTGATCCCTGTGAGATTAAAAAGCCTACTTAGATATATATATTAAACAAGTTTGCACATCACTAGAAAAAATATATGTGGTCTGAGTGCATCTTTTTATTATTTATGGATCTCTACAATGTCAAACATCATTCTTCTGATATTTAATTCCAATAAGTAAGACACAGTTTTCATGCTGTGATTCCTATCTCCAGCTACACTGTGTCACAAGATAGTTTTACATCAAGTTATGACTCTCCTTTAAACTCCCTTTTTCTGTTTCACATGGCACAGGATAAATAATAACCTCATGTAATAAAAAGAAAAATGGTCCCAGAAGCAATTACTGTATCACATACTGAGTTCAATGAATAATATGATAAAACTCTCCTGGGCAACTTTACTGATTTTTCATATAGTCTTAAATCTCCACATCAGCATTTGCTAGAGGTAAAGGTACTTCATTCCACTGGCATCTGTAATAAGGATTTGTCAGCATTTCCACTATCAACCCCAGTTTTAAGGAACCCAATAACTCATGTCTTTTTATCTGCATTAGACTGGGAGTTGGCACAGAATGAACTCAAAATGAAGCTCCGAAAAAGTGAAATATGTTTTCAGGTTGAAGGGAACAAAATGTTTTATTTAAATATAATAAAACTTTTTATAATCTTTAAAAGTATATAATTCGTCTCTCTCTCAGTTCTTACCTAGGGCTCAATTATCTTTTTCATATGTTAACCCTTAGCTATCATTGTCTTACCCACACTATTTAAAACATAAAGATATAAAAATTCAAATTAATTTTAATGTAATATGTATAAAATATCCCCTATTACAATGATAAGACTTAACTAACTTATACATTTGCCCAAGCATATATTGAACTCCTACTCTGTCCGAGGACGATTCTGGGTGCTAGGTAGACAATGAACAGTGGAAACAAAACAAGTCAGAAAATCCCTGCCCTTATGGAACCCCCAATCTAGTGATGAATTTGAAATTCCTAACTATTCTATATTATCCTGTATTATTATTTACATGTCTACTTTACTTTGTTAATTATCAGAAGTAGAATATTTCCATAGATTACATTTTTGAGAAACAGTACTGTGTGTCTTATTTTAGAGCATTCTGGTGAATCTCAGAACATATGACACTGTGGTCAAATCATTTATTTGGGAAAATAGAAAGATATATTCAGGTAACCCATGGCTGGTTCTGAATTCATCCTTATAAACAAAAAAACTCTTAAAATTAGTTTGAGGCAACCAGTTGAAATTCAAATTGCTTATGGGTATCAAAGCACTTAAGAAATATAGTTATTAATAATGGCACTTAATTTTTCTTTAAAAACCCTCTTTTTAAAATAGAATTCCTATGGGCCAAATGAAAAAGACATAATGATTATGATAATGATAACATAAGATTAAAATAAAGTTATGGAGATTAAAACAAAATTGAGCAGTTTATATTTTCCCAAGAATCATTTATTTCCTTCTATTTTCTGAGCCCTATGTTCACAGACTGTATAGCCTGTCACTGCCCTCGTACTGATGGCATTAAATTATAAATAATGAGAGGGCAACTTGGTTCTCAGAGAATGTGGAAATCAAGACAGATGTTAAGAAATTGAAGGTAGAAGGCTGGTGAATGGGAAGCAAGAATGGTAGAGCAGTGCTGCTGCTGGAGTTGGTTCTTGAAGAAGGTGAGTTGGCTCATAAAAATTGTAGAACTGGTACAGGACAGGACAGGACAGGATAGGAAAGGAAAGGAAAGGAAAGGAAAGAGGGAGGTAGGGAGGGAGGAAGGAAGGAAGGAAAAAAACAGACCTCCGCATTTTATTCTAGGTTGTTTAAGGAATGCTCAAGAGAATGAAAGTAGAGAATCACACTTTTAAAAGAGAGATTAAGGATGAAAGGACATCATCATGAACAGCAATATTAAGGCAATGGAACAAAGGGTAATCCTTCTGGACTTTCTACCTAGACTCTGCTTTACTCCAACTTTCCCAAATCTTCTCTTTCTGTCCTTCTCCCATCTAAGCCCTGAGGCTAAAAATTAGTCTCCTTTACTAGATAGAGTAAGTCAGCAAGAATTAGTTACTTGTCCTAATATTCTTTTCAACTCTGTTTAATATTACTTTTATTTCATTTCAGGCAACTAAACTAAAGATTCCTATTAGATAAGATTTTGTCAGTAAGTTTAATTTTGTTATAGGTAGAAGGTATTCTTCGTGAAAGATGAAAAACACTCAAGAAATCTCATTAATGCTGCTGATGAAGAAGTATAAGCAGAATAAAGGGAGATTTTCAGCAAAGATAAATGTTTCTTTAACAAATAAGTTATGAACTCACTATTCTAATAAGCCACACTTCTGAATAGATTTAGAACATATAGTGTATGACGTGACCAAGAGATGAAGGACAGTTTATCAACATCATAGAAATAATTCCCAATAAAAATATGTTTTAAATTGGAATGTTCATTGATTTTAATGGACTACCACCATTCCTGTATGAAATAGTGACCTCTTAGTGAAAAAGGCAACTCCAAAGATGATCAATGAATTTCCAGGCTCTTCTAAGACAGTATAACTGTAAGTTTTTATCTGAAGTTTAACACAATGCATGTTGATATCCACCTTTGATTACTTCATGCTAAAATATAAATGTAAAATATTTTTTATGTATTTGTCCATCCATTCATCCACCAATGCATCCATCCATGCATTCATGAAACAAATATTTTTAGGTATTTTTTTTTTTTTTTTTTTTGAGACAGAATCTAGCTTTTTTGCCTGTGCTAGAGTGCAGTGGCATCAGCCTAGCTCACAGCAACCTCAAACTCCTGGGGTCAAGCGATCCTCCCACCTCCACCTCCCAGAGTGCTAGGATTACAGGCGTGACCACTGCA
>CM052441.1:47879838-47902764 GCA_028533085.1 Varecia variegata
CTCTGTTGCCCGGGCTAGAGTGAGTGCCGTGGCATCAGCCCAGCTCACAGCAACCTCAAACTCCTGACCTCAAGCGATCCTCCTGCCTCTGCTTCCCAGAGCTCCCGAGAGCCACCACACGTGGCTAAGCTTTTTAAGAGTATTGGAGGATGAATTCATGACATTTTTATAGAAAACTGGCAAATAGATTTAAAAATAACCCCAACCACAGACCCATCATGACAAAAAATAAACATATAAAAATAAATCACAAAGATAAAGTGGGAAATAGTCTTGTAAGCTTTCAATAGAAGAAAATAAAAATGCCTAACCAGAATAAAGCAAAAGATAAGCCTTCTGCTTGATTCTAAAACACTCTTCTAACCATTAGCTATACTGCTTTTTATTTTTTAAAAAAAGTCTTCAAAGAATTTGTCAGAGAAAAATTTAGCTTTATATGAATTTATCATTACATAATTAAAAGCAAAATAAATAAATGGAGTACTTAAATCATAAGAGGCTAGAAAATAGACAACTAAAAGCCCCACAAAAGCAGAAGAAAAATAAGAAAATACAAAAAAAAAAAAAAGAAATTTAATGTAAGAAAAAAGAAAATGACTAAATTGTAAACAGGTCTTTTAGTAAAAGTAATAATAATAAAATAAGATCTTTTAATGACCCAAATTAAGAAAAAAGAGAAAATTTTCTTAAAGTATCAAAGAATTTTATATGAGAAAGGGACTCAGTAAATACAGATTATAAAATTTATATGGTGATATTATGTGAAAATTCATGTTAATAAATTTAAATATCTTTGTATAGATAAATGCACAACATAAAATTGGCTTAAAAAGATTTAATTAAATGAATAGCTCAATAACCATAAAAGAAATGATAAAGGTTATTAAATAATTTTTTTCAGAAAAAACTAAATACTGTGTCATTTTTATATTTAAACTAATATAAAACAAATAACCTTATGATACATAGCCTTCTTTAGACTATAGCAAATGCTTTGAAATCACTTCCCCCTTTTTTAAATGTAGTTAGCACAACTCTGATATAAAAAACTAGCAAAATGGTTAAATACTATAACTATGGAGCAGTCACTATTGAAGATACTCAAACACAATATAGCAACCAATTATAGCAGTCTATTAAACTATTTTTCAACCATAACCAATAATAGCTTATGCTTGTAATAAGAATATTTTTACTAATCAGAAGTTAATGAGTACATTAATCACAGCAACAAGTACAATTAGATATTAATGACAATCTCTATAGATGATCAGAGTTTTTATATTTAGTGTCCATTCTTGAAAAATAATTTATGGGAAAACTAAAAATTGAAGGTCTTCTTGAGGATAAATCTATTATCATAGTTAATAACAAGAAAAAATGCTATTAAAACAAGAAAAACAGGCTCAGAGAATAAAGCCCTCACCAAATGCAAATAAAAATAAAACAAATAAGAGCAATTAAAAGTTAGTAATGAAAGTATGGCTATGTGTAATTAATAAATAATTATAGATTCCTTAAATATAGGAATATTTCCATAAAGTGACAACATAAGGAAAGCATTCAAAAGTGAAGTATTTTCCTATATTTATGGCATAAAAACATACAATCACAGCAGTTTGTTCCCATAAACTCTATTTGGTGTGTGTTCTACTGAAATTGTGGTATATGGTCTCTTTTTAACATTAGTTTATAATATCACTATTTTTAAACTGTTTTTATATAGTTTTTTTCTGAATCTTCCTGGGAATTTTATTGAAACATTAAGAGGAAGCAAATCTTTCACAGTATTAATGAGGACGGCTCCCATTATAGATATCTAGAGTACTTTAATTACAGATTTGCAGATAATTTCAAGTTATTTGAATTCTAAAACCAATATCAGAATTTATGAAGAGGAGCACTCTTGAAAGAGTGAATTAAAGATGAAAAATAGAGTGCACATTAAAACAAAAAAACAGGCTCTTAATGAAGAAAAATTTTATGTTTTGCTTCTTCAGCTCTGTTTTTCTTTTGATCTAACCACCTGAACATCTCTTCTAAAGTAACTGTCCAGCAATGTCTTCGATTTGACAGCTGGCATAGGGACGCCAAGCCATCTGCCAAGCCGAGAGCCAAGCCGCGGTCAAACACCTCCAAGCAGAATGAAGGCTAATATTCTCATGTCCTAACTTTAAAACAATTTGCATTTGCTTTTTCAGAAAATTTGAGATTTTTCTTATCTTCATCCTTAATTGCTTCAAAAGTATGTTAAGAAAATCTCATGAAAAGATTTATTATGATGATGAGAAATAAGTATGATGGGCTTTATTCTTAGTCAATACTTGGTTAATGAGCATGACTAAAATTGTGAGCCTCATAGCTGGAAAATGATTTTTAAAGGAATATCATTTTGTCAATATTAGAAAATAAAGCATATTTAAGTGCTAACTTAGTTGATCGTATCTTAGAAATTCTTTCAAAAGAAATGCAGAAGTGAAGATTGTTACATCATATATAAATGATTCCTTTATAAGGCATTTGTTTGCATTAATTGAAGATGGTGTTTTTAAGCCTGATGAGATTTAATGAGAATCTAGTATTACTGACGTTTGTAAAAATTGATGACCATTTGGTTTTATAACTTCTTATACTATCTAGGGCCAATAGACTATTCCAAGCTTGTAATTTCACTTCTTTTGGTAAATAGTATCACTGGTCTAAGCTACATTTCCACCATTCTAAAATAGTCCTCAGTTATTTTTGTCTAAGCTAAATTAAGGAAGTTTCATAAATGTGTAGAGCAAAACTTTGATCTCAAAAATGGAAAGTGATCATATATTTAAGGAAACTAATTGACAATAAGCTTTACTAGTATTTTCATTGCATTTCCATGATTCATATTACCCTAAATACTGCAGGAAAAATACATGAGAACTGAATTGGACATGGCAAAAACATTTCCAATTCACAGCCACAAGAAATGACCAAAAAAGAGCAATAGTTAAAAGATAAGCATAAATAACAGCTATTGTTATTACTCTATTGACAGGACAGTATTATTTCATTTCTTTTTTCAGCCTCTGCCATTCCAATAAATACCATAAAGCTAAGAACAGTCTTGTCATTATCTAAGTCCCAGTCTTTCAATTTCTTTCTATTCACTGTGGCTTTTAAAGTCTGAATTCTGCCATCCCTAATTAGCGTTCCTGTCAGAAGCCCATGGCGCACTACAGGTTATCACAATTGGAAGGGAGAATACCAGGAGGAACAAGTGAAGAAGCCTACAGCTACCATCAGTACGACTTAAGGTTTCCAAGAAAAGGCAATACTAAAGATGACTGGCTTGAGAGGATCAAAAACTACTGATGAAGCGAGTCTCCACATGGGCTCATGTATTGTTCTCTTGCCTGGAAAACACACTCTATTTTGATATCTCAAGACACTATTAAAAAGACACTTTCACATGAACTTTTAGGATAGTAAATGTATAACTATCATAACCTGGAGCTTATATTTTAAAGCAAAAACAAAATAATGCAGCATGCCTATAGAGCAATATTTTACCTTGAGTTTCTAATAAACCATGTTCATTATTCACCTTTTATGTTTTTAACAAAATTCAAGAACATTCTGAGGCAGCCTAGGAAATTTCTTTTCTTTTCTTTTCTTTTTTAAGCCTATTAAGCAAAAGCATTCTTTTTTATGAATGATTTTCAGACACACAAAGCCCTTTAATAAACTATACAGTCATAATCATATTCTTAGCTGCTAAAAACTGTGTTTACCTTATTTCGGAAGAATAACTTCAGAGAATTTCATACTGTACAAAAAAAATAAGTCTTTGTTGGCCATAATTATCATTCTAAGAAAAGTTACCCTATCTATAACTATAGAAAATCTGCTAGGATTTGGAAGATGGGAAGAAATATCTCCCTGTAAAGTAATATTTAATTAACTGAAATTATAGTGAATCCAACAGAAATAATTATTGTGTAATACACTTGAACTCAACTTTCAAGAAATAAGGGGCTAGAGTTTTACTAGCTGTACCATTCACCACCAACATTTCAGGAGAGGAACTTAGCAGTGTCAGAGAAATAATGGCTTAAAGAAGGATTTGGCACAGTGATTATCATTCATACTTGTGTACAGAAAAAAAAGTGATATTTTTGTAAAAGCTGTTATGCTATTAAACTCTTCCACTTGACTGAATTCTCAGTTTAGATGGAAGATCTTGGTTGTTACTATCTTTTTACTTATATTAGTACTTTGGCCATTAAATTTTTCATTAGCTTAATCCATAAATGAAAGACAATAAGGAAGGAAAAAAAGCGAAAGCTCAAATTAATCAAACATGCTATTTCTCTGCAGTTCCAGTAAGAGGGTTGATGGGAAAAGAGACTGCACCTATTAGCTAATCTCTAAACAGCATTTCATCTCTGAATCTAATTTATTATCCTCATACATGAATAATCAAGATTTTTTTCTTATATTCATTTCACAAATTGCATGGCTTTTATATATTACTATTACTACTGTGCAAATGGATACTTTAAAATGATGCTCTGGGTTCTTGGCTAATTCCTAATTTTTCTGCATTTTATGTTATAAGTAGTGTGCTTTTTAAGGGAAATGATGCTGGGCATGAAACTTACTTGGTTTATCTGTAATAGCAGAGTCTTGTTCTAGTTTCTTATCAAATAAGAAAAATGATAGTAGAAGAGCAATGAATAATCAAGATTTGACTGCACAAAAGTTATTGCCAATATCTCCATTCATACGTGACTAAATAGAGTACATTATTACCTTTCCTAACATCCCTCACACACTCTGTGGAATGCTAACACCCTTGCCTCTAAGCTTTTAATGTTTAAGTCCTCATTTACATTTCTCAACAGTTTTGCCCCATCTAATCCATCCCCAAGAAACTTCATGCCTGATTTGTCAATGTTGTCATCTCTTACCACTTTTCTATAGGTACACTGACTCTCAAAATAGACTCTATAAATAATCTCCTATTCAGTAGCACCCTTAAACAAACCATATCTTATTTGTAAAAAATGTTCTTGACTCACTTCTTTGTTGAACTTTCTTAGAATAACCCATCCTTTCTTTCTTTTAGGTGAATGAATTGTGAATACAGGCTTTGAAGAAACTGAAGTGTCTAATAAAACAAACCTCTGGACTGGATGAATAGAAAGGTACTGGAACCATAAACAGAGATTGAAGACATAGGAGAAATGGGTATGGTTTGGCCTGAATTGAAGGAGGTTTGATGCATGTTGAGTTTGATACTGGCCATTCAGGTGGATATGTCCAATAAGCAGTTGCAAATTTACATCTGAATCTCAGTTCAAGGTCATAGCGAAAATTCAGATTATGTAATTGTGTATGGTCCTATTGTGATAACATCACTAAAAACAAGAATGTTACAGCAAAAAGATTACATTTCTATATAATTTGCTAGTAGTTAAGGTAAACAAAAATTCAAAATTCAAATAATTCAAAAATTATTTATAATAAAATAGCCTACAGCAAAATTATAGTATTGACAATAATGTTGAGAATAAAAATTACAACAGCAAAATGAAAATATTTATCTTCATTATGGTAGCAATTTTAAAGTAAATTTAATGAAGGACAAAGGAAGCAAGTGTGTGTATATGTGTGTGTGTCTAGAAAATGAGGTTCTAGTCACAAGGCTTTAAAAATTGAGACCCTAAGATTTTTTAAATTATACCTCATTTCATATCAAAACTCACAGCTTACTTTCCTTACTCTTTCCTTCTTTATCTACCACCACCAATAGTTTTATATTTGTCTAGCTAATCTAGAAGTCTGTAAGAACATGAGAAATAAAATACATTTGAAATAAAATACATTACACTATCAGAGCAAGAATAAACGGGAGAAATGTAGAGCTGGCACAATCTCTGAAATAGAAGAAAAAATGTGGTGAGAAAATGGTTGTCTTTGAGCAAGCTAGTTGCAGGAGTGAGGTCAAAGGAGATTTTAAATTTGAATCAGTCACTCTCATCTCACATGTTTAACATTTAAGTAGTACTTATAAGTGTATATCTACACTATCTTCCTTAAATTATTTTGATCTTATTATGTCCACAATACATGTTTAAAACAGCTTAGGAATGGTATAGAGGTGGCTAAGAATGAAAATATTTTTTCTTAGTGAAGCTGCAGTGTCTGGGTTTCTAAGCCCAAATGCTATGCAACTCTCTAGGAACGACATGCTTGACAGTCCTTCTGTGACAATGGAAAGAGAAGAATCAGAGGGAAAACTTATTGCCGTGGCAGATTTGAAGCCCTAGAAAACTGCTTTTGCTGATATTATGGAAGAAGCTGCAGAACCATTTAGGGAATGATCCGGTCACTTCTCTCTTTTGTGCTGTGAACTTTTCCATTGTCCTTGGAAGTTTGCTTACAGATAAGCCTTCTTTATCTGTGGGCTGTGACAAAAAAAGCTTTAAAAGCTTAAGCAAGTAAGCTGGATACTGTAATTCACAACCTTCCACAGAAGGCTGGGAAAGTAAAAAATAAGACTAAGTTGTAGGTGCAAGTGCATTTGTTAAATTCATTGAGCAACTGGGGAGAAAAAACCTCCTTGAGAGTAAATGCTTTTCTGAAAAAGTAACCAAATACATAGTGATTTGCACGCTAAAGTGCTACTAGTCAACAAAAGAAAGAACATGTATAGTGACATTTAAATGCTAGCAATCTTTTGATGGACAAAAATCAATTATTATACAAGAGCAGCACAGTGGGAAGCACTCAACATATTTAGACAGGAGTGAAAAAAATCTATTGAAAAGCAAGAACTCAGAGGGAAAACAGGCATTCCCTATATGAATTTAAATAAATATTCGATCACTGGGTACAGCCCCTAGCTAATGGATCCGTAGCAGTAATGGCAACAAGACCAGATTAGAAACTGAAGCTATAGCACACGTTATTCTTTAAAATCTTTCTAGCTTGCTCAGAATTTGTATTGCTGTTAGCATTTTGGGCAATTAGGAATTTACATTTTAACAATCCCTATGTGATAAATGAAATCATCATAAATGAAAACATTCTAAAGTTGATAGTTTTAGTTCCATTAATAATGATAAACACAAGAAGCAAGGGAATTTTAGCAACAATTGAACTTGAAATTAAAAAACAAGCGAGGCAACATGGGGAATCACCAATAATATTAAAAAGGGGGCAAGAGTAGACCTGAACTTTAGGTGTAGACCTGTAGATGAAGATCCACAAACCTCCAAATTTATGATATCATAAATCTTAATTTAAAACTAAAAATAAGTTAAACATATAAAATAAATGTTTAGTACTTCCTAAAGTGAATTTACTCCAGGATATGATATAACTTGGTACTGTACCTACACAGTGTATTAATTAGGTCTAGGTCATGATGTTGAAGTGGAGTAGAAAACATTTGTAAACAATCCCAATTCTTGATAAGAGAAAAAATGAGATAAGTTTCAATACTATTTTGATTACTGGGGTGAATCTGAAATTATGGCTTAAAGAGGCTGAAAGAAAGCTGAGTGCTAAATTTGGGGATGACAGAAACTAGAGGCCCAACACATCCCAGCAAGAGTAGCCTAAATACTGGTCTCTGTAGAAGGGAATGTTTAGATGTTTGGGGACAGATCCATAAGGGCGACACAGTATTCTAGCACATGTGGGACTTCTGGATGAGAAACACTATTTTAGGTAAACAATTCTCAATCAAGATGCTATTTGGGTCGCAAATTATAGTCGTTAGGCTTTTCCACAGTAGACCAACCACTAGAACTTTCATTTGACAGTATCAGTTGCTCAAGTTGACTAAACAGATTGGTTGAAACCCTCCTACTCTACTTTCTAGCTTGTGTGACCATGATTGAGTTACTTAGGCAATCTAGACATCAGCTTTCCAACTTGTAAAATGGCATGAGTAGTGGTATCTACTTCAAAAGGTTATTATGACAATTAAATGAATAAACGGGCAGGGCTCTGAACTATGTCTGGCACATAATAGGTTTGCAATACATGTCTCCTATTATTTTTGTAATGGACCATATTCATGCATTCATGTTGGATGAAGCTGAGAAACTGATCAATGCACTAGCCCCAGTCATCATGGCCTTTTTTCAATATTGCACATTTTCCAAGAACTTTACTGCTTTAGGTCCTTATGTATGCTGTTCTCTCTGCCTAGAATATTCCTTGCCCTCTTCTTCACTTTGCTAAGTTTTTCTCAAACTTTGGGTCTCAGCTGCCTATTCTTCTGCTGTGAGCCCTGACATGTCCTTAAATTTTTGACCCCCCGTGAAACTCAGGAGCACCCTGAGTAAAATAAGGCATCACACCATTTATCACACCATTTACTTTTCTCTTATATCCTAATCACCAATTGTGTGTGTGTATGTGTGTGTGTGTGTGTGTGTAGTTTTCTTTATGAATGCTTGCCATTTTTTAAGTTTTATAAAGGTAGAGAAGGTATGTATGTTGTTCATCAAATATAGCTTTTAGTAAAATGCTTGGTATATTGTCATCATTCAATAGATGTTTATCAAATAAAAGAATGAATGTATAAAATTAAATGAATGAATGATTAAAATTCATGAGAGATAGAGCTGATTATGATTAGCTCTTGGACAATGCTGAATTCCAGAATACCTCACCATTTTTTTCTTTTAGGATACATAATAAAAATGTTGAACAAGAAGTATCAATGAACTTCTCTTTGTGTCTCCTTTACATGATAGAGACTTTAGAAGAAATGTCATTATTCATAACATAGCCAGAATTTCCTCTGAGATTTTCCAAGAGAGAAAAGGACAAAATAACCATAACATTAATCAAAAGAACATAACCTCTCCATGAAATATAAATGAAACATCAGTAAATTACAAGCGTAAGACTTACATAAATAAAGTATATCATCTCTTTAAATCTGTTCTCTTGATTAAAGATACTTTGTGATCAGAGTATTCAGAAACAGATTTTATTTTTTTCGACTAAGATATGTAAACATGAAGTGGCTTATGTTATCCTTTTAGGAAATAATAGAATCTTTTAAAACTGGTAGGTTGGCATACTCTAAAATATAAATGACCTATTTATTAAAATGTAAGTTTAGTGCATGTACCATAGCTGATCTTACATCTTAGTTACATGAAGTAATGATCTGAAGAGTAGTTCTCAATCATGGTTATAGATCCAAATTACCTGCAGAACTTTAAAAAATGAAGTTGTCCAAGGCCCAAAGCCCAGAAATATTGCTTTAAATGATATGGAGTATGTTTAGAGTAGCAGTGGCTCTGATATGAAGCTAAAATTAAATACCAGTTGTTTATAGATAGGTGCAAAATTGTTTATGATAGAGAAAAATATCTGAATTTCTCTTATAAAATAACATTGTGTAATTAAGCAAGATTGAGAAATTGTATGGGTAATCTTAATCACCTGCTTTGTTTCCACTAGACAATTAAGATAACCTGAGCACTTGAAAAATATTTAAATATAGTCATTTGAAAGTTCTGTACTTCCTCTGATTTCCCATTTAATTAAATACCATATATTTAATTTAATTTGACAAATATTTATTGAGTCCTTGCTATGCCCAAGGCACTTTTCTCTGACACTGAGAAATCAAAGAAATATTAAATTTCATTATTGGCCTTGTGCAGCTTCATGTCAAATCGAGACACAGACATGCACAAATTTTTTAAAATTAAAAAAAGAAACACTGCATTGTAAGTGCCATGATGTAGTATTACGATACTTAAAGTGGACGCCCACTCCCCACCCCCTGCCAACACACACACAACTAAATAAAGAGATCAGAGAATTTCATGGAGTGAGTAGCATTTGATATGGGTCTGGAAAGATGAATAGAATTTTCACAGGGGAACGTAAAGAATTGAGCAAAGATTTGGAGCCATAAGATAAGTGATGTATCTGGGAGTTTGGCTGGATCAGGGAGAACATAGAAAGGAACATAGGGCCCAGATTACTGAAGGTTACAGATGTTATTCGCACAGACCTCTTTACTCTGTGAGCATTGTAGAGGCACATATGGTATTAAAAACAGGAGAAATGGTCAAATTGTATTCCTCCAAGGAATATTTAGTGATGTCTGGAAAAATAATGCACACATGAAATAAAGAATAACATAATATTCTAAATCATATGTAGAACTGACAGGTACTACAATATCTCAGAAACTGAAAGAAACATATTGCAGAGAAAGGGAATAGAGCTTATACAATTATAGTAGTGGGATAACTGATTATTCCAATTCAATAAAAACACAGCATTTCTGAAAGGGAATAATGGGAAATGAAGATAGAAAGGTGGAAGACGACAAGACTGTGGAAGAACTCGAACATCAATATTAAAATCTGGGGGCTGTTTAATGGTCAATCTGTATTTTATAAATATTTGTATAACAGGAAAGCAGAGAAATGACAGAATTAGATTTTTATTATTGTAGTTGTTGTCATCTTATTTCAAGCAATTACCATCTGCCTAGACCAGAATTAGATTTTTATAGTAGGGACTGGGGTTCATTGCAAAGGGGAAAGGCTGGGTATAGGCAGAAGGGATAGTTATGTGATTACTGCAATAGTCCTAGCAGAAGATAATGAGATTCAGGACATAGTGGCAGATGGACCAGGAAGAGAATGTCTTAGTGCCCTGTGAGAACATTTTGACTGAAGAACAGGGCTGGGTTGGTGGGTATGGGAGTTATCTTTGAAAAGAAAGGGAGATATACAATTAAGTTAAAGAAGGACTTGAAAGTTTGGATATGATACATAGGGAGCAAGTATTCACTGAGGTTCTTAGCAAGGGAGTAATTAAAAAATCTCATGACTTCCTTCACTGTCATTTTGTGATTATCAGCTTGGTTTCCTCATCTAAAGCCTTTAACCCACGCTATTTCTTTTTGACATGCCTACAGATCTGACATGCCTTGTTGTTACTAACAGGACAAAAATACTAATTTCTCTTGTCTTGATTTGCCAATGTTGATCAAATTTAGAAATTATATAAATGCTAAATGTTTGTGGTCATTTGATCTGGACATTAATCTCACATTCTTACTGACTACCCGGGGATTCATAAGAACAGGCATTGATAAGACTATTCCGTAGGTAAAAAGTACTGACTAAATAATATAAGAGCTTTTTGTTTATCCTAAAATTAAAATTCCCTTTTGCAAATGGCATTGTAAGCATAAGTGAACATTACTGTGTAATCTGATTAAAATATATAATTACAAGAGGGGTAAAAATAGATAGCTCCCAAGTATTAATTTAATTCTGTTGATGGCAAAAATATTTCTGGCTTACAAAAGCATTTGCCATTTGATTTTATTAGGGAGATTAGTAAAGTAAGAGTGATTTTCCAAGATGAAAGCAATGAAATTGAAAGCAAGGTTAAAATATAATTATGATGGAAAAATCCTGAAAAATGAATGTCATGCCCCCCCACCCCCGAACATATTTGCAGGAAATGAAAGCAGAAGCAAAGTTCATGTTTGGCTCCTTTCCTAACTATATTTATATAGCTGCATGTCCATGACATTGACGATTCTTCAATAGTAACTGATTTTGTAGGAATGAAAAGATTTCCAGTAATACATGAAGCTGTATTATTAATCAACATAAACTGCCCAAATATTAATATAATTTACATCATTAAAGACTAACAAAACTGTGACTGAATTAACATTGACTCATCTGTTATACAGTAATTGCTAAATAACTGTAAAATACATTACATTCTGTTCATTACTGTTCCAATTATAATGTCCTTTTCTTTCCACTTCCATGTTTATCTACATTTATCTAAAATTAATAGAAAAACAAATACTTACCAAAATGGTGGTAACAATCAAAGAACGATTGGATAAGGAATCTGTGATGTTTGCTGGTTTTCCCTTTTGGCTTTCTGTCATGTTCAGGCCACTGGCTGGATCCCAAGTTCCAATCTATAAAATAGCATATGTACTTTGTAAATTGTCCATCAGGCACCTGGGAGAAAGTACTGCAAGAGAAAGTTAACACTGCTAACACTTATTATTCACCTCTGCTGCATTATCTGTCGTTAAAGTAAAGGCTGCTTGTTTTAAGCATGATTCACTGCTCTGTGAAGTGTGTCCAGTGAAGTGTAACATTAAAGAACAGAATGATCCACTGCACTTCTATATTCAGTGCGGGAGCTTAATTTTCCATTCAAGCTTTCCTTCACCAAGATAAACCACATTTGATGATACTTTGATAGCTGGCTAGAAACTCATTAATAGGGCATATCTTTTTTAGTAATGGATCTATCTCATCCTCTCATTATAAAGATAACATGCCATTATTATACGAACAAAGCTAAAAGAAAGAGCAAAATCTGTGGATCCAGGATAAATTAATAGGTAAAAGTTTTAAGGGAGGCATTGACTAGTATTCTGCATAACCCCCAGTAGGCTAAAACCATACCCAAGTTATCTTTGGGGTATTTAAAAACACACCTTTGCACTGTTTGACATACTCCAAAGAAAGGAGATGACAACACAGTCTCATCTAGATAATCTATTCCAATACTTCCTCCTGTATTCTGTTTAATATGAATTTTAATTTAACTAATACTTTCTGATAGGTTAGATCATGTACTCTCAGTGTTTAACACTTTATGCCCACTGAACACAGCCTATGAGATGATGCAGACAAACCTCTGAAAGACATTTATAAGCACAGGATACCACAAAATGTATAGATTGGATGGTTTATTGGCTCCTACAGCATTGCACTATTATATAACAATGGTCACCCTTAAAGGACAACAGAGGCAAAAGGAGATGTGGAATCAGTAGTTCTTTTTTCCCACCCTCTCAAACCTGGGAGTCAACAATAATGAAATTTGTCTTCCATACTCCCCTAGCCAATTATCCAATTTATTTTTCTCAAAGGAGAGGAAACTATTAATTTACCTTTAAAATAAACTTTTGTATGTAAATTAAATTATTTTTAAAATGACATTGATTTAGCAGGTGCTATTTTCTCTGATCTACCTAAACATCTAAAGAAGGGTCTCATCAACATAACGTTGTTTATATAAACTTTAAGATCTTTTTATTTTCTGTATATTACACTATATCCATTCTTTTGACCTCTTTTTCATTTGCATGGCTTTCCCAGTAACCTCTTAAGACATTAATTTCCTTTTATTTGAAGAAGTATAATCATAGAAATATTAGTAATCTATGTTGTGCATAAGAGTAGATATGTCATTCTACTAGTTATACTGTATATAAGTATACTGTATATAAGTATACTGTATACACACTCTAGTATATTTTTTAAGAATGCATTTAACTAGACAAGAGATTCAATATTAATGTCCTTTTAAGTGATGCCTAAAAAAAAAAAACTCTTGCCATATTTTCTGATATTGAGTTAATTTTCCTCCTACCATTATCACTCATGTTTGTGTCAATAAAGGAAAAACTCAAATAATTCAGGAGAAAAAAAGGTTTGACTTGGTATTCTTTCAAAACTAAATTATCTACTGGCCAATTAAATTTCTTTATATTTGAATGTGATTACAAGGTGTCATAAAAACAGAGTCTAATTCTAATTCAGGGTCAATAATAAAAGGCTTCAGAGGCCAGGCAGGTAATATCAATGTGTGAACTGATAGGGTATTAGCCAATAGTAAGAATTGCCTTGCAAGGGTGTATGGTTTTTATGGGCCCGGCACTCTTCTGCTACAGGACTCTGCTACCTAAGGGTATATGTTTTTAAATCACAAAATTTCAAGGCAGAGTAGCAAGTAGGGGCCACAATTCCAGCCCTGGTCTTCTGACAGAGCTGTGTGCCTTGGGGTTGCATGTTCTCAGAGCAAGTGTTTTTTTCAAGTTTCCAGCAAGGCATTATCAGGGCTAGTAGAGGCCCTGTTGGGAACCTGGATTGAGAGGAACAGAGGAGTGTCAAGACTAGAATGCCTGCTGACCTGCTTAAAGTGTTTCAAATTCAAAATTATTAAAAAACAAGACACACCTGCAGATTGTATTTTGCAGTAATTGCCACTTTTCTGATCTGGGTCTATAATTAATACTTATTGCACATTTGTTCCCTTGGATTATATTTCC
Organism: Varecia variegata; assembly: GCA_028533085.1. Taxonomy (NCBI): domain Eukaryota; kingdom Metazoa; phylum Chordata; class Mammalia; order Primates; family Lemuridae; genus Varecia; species Varecia variegata. The sequence continues at coordinate 47,893,970 of CM052441.1, forward strand.
TTTCTTTTTTCACCATTGGGCAAAGAGTTAGGTTGTACAGACAAGTAATTCTACCAGTTAAAGCATTGGCAAACATCATTTGCCCACTGTTTTCTGCTTAATGATACCTTCAAGCTTGATCAATAAGTTTTCAACTTTTTAACCAAGTAACTAATACAAAATATTTTCCATTTTATTTAATGCCACCTTCCATGACTACCTTTATACAAAATAATTTAGCTAAGAATTCACTCATTTTATCATCTAAACATTGTTATCTTGTTTCATTCATAGTTACTTTTCTAGTACTATTTGGAATTCTGACACTAATACATATTATATGAATCTGTAATTTCCTATAATCACAAGTATTAGTTATCCTCTTTTGTAAATCTCAAATTTCTTAGTATAAGAAATTCTAATTCTAATTATAAGAATTATTTTTTTTATTTTGTTATTTTATTTTTTGTAGCCAGAGTTAAACTGAGATAGACTTAGAATTACTGATTTCAAATAATATAAGTTGCTAAGATTATTACTACATGTTGCCAGATAGTTTTCCAAAATTATCGTTCTATTTGTTATCTTCTTCCTTATAGTTCATGGTAGCTGCCATAAGACAACTGCCTAACAATTAATCTTTTATTTTTAATAATTTGAATTACACAATTGGATAATATCATAGAGGTTTATGACTACCATGTCTTTATTTCTAGATAGTAGTTTTATTGATATAAAATAACTATTTTTATTTCAATTAATTCTTTTCACCTAAACTTCCAGTATATATGATCAATCACACTTACTGTGCTTCCATAACTTGTTTCTTTGCATTTGTTGAAATCGTATCTGCATTTTCACTTTCAACATATTTCTTATTTTATGGGTTTCCTTATAAGAAGCTCATAGTAGATTTTTTTTTTAATGTTCTAACGTTTTTCCCACTGAATCTTATATTTAGCCTTGCTCTTTCATATTATTTGGTCTTCACTATTTCTTTTCTACTCCTGGGGTTTCGGTAGTTTTTCCTGTGGTAATTTGAGAGATAAGGTACATTTAAGTCTACTAATGGGTATTGTCAACTTGTGTTTAAACTTTTACTGTCACATTCTAAAACCAATATTGAGCCATAAAAATTGAAATGATATCTACTCCATGAAAATTCTCTATGCTTTGATCCATTCTGCTACCACACACACAGATGAATAGTTTTAGTTCATTTAATATGGGGTTGTGAACACTGCTTCTCTGTTTATTTTGCTTTGTATGAATAAAATATGGGTCATCTCTCTTCAAGGAAAAATTTTATAACTTTTGATATAATTTTTAAAATGATTATTCAAAACTATCTCTGTGTATGCTTAACTGCATTTGTTGTTTACTAGGATATCTAATCACAGTTTCTTCTTTACTATTTGCTTTTCACTTATCGTTGTACTTATATAGACTATTTATAAAGGATAACTATGTGACATACTTTTATCTGTTTGCAGATTTGAAGATATTTTTGTTGCCTTTTTATATAAAGAAATCTTAGCTAAATAAAGACATACTCTGTCACAGCCTTCTTCCTTCAGAACTGTCTTATTCTTTTTTCTAATATGACTGTTGCTGAAAAAGACTGAGAGCAGCCTCCCTGTATTTTTTTGTGGGTAAATATTTTTTCTTAGAATTATCTATTTGGAAGTTTTAAAACTCAATCAGAATATATATTTATATGTTTATAAATATATGTTTATATATGTACATGTAGATACATGTTGTGTGCATGTACCTGTATGTATAGTACATATGTGTATATGCACATATAACATACATGTATATGTTATGTATGTATAAGTGTGTGTATAAACATATACACACATACATGGAGAGAGAGAGAGAGAGAAAGAGAATGGTTCATTTTTATTAAATTTGTGAGAAATATAATGCATTTCTCCATTTTCTGATTGTAGATGTTGTTGCATCTTATAGTTTTCCTGACTTATTTGTGTCATAATGTCTTCTATAGCTGTATTTCATATTTTTAATATAAAGAGTATATGTGAGGCCGGGCGCGGTGGCTCACGCCTGTAATCCTAGCACTTGGGAGGCCGAGGCGGGCGGATTGTTTGAGCGCAGGAGTTCAAGACCAGCCTGAGCAAGAGCGAGACCCCATCTCTACTAAAAATAGAAAGAAATTATATGGCCAACTAAAAATATACAAAGAAAAAATTAGCCGGGCATGGTGTTGCATGCCTGTAGTCCCAGCTACTCCGGAGGCTGAGGCAGAAGGATCGCTCGAGCCCAGGAGTGTGAGGTTGCTGTGAGCGAGGCTGACGCCATGGCACTCACTCTAGCCCGGGCAACAAAGCAAGACTCTGTCTCAAAAAAAAAAAAAAAAAGAGTATATGTGAAATACATTTGCCCCTTTTGCTACCTTATGTATGTATCTTGCTTCAAAACATAGGCAAAGTGATTTCTCCCTTGTGCACCAATGGTGGCCTCTCACTGTGCTTCCGTACAGAAGCACTTTGGTGTGTTTTCACTACAGTAAGTGTCATGCTACATGTTAATTATTTTCTTATCTGTCTCTAGTTAAAACCTGAATCCCCTATGGGTAGAGACCCTTGGTTACTCATCTTAAAGCCTTTGAATATAGGAAATTCTAGGAGCATTATATGTGACATCTGTGAATGTATTGGTTATATGATGAAATAAATGTGTTATTTTCCTCATCTCAGAAATGCCACTTATGTATTGTTTTGAGTTAAAATTATATTTCAGTTTTACTTATCTTACCCTCCTGTTTTAGACTCTAAGTGCCTTGAGGGAAGGAAACATGCACCAATTTTGAATTATATAATAAATATTCAATGAATATTTATTGAATGAATAAATAGAATAAGTGAGTGAATTACTGCATGATGACAACTTAGATTATTTTTGGTTGATTTACCAATGTTCTACATTCATTCATTCATTAATTCATTTGTCAAATATTGAACATATGTGTCTATTCTTTTATATTCACATATTTTGTTTTTTATGTTTTGTTCTTCATGTGTTATTCTTAATGCTTTGATCAATCTCTATTTCAATATCACATTTAATCTTTGAGAGTACTATGCCACATAACTTTACTGTGTATGTTGAACTTTTCCTGGCTATATTTTATATGGTCTTTATATTTTATAAGTATTTTATACTTTATTTTATTTCTCAGGAATGTTTAAATTCTTCATATAATTTTATTTGGTAACTGTATTTTCTCTTTTGTTTCTTTGTTATATTTTTTTCTGGATAGAAATGAAACACTGGTTTTACAATGATTTTAAAATTATTTACTTATTCATTTCTTTATGCTTTATTTATTTGCTTATTTTTGTTGACAGTTTTGTCAGTATAAACTTCCTTTGTTTTATAACTGATATTACTACTTTATGTCCAAAGAATATTTCTGCTTCCTCCCTTGAGATAATTGTTTATCTCTGTAATTAGCATCTTATCATTTCTTCTAAAGGTGCATGTTAGCTCGGTTTTGTGTAAGTACACTCAGTGGGACATGTTTCTTATTTTCTGTGGAACTTGCAGTAATAATCTGTTTGACAAATATGCCAGAAACCTTTTCAAGTAGGAACAAAATAAACATTCCCAGCTAGGTTTAAAAATATTAGTTGTAAATGAAGTCAAGCTTATTTAAAGTTAAGAAATAATTTAAATTCACTAAAAATTAGTTATCACACTGCAATGGAGTCTATCAAAATTCTCTTTACACTGTTTTATTAACATTTATTAACAAAATATCCACAGGATGTTGGTGGATGGGGAAAAAAACAATACATTCTTCCATTATAAAACAGTGTAAGAAAGAAAAGGAAAAAAAGTTCTTTGGTTATACATTGTTTTGACTTAATATCAAGAAAATATAATATATTGGTCTGAAATAAAGATCATAAGTGGTACTTCTCCAAAAAAGGCCTGTATGATGATAATGAGAAACTACACTGTACATTATGTTTCAAACAGTCTTAGCACAATGTGAAGTCTCCATCATAGTAGAACTTTGCTTTTAAAAAAATGCTTTCCAGTAATGAGTTGCCCCCAACCAAATGACCCATAAAGTATAGTTTTCCTTGAAGTATATTGACTATATTCCTCTTAGAAGAAATGGCATGCCTGATAATACTGTTTGAGGGAACTGGGAAAGCACAAGGAACAATTTACATTAAGTGCTGATTTATATTTGGGAGATGAAGATTTCCTTCAATAGACTGAATATATGCTAGTGGACTATTTATTTCTCTATTAATTTCACATACTCATTCTTATGGGATAATTTGCAAGCCCAGGTTTCTGAAGCCAACATGGTGTATGAATAGGGACTGCAGAGATTTTTTTCAACAGAGTAGTTTTCTTGTTACCGTTAATGAGAAATTAGAGACTTCTGTTTTCCTCACTTACTGTACCCCTGTAAATGTTGAATATTTAAATAAAAAGTAGAGAAAGTTACTTGCATTACTGTCTAATAACCCTTGACATAAAAATTTAACAATTGTTTACTTCCATTGGACTATGTGTTAAAAAGAGAGAGAATGTAAGCATTGGCACCTGATCTCTTAAAAGCAAACAAGAAATATTTTATAGCAACACCTATGTGCTGCCTGTTAGTGAAAACTCGAGTCCAGAGCAATTGTCTGAAAACTGCATGACCTTCATATATAAGTTAATTGGTCTACAAGGACAACACAAAGAACACCTCAGATATCGGTTCCTGAAACTGTCTGCCACTTCTACAGGGTCTGGGATTTCACCATTTGAGAACCGTAGTGCTAATATGAGGACAACAAATCAATAAATATATAATCATCACATTGGAAAGGAATGAGCAAATACTGATTTTTCACAGTTAGGACTTTTATTTTTGTCTAGGGCAAATTTAACCCTAAACATAATTAAAGAGTTAAGAGACAGGTGGTCCTTTTGATTCTTTTAATAAAACTTGAATCAATGAATTAAATGTTCTCAAATGTAACAATGTGATAACATTCAGTTAATGGCCGTTTTCCTGCAGCTAAAAATATAGTTGAGATTTAATTTGATTTGAAAACAAATCAATCTGTTATAATTGCTTTGTATACATATTTTAATTCAAATTTAGTAGTTAAAGAAAAAAAAGCCAATATATATTATTATCTGATGAACCAAACTAAGAAATTTGGGGGCCTAAAACAGGAAACGGCATGTCCTTAAATAAGGCGATCTTATTGATTTCTAAACCTAAACATCACCCATACATAGTTTCCTTAAATATTTTACCATCCTGAAAGTTTAAAGTTATCAAGGAAAATAATAACTATAAACACAATGACACATAAAAATGTCAGTATAGTTCTGAGACAGGGCTTTATAATGAATTCTATAGAAGAATTACACAAATTAAATAGTTAACATTTCCAAAGACAGACAATAGGCTTGGATCTTGCCAGGTATTTTTGCTTTTTGAGAAGCAAACAACACATTCTTGCTAACTTAAAAGTTACTAGTTAACACCACCATTAGCATGGCTTTCCTGCAAGGATGCAAAAGAAATCTGTTTCTGGGAAAGTCAGGGGTCGTTGCTGTCATGAGGATGGGGTATATATATCAAATGCCATCAGCCAGAGTAAGATAAAAACTGCTGTGCCGCAGGTATCTAGAAATCTATCAACAAAATAGCTCTCACCTATCTACGGCAGATTTTCAGATTTAGATAAATTTTGAAGATTGTAAATTACATTCAGACACCTTTCTCACAGGGAGTTAATAAGTACAGGATTTTACAAGCAAGAGAAAGGTCAATAGTAAAGATTTCTATAGAATTACCACTTTTTCTTAAAGATATATACTCTGCAAAAATTCTTCAAAAAGCACTTTGAAACATGCTCTGATTTTGGAACACATATGACTGTAAACTCTGACAGACAGAATTTCACTACCAATTCTCACCCTCTTCATTGAGTTTTCAGGAAGAAACCTATGGATCACTAATGCTAGTTTCTGTACTGGTGGTACAAATGCAAGTACTTAATATTCAAAAAGTTAAAGTATTAAAAGTTGAAATGAAGGTTCACTTGAAATATGACAAATTTAAACTTTGTAAAGGTTTTAAATATGGACTATATTGCTTTATATTATTGATAATATCATTTATATTTTTAATATTTATATTACTTATAGATATATATTTATATAAATGTTACATTATATTTAAATAATTTATAAATTATTAACTTTATAGAAATTGACAAACACATTTCATAAGACGTCTTTTTGCATTTTTCTTTTTCAAGAATTTCCCTAAGGATACACAAGTTAGAAACTGATTTTATTAAAAAAACATGCTGAGGCAAACACCTTGTGTGATTTTTCATAGTCCTAAACACTTTCAGGCCCCTCAGCACTATCTCTGGCCAGAGAAATTTATTGGTTTTATCCTTAATATTTTTTCAAGGTTAATATATTAATACATAAAGCCACTTTTAATAAGGATTTATTAGATCCTTTCCATTGAGGGGATAGGAAATTCTATTCTTCAATGTCTATTTTAATATAAATATCACACTGAAGAGAGTACCTGCCAAATAACCAGAACAAATAGCAAACTTTGATGCTAGAGAAAGGATGGGAGAAGTTCAAAAGAATAATTTTAGTTTACACCTCTACTTAGAAGCAAATATTCTATAGTACAATAAACATTTATTTGAGTAACCAAGAAGGTGTAATAGTTAGAGACTGATTTTTTTTCCCCTTGAAAAACACATGAAGTATGTTGTGGTCACACAGACAATTCAATCGTGTGTTAAGATTAAGGGATTTTTATTATTGCATTATAGCTTCTTACAAGAAATTCTCTTCTAGATTTAGGTGGCTATTTTCAAAAAAAAAAAAAAAAAATGGCCTCTAGGTAGCTCATCTTGCAATGGAAATGCACGATTACCATGTAGTGTTATCAACTCAGTCCAAACCTATTTTGTGTGAAACTCTTCCAACTCTTTTTTGCTGAAAACTGAGTCCTTTTGAAGTTATATTCTAAGAACCTTCTGAATATTTCTGTAACATCTTATGCCATTAGTCATGTGCTTTTATCCATCTGAAACTGGTATTTCCTAAGCACATAGCTAAACTTCAGAGGACCAAGTAAGGTTAAACCATTTCCAATGGTAAATTACATCCTGGTTACATATTCTAAAAAACAAAAGCAAACAACCACCAAAAAAAAAAAAAAAAACTCATTTTTTTGTCAGTTATGAAGATATTTTGATATTTCCTTATAAGTCAATTTTTCTTAACTCGATTATTTTTGCAATTTCTTCTCCCTCTCCATGACTTCAGTAATTCCATCAACAAACTGAGTACACAATTGGACAGTGGGCAGACCATGTATGACAAAGGAATTTTGACTCAGAATCTCTGGAGCAAGCATTTCAGGAAGACAAACCACAACCTCTGTAGCAATCTGACCCAAACAGTCAGGATTCATTCTATAACTGCCAAAGTCCCTATTTTTAACCACCCTTCCAACTCATCAACCAGAGAAAGTTAAATATGCCCTCCAAAGCCATCGCCCAAGGTGTCTGGTTCTAATTAGCCCATTTCCAGTTTCCTCATACCAACAAGCTCCAATCAGAGCACACCTGAGGATAAAACATATTTCCTTCCCTTTAGCTTCTTGAATATTAAAGATACCTCTGCACTGAAGTATCGTCTACTAGAATGTCTTTAGTGTAAGCCATGTTGTTATTGAAACAATAGAAGTGTCAAGCATCTAATTTTTCCCTGGGCGGGAAAAAAAAAAAAAAAAAAGCTTTTCCACTCGCTGCCTGCCTTTGAATTTCTGCTTAATGCAAGTGTTGATGGTTGGTTCCTATAGTAAGCTCTGAATAATAACTTCTGTTTGTTCTCATTTGGGTGGGCTTTGTTTATTTTCATACTATAACCTTATTTGAAGAAAAAGGAAGAAAATTTATAACTAGAATAATGATTTTTACTCTTCAATGTAATATTGGAGGGTTTTAAATCTGGCCATGAAAGGGGCCAGATCTGCGATTGGTGCAACATGCATTCTTGTAAGTTCAGACTTCAGTGTTACCTTCTCCTGCACTCTAAAATCCTTTACCCCCTTGAAACTCTGACCCCCCAACACCAGCCCACTGACTCCTTGACTATTGGCTTTCTCTGTTTCCACTTTGGAGATATGGAGCAAAGCTGGAAAACTAGCAAACTGTGCTACCAGAAAGTAACTCTGCATCAGACACTTGAGTAAGCATTCTTATGATTCTGATGATGATCCTTCATTCATTCAATAGTCAATATGAAATCATGCTTTATAAATTAATAAAGGGTCACAAGGTGAGAACTGTGATAGGGGACATATATATAAATATAACCAGCCATTGTTGCCTAGCTTGCTTTCCTATAATTGCTTACTACTCAAGAGTCATATAGCTGATGGTCATAAAGATTCTTAGCTTTCTTCATTGCTCCCATAAATAACATCACCCTTGTGAAAACTAAGGCTAGTTTTTGAGATGTCTTCCAGGCCCTGCATTCTAGTGGAACAGCGGACCCACCCAGACCAGTGAGGGACCCATACCAAGGAACTGACTCAATCAGGTATTGAGAACTCCACCCAAGAACCAACTTAGCAAAGAAGATAATTTATACACACCTACCTATGGTTCTTCCCTGAACCCAGCCAATCAGCAGGCCCACTTGCCTAGCCTTTTGCCCACCAAACTATCTTTAAAAAAACCTTCTCTCAAATTTTCAGGGAAATGGATTTGTGAACTTCCTTC
>CM052441.1:47903264-47956103 GCA_028533085.1 Varecia variegata
TTCCTATAATTCATGTTTTTGAACTAACCAGGGAGATTCTTGTATTGCAGATTAGTTGAATAAAAGAAGACCCCAGAAACCTCACGATGAAAGACCTCTAAAAAGAATATGGATTTTTGACTCTACCTGTATGGCACTGAATACCCATGAGTGCTAAAAGGAAGAAGCAAATTGATGAGTTAGGAAGAAAATTCAAATTCAGCAATGCTCTGAAGATCAGGTGAAGGAGACAGTACTGGATGACAGCGGTTGCTGGGATTCAGATAAGAAATGGCCTGGGCCAGAATTAACGCCATGAATAATTAAGAGATCCATTTGTTTAGTGTTCCTGTAAATTTGAGAATTTGAATAAATGTCTATGTCACTCCAAATCAATGCTCTTTGGCTTAAGCTGAAAGCTACTAAAAAAGAGTGTCTGTTAATTAGCTTATTTTGAACAACAACCAGTAAAATACAGCCTAAAATGTCGCTGATGCTAATTTTTGACAATAAGAGTTTTCATTGGCTCAATATGTTTATATTATACAATTTGGGGCTTTCAGTTTTACAAAAACTCTTCCTGGATGCCATTTTCTTTAACAACATTCAATAAGATACTTTTACAAACAGCATTATTTCTCCATAAGCTTTTAGAGCTTCATATGGAATGAAATTCAATCCATGGAGTTTTAAAGTTACAATTGTTAAAGCTTTAGGAGATGGTTATTTTGCATTTTTTCCAAGAATAATATGTATTTACCACCAATATTTTCTATATAATCTTTCTTTCTAATATATATCTTTAGAATGCACCATTTCCCAAGCAGAAAATCCTGTTTTCACTACTGCACTTTTCAAACTATTTTAAACATTTATACACAAATTCCAAGACATGTAGATGTTGTTCAAACATCATGTAGAGAAACTCTTCACTTTTTAAATATAAATGATTAAAGGGACAGCTGTGAAGCAGGTTGGAAAATGCCAACAGGTTTTCAATTAAAAGTTCCATTTAACTAATGTAATTATTCTTACCTAATTAAATTTTTTCCACTAAGATCAGTCCATTGAGATATCTCATTCTGTTTTAAAATGTTCCACAAAGCTCTTACTAACGTCCATGAACCACGTCATATTGATGAGATTGTTAATGAACTCTCTAGCAACAATGCACTAGCCTTAATAATTTAGACCCTGTTAAATCTTGTCTGCTTTTTACTACATTTGGAACTGCTATTGATCTAGAGAAGAGTCAATATTAAGGGGAAGTATTCTTTGCACTTCCAGCTGGTCTCCAATACATCCAATTATCTTGATATTTGCAGCTCAAATTAGCTTCTTCCATTTAAAAATTTATATTCATCAATATTGTTTACATTTAATTTTTCAATCTGATGAATTAAAATTGATTTTTATGGTTTTCTTTTCTTTCTTTTTTTTTTTTTTTTTTTTTTTTTGAGACAGAGTCTCACTTTGTTGCCTGGGCTAGAGTGCCGTGGCGTCAGTCTAGCTCACAGCAACCTCAAACTCCTGTGCTCAAGCAATCCTTCTGCCTCAGCCTCCCGAGTAGCTGGGACTACAAGCATGTGCCACCATGCCCGGCTAATTTTTTCTATATATTTTTAGCTGTCCATATAATTTCTTTCTATTTTTAGTAGAGACGGGGTCTTGTTCTTGCTCAGGTTGGTCTCGAACTCCTGAACTCAAACAATCCGCCCGCCTCGGCCTCCCAGAGTGCTAGGATTACAGGCGTGAGCCACCGCACCTGGCCAATTTTTATGTTTTTAACAGACTATGATTCTTTATAAATTTGAGATCTGGAAGTATACAAACCAAAAATACACCAGAAATTTGGGTCCATGAGTTCAAATGTTCATGTAAATACTAATTCCAAATGCCTGTAAAAATTGATAGCCTAAAAGTCAAATTATAGTAAAAACCTATTTTAAGCATAGTTTGAAGAATAATGTAAAAATTTAGATAGACCTTTTTGAAAAAGTAAAACTAATATACAAATCACATGAATATGTCATGATTTTTTGTGTCTTATTGTGTGTTTATCTTTTTATTGTGCTTATTACTTTATAAAAAATTGTAATAAACTTCTCACAAAACTGCAAAAAAGTAAAATTCCCAAAGAAAACTTATGAAACTTGGAGTTTTCACTTTGTAACTTTTTAGTGGCTATGAGAATTCATGTTTTTTTTCTTAGCTTCATTTTCTTCATCTGTAAAATAAGTAGAATAGTAATTTACCTTACAGAGTTCTTGTAAGGATAAAGTTAGATAAATTTATAAAACTGTGAACTATAAAGTTCTTTAACTGTGTCATAATTACAGGAAAGATTAACTGAGAATCTCAAGTATGTTAATAACTGACAATATCAATTCTGTTGAGGCCTTTAAGTAAAAAAATAATTAATTTGTACTCTCATACTCTCTAGCGTACCTTAGATCCCTAACTTGAAGACCTCCTATCTCTTCACTATTTTAATTAACATGATTTTTCTTACTTTGAAAATACATTGATTTAATTATTATTTTATTGTCATGAGGCAATGCCTTTGCTCACTCATTCTTAGGTCTCTTGAATATCCCTTTCCCCATATGAACATATACTTTCTCAATTGTCTTCTTTTCTTTGTCTCTAAGTGCTTTACAGTTTGATTCACTCATTCTACATTTGTGTTATTATTGATGTGTTATTGACAACAAGTATAATTATGTGCTTCGGCAATAAAACTGGGAAATCAAAAATTATTTAGACCTTTGGGGTATGCAGAGTAGATGAGTGAGACAAACAAGTAAATCAACATTCTTAATAAAATGCCATATGCAGGGTAATAGAGGGATATGAATTTCATCTGGAGTAGTTCCGACCTACTCATGTTAAAGAGTAGTCATTGTTTGAACGATTTTTCTATTAACATCAATAGCTTCAAAAATAAAAATAGGTCAAAAGCTAAAAAAATAATTGGAAGGAATAATGGCATCAGGGAAATTCAAAGCAGAATTTTCACTTTTTTTTTTTAAGATTATGCTTTATTCATTTTCGAAGAGTCCTAACATCTGTTCTCAGGCCATTAGAATATACTTGTCCTTTCCAAGGATAAACATTAAAGGATTTTCTTAAGTTGTCTATTCTTATATCATGTCACCTTAGAACTGATCCAAGTAGAAGACTAAAAGAGTAGAACACGGAACTCAGAAGACGGGGTGTGATTCTGACAAATCATGTAAGATCTTTGGAGGGATCTGTTGTTTTGCCTTCACTTCCTGAGCATCTCTTCTTACTGCCGCAGAAACCTCCTCCTCTCTAGTCTAATCTTTGCCCCTAGCTCCAGGTGTAAGCATATATTACATGCCTGGTCACAGCCATTGCTTCATGCATGGCCAAGTCATACAAGCTTGGCTCATCAGATAAACCCACGCCTTTTGAGGGAGTCATTGGAAAAGAGGCACTTTCTTTGTCCTGGGGTTCTGTACTGGTGGATTGTAAACCTTGATGTCACCTTTATACGTCAATCCAAGAATGAAGCCAGTAGAGACGAAAGAGGAGGTAAGAGGAGAGAAACCTGTCAAAGGAGGACTTTGTGCACCTGAATTCAACTGTATTTGAAGACAGATTATCCTGTGCTTTATAAGGGGAACAATATACTTCTTTTTGCCATTAACTAAGTTTAACAGAATTTTAGACAATTAGAAGTGAAAGAATCTCAAATACATAGTCTTAGACTTCATTCAGTTTCCTCAATGCAAAATGAGATTATTCTTAATAATGCTGTCTCCTTTTAGAGTAGGAATATACATTTAAGGAAGATAAGATGATATGTATAAAAGCAGACTGTAAATAATTATACATATGAAAGTACTAGAAAATATAATAGTCACATTAAATAAATTCACTGCATATATAATTATTGTCTTCTAATTATTAAGACCTTTAATTCTTTGTAGAAAAACATTCAATACAGTAGGAAATTTTCAGATAATTACTAAGATATCGCTATAGTTTTATAAAAGTACAAAAAGGGACAAATGTGAGATGGCACAGGACAACACACCATACCTGCCAAAATACATAGATCAAAATTTTGTTTGAATCAACATTACTCTTCCTCTTGTGATTATGTAGGTTCAGGGATAATCAGAATGTGAACTGAAGCAAAAAGCTTTAATGGCACACTACGGCGAACGTTATTAAGAACGAAATCGTAGAGGACTCCCAAACCAAATGCAAACTAATACTCTACGATGCCCTTTTAGCCAGTAGGTTAATAGACTGACATCAAAATTGGAAATGACCCATTAAGCTGTATCAGTTAGCTCTTGACATTTATACTTTTGAGTTTTATACTTGATGAAACAAATTATAAATCACAAACCAGGACATAAAAGACTTTCATTACAAGATTTTTTTTGTGTGCTGAATCCTATGCCATTCAGGAAATTAATTCAAAGTAGACACAGATCAGGAGGTAAGGGTGATGCCACTTTACTCAGAAGAAAAAAATAGTTTGATAAACTTCACCTGCTTGATTTCACAACTGAACAGCTGCAGCCAAAGTAAGGAGGGAGCGCGATGTACAGGCGAAGACTCAGAGGAAAGGCAGAAGGAATAGCAACTCCATGGAGAAATTGGCAACAAGAGGACGTTAGAAATATTTTATAAAACGTAATAAGAATGATCACTAGAAGAAATCAAAAGAAGTTTAAGACATGACAAGGTGGTAAAGATAGACTTGTGAAAGTTGTCAAAATCAAAATAGAGTCACTAAGGTTAAAAAAAATAAAACAAAACAAAAACCCTGACAATCAGAGCTGAGGAAAGCAATAAAGAGAGGGTTTCCACGCTTATATGCCTGATGACAAAAACCAGAGCCTTACACAAAGGCCACTGCAACCTTACACAAAAAATACTTTTACAAGGACAGCTGCCCAGCAACTGCCTGTCCAACCTCAAACTGGCGTCACCATTATTATTGACCTTTGTAGCTAAAAATGATTATTTCAGAACAATTATATAACATACTCATTTTTCCCTTCAAAAGCCTCTGTCTTCCTTTACCTACCTAAATACAAATATTGTTTACTGTGATGTATGTATTCTCATTACAATGCTTTATTCCCAAATAAGTATCTTTTCTTTTAGAGGGCTTGTTTGTTATTTAGGTTGACAGACTATAGTGTAAAATATTCTTTCCTTGTTAGTTGAAACAAATAAATTTTATAAATTTATTTTAAAAAGAAATTCAAATTAAAATCTATTCAGAATTTGTTTAACTCTATCCTTGAGCTTATCTTGTGAGCTAGCTTTGGAAATCTCATGGAAAGGATTCCTATAAAGTATGTACTTACTCAAATAGCAGTTATAGCATATAAGTGAACCTTAGTGCAAGGCTGTAGCTATTGAGTAGACTCCTGTGTTTCCAGAGTTCATAGCATTAGATAATATTTCTTATAATCCCTTGCACTCTGATTCTGAATCCCTCCATTCCTCTCCTCCTTAATTGTGTATCCTTTAATGTCTTCTTTCTTTTTCACCTCTTACATATAGGCTATCTGATATATTAATATATCTACATTCCATTTCATTTTGAAAGAAAATTACTGCAAACATACTCTCATTAATGTTTTATAACTGAAAAAATTCAACACATTTTATACTTAAGCATTTCACCTACTTTTTCCCCCAGGGAAACCAGTGCAAATGTGTTACCCATATCCATCATGCAAAGTAAAACAATAAAGTTTGCTTTTAGTTGTTTATACTTTTGCAGTTAGCTGAGCCACAAGAACTTTCCTTGACCAAAAGTTAAAAGCATGAAGTTTATGACAAACATTAAAAAAATAGAGTAATAAGCATGTCAGCTATAACTTTAGCCTATTCAGTCAGTTTTTAACTACATATCCTAGATGATCATCTGTCTTTTTTTAATTAGAAAGAAAGTAAATATTTCACAAAGAAGTTATTTGGCCTAAAGATTACTTTCCATAATATGTACGATATGGCACGGGGTAGGCACTTTATAGATATTATTTAACTTAATTTTCTTTAATAATCGAATGATATAAACAATATATCTCAAGAATCTGAGGCTCAAATCAGCCAGGAAGGGGCACACCTAAGATGAACTCAGGCTATTAAATTCCAAAGATTCTTTTTTTTTCTGCTAAACTATAAAGTTTAGATAATATGGATTGCTGCTATATATAGCAGTGTGCCTAAACAATATGAATTGAGCATCTATTAATATTTTAGAGACTAGCTCTATTAATGTTAAGATGATACAAAAAGAAAAAAAGATTACTGAAGAAAGCTTTAATCCTATGCAATCTCTTGATGACATAAATTCACTTTCCTGGTCCAAAGGTGAGAGAATTAGTAACATTTCTAGTTGAGAGAAACCACAATTTGCTCACGAGGCACAAATGAATAACAACGTACTAACACCTATGGTTAAGTGTCAGAAAAAATTGGTAATACTATATAGGAGAACAATCTGGAAATATGTGTCAAGCACAACTAGGACATTGTAATTTGACTTGGGAAACTTACTCCATAGAAACAAAGGGACAAATGCACATATTATATATACATATATATACACACACACACAAATATGTGCATGACAACATGGTTTATATTTTTAAGATACAGTAGCCTAAATGTGCCTCAATAAGGTTAAGCAATTTATGTTACATTTATCTAAATAAATATTATAAAACTGTTAAAAATTATTCTCTAGAGCTATATTTTTGACATATAAGGATGAATGTTAAAATTTACATATTCATATTATAAAATGATACATTCTTATTATAATAGGATAGAATTGTATCTAGTAAAGTATTTTAGATCCCACTGTCCATGCTCCTAACTTCCTCAGAAGTAATTATTCTCAACAACATGGATCTGTATAGGTAGATGCATAAACTCAGATATTGTGTGTATTTTTATTATTTTTATCAAATGTGGGATAGACTACAGTTTGTTTTAAAAAAACTTCAGAGTATATTCTTCCGAGTTAGAATTAATAGACATGCCTCATTATTTTTAACAACTACATGGATTTTAATTATAAATATTCTTTTTTTTTTTATTTCAGCATATTACAGGGGTACTGATGTTTAGGTTACATATATTGCTTTTTGCTCCACCCAAGTCAGAGCTTCAAGATATTTTTAAGATGCATATTATTTAGGTGTGAAACAAAATGTAGTTTAAACTCACATATTAATTTAAATATATCTATATCTATCTATTGTCACAAATAGATAAAGAGAGAGACTATAATAAATCCAAAATGTTTATGATGGTAATAGGATTATGAAAAAGTTTATTTTTTTCTTTATATTTCTATATTGTGTGAGAAAATACTCTCTTAAAGAGAATAAAAGCTCAAGTAATTACTGTTTGACAAAAGATAAAATAAACAAAGCATAATTTTACTCATGCTTGATATTTAAGAATTATAAAAGTGTTATGCCTATAAACTGCAGAATTAATGGAACAAAAGCAAATTAAAATTCTAATTAAAAGTAGCAGGTTTTCTTCTGAATTCTAGATAGTATTCACTGTTTACTTGAGTCACTTCTAATTTCCCAGAAGTTAAACTACAAATTTTCCATCTTCTCATATGTAAACTCAATCAGAATAAGGAGTTAGGCACCAAGATTGCCAGGTTAGAGAAAAAGAGGTGCGTAGATATCACATCAGTCTAAAGACAGCCCCTTGTGGACAGCTACAAACAACCAGCCATGCTATATACTGTGTCAAGAGACATAAAGAATTATTTTCTAAATATGAGCATCAAAAAGAATGTGTTTAATCAAGTAGTATCTTAAAGCTTTCCACAAGCGTTGTTCTATTAATTAACATGGTGTCTGTTTCCTGCAAGTAAAAACCTAAGCTATTAAATAAAAATACGGCATTGTTTACTAAGAATGGTGCTCATTTGGAAAAGCACTGATAGGATTTCTTTTTGTCTTGAGTAGAATCTTAGTAGGCAGCTCAGCTCTAGAGAATAGCACTCCCAGGCTATGTAATCATAAAGACATGCTGTAGTTACCTAACACACAGTTTGACAACTGCATGTCAGGACTAGATATTTTAAACAAACATAGTTGTTTTATGTTTTATACACAACTTTATTTCAAAAAAGAATTTGAAATAAGCATGCACATATTATGCTCCCAATTGAATGCCACAGAACTTTAACACATGTTCATTTATAGCAAACATGACTTTGAGGCTTAAAATATTTCAGAAATATTTACTGTCTACTATACTATTTTATATAAATAATTATTAAATATTCAAACACAAGATTTTTAAAAATATTCAAAGTAACTATTAGAAACATATACTTAAGAATATGACTACTTCACTTTTAAAAAAATATTTAGTAAATATTAAGATTGATTTTTTGCAGGTTCTCTAAAAGCAAATGTCCAAACACATTGAACAATTATTATAAGCATAAGTGGAATAAGTGTATAAAGTAACCCAGACAAAAATTTTCCAATGATTCCAGTCTTTGTTCATCATTTCCTTAAAATAAAATATCTCTTCCTATAAAAAATGGTTTTATAGGATAGTTTTAACTTGATGTTTGGCTCCTTATTCTAAGCAATGCATCTTGCAAAATAAAGGTAGCTTAAAATGTTTTAGGGGGTGGGGGAGAGGATGGGTGTATACCTACATGATGAGTGCGATGTGCACTGTCTGGGGAATGGACACTCTTGAAGCTCAGACTCGGGGGGTTGGGAGGGGCATGGGCAATATATTTAACCAGAACAGTTGTACCCCCATAATAAGCTATAATAAATAAATAAATAAATAAAAATTTTAAGAAATTATACTAAAAAAAAAAGAACTGTTTAAATTTTAATGGGATTAAATTCATATAAACATTTTTAAAATTTAGGCTTTATTTGCGATGCAAAAAATAAAGGATTCCAGAAAAATGACTCATAACATTTTTTGAGAAACTAAGTTTCAGTAGATGTATAAGAAAATCCAAATTTGCTATTTGCCATGTTTTTGATTTCTAAATAAAGAGTCGTTTTAATCATATGCACCCAGATTAACCTTACTTTAAAATAGTGCTTTCCATTTCTGCAGACTCTCAAGAGCATAGGTTAAAAGATTCATTTGTGCTTCACAGAGAGGGAGAATAGGATTGATTTCATAAGAAAACATTTAAAGGAAAAAATTTCTTGCTTCTGTTTTCATGTGACTTCTCCAGGGAGCATATCAGGTAACTGCCTCTGGGTTAGGCAAATTAACTTTGGGACTAACACAGGTAACTTTTGCAAAAGAGGAAATAAACACAATCTCTAAAACTGAAATGCAATCTGAAATAATTGAATCATTCCACTATTCTTCCTAGAAAAAAAGCCAACCTGATATGAATGCTATTGCCATCAGCATTTGTATTTAGATAGTAGTACATTAACATATATATATATATATAAAATATCATTTAGATTCAGAAGGAATTCAGAGTGAAACAACAGAAATACCACACATGCCTTCAGTATTCAGCTGCCCTATGCTAGGCACTGAGCTAATGCTGGAGACATAAACATAAGCAAGATGGATTTAGTGCTTGCCTTTATGGAGATCATGCCCAGTGAAACGTAGGCAATTGAAGATGCAGTAAAAAGATAAAGTGTATCAAGTGTTAAAATTGAAATGGGGAACAGGGTGCTATACCAGGCATATACTAGAGACTCCAACTTAATTGGGGGACTTACAGAAGGCTTTAAGAAGAAAGTCATGTCCATACTAAGCAAGTGTAAGAGTTAGGTGGAGAGGGAGAAGGATGTGTGACAGCTCAGAAATGAGAGAGAGCAAGATGAAGTTGAGGGACTGAAGAATGTTCCTCATAGAGGAAGCACCAGAGAACGTATGGGTTTGCAGTGATAATGGGTGAGGCTGGAGAAGGTAGCAAAAATCAGAAAAATGAAGGTTTCTTCAGCCTTGCCCAGGGATACAGATTGTATCTGTAGGATAAGGGGAAGCCATTAAAGTGTTTTCAGGGAGAGACAGGATCAAATCTAGTTTCAGGAAAGACAACTTCCTGAGTGGGGAGAATGACATGCACTTTGGTGCAAAACAGGGGCACGAGATCCTTGAGGAGACTCGTTAAAAATAATCTCAGTAAATAATGACAGTAATTTAGATGAGCATGTTAAGAACAGGGAGAAAAATGTATGAATTCAAAAAATATTTAGAAGTAGGCTTTAACATTCATTCATTATCGGGAAGCTGAAAGGAGTGATGGAGAACAGAGAGGAGGAGATAATAATTCCCACATTTTTTATTGTTTGGGCAATGAGAAGATAGTCATGATGGTCACTGAGATAAAATAATGTAAATAGATCCTATCAAAAATATCCCCTCACATATTTCTTTATTGTCTTACCTTGCTTTTCTTCAGAGCACTTATCAGTTTCTGACTACACATACATAGACAGTGTTGATTATCTTTCCCCTTCTCTAAAACATACTTTCCACGTGAACAGAGACATTATTACATGACTGCTGTATCCCTATCAGTGCACAAGACGTTTCAGGTGGGAAGATGATAAGTGATTTGTCTCCAAAGCTTCCAAGTAGAGGTGTCTGCTAGATGCGTTAGATGCATGAGTTCATGGCTCAGAAGACAAGTGTGGGCCTGTTTTATTAATTTGGAAATCATAAGCTTATGGAGAAGGAATGAAACCATGGGAGCCAATGATACTCAGGTGTAAAGGTAGAATGAGAGAAGAGAGACCTGAGATTCACAGAGGGACAAGAACTGATGAAGGAAGAGGAGCATGAGAACGAGCGATGCTGGATACAGAGAAGCAGGAGATAGTGATGTCAGGGAAGTCAAGATACATGAATTACACCTTTTTTAAGTTTCTGATCTTGGATTCACCTTTCTTAAAAGCACATGTTTACCTTTCTTTCTGTCCCATCAGAAAACAAATTCATAAGTTGATTTTGTTCTTAAACTTAGTTAATTGTACAAATGCTAATTCTATTTAAATACTGGCAGCAAACAGGGCTGACTATATAATTTGCAGGGCCCCATGAAAAATAAAAATGTATGGCCCCTTATTCAAATATTATTAAGAGTTAAATAAGGTCCCATGCTACTGTACAGGTTACACACCCATGAAACTAGCCCTGAAAACAATCTTTAAGTTTCAGTTAGGTTTGGATAAATTAACAGGAATGTCATTTTTCATTAAAGATTTATAATATTTCATCTGGCCAAATTTCTTACATCTTAATTGAACAAAGGAAAAGAAATCCGCCTGGTTAGTAGAGTTAATGGCAGCAGGTGTATATGGTTCTCTCAAAAGAGGATTGATTTGACTAGAAAATACAGATGATTTTGATCAGTTAATAAATTGAATATGATGATAAAATGCTAACTTCCATATATTAAGAAAAATTAGAGAACAAATATGTATCTTCTGGGATACATAAACATTCATAACATGTTCAAATAGCCAGTTAATTTGTGTTACTTAATCACATACCAACAAATAAAAAACAGTGGCTCAAAAAGACGTATATTCCATTTCTAGAAACCCGAGATCCAGAGAGCCATTTTCAGGATTGAGTGAATTAGGACAATTACACCAGCCCAGAGCTTTGGTGCCCAGGGAATTCCTCAGTTGTTTAAAACAAATCCTGCAACTCCAATGTTCTTACTACATTGTCACCGAATCAAAGCTGTAGGGACAGCCACTTTGATTTTCTGCCAAGACCCTCGATCTGTACATTGTCCTTTTGTCATTTCTTGTTCCTCTGGAGGATGGTCTTGATGTTCTTTGAAACATTTTTTTCATTTGTACATGCGTGTCTCCAAGGAACACCCAGCATGATTTGTCCTGGCACTGTGGCATCTTGTAGACAGCCCTGGATCTGTACCTGCCGCTCGGACTGCCCAATCTGACTCTAGGAGATGTACAGTCAAAAGCCAGCTCTTTAAGTCTGATGATTCAGTTGTAAAGAAGTTTCTCAGCCAAACAATTATATGAACCAAAAAAGCAAAATGTATTAAAACCATTGCACTTCTATGGTCACTTTAGTTTGCTTCTAGATTAACCTCATGGGTGTCTGAAACTGACCTGTCTGACATAGGTAATTTTTAACTGAATATTAACTGGACAAGAAAGCTGTAATTAGCATCTTGAATTGGAACAAACTTCAAAACCTGTCAAGGCATCTACCTAATGACACCGTTTTAGACTAAGTCATTTATCAAACTAGACCAGGGAAATGCTGGTCTTGTCACCCTGAATACCTAGAGTCAGAGACAAACAGTAGCATAAGTCATCCTCTCTCATTAAGGGGTACTTAGGAAGTACCTAACGCTACTACTAATAATGGGGACATTATTGTAAGATATGATTAGGTAAAACCTTTGCATCTGGTTTTGTTAAAAATATAACCTTGAAATATCATGGCCAGAGAATTTTTTACTATGAGTTTAAAGAAAGGCAAAAAAATCTTAAGGTCTTATTATAATGAGTGATTTTATAAGATATAAATTTGCTGCTACACTATGCAGTTTTGCTGATTTTATAGTTGGGAAAGGGATATTTCAGAGTTATGTGGGAAAAGGAAAAACATAGTCAACAAAGATAGAGCATGTATGCTATCATCAACTTTCTGGAGAAATGAAGGGGCTACAATTACCCAATTTTGTTTTCTCAGCCCATTTCTTAATTTGTCAGTTATGCTGGCCTTTGGGAAAACCTGTTTTAACCTAAATAACTTCTTAGAAAAAAAAATCAAATGAAATCAATGGAGTCACACAGACATAAGGGCTCCTGCTTCCTTTCATTTTCCTTTATCAGTGCTCAGACCCAGACATACAAAAAGGCCACCCAACAATTCACACTCTGTCTGTAGCCATGGAATTCAGTGATGGCCCTGGAGACTACTCTTGTGTGCAGGTGTGCTTGAAAAGACTAATGTGTGATCAGTGGTCCTGAAAAAACTACTGTGTGACCAGCAGTCCTCGTCTCCCTGAATGCTATGTTCTTTCTAAATGGAGTCAAAAGAGGACACTCTATATGCGAGTTCTGGGGGCATTTAACTGTCTTTGGAGAATTTTGTTCAGATTCACTATGAAAGTATCACTGAGACTTCATGTTATCCATCAACTAACAGCTGACATTTGATTCCTACTATTTAATATGTATTAAGTATCTCATGTAAGACAGATACTCTATAGATGATGTAAAACACACAGCTATCAATGCCAAGAGATGAAAAGTTAATTTTGGATGACAACATTAAGTTTTCATAGATTGCACTCAGCAAAAATCTCAAAATAAAATAGTACACAGGACAATCGGCATAGTTTGTGTTCACCCTGTTATATATATTGTTAATTCTTTAATCTCATACTCATCTCATTAAATATCACTGAATTCATATTTACATAGCTTATAAAAACTTTCACAGGCATATTATCACTCAATGTAAACATTTTTAAATATGCATGTTTTTGTTTTAAAAAGGGCTACAGTTATCCAGCTAGTGATTACTAAAAGACAGATCTTGTTTTATTTTAATTTTTAAAAACTTATTGTAATGCAACAAATAGTTATTGGAATTGTTCATGGATTTTGAATAATTACAAATACAATTATAATCTGGAATAAAAGTTTTTAAATCCTCAAAATCTAATGATATTAAATGTTGGTTGTTTAATACATAGAAAAGGGTCTTAATGGTGTTTTTATGACTCGAACATTAATGACCAGTGCTGAATTTGTTCTGCATTTAACAGCCACATGTACTCAGGTAAATAGTAACCTCTCCAAATGCCACTTTTCTCAGCTGTAAAATAGGGGCAATAATATCTGCCCTACTTACTGCACCAGGGTGTAATGAGGCTCAAATTATACATATGTAAAAAAAAATTTACATTTCGACAAACTCAATAGTTGCTTCTGTTTTTGTTACATAAATCAAGAGACTTCTAGCTTTGGGGAAGGCTCCTTCTTTTAATCATAAAATTGTTTTTGGAACCCTACAAAAAAGGAAGAAATAGCTATTTTAGGTCTTACATTTAAGGAAATCTTACAGATGTAACTTAGTATACTCTTTAATAGCATGTTCAAACTGCTTAATATTCTTTGAATGATATGAAAGGTAGGAAAAAACAAAATGAATTTTAAAAATAAAATATTGTCCATTTCAGGTAAAGAATAAATGGAATTAATCATTATAGATGCAGAGAATATGCCTGAGAATTTTTTAATATGCTACTTGATATGCAAACATGAAACTCTCTGAAGCTGCATTGCTGTCAGTCATCATTTAGTTTGGGAGCATTTTGAATGAATATTATAAAAAGAATTAGTAAATTCTCCCTGAATACAAAATACTTTAATTTACAGTTTAAAATACTTCAGCCATAATCTCAATAAGATTTTAGTAGGATAGTTTTACTCTTTTGAAATTAAACAAATAAAGTTAAATAAAAGCTTTTAGTAGTTTCACATTTATTTATTTTATCTCCAAAAGCTTTCCTATGTAAGATAATTATTTCCAAAGAATGAATTAAGAAGAAATAGCTCTTTTTTTTTTTAAAAAAAGAATGATTTCCCCACTTTATCAGGTAATAAAATCTATTACCCCTGAAATCATTTCACTTAATTCTCACTTGCTCCTGTATCCCATACTCCATTTTGCTGAGTGAAATTTAATAAATCTCTCAGTTCAGGATTAAATTTTACTGTTTTATGAACTGTTAAATTGCATTGTATTCTTATTAAAGCTGGTGTTCTCTCACTCCTAGACACATTCTCAACTCTACCCTGGGGCACAATTAAACGAACAGCAGAGATTTTGTTTTCTCCACTGGAGTATCTTCCAACAGGGAGCAATAGATGAACATCAGCAAGTCATTTAACTATAAGCAATGTGCACTTAATAACCCTCATAAGCCTCGAATTACATAAACTATATTTTAAAGAGGATAATACATCAAATGAATAATAATCTCTACATCATGAGTTCTGACTTAGTTAAGATAGTGAAATATACCGTAATATATTAAAATGCTTTAACTACATCAATTATACAGTATACTTTCTATGTAACTTACTGAGGTTTAATTATGTTTCATACTTATACAATGTGTTTGCTTCTTAATGCCAAGAGTAATAAAAATATTCTTTTCCATTTGCAGACCACTAGAGTAGACTTTCAAACTGTACCTGGGAGAATTTCAATTCTATTAACAGAGGGTTTTCAGAACTCAAGCCTGGATTTATAAAACAGAGTCTGTAGGAACTTCAGTTGTGAAGTTATGCTGATAGAAAGACAGGCTTTATGGTTTGCATCTGGGGTACGTCCCCGTAGGCAAGCTGCTCATCCCTTCTCAACCTTAGTGTACTAATCTATGAAATAGGATGATAATTGTGTTTACCTCAACTGAGTGTTGAGAAAATAAGTTAAATTTAGTCCCACTTTAAAATTTTAAATGAAATAATGCATGTAGAATGCTTCACTGGACTATACACTCAAGAAAACTTAGCTATTATTATTACCACTATGTATACTTGTCCAAATTTAATTAATGTTTACATTTTAATAATTTAATATATTCATGATTTTTCTTCCTTACAGTACTATACATTCCAGGAAGGACTGAATTTCATTGAACTTGATGAATTCCTCCACAACACATGCTAGATACCATGTAAATATTTATTGATTTAATTGCAAAATGGTTGCCTAGACCTCAGTTCTCATGTTTAAAAATATGTCTTTTGATAGATAATGTAATAAATGGCTTTAACATTTATTGATTCAAAGGTCATAAAAGCATAATAACCCAACAACATAATATCAATGACAGGACAAATGTTTTCTTTTCTCCTTCCATGCCAACCCTATATGTCCTATCGACTATTGAAAGCAACAGTTCTCTGGAACTTGAACCTCAGCCACCAGAGTTTTTAGTAAGTAATAATTTATAAGGCTTCAGGAAGTCACTTTTCAAAATTAAATGCATATATACTAAAGATGTCTTTGCCTTTAAGAACACTCATTTAAGGATTATGAAAATTAAATTCTTAGTGCAATATCAAAAATTAATGCCAATGTTTTGATCAAACTTCATGAAAACTGACTGGCAGATAAGGCAACTCTGTATTTTAAATTAATACACTGATTAAGCCTACTTGTCTAACAAGCTATCCTACTCTTGTATTTGCAGTTAACTGAAAAAAAGCGCCAAATTTTAAATTTAAATGTTGGCCATTTGAAAAAACTGTTTTCAGAGAGGACTGAATGTTTATTTTCATACCAAGACCTCATAAACCTTTCCTTTGTAAAGAGTCTGCAGCAACTTTCAAAATGATGTTTGGTAGACCAGCCTCTGAGACTCATGCTTGGCGTGAAGTCTTGCTTAGGAGAAAATGTATCTTTTAACCAGTATTGGATTAAAATGCTTAAATTTTATAAATGTAACCATTTATAAATGTAGATTATTGTGGGAATAGGAAACTATTTTTCTAAGAAATATTATCCAAGTTTCTTTTAGAACAGCGGAGGGAAGGCCATGCAATAAACTTTGCTCTCCCTTGGTTCTTAATGCTCTTTTTTGTTCTTGGTTGTGTTTGGTCTTGACTCTAATTTGTTTTCTAAATATCCCAGTGCCTCCCTCAATTTAATTAATTTTCTAACTACTCCCTTAGGGAAACTTACCTCTTTCGCTAGCTTGTCTGAAACTGTGCAGCAGCAGCACTAACAAGGAACGGTATCACATTGGCCTTAGATGTTATTAAAGAACAAAAAACCTGGGGGGAGGGACTTTCACATCTCCTATAAAAGTCCTCTAGTATAAAACCTTTCAAATGAAGAGCCTACTTGCCCACTCTTAACAGAAAGTATTCTTTACAAACATTTTCCCCTAGGAGTTAGGGTCCAGGTGTTCAACAACCAATTGAAAAAACACAATTTCCATTATAATACTGTTTCATAAATTGCTTTCCTTGAATGAAATGCCTTATATAAATCAGTTTTGTCAATAGGCTAGACACATCTATAAGACAATAATATATTTCACAATATTCAGTTACCATTTTGTCATAGTTTATTGTTATTATAGTGTGGCATCTGATACTGCTCTGCTCCAAATAACAAAAACCTAACATACCCACTTAGCAGATACACTTTTAAATTAGGTTTTTATTAGTATGTAGTCTAATTTCTCATATATCTGACAAGCTGTAGTTTGGGGTCTTTTTTGTTTTTGAGACAGTCTCGCTCTGTCCCCTGGGCTAGAGTGCCAGCGGAATCAGCCTCACTCACAGCAACCTCAAACTCCTGGGCTCAAGAGATCCTTCTGCTTCAGCCTCCCAAGTAGCTGGGACTACAGGGGCGCACCATCACGCCCAGCTAATTTTTTTTCTATTTTTAATAGAGACAGGGTCTCACTCTTGTTCAGGCTGGTCTTGAACTCCTGACTTCAAGCCATCCTCCCACCTTGGCCTCCCAGAGTGCTAGGATTACAGGCCTGAGCCACTGCGCCCAGCCAAAAAACATTATTTTATCAGGAAATAGAACTTATTTTCTCCCAGTATGTCTCCATGAGGAAAAACCTTCTTGAAAACCCTCTAGAGTCTAGACTAGGTAGAAGAGATTTGGGGATCATTTAATGCTAGGTGTGATTTTAGAGATGATCTTTGCTAACCCTGTTACAGGGAACAGTAAGTTTAAATGGCTTCTTTTCCTGGCTTGTCTCTTGCTTCTGGGAGCAACCCAATGGTGTCAACCATTCTCCGCACTTCAGCCAGAATTAATTTTAAAACCTTTCAGGAGTGTTGCATTGCTGAAAAGATCAATTCCCTGTTCCTTCATGTGGCTCACGAGGCCTTGCATCTATCCCTTTTTATATCCCACTGTCCCTGATCCCTTTGAATTCCATGATGCAGCCATACTGAACAACATTTCACTTCCACATAGGGGCTACATTTTCTTACCTCTGAGCCTTCAGACATACCGTTCCTGTTATGTGGATCATTCACCCCCATGCCCCACGGTCCAATTCCTAGATTGCTTAGGCCTCACCTCCCTGACCACCCAGAATGTGGACTAGAAGACTTTGCTAGGTGCTCACCTAGCATCCTGTCCTCCTGGTTACACAGCAGTCATCATACTTTATGGATACTAATTGTACATTTGCCCGTTTCCTTCATGAGACCACAAGTTCTGCGAGGAAAAAGAGTATGCCTACTTCAGTTACCTCTGTATCATAGTTGGGTATTACAGGTCTGGTGTCTGAAAAATGCTCACTAAATGTTAAGTAGCTAGTTGAAAGGCCCCAGGTCAGAAAGCTAAGTGCAACAGAGACTCTGAATTAGAACCCAGATCCTGTATTCTAATCCATTGCACTGTCTCCTACAGAACAATAGCTTTGTTTCATTAAGCAAATTTGAAATGGGATGATCTAATTATATATGAAACATAACTTAGTCACCTATTTACCTTTCAAAAGAGATTTAATTTAATACAAATTAAGGTAGCTTCTGGGGTGAGACTATAGTTTATATTTGTATATTAAGGTACAACTTTGGGGTCAGATTGTGTTTAACATTTGTACAGGCTTATTACATTATATGAATACTTTTACAACTAAGTTCCAAATTCTGAAAACACAAAAGGAAAGAAGATAAACTGATCACTTTACCAATATAAATTTTATATCATCAATGCTATATACTTATAGGAGAAGGAGTACTCTATATAGAGAAGAGGAAATGTGATATTTCTTCTCCAGCAACTATTTCTTTTTCTTTTTTTTAGAGATAAGGTCTCTCTGTATCACCTAGGCTGGTCATTTACTCCTACCTCAGCCTTCCAAGTAGCTGGGACTACAGGCACAAGCCACTGGACCCGGCTTCCAGCAACTATTTTTTTTTTAATTTTTAGATTTTTGTGTATCGTGTGTACATAATAGTTGTATATATTTATAGGGTACATGTGATGTTTTGATACGGGCATACAATGTGTGTTAATCAAATAAAGGTAACTGGGGTATCCATCACCTCCAGCATTTATCATTTGTTTGTGTTAGGAACATTTCCATTTCACCCTTTCAGTTATTTTAAAGTATACCATAACGTATTATTGACTATAGTCACTTTGTTGTGCTATCAAACATTGTACATTCCACCTAAGTATCTAACTATATTTTTTGCACCCATTAACCATCCCCATTTTATCCCCCTCTCCCTGCTACCATTTCCAGCCTCTGGTAACCACCATTCTACTCTTTGTCCCCATAAGAGCAATTATTTTATTTGGCTCCCACAAAGTGAGAACACGAGAGATTTGTCCTTCTGTACTTGGCTTATTTCACTTAACATAATGTTCTCCAATTTCATCCATGTCGTTGCAAATGGCAGGATTTCATTCTTTTTTATGGCTGAATATTATTACACTGTGTGTATGTACCACATTTTCTTTATCCATTCATGTGTTGGATAAATGTGCTCCTCTCTTTCCTTTCCCCAAGTTGAAGAGGTCTCTCCCTGAGCTGTGCTGCCTGGAGTTGGAAGAGGGATGACAGAGACACTTGCTTGGTCACCACCACTGGTGTCTTACTGGGCTACATGCACCCCAAGTCCACTGTATCCGAGCCAGCACAGCTGCAGGACTTGCCAAGGACTACAGGCTTCCGTGGCCTGACTGCCTTGCAAATCTATTCCTGACCCTAGGTTGCTTTTGTCAGACAGTGATGGGGCTTGTGGGAACTCAGATTTCATCCTACGGGCAGGGCAGGGGATTTCCTTCTGTCTGAGCTGATCTAAATGCTCCCTCCATGAGTGCGGGCAGAATTCTGCCCTGTGCTGTGCTCCCCTGTGACATGGTGGCCCTGAGTTCCAATGCAAAGTCCCACAATCACTTCACTCTCCCTCCTCCAGGCCCACAGATTCTCTCTGCACTCAGCACTTGGTGCTGTCTCTCATGCTGCTCAGGGATGGGGGAGAGGTGGCGTAGGCAATGCAAGACTGTCTTTCCTGCCCTCTTCAGTGCCTCTTTCCTTCATAGAATGTTAAATCCAGGTGTTGTGATTGCTGATTTTTGTTTTTTCTGAAGTTGCTTTCTTGCATGGACAGTTGTTGAATTTGCTGTTCCTTTGGAAGGATGATCTCTGGAGGGGGGGATTCTATTTTGCCATCTTGCTCCACCCCCTTCTCCTAGTAACTCTTAATTGGATGTTTTCTTCTATATTTATTTGGCAAAAGTAATTTATCGTTATCCTTCATTCCATAGCTAAATTTATATAAATTCTAGTAATATTTTGTGGCTTCAATTTATGAATCCAAAAACATTAATTAAAGTTTAAAAGATGATATGTAGAATATTCTTAAAAATGGATAAAATTTTAATTAACAGAATTACTACACCCAGTAGCATAAGACTAATTTTCAACTGATTTTATTTGTACTGTTATTTTAATTTATTCTATACTATAAATATTCCATGGTACTTTACACAGTAGAAAAACCCAGCAACACCTTACTAATATGTCAGGAAACTATCAATTATCATGCAGTAGAAATGTAAGCCACACATTTTCACTAACATTTGGTCTTTCTGTTTCTTTCTGTCTGTCATATTAATATAAAACCTAATTGATTAGTAATTATTAATGTTCAAAGAGTACTTTAAAAATAAAGACAGAAATGAAATGTATGTTCTGATGTATCATATCTGGAATCAAATACTTATCTCTCATAGATTGTATTCATAATTATATATCAAGTTCATTTTCCCCACAAAGACTTTAGACCATCAGTAACACTTTTGAACAACACATCAGATTGTATTATAAGTTTAAATTCTAGATCTTAGGAAAAAACAAAGTGATTTCTTCCCTTACAATTCCCTTGTATCTTAGGAAATGTTATGTTCATAGGAATATTATAACAAAAGTGTTTTGTAAACCAGATGATACTGGTAGTCTTATTATTTTACATCTTGATTTAAAATGCTCAGTTTTACAATGTTGCAGACCAAACAATTCAACATTTACCAGCTAATATAAGTTCTTGTGTCAGTTTATATCATATGTCTAATAATATTTTCCCCTTTGGAGGTTTATGGATATACTTCCAAAGTATGTTCACGATCGTACCTAAAAGCAATTTAACTGTGTACAGAACTTTGGATTTATAGTGTACTTTTACATATACAATATTATTCCTCATATTCATTGCCATTACAACATAGGTTAGTATTGGTATTCTGAGACTTTCATGTATGAATTTGAGATAAAGCAAATGGCTTATGTAATATTCTAATTCTATAATTTCTGTTATTGAAAACCTAGATTCTCACTGTCAGGGAAAGGAGATATAGACATAAAATAAAAGATAACTAAAAATTTAATAGTTCTAAATTTGAATTAGAATTATCAAAATAAACACCCGATGTGTTTTATTTTATAATTAAAAATGAAATGAAATAAAATAAATCTTTTTCAGCTTTGTCCACTGAAAAGTTCTAGAAATAGTGACCAAACCAATAGCAATGCATACCCTGGTGCCCATATTACTGTCTTAATATACCATTTCCCACTCAAAGAAACCAGGCTTCTTTGATAAACTGTTTATCTTAGGGCTGGGGCAAAATAATATACAAGATAAATCTGGAAAAATTTGTTAATGCTTAATAAAGGACACTATCAATGAGAAATAGATCCTGAGTCAAAATTATTTAGAGGTTCTCTTGAAGAGATTCACAATGACCAAAATAAAATAATTAAAAATCAAGAATAATCACTGAAATGAATTGACACAAAATAAACATATTTATAGTTTGTATTTACACAAAAAATAAACTTATTGAAGGGTAATGAAAAATGATAATGAACCAATTTATCATTTTGAAAATTGGTAAATAAAGGGAAATAATGAAGCATTTATTGTCCCTTTCCTACATGAAATTACATCAGTGGGAAACCAAATAGTAGCTAGGGAAGGTTTTTCTTTTAGAAGTATCCTAGTTCCTTCAGGCTGGCCTGCAGAGTAAAAAAAAAGTATCCTAGTTAATAAGTGAGGAAAAAATGAGAGAAATGAGAGAAATAGAATTTCTTCCTTAGGCCCCTAATGAATCAATGGATCTGGGTGCTGGTCATCACTGGTTCCTAATATCACAAGAGGTAACCAAACATTAAGTACCATCTGATAGAAGACCACAATATCATTTATGAAGTGATTTTTCCCAAAAAACAAACAAATAAAAAAATCCAATGTAAATGTGATTAAGTCTTTGAAACCAATCACCAATTTATAGACAATATAAAGGACAGATGAACACGTTAAAGATTATCATGGGGATGCAATCAGTAAAATCCAAAGGATGAAATGTTGTCAACCTGCTATAATGGATGGGCCTTATTTAGATCCCAATTCTAAAAACCCAATGAGAAAGAAAAACACATAAAGTTTATAAGGCAACTAGAAATTAGAACATTATATATTATATGTGGACTTACAAATTTACAGTTTAGTACATGGTAGAAAAGAATCTCAATGTTTTACTTCCAAATCGAGTACTTTTTTTAAACTGTACCACAATATCCCACAATGCTAAGAGAACTTGAAATTAATTTGAAATGAAATGGTAGTGTCCTTTCAGAGAAATAGTCTTGAACCGTTTACCCTGTTGAGTCTAGAAAAGGCATGAAAAGTGAATAAAAAGGTAGTAAATGAAATAGCCAGTGGGCCTGAATGAAAAAGAGTGTGAAAATTCTATCATTCTTCTACCAAGTTTCTGTCCAACAGCAACTAATCCACAAGGCTTGACTGAACTATATGCACTTACAATACTTCTCCCTCTCTGACCATTCAGCTACTAATTTTCCAAAAACAAGAAGCTAGGAACTATAAAACATAATTGCATCATCCCCCCCCCCCCCGAATGCTTTTTCTTGCCATAGCATTGAGACATTGATGAATCTTGTTACTGTAGCTCGTACCATAGATACGTGCAATAGGCATGCAACTCTGTGTGTCATTAATCAGCTGCCCACAGAGGAAATGCTGGCTATGACACTGAGAGGAGAAAGGATTCCTCTCTAAGGTTTGATACTTTTACATACCATACAATGGCCAATGAATATGATTGAATTGTTTTTAAACACATTTATCTGGGCCTCTAAGAGCAGGGTGAAAAAAGAAAGCATTATGGACACATCACAAAATCTGGCTTTTATGAGAAGAGAAGCCATGTTTATTGTGATCATGGAGTACAGGCTTTGGATTCTGAGAAATTTATGTTCAAATCCTAACCCTGCCACTTACCAGATGTGTGACCCTGGCCAAGTTGGTCTCTCTCAGCTTCAGTATACACGAGGGAAAAATGGTAAAAATAATAGCTCAACAAGATAATTATGAGAGTTATATGAGGCAATTTTAGGTAAAACATTTATTATAGAGGCTGGCACACACAAGTATTCAATAAACAATAGGTGTCTTCTGCTGCTATTGTTGTTGCTGTTTGAAGAATCCGAGAAGTTAAGAAACATAACATTAAATAGCTGCCTTTATTTAGGAGTCTTGCTTATTTACTGTGATGGGAAAACCACTTTTCTTCATAGAGATCATACAGAAATAAAATGCATAAATATATGAAACAAGTCCAATTTTCAACCTTAATCTGGAATTAGGAACTGGGTAATGGCTTGGACAATTCATCTAACCTCAGAGTCTCAGCTTTAAAAGCTGTCTAGCAGAAATAATACTTCTTTTTTAAAGTGTAAATTTAATAATGTATGTAAGTGTATGTTTCTTATTCTAGGCACTTAATAATGATTGGTTCCTTTTCTTTGCCCTAATTCAGTTTCCTTAAAATAAAAAATGTGAAAAATATTCAAATTAGGACACCTGTATCGTTGTAAGCATTTATTGAAAATTTAATATTTATTTTCAGACTAAAATGTTGAAGTTTTTCTAAGCCAATGTTGTCTTCCTAGACAAAATGACATCACCTTTAAATTGTTTATATACATATGTATATGTTTTATGATATATATAACATGAATTAGAACATAATTTGTAAGTAAGTAAATGCACATATATTTTGAACCACAGTTAATCAAAATTTTGAAGATTATGATCCTGAAAAATAGTCTTGGTTTCTTATCCAACTAATACCTTTAATTCAACAGTTTTCAACCCCTACTGGGTATCAGGTGCTGTGTGACACCCTGAGAATACATACATCAATAATCCTGTAGTAGTGGAACTCATAGTCTGGTGGAAAGAGAGAAATTTATATAAATATTTATGATGTAAATAATACATTGGATACTATTAAAATTGGACCATATGAAATTATAGATATTAACTATTTTTACTTACAAAAATGGCAATTTCATATGGTTCAATTAATATATTTAATATCCTTCTTAATGTCTGTTAGCTGTCCCAGCATTTCCTAACATTAATTTGTCCTTTAATTGAATAAAGATGGTTAACTCCATACAAATTTTATGACTACTTAGTAATTTTTATTTAATTATCTGTTTTGTGCTAAATTGATCAAAGGAATTATAGAACTAAATTATGACTGTATTTTATGACTTTCCCTATGAGATAATACATCTTAGTCTATTTCATTTCTAACAACTTTTGGAATAAGAAGTTGCTAACTCCTAAGTTTTTATTTATTTTCACTGCATGAATATTTTTCAGATATACACTTGCCATTTTCACATCATCCTATAACTTAAGTTAACCCAACTAGGATTTGCCTCCTGTATTATATACTAAGTACTGCAGTAACATAATTTTGCTTATTTTTGGTCAAAACATGAACATTTTCAGGAGAAATTCTAGCAACTGCAATGCCAAATCCCTTTGGCTGCTATCTCTTTCTGACTTGGCACTATTTAAAATCCTCCTGCAGAAACTCTGGCTCCTGGCCTCTATAGCACATGGAATGCCAGCCACAGAACAAAGTAAGATATAATTGTTGTTAAATAATATCCCAAGATAAATTCTGTATTGCAGTTTGCTTTCTTTCATGAGCTATGGCCACAAAAATGGCAAAGGACAGAGATAGCCTATTTTCATCTAAATTTAATTAGTAATCCAGATATAAGTTAAACCACCCAAATAATAGTGCATGATATGTCTACTAATATTAATGTCTATATTTTTATTATAAAATAATAACCTTCAAATTATTTTGAAATATATTAATGTTGACTCAATAAATTAAGACAGTACATAGGTCTTAATTTCATTCATGACAGATATGAACCACAGAAATTCCAAAAGATCCAGAAAAGTTGATATTAATGACTTAGGGGGAAATAACAGTCTATTTTCAAAAAAAAAGAATGAGTACCATCTAACATCTAATTGAATAAAGCTTGTCATTTGTCAAAGAGGAAGAGCAAATTTTATGTAGACTTCACATGGGCAAACAGAAAGTGCACTGTCTTTCTGGAGCACGTATCCAGGATATGAGGCAAAAACTGCCAAGACTTATCACACCTGCTGACAACTACCCATGCCTGTTGATTCATGTGGGTATGAATGATGCTATCATAATAGGCATGCAAATCATTTTCAGAATCCACAGAAAGCTAAAGGGCTCCTGGGACCCAGGTATTGTTTAAAACTCTTTCTCCAATTTGATGTGTGATTTAGGAAAGGAAAAAAATGCTGATCAGCTGGTGGTGGCAGTATCATAATTTAAGATACCAAAATTGGTATCTTAAGATACCATAATTTAAGATACCACATTTGTGACTTAACGAAGTATTTCATAGGGATAGGAAAGAATATTATTTCTCTGGTGCCCTGCTGATATAATTCAGAAGATTTTAAAGTAAAATTTATGGGGAGGAAAAATAATATAAAAATATTAACAAAGATTATAAAAAGAAATTAGATATGACACAGAAAGAAAAAAACATCAGGGAATTCCCCAAGGCATTCATGGGAGAACATAACTGTATTATAGAAAATACCTGTGTCCTCAGATAATTATGTATCCACAACCAGAGTATTACAATAAAAAGGATATTCGTGTGGGTGTTTAGGTATGTGCATGTATACACACATGTAAACAAACATATATTTGCCAAAGGAAATTGAGGGATCAATATTAGAGTGCAAGTGTGTACCTTAATAGAAGAAACAAGTCCATTATAAGGAAGAATAGGATAATGAAGTCTATTTTATCCATTGAGATAGAAATTTAAAGGTAGCAGGACATTGACAATAAGACTGGAATGTAAGTGGCACCATTTATGAGGACAATATATAGACTACTTGGTTAGATGATTAAAACAGGTGGTTACTCCACATTTACATCCAAAGATGCCAGAGAGATTACTTATACAAATAATAGGAAAGAGGAAGGGAAAAGATCATTTGGCTCTCCTAGAACTGTTATTCTTTTTTTTTTTTTTGAGATGGGGTCTTGCTCTGTTGCCCAGGCTGAAGTACAGTGGGCCAGTCATAGCTCACTGCAGCTTGAACTCCTGGGCTCAAGCAATCCTCCTACCTCGGCCTCCCAGAGTGCTGGGATTATAGGCATTGGCCACTGCACCCTGTCCCAGAAGTATAATTCAACTAAAGAAGTTAATTTCTTCACTCGCTTGGTTGGCTGACAATTTAATGCCTCAGACCCCAGAGGAAACAGTAAAGTCACTTTGGATTAATAAGAAGAAACTGATGATGAAGTTGGAATAATGAGACTCCATGAATATAATTTGCCATTCTGATGTTCAGAATAATCTTGGGGAAGGGTGATAAAAAGATGAAGATTATGGGATAAAACTATAAATTTGTACTAGTTCATGCTTTAAGAATTAGATTTCACAACTTTCAGAAAATAGAAAGACCCTCAAAACTAAGCATAAAAATAGAATACAAAAAAGTAAACTAAAACTGAAAGAAAATAAAAAATTAAAACAATAAATAAAATACACAAAAACAAGAAGAAAAAAGAAAACAGAAAGACTTAAGAATCTTACATGGTGAGATAGCTCAATTAGAAAGGATTAAAATGGAGTTCTTTGAAAATCGGAATTGAAATGTTACAATAATAAATTATCCTGATAAGGAGAGAAATTGGGAAACATTTTAAAATATAGCTTTATGGAGAGCACCTGGAAAAGCTAAGATTTTAAAAGGAAATTTACAAAACACAGAAAAGAAAACATAGGGCTAAAAATTTTTTCTTTTTAGTTTTAATTTTGTAATTGGCATGAAACTTTGAGACTAGTTCAAAGAAAACTGAATTTTACCATGTAACCTCATACTGCCCATCTATTCTTAAGCAAAATGTCCTTCCTTGACAAGAATACAAATCAGCCTTTTTAAGGTGTTTAACTTTGCCTGGTACTTTTTAAGCACTGACTTTATGGGTAATCAGCAATAGATTGGCAGGTCCATCATGCTCAGCTGTTTGTATGAAGGTGGTGTTGAAAGTCCAGCTTATGTAACTCATTCTTGAGAGGGCATTCAATGTGATATGATGGCTGTTTACTCGGACATACTCCCTAAGTTGTATAAATCTAAAATTTAGATCTCCAAAATCTAGATCTGGTTTATGACACTTTTTTCTACCAATAGATATCCTTTAATTGAATAACAAGATTATATTATACCCTCAGCTTTTATCAAAAGTTGAAAAAACTAAATAACTCCATGAAGAATGGAGTTCTTATCAAGATCATGTTATTTAATGTTCCTTATGTACACATCTATTTAATAAATGTTTCTTACAACATGAAAAAATTCTCTCTTCAAATGAACTAATATAATATTTCCCCTTTAGTTATCATGGGAATTGAATAAAAATTTTGCTTGCTTTTTGCTTTACCTACAAGGAACCTCAGAATTAAATTAGTGCTCAGATTAAGTAACTATAATGACTTCCAAACACTTGCCTTAAGTAGCTTTTATTTTTTAATTATTTTTAGAGTAAAGAAAAAATATGAAAGTGGTAAGACTTACCATATAAGATACTTGGTATCATGCATTAAAGTCAAGGTTAGTATTATTGTTAGGGATCAGAAGGAGAATAGGAAACCATAGAACTCCATTTTGATTTCTTTGTCTGTGGCAAGAATGTAACCAGCCCTACGAACAAATTTCCATGACCTTTATATGCTTTTTTTATTTTTTATTTTTTAATAATCCTCCCCCTTAACTAACTACTTAACCTTTTCCCAGAAATGGCAGATTTTCTGAAAATCAAAGGAGTTGAAATTTTGAAGGCCCCTGGGCAGACTTCCTGAGGCCAAGATTCACTATCCTCTACCACTTACCCCACGGCTCATGATCTCTATTAGTCAGGGAGATGGATTTGAGACAGATTCTCCCTTTCTGCCAACAAGACATCAGTTATATTGCAAATCCCTTTCTTCCTTGGCAATAGTCATTGTCTCAGTAATTGGATCTTTGTGTGATGAGCAACTGGACCCAGGCTGAAACCCCCTTGTGGTTTTGATCACAATTGTCCAGGATGATGTTGCTCATCTTTCAGTGGCTTCAGAGCAGGGAGAGAACAAAAGTTTCCCTTAGTAGCTGCCTGGCTATATTTGCCAAAGGGCAGCTTTGGACTCTCCCACTAGCTCCACCATTACCAGCCTCCATTGCTTTGGTGATTCCCTCCTGACTGCCTCTGGAGAAAGGAACTCTAGATTTGGAATTTGACCTTTTTGTCTGGATGAGTGGCATTTGAAGGTACTACACAGTGGGGGATGCCCTTCTCAATATGGGAAATTCTGAAGGAATTCTCTCTTTTTTTTGGTGGGGGGTTGGATAAGCCTCCAACCACCTGTGAGAGTGGGAATTAATCTAACTGTTTTGATTTGGTACTCCCAGGGCTTATTAGGTGAAACTGCAGTTCATTTATTTGGAACCTCTTGAATTTCTCCTTATGTTGAGTGTTAATCTGTATTGGTGTGTGGCATGTAAATGTGAAATCCGTTAAGCTCTTTGTCTCTATTTTCTTTTTGCCTACTTTAAATTTGCCGTTGATGGTATTATAAGTGCAGTTCAAGGTCTGGGAGGTTGGAAGACACCTCTGATGGTAGTTTCTCCTATGGCAGGTTATAAGGTCTAAAAAGTTAAAAGACACCGCCATCCCAAGGTCTGGGAGATTGAAAGACATCTCTGTCCTAAGGTCTAGGAGACTTAAAGACACCTCCATCCATGGAGGCAATCTGGCCAAGATGTGGGGATGCCTCCCTGTTGGAAAGGGAAAGAGAGGAACAGAAACATAATGTATAGAGATTTATATGGAACTTCAGAGGATCTCATGGCTAGAGTGCTGATGTAAAAGCTCTTGAAACATTGTATGTGTGTGTATGTGTTTAAATATGTTTTATGTATATATTATATGTCCATATGGTACCAAAATTGGCTTATAAAAAAAGGAGCCCTCTGAAATAAGTCCAAATTGCTTTTCAAGTTCACATAAATTTAGTAATCTTTGGTTTCTAAAAATTATTGATAAAATAACAATAAAACTGCCTTCAAAATTATCACTATACATTTTTGCCTGGGTTACTGGTCAATTTCTTATGTGAAGATGTCAGGGTTTAACGCAAAAGTCATAAAACTAAAAAGCCAAAACAAAATGATCTGTATTTGCATGATTTTTGATAAGACTAATTTAATATTGTTAGTTTAATAAAAACAACTAAATATCTTTAGTTATCAGCAAAAATACCTATGTGTTTAACTTTCAGGTTATTATTCAGGTGAAGATGTAGACATGCCTAAAGAAAAATAAATGTCAGTAAATTAGAATAATTAAAACTCTAAGTAAATGAAAACACAAAAACAGAAATTTATGGTCAATTGTTTATGAAGATATTTTGGTTTTGGTCTCTTAATTCTAGTTGCACATGAAGTTTCTTCCATTGACTTCACTGTCTGTGGAAAGCTACACACAAAATCTGTTTCTACTCAATCTTTCTGAGTACTGGTTGCAAGCTATTCTGTTATGTGTATATTGTGTTGTCATAGCAAAGGCCTTTGCCTAGAAAAATTTTGAGAACCCTTGAACTATTAATTTTTGTATAGTAATTTATCTCAAAATGAACAAAATGGTTATTCTTAGAATCCAAAGACAATCTCAAAACAATCTTATTATTTGACAGTATTACATGTAATTGAATTTACACTTAAGTAGAAAAATGTTTTGAGGCCAGTTAAACTGTTTTTAAAATAGCTTGATCTTGATCCTTGTGTAAAAAAAGGTTAGGACTTTGTGTCATTATTTAAGATGCTGAGGATTAATGTTAGAAGTTTATTCAGTCTACAGCCAGGAGATGTCATGTGAATATATTTTATTTTGGGATATTGGTATTTTAGAAAGATCAAATTAGTTAACATCTTTAAGCAGGGTATATTCTAAATCTGCTGTATTTATAGAACTTAAAGGTGTTACATCATTACATTAAATGACTTCATTGAGGGCTCAATTAATCCCATTGACTGTATATCTAATATTCACAGACTATCAAATTTGTTAAATAAACTGCTAAAATAAATTGGGCAAATGTAAACGACATAAATATAATAAAATTGCAAGAGGTTTTCTATAAGCTACTTGTTTTAAAACTTCTCAGATTTATATCTCAGAAGTTCAACTTTTGCTGTTTACTGCTTTCAGCTTTTCCTCCCCTTGAGAAGGCCTGAGATGACAACCCTCTGCTTCAACCTTTTAATCCTCTCCTTCAACCTTTTCGTCAGATCCTATAACTTTTTTCCCACTCTGGTTCTAAGACTGCTGTTACGGTGTAACACTGAAATGTTTACCTTAAAGGTCTGAAAAGCAATGTTTTTCAGCTTCTTGATCTGTCTGAATTGTTCAACCTGGTCAAAAAATCTTCCTATGCTCTTACTAAGTGCTGTGTATTCCCCTTCTCAAGGTATTAGTTTTCTGTTTTCTTTATAATATAATGTTTACTAATGACCTTGAATAATCTTCTTGTGACTGATAAATTCGGATACCCTTTTCATGAGGTTTGTCTTCCAAGTTGTCTAAATAAGTTTCCCGTAAGAAAAAATAATTGCACTAAAGAAAGTTTTTCTTTATCTTCTGGTACTGGCCTAAGCAATAAAGATTTTATGTTTTACCAAGATAATTACTATGTTGTCCTTATTAAGTTTTTGATTACTTGAGAAAACTGAGCTTTAAAAATTAAGGTTTTTTCTCTGTTTCCTTTAAAGTCTTCTGATTACCACTGTTGGTTAAGTTACTTGATATTATTTCACAATAACCTGTGATTCTGTTTTGATCAAATGTTTTGAGCTTTTTAACATCTTTTACAAATGTCCACAAAATCTGGATAATTTAAATGTTTAGCTACCTATAAGCTTCAGTTTTCCTGTCATTGTCAGAACTAGGCAGGACTTTTAATAACCTTTTTGTTTAGAATGTTGTCTATTCATTCTGATACAAGAGTCTCTAAATCCTTAGCTCAAATGGTTTTAACAAATGCTTATGTTTTGTGTAGCGAATTCCTGTGGGTTTAACAGTAGCTTGATGCTTATAAATAAATTTATTTTATAACCTTGCTTTTGGCATTTGGTTTTTTTGCTCTTATGTTGTGTAAAAGGTTTTAAAGTTTGATAAATGTCTGCCATTCCCACCTGGCCTAGAACATTTAATCGGCTATCAGTCTTTTGATTTTAAGTCTTTTGGCCACAGGGTCTTACTGAGGGACAGGATGAAACCCGGACCGGGAGCCACACAACCCCGGCAACAATGGGACAAATGAAAGTTTGGCAATGATGCTGCCTCTGGAAAATCTTGGCCAAAAGGGGGAAATGTAAATTAAAATAAATCCCTGGGTACCCACCAACTAAATGGACCCACAGTTGGCCAAGGGGACCCCAAGAAAATAAACCTTAAAACTAAGTTCCTGACCATGAAGGAAAGGGAGATCAGAAATGCCTCATTATACCATTAAGCTGTTCAATTAAAAAAAAACCTGGAACCCAGGAATACCAGTTTGATCTAAGGGCAATAAGGTTAATAAACCAAGTAGTGGAGTATATTCTTCCTATGGTACCTAATCCTTACAGCACACTTACCACTTTATCTGGAAATTTTGCCTGATTTTCAGTAATAGATTTAAAAGATGGTTTCTTTTGCATTCTTCTTGCTCCTGAATCTCAAGTACTATTTGCTTTCAAATTAGAAGACTTAAAGTCTAAAGCCAAATGCCAATATTGGTAGACTGTCCTTCAAGGAGTTTAAAAAAAAAAAAAAAAAAAAACTCTCCAGCAATATTTGGAAAATTCTGGCCAGTTTTGAGGGAAATAGTTTCAGGCAAGGGAATGATTTTACAGTATTTAGATAGTATCCTGATAGGCAGTGAGTCTGAAGCTGAATCAAGACAACATGCCGTAATTGTATTAAATTTACTGGCTGACAAAGGATATAAAGAATCTAAGAAAAAGCTCAGATCTCACTTACGACTGTCAAATATTTGGAGTTTGAACTGTCTCTTGGAATTTGGAACCTCCTCCCATATTAGAGAGAGGCTGCAAATTGAGTAGCCCTCATTACCACCTGCAAACAGTTGTGAAGATTCTTGGGTATGGCTGGGTTTTGCTGGGTTTAGATTCCTAACTTCAGGCTAATAGCAAAACCCTTCTGTACAGCCTTTAAAGAGATGGGGGGGAAAAGAACCACTTACTTGCACCAGAGAATTCCACAAGGCTTACTTGACTATTCAAAATTTAATGACTGC
The DNA here is from genome assembly GCA_028533085.1 of Varecia variegata. Classification (NCBI taxonomy): domain Eukaryota; kingdom Metazoa; phylum Chordata; class Mammalia; order Primates; family Lemuridae; genus Varecia; species Varecia variegata. The sequence goes on from CM052441.1 coordinate 47,936,023, forward strand.
CTCTGCATTTGGGTCCCTTACATTTATATAAGCCCCAAGGCATTAAACTCAGGCTATTGACACAAACTATGGGTGATCATAAGCAACCTGTACTTTATTTCTCTAAGTCATTGGATATGATAACAAAATGATGGCCCACTTGACTGAGAGTGTTAGATGCTATTAATATTTATGATATTTTTCAGAAAGCTGAAAAGTTCACCCTTAGGCCAATGGTGACTGTTCATGCCATGCATTATATATTACCCCTACTAGAATAAAAGGGAGACTTTTGGTTAATGGCCCACGGCTGGATGGGTAAATACTAGGCTACTTTGTGAGATAATCTTAATGCAACTCTGAAGGTGGTGTCCACCTTAAATCCAGCCACGTTGCTCCCTGTTCTATGATTACTCTCAGATTATTGACCAAATGTCTTCTAGTCTCCAGAATTTGACCGATCAGCCCCTGTCAGACCTAGATTAAGAGCTCTTTACAGATGGAAGCAGCACTGTAGAACAGGGACAACACAAAGCTGGGTATGCTATGGTTACAGGTCACAAGGTAATTGAGGCATAAGCCCTACTCCTTGGGACATTTGAAAACATATACCCTATGTCTAGCTTATTCCTTGGGGATTTTTGTTTTCCCAGTAAGATAACTATTTAGTTAAAATCTCTCAATCTATTGCCTCTTCTGCTAATGTATCTCACTGGGATTAGCTACCTAAAACTTTTTTCATGAATGACTAGGGGAATCTTAGGATCCCAGAGAGGGATAGGTGATAATTTTTATCTATTTTGGTACCTTGGTGGGGAGAGGGTGTCAACTCAACAATCCTTATTAAAAAGTTTTGGTTACAGGCCCAATATTTTCATTCTTTCTCATACTCCACCTATGTCCCATTTCAGCAGGAAGGAGCCAGACAGATTGCCATCCTGCTTCCCCAAGACTGAGGAATGAACTAAAAAAAGGGAGGAATTGCAACCAGCCCCACAAGCAAATTTCAGTGACCCCTATATGTTTTGTTTGTTTGTTTGTTTTTTAATAAATCTCTCCCTTAACTAACTACTTGACCTTTTGAGTTATTTCCCAGCAATGGCAGATTTTCTGCAAGACAAAGGAGCTGAGATTCTGGAGGCTCCTGGGAAGACTTCCTGAGGCCAAGATTCACCATCCTCCACAAACTGCCCCAATGCATGTAGCCCCTTGTTAGTTACACCATGACCAGCCCAGTGCATGTGGCCCCTCCTTTAAAAGGCCATGATCTCTGTTAGTCAGGGAGACGGATTTGAGACAGCTTCTCCCATTCTCCTGACAAGACATCTGTCATATTAAAAATTCCTTTCTTCTTGGCAATCCTCCTTATCTCAATATTTAGATCTTTGTGTGACAAGCAACTGGACCTAGGTCAAGACTCCGTTGCAGTTCTGACAACAAGTATAACAAGTTTTATACAGCAGAAGATGGAAAAAACTATGGAAAATGACCTCTAAAGGCCAAAAGAGAGGCATTGGAAAGCCAGCTACATATGCTATATAAATCTAAATAAATTTCTGTGTTGAAGTGAATAGTATCACACTGTGCTGAGAAATTTTTCAAATAAGATGATCAAGCCCTGAGAAGATGCTAAAAACTATAGAGACATAAATTTTCTTTTTCCAGAAATAGATGGTATATTTTGATAATCATCCCAAGCAGAATTTCATGATAACATATTAATATCTGTAGAACTCTAAAGAGAGGCAGTGATCACTAGGGCATATTAAGAACAGTGTGGTATAATAGAGTATTGACCTTGGAGTCAGGTAAACCTGACTTTAATCCTAGCTATGCTGTTTATGAGCTGTTGACTTTGAACAAAATTGGGACATACTAAGCACTAAGTTATGCCACACTAATATTATATATTTTTTGACGCAGTTATGGGCTATTCTATACTTTTCTGGTTTCGAGGGTTATTAGGGATCACAGTTTGGCATAAAGATTGTTTTAAAATGAAAATGTTTAAGGTATAGAAAATGAAAAAGAAATCTTATCTGTCATTAACCATCCCCTCCCCCCTCCAAGGGCGTTTTCTGTGAATTCAGCTGCCCCTGAGAGCCACTGCCTATTCTCATTAGCATCCAAAAGACCAATAAACCTTCCATACTTTTCCACTGAAGCTCTCAGAAAACACTTTTTTTGTTAAAATGATATATAAACCATCATTTCTGACTGTTTAGTGAGTTACTCATCATTGAGAATTCCTGCAGGTTTGCATGTATGTCTACATAAACATTGTCTTTTCTCCTGCTAATCTATCTATTGCCAGTTAACTCTCAGGCTCCCAAACATTTGACCTAAGATAATGGAGGAAAAGTTTTCCTCCTAACAGATGAATTCTGCAGACAGATGTATTTGGATCTCAACAGGGAATTATATGAAAACTCTGGGAATAGTTGGACTATTTAAGCAGATTCTTTATTATCTGAATGTGGTGGTTATTGACCCTGCTTCCCATTATATTCACCTGGTGAATTTTAAAAAAATTCTAATACCTAGGTCACACCTCAGTCTAAATTATATAATTAAGGTTGAGTGCCCATGTCCTAAAGGAAAATTTCTAGTTGCATGCTTGTAGCTTTCTCTGACCTTATCCTCCTCAAAGTAGTGGTTGTCTTTTGTTTGGTTTTGTTTGTTTGTTTCTATTTTTCTTCTTGTGTAAGATGTAAAAAAACAGAAACAAGCACAAAAGCCAATTAAATTTGCATATGACAGGCTTAAACATGAGGTCAAACCTCACAAGACAAAAGAAAGACAGGAACAAAGGTTAAATTCTGAACATAGTTTAAAAAATAAAATGAAAGTACCCACTGTCCAAATACAGAACACAGTGGTGAGATTGTAGCACATTAGTTGCCCCCTCCCTTTTTCCTTTTCTTTTATTGATTGTTGCTACTAGGTGTCAATAATAATGAACTTCTCTGTTTATCATCTGCCATGCACTATGCTAAGAGCTTTCTAAGTGTTACTTCAATTAATCCTCACAACCACCTCAGCAGCAGCCAATATAATGCTATTTTACAGGCAAAGAATCACTCAGAGACATGAAATGACTTGGGAAGGATAAGCCAGTGTGGAGAGCAGGAGTTTAACACTAGATCCTGCCAGCTGAGTCAGGGTCCTACACTATATAGCCATACTGTATAGCCACAGCAGATTGGGTTGGATCTGCCAAAAAGCTGCTGGAAATCTAGACTCCAACTTAACGTTTTTTGTTTTTTGTTTTTGTTGAGACAGGGTCTTGCTTTCTTGCCCCTGCTAGAGTGCAGTGACATCATCACAGCTCACTGCAATCTCAAACTCCTGGGCTCAAATGATTCTCCCGCCTCAGCCTCCTAAGTAGCTGGGACCACAGGAATGTGCCACCATGCTCTGCTAATTTTTCTATTTTTTGTAAAGATGGAGTCTTGCTATGTTGCTCAAGCTGGTCTTGTATTCCTGACATCCCACCTTGACGTCCCAGAGTGCTGGGATTACAGGCGTGACCCACTGCATCCAGCCTAGACTTCAACTTTGAGTCTAGAAACTAAAACACGCATTCTGAACCTGGTGGAGGCAGGAGGAAGGGTCACTGCTTCCCCCTTCCCCACCATATAACCCCCAGGGAGAAAAATTAATTCTGGGGAGGAGAGTGGACAAATATGTAGTATTAATATTAGTATTTAATGAATGTGCAATTAGGAAAACAATGTCTACAAAGGCTCCTTGGGGATTCGGGGCCAATAATGAAAAAGAGAATCACTGTTCCAGAACAAAAGATTTAACAGTCTCCCTATATTGTCCAGCTAGACCACATCTTACAGAAAATTATATTAGATGTGGAAGGAAACATGATACAGAGGGAAATTGATCAGGATAGTGCAGGGACCTGAAATTTTTAAGTTGATTAGAGGAGAAGAATTACCAAGTAATGAAAATGTGACAATTGTTCCTTCTTGGCTTTAAGAGTATCTGAGAAATATAAATCATCCTTAATATAGTTACCTAATTTTTAAAAGAAAAACATTTTCATAAGAGTTTTAGAGACGATCTTACATTTGCTATGTTATTTCTTCATAGAAAACAGTGAAGTAAATAAATAAAGTCTAATAGTTCTCATTTAAGATAAGATGCCCAAAGGTGAAATGCTCTGCCCAGGGTCCTCCAGCCAGTCAATAGCAGTCTGAACTAGAATCTTAAGTGTGCTGCTCACACTCCACTGCTCTTTCATATATCACACTGCCACAGCATCTCCTATTCACAGTCCCAACAGTTTGGAAGCCCATAAAAATGGCAGCCCTGCTTTACAATAGATTAAATAAAGTAATAAACAAAAATTAATGGAATGTTTTTAAATAAATATACCCTCCAATCACCCACTGAGGGCCTATGTGACTTATCGATCTCTGTGTTTTCCAGTGGCAGAAACAGGACAGTGAAATCAATAGCATGCGATAGTCCATTTGAAGTTATAAAGGCTCTATTCAGTTGAGATCCTTGACATATTCAAAAAAAAACATCTTACTGTGACTGTGGCATTTTGTAAATAGTCAAGAATCAGAAATAATTTAATGGTGTAAATAATATATCAAGCTCTTGCCTTAATTGACAATTTCATACACAGACTCTCAGTGAATGATAAACGTGTGAAAAAAGGAACAGAGCTTCTTATATCTGTGCACTATGTGGACTGCTATCCTTGATGAGAAAGCTCTAGAACTCTTGCCCCGGCTACCTCTCTTATGACAGTCCCAGTTTCTATTTTACTTTATACCACTTATCATCATGAATATCATGCTACATTATGTTTGTTTATTGTCTATTTCCTCTCTCTAGAACTGTGGTTCTCTACAGGAGACAATTTTGCCACCCAAGGGACATTTGTCTGGAGACATTTTTTGGGTGCTAGCAGCATCTATTGGGTAGAGGCCAGGGATGCTGCTAATCATCCTACGTTGCAGAGGATAACCCCCCACAACAAATAATTATCTAGCCAAATTGTCAATAGCATCAAGGTGGAGAAACCTGCTCTATAATGAAAACAGAGACTATTTCATTTGCTTACTAAACATTTACTGAATGAATGAACGGTGTCAGTGTCTCAGAGAATAAAGGAGGCAGGAGCGTCAAAAAGCTGTGAATATAGGACAGGTGGGAACACTAGAACAATTCTCAAGGGAAAATACAAAACTGAAATTTGCACTACAGCATCTAAGCACAAATCCCAAAGACAGTCAAAAATTGGCATTGTGCTATTAACCTCTTGAGACTTTATGTCACATAATTTTAAACTAATTCTGAAAATAATTAAAAAGAGAGATGAGTTTTAATGGAATATATACGTATATAGTATTCAAAGTACCGATTGTATTTTTTTGCTTATAATATTATGATGATTTTCCAATTCTTTCTAACAACAGTTTAATTCTAAGTTACACAGTAGAAGAGTTGTCTGTTTCTTTTCACTAGGAAATAAAAAGAAGATATATGTCTCAATCTTTATCTTCTTAGACTTGATATTTGTGAGTAATCAATAATTCATTTGCCTTCAAAGCTCATTTAATTATTCTCATCTTAAATATCCTGTTGACATTGGAAAATTTTCCTGATTTTAATCAATTCTGACGTGGATTGATTTTAGCTCAACCTCTTCTTCCACAGTGCACCATCTACTTTCACAGCTACAGCCAATAAGACCTAGAGCCTATGAGAAATCATTCTGTGGACAGATGCACAAATCAACATAAAGGCAATAAAAGTTAAAACTCTCATTAAAACATAACCCAAACCTAAAGGTTAAATGTAGTCATGATTTTAGTACATTTTTCATCATGATAGCATTTTTTTCTGAACTGTGATATTTCTGAGATATTATATAAATGTTGACATATTGAATACAAAAGGAGCAAAGAACAATTGAGGGTGCCTTGTGTGCCTCCCTTCCTGTGTCCATTAAATCCTGGGTGCCTTTTCATCAGCTGTTTATTTATTTATTTATTTCTCAGACAGAGCCTCACTCTGTCGCCCCAGCTAGAGTGCAGTGGAGTCGCTCATAGCTCACTGCAACCTCAAACTCCTGAGCTCAAGAGATCCTCCTGCCTCAGCTTCCCAAGTAGCTGGGACTACAGGCTCATGCCACCATGCCCAGCTGATTTTCTCTATTTTTGGTAGAGACAGGGAACTAAAGAGGACAGAAAGAGCAAGACAGAATGAAGAAAGCCTGACTTTGCTAAGTTTTTGGCTTGCTTGGGACTCATCACCTCTTTCTTCTCTTCAATTTCTACCTTTTGGAATGGGAATGTCTATCCAGTCAAGCACACATGACTTGTCTGGCTTCACAATATCATAGCTGGAGAGGAATTTTTCCTAAGGAAGAATCATACCTTGAGTCTCTCCCTTATCCAATTAGGATGATATTGAGATGAGATTCTGGACTTTATAGGGTTAGGGCTGGAATGAGCTAATACTTTGGAGCTGTTTGGGTGGGATGAATGTATTTTGCATGTGAGGACATGAATTTAGGGGTCAGGGGCAGAATGGTATGGACTGAATTGTGTCCCCACAAAATTCATTTGTTGAAGTCCTAATCCCCCAATGTGATGGTACGTAGACATGGGGCCTTTGGAGGGTAATTATGTTAAAGTAGGTAGTCAGGTATGAGCAAGGGAGGAGGGCATGGAAAATTTAGCTGGCTCAAAGGAGCAGCCCTTGAACAAACAGACCTGAGGAGAAAAAAGGAGCCATTTGCACAGGTACAAAGTGACCTTTTCCTCATTATACCACAATTATAAGCTAACATTGTAGTTTTGACCCCTATTGTGGGAAAAACAGGGGAACTATGAGTAAGAATTGAGGTTGGACAGATTGAACACTGACCACCCACCCTTCTTTGACTTCAACATATAAAAACAGCAACACCTCGGGGTTTGGCACAGTTGCTCTTTTTGAGCCTGTCCACTCCCTTTCTTGAGAGCATACTGTAACTTCTGCACAAGCCTTTCCTAGGCCTGCCCCCTTTCACTCAATATACTTGCCACTAGTGCCTGGTTGTGTGCGCATCCTGAAATTCCTTTCTGTGATGTTAGCAAGAACCTTTACATTGGTGACAATTAGATTTATATGAAGTCATGAGAGCGGGGCCCTCATGATGTGATTAGTGTCCTTATAAAAAGAGATCCCAGAGAGCTCTTTCTTTCTCCACCATTGGAGAAAGCAGCAGGAACGCAGTTGTTTGCAAGTCAGGAAGAAAGCAAGGATGAGGATGAGGATGAGGAGATAGGGAGGAAGAATCTGCAAAGCCTGGTAGAACTCAGTGATGGAGGTGACTGAAGGGTTCCTAGCAGGGAAGTGAATCTTCCTATTTGCTTGACTTTTTTCAAAAATAATGTGAGAGAAATGTTTGGATTTAGACATGCTTCTTTCCAAAATACAAAAATAAATAAATATTATATGTTAATAAGAATCCCATTATAAAGATAAAAACACAGAGGTAAAGTATGAATATTTGCAATTCTCTATAATATTTGAATTTTTTTTGCTTTGAAATAAATTCTACAGAGCATTACTCATACTGAAGTTAAAATAAAATGAATCATGGAATAAAGATATACCTATAGATGCTGCTTTGATGCAAAAATCAACCCTTGTAATATCTTTAAAATATCAGTGGAAAACAACCAAACCTTTTCTCTTTTGCAAAATAAAGAAACATGATTGTAATCATTTGATGCAAACAATCTGAATAAAATGATAGTTTTAAAAAGTAGACCCTCATTAATTAATGAGAAATACCATTTCCTCTACTTCAAAACAGACCCTGGAACTCCACCATTAGTCAAACCTTTACATATATCTTTTTAAATCCAGACAGGAAGTTAATTGGTCTCATCCATAGAACAAACAAAATACCATCATACTAAAGGACTAGATCAATTGATTAGACTATATAAAATGTTAAGTTTGATGTAAAAGGAATAACCAAAATATAATTATTGTTAGGTAGGCAGTGAAGAACTCTGGCCCCTCCTGGGGACAAAGGCAGGTGTCCTGAGCAACTGCCATACCTAGGGGAGGAGGGAACGCCCTACCAACTTGCCAATCAGAACTTAGTGTGCCAACTGCAAAAGAATGCAGAGGTACAATAGGGTCTGGAAGGTGACCCAGAACAACCCAAAGCTAATTATCATGTCATTAGCTTAAATCTACATTATGGTTCACCCCCTAAATGGGCTTTCAGAGAGACTCATGAGAGGTCTGCATGAACAGTAAGATTCAGGTCATATAACTCCCAACTGTCCACAAAAGTAATTCCACGGTGACGTCTGAACCACGAGGAAAGCCCAATCCATACACTACAAAACAAGACCCCAGACCATATCCAAGGCCCTTTAGATATGACAGGGGGTCCATTCGTTGGCTGTGGCGAATGTGTCATACTTACTCTGTGCACCTATATCTTGCTCTTGCTCTGTAAACCTATCTTGTCCTTCCTCAATAAACTTCGTTTCCCATTTGCCTTGTTTTGATGTGTCTGGTCATTCTTTAGCCAAGAGCACACCAAAAACCAAGAAAAGACTACAACCTGCCATTATCACACACTAGGAAAAACAAGGTTTGTGGTGAACGTGTGTGTGTTTGTGTGTGTACAAACACAAACAACTGAAAATGTGTTATATAATAATTTCTGTAGTCAAGTTTCTATCTTTTTAATGTTCAAGATATATTGTTTACTACATATTTGAAGATGAAACAACGAGCATTATTATGATTCTCTAGGTTCCTAATTTTACTATTTTAGAGACAACATTTATAATTCAGAAAAAAGCAATATATTGTCTATACTACTCTTGGCCTTGGCAGGCCAAGATTATGGCTCTTGGCAGGCCAAGATTATGGGAGATAGTTTAAAACTCTATAAATTGTAGGTAACACAGACAGACAAATCCTGTCTTGTCTGGTAGAGAGGTTCCAATTGACTTCCCTACTCTTCCTTGTGGAAAGAAGTTTTGCTCTCATTTGCGTATCCCTAGTCTATAAATGTATCTGTTCCTTGCTTTTTTTTTTTTTTTTGGTTATAATATTGGTCTGGTTCTCTTGTGAGTTAAAGTATTTAACATGTGTTCATTTTTATATCTGTATGAAAGTCATGATTTTTAGCATTTTAGTTAAACACTATTATCTCTTCTGTGGCTTATGTAAAAGGTAGGCTTAGATTATTTGTTGCCAAACTCTGTAAAAGAAGCTCAATATGGGAATGTTTTTGTTATTTGTCTTTCCAGCTTTTTATTCTAAAATTTACATTCTATTTCATTATATAGTCTTTGAAATTGCTCATGAATTGTATGATCATGTCTACCTTGTTTTCCCAATTATAATGAAGTAGGGCAGAAACTTTGTGTACACTTTATTTTTATTCTTTCATGAAGTTCTTAGTACAAAGAGATTTTGATGGCAGTCCTCACTGTAGCACTCACAAGAAAAGCAACAGAGTAACTGAGGGCAGGAATAAGAAATAAATAAAGGAATCAAAACAGTTCCTTTGGCAACCCAGTTAGGGTGGAAATTGTCCGTTGATCAAAGAGACACAATTTCACTTTTAGTTTGAATGTTTTCCTTCCTAAAGATGAGTAATGCTCTCTTCACTGCTCAGATAATTTCTTAGACTTGTTAGCTACTGGGACTGAAACTGCATAGAAGTACTTGAAGATTTGCTTAGAAAGAAAGTTGAAGAACTATGAATAGTAATCAATCATCTACTTTGCATTTCAAAGCAGTGATAAGATTTGATAACACTTTGAAGACTAGCATTCAAGTAAATTGCAGTATGTGAGGAGCATAGTTTACTAACACTTCAGACTCAACACAACTCTCTTTTTCACACTCTTTTAAATACTAACTTTCCATTCTTATTCTCTCAAATCCCAGTTGATCCTCTCATTTTTTTTTTTTTTAATCTGTGTCTTGGCCAGATGTAGGGTATCTGTTTCTCTCCTTTTCTTGCTGTTTCTCTCTCTTTATCTTCTCCTCTCACCCCCATTTTCTCTCCTCCCACTCTCACTTTCACTTGTGTTGTTTTTTTTTTTTTTTTGCTCCTGAACTATATATCAAGAATCGGGGCAGGATGGGGGGCAGAAATGGGATAAAAAGTGACTGGTATATATTCATTGCACATATAAAGGCCTCAATATACATTAATTCATAACAACTATAAGTTTTTTATTGGGCAGTGAATACAGACCTGTCAGTGCCTTTTTTCTTTAGTAGTTTTTGTGGGAAAGAAAATATAATTTTAAGATCTCGTGAGAAAGTAAAAATCTCCTATTGAGACCCATCAACCTTGAACTCATGAGGCCACCCTCTGGTTGCCTTACAGGATAGAGCTGGAACAGGTTTTATAGTACGTATTCTTAAATTTATTTATCTCAATCTCATTCTTGCAAACACACAAATGTACAAAAATGCTTTAGCATATGATTTTCACTTCTGAGTGACCCTTGGTGATTTATTCTGCTGTTTGAGACCAGGAGCTCTCAACAGAAAATTCTTCATTGCCTTGGATTTAGACATGATATGGTACATCAACATATCTAGATTCTGCATAAGTAAATTGTTTTTCTTCAATGAAATGAAAAATAAGCTAATAAAAGACTGCCTAATTTGTCTTTAATATTATGGAAGCCTCTAAGTGACATTTCATTTATTAAAATTTATGGATCTAAGAAACCTAAGGCCATTTACAAATAACTTACAGATAATTATGTAAACATTGACTCAACAGTCAACTAAATGTAGTTCATAAAACTCATCACTGCTATTTAGTAGAATTATGACATAGATAATACCTGTCCTCTTCAACTGTTTTTTAAAATACCCTAAATATTAAAAGTGAAATGGTTAAAAATTCCAAATATTCTATTTTTGAACAAATGTTGTTAGATAAACCTATTTTCACAACATAAAAAACAAGATATGCCATCACATCAAAACTATGCTTCAATGATTAATCTTTTATGCATGAGAATGAGAAAAATCAGAATTGCTTTTTTTTCTCTCTCGTTCTCTCTGTCTCTCTTTTTCCACAGTCCTATTTCAGTGATTGGTAAACTCAATAGTTTAGGATCTGACAATTTTTTGCAATGATAATCAACAAATAATATTTTAGGTAGTAAATAAAGACATTTATTAAAGTAAAATATAATATATCTACAAAAACCTGCAAAACAGAAAATTCATTCCTACGTGTGTAGTAGGCAATCTAATTATATTAACAACATATTCTATAATTTTATAATTAGTACTTTCTATACATACTCCGTGAAACAATTATCCAAGGAATTTCAACTATTTCAAAGCAGGAAAATTAACGTCTAAGAAAGACTTTGTACAAATCTATATGGGTATGTGTGTCTATGTATTTGTGTAAGTAGATGCATAGATAGATCTATAGATAGAAAAATCAGAAAAGTGGGGAAAAACATACTTCTCTAATTAAATGCATAATCATGGATGCTGATCCATGTTACTGATGCTAAATAGTTTCTACTTTAATGAGCCATTTTAAATGAAATGGTTGCCTGCAATTAGACATCTGCAATCCAAGGAAAGCAAGCCAACTCTGTAGTCTGGCTGCCAGAATTACAGTGCATTCCTCAGCAGGACAATGAAGAAAAAGGATAATTGTAATGATAACATATACATCTTCAGTGTTCTGTGGTTGGAAGAGTCTGCAAAACAAAGCTTCTTAATATATTTAATTGCTGACTGCTAATAAAGGGTTGTCAAAAAGAGATGCTTTTAATGCATCCATATTCCATTAGCGGTATTATCAACCAAAGTCACAAGGTACCTATTTCAACACAGTAACCGGCATAGAAAGAAAGAATAAGTGACTCTTACTTTTTATAAATCTCAGCTATTTGTATGGGGTCACAACAAAGGGGTCAGATAGGTTATTCATGTGGTAAGAGAAGGGTATACTAGGCAGAGAAAGAAATGGATACAAAAGTAAGAAAACAAAAACATGCCACCAGAGCAACTTCCAGTCTTGCAAGCTCCATTCGTGGTAAGTGTCCTGTACAGGTGTACCATTTTTTTTTTTTAATCTTTTATACTATATTTTTACTGTGTTCTGTGTTATAATGTTCTTGTTATAATATAATGTTCTTGATTTGAAGAGAAATAAAATATTCTTTTACACATTTGGATGAATATCAACAGAGTTATACTAGCCATAGGTAACCAAATCAGTTAAGGCAACATAGCCGTCTTAAAATTAACTACTAAGTGCTGACTATTAATATACGTAATGTTATTCTCACATTGTAAATGAGGTAACTTAGGCTCAAATGGGATAAATAACTTAAGCAAGCCAACACAGCTAACATATGCCCACATATGCATGCTTGTTGGAATTTAAACCCAAGTCTGATTTTCTATAAAGCCCATTCTTCTAAGCACTATATTAAATTAATTAATTAATTTCATTTTCTGTTTTTCAAACCAATGTCATGGTGCCATATATGTATTCCAATTTTGGTTGTGCCATTTCACTGTGTGATTTGGGTAAGTTTTTTTACCCCTCTAAGCATCAGTTTCCTCATGTATCAAATGGAAATACAAATATCTACCATAAAGGGTTGTTTATATAATTTGATGAAGTAAGACACATACTTTGTCTAGCACAAACTACATACTTAATAGTCTGACCTACTATTATTAGTCGATTATATTTATCTGACTCAAATTATTTCATTCTTATACCTGCTATAAGTGTGGTAAGTTAATCAAATTTAATTTCAAATATCTTTCTTTAGCTTTCAAATTAGATACTTTTTATTCCATCAATGGAATAATTTAATAAAATTATTTTTAAACTCAACTTTTCTCCATTTGGTCAGGTATCATTTGGCAATTTATTCACAACCATCTGCATACAGGTCACTTTCTGATTAGACTTTGGTATATTTAATTAATAAATACAACTATTTTATCATTTTTGTGCTAAATTAGCCTGTGTACAATTCTTGCCTCTTATATACACATACACACACACATGCTTCACGTGCAGACAGATAACTCCCAATTATCTATATGCTATAACTTTGCTTTGCATGTTTAAGCCCTCATTTCTAGAAACCACATGATCCATTTCTCCTTTAACTTCTCACTTCACATTATCAACTATTCTCTAGTGTTATGTATTTTGTATGCTTTGCACAACTCAATGGGAAGTGGACTGGGCCTTCATTATAGCACAGCTACAAGGAAAACCTCTGAAACTCAAATTTCAAATAATTCCACTTTGCTCCCAGGAAAAGTAGAAATCAGCCAGACAGATCATTAAAGAGAAAGAGAGTTGAAAGAGGGTGTGCAACAAGTGATGTGCCTACAGTGTCCCCTCCTGGTGAGCAAAGCCAGCCAGCAGAGCTGTGGGAGGCCTGAGCGCCAGTGCAGGAGAGCCGGGTGGGGCCACCCACGTGGACTCTTCACAGACTTACTGTCCTGATAAGAGTTTTTATGCATTCCAAGAGTATCAGACATACCTGGATTGGGGCTTTATTCTTTAAAGTACATTCCAATACAAAAAAATCCTCTTCTATTTTCTACTAGCTCTGCACTATTTAGGATAGTCTTACCTGAAATATGAACTAATATCTATTTTTCTCTGATTTTTTTTTCCTCCAGAGGGTTGCCTATTTCTGTGTATCAATATAAAAAGCATGTAAATCAAAATCAATTGTCTCACATGGTTAAATAGGCATATTTGGGAAAACTAATACATTCACTTTTTAAATATAGCATAGTTCCTGGTACTCAATAAATAGTTGAGTGATTCTATGTATATGAAAATGAATCAATAAAAATGGTTAAAGTTTACCACACTTAAGATAATATTTAATTTGAGAAAAGATGTCAGATACTAAAAAGAAAAATAGAAAAATACAGTTTAGGGCAAATGTTAAAAATTAATGTCTGTAATACTTTTAAGCTGGTAGTAAGATTATGTCTAGAGAAGTTGGCAGTCGTCAGGCCAATAATGTAACAACTTCAAAATACAGGCCAGACGTGGTGGTTCACGCCTGTAATCCTAGCACTCTGGGAGGCTGAGGCAGACGGATAGTTTGAGTTCAGGAGTTTGAGACCAGCCTGAGCAAGAGCAAGATCCCATCTCTACTAAAAAAATAGAAAGAAATTAGCTGGACAACTAAAAATATATAGAAAAAATTAGCCGGGCATGGTGGTGCATGCCTGTAGTCCCAGCTACTGGGGAGGCTGAAGCAGAAGGATACTTGAGCCCAGGAGTTTGAGGTTGCTGTGAGCTAGGCTGATGCCACGGCACTTTAGCCTGGGCAACAGAGTGAGACTCTGTCTCAAAAAAAAAAAAAAAAAAAAAAGCAAACTTCAAAATATAATATTACTATGTCTGCTTTTGCGAGTTGATTCCTTTCTGGTTAAGATGTTACAAAAAATAAAATTATTAACAAGTACAAGTTTTCATTTCAAAACACAAGCTCATTGTTTTTGCATCATCTTTTTAGTTTTTGACATATGTAAAAGACATGCAATTCAACAAAACACAGGATAGCTGTGCATATAAAATGCTAAAAATTCATAGTACTTACAATTTTAATAGTCCTTTTATGTACATTGTTCAAACACGCAATCATTACTTGGTATTTTTGACAATATATTACTTTGGATGTATGTTCTAATTTCTACCAATATAAATCCTTGTCTTTATTTGTAGGTACAACAATCATCAATATAACTGTCATAGGCTTAGTTCCTATAAAAGCAAGTGATTATAAATGTTTATGCTTCTTGCTGTCACATTCTATTCCTGCTTATATTCATATTTGAGTTACAAGTTTATTATGAAAACAGAACTATAAGCAATTTATGAGGACATTATGTATTCAAGTTTTCTTTAAGCATTTAAAAAATGCATCAGTTAGATTATCGATTCATTTTAGTACCTTTCATTGGCTTCTGGAAAATCACTGCTATAATCTTCTGAATCAACAGACACTATCTGTGCACTAGTAAGTCTTGATTTTCCATTAAACATAGAGGCTAAGCAAGCATAACCACTTTTAATGAGGATTAGATCTTTCCTCTGGACATTGTTTTCATAAAGGGTTATCCAACCCATAAAGATTATTCTTCAAATCCTCCTATGAAGAGAAAATTACAATAATTACCTAATGTATATCTTAGTGTTGCTTTGTATGTAAGTGCAATTTTTAATCTTTATGAGGTTTAAAAAATTGTGAAAAACCAATGACTATATTTAAAATTAACTGTTTGACTTTAAGATTTGAATAGTTTTATTAATTGAATCCACACAAAAGCATTGTTATAAATTAACCTCAATGAAAACAGTTTATGTAATCATCATGTAATTTACATTATGAAAAGCAAAACCAAAAATCCTTTACTTTAAGAGTGTATGAAATATTTTAGAGTTACAGAAAAGTTACAAAAATAGTAAAGAGTATACCCTTCACTCAGCTTCTCCTAAGGCTAGCATTTTACGTAATAAATTTTCATTTTCCTTGTTGGGTTGAACAATCAGGTGAGCATAATATGTCATTTTAAAAATATAAAAGTCACAGTAGTCTTCAGATTGTCAGGGACCAGTACAAAATGATGTTCTTTTGAACTAAATCTAGAAACTTGGAAGCCTATAAATATTGAAGATTAAAATTATACATTTAAGAAATAATGGCATAGCTAAGGTAAACATGTATTTAAACAGTGTTCAAACATGCAATCATTACTTGGTTTTCTGACCAAGTAATTACACTCAAAATAATTGTTCAGAAATGGAAAATGGCTTTACTTGTGGAAAGCCGTAAGCCTGGATCATTGTCTTAAAGTAGCTAGAGACATTGGATTCACAAAATAAAAGAAAAAAAAACTTACGGGAGTTTAATGCTGGAGGGGATGAGAACATAGCATACTAACATGAAAAGATCAATAGAATGAAAAAGAGACAGAAAAAGCATGTCCAGTTTGCAGGAGTCCCTCAGTGACACCTAAGGGGTAAGGAAATGTTAGACAAAATAGAGAGAAGGGGAGAAATGCTCATCCTCATCATTTCAGCTCACAAATCTCCCACTTCTCTGAGCTTTCTTTTTTGTTTGTTTGTTTTTTTGTTTTGTTTTGTTTTGTTTTGTTTTTTTGTCTCACTCTGATGTCACAGTACAGTGGCATCATCTTAGCTCATTGCAACCTCCTGGGCTCAAGAGATCCTCCTGTCTCAGCCTCCCAAGTAGCTGGGACTACAGGAACATGCCACCACGCCCAGCTAATTTTTTTTTTTTTTTTAATAGACTATGTCTTACTATGTTGCTAAGGCTGGTCTCAAACTTCTGTCCTCAAGTGATCTTCCCGCCTTGACCTCCCAAAGTGCTGGGATTATAGACCTCAGCCATCTCGCCTGGACAGAGCTCTTAGGTTAACTGTTTATACTACTTATTCTGTTACTTAATTAGGTATTGTCTTAACCATTTAAAGTATTTCTTCTCTCCCCAACTAGGTACCAATTTCTAAATAACAGTAATTGTGTCTTGATCATCTTTCATTAATAACTCCTCATCTAGCCAAATGCTCTCATGCACATTTTATAAATGTCATAAGTCCATTCTGAATGATGAATAAAGACTATACCTAAGGCAAGGGTGTCCATACAATTTATCATCCAAAAAGACATTTTTGAGAGTAGAAGAGGGCTTTATTAATTATTACACTATGACAGTCAGGAATGTCCAGGGCAAAACAGAACATATGTTCTTCAAGCTAAGATAAATATGGCCACTTTGTTGAGAGAGAAGAATAATAATTTCAGAAAGTATTTAAAATATAGCAGTGGTTATATAGATATATTTAGTAACTCTGTACAGTGTAAAATAAGAAAAAGATAGCAAGAAGAGTTAAAGGAAAGAGGCTTTATAACAACATACATTAAAATTATCTTTAAGAATTTTCCATGTAAGGTATTACATTTAGTTAAGAAGGGAGAAATCTAAATCTTCCACTTAGCTCTGTATGTTGTCTGACAGTGAATTTATATTTTGAATTTATACCTGTTTACTCTTCATTATGTAGGTGCAGTTAGGTTTCTCACATGCTTTATTGTATTTCACTTACTATTTATTCACTTAACCAGTTTAGCTTTTAGATTCCTCAGCAGTGAACAGAGGGGATTATACCAATTGATCAATAAAGTTCCTTTCAACCCTAGGATTATGATCCTATTATTATAGGTATTACAGTAAAGTAAAAATGTATCTACAACCATGGACACAGGCAATTGCAAGAAATTGCCATGGTAAATATATTTTCAAGTTTCTAGTAATTGGCTTACTCAAAAAATGTTGCTAGGTATTTTGCAATCTATGCTTATTTTTGAGATTTCTAAAATAGTTTTTTATTTTAGATGCTACAGTGGAAATATTTGTCATTTTACCAATATGACTCATAGCTGAGTTCTATAATGTCTAAAACAGAATGGATAAATACTGTCTTTTATTTGTCTATATATGAAAATTTTACTTTTGCAGTTTATATAGATTCAGTTTCTGTGAAACACTAGACCTGGAAAGAAAAAAATAAGCGTTTAACATGAGTCACTTCTTTATTAATCCTGACCCTGAAGAAGTTACTTGTTATCCTTTGTATTTGAAGATAATACTATTGACCCATTCAAAGTAATAGTTTATATGTTTTGCATTCTTTTTTCAAAAATTGAGCATAGATTCAAACTTCCTACTCATTCTTTCTGCCTCACTCATTCCAGGCATGACCAAGCACAACTTTCTATACAATGTTTGGTGTCAGAATGCAGTTTCTGAATAGGATGCCTTTCAAAATGGGCGGATGTATTCCTGGTAAGGACTGGCCCCTTAAAAGAACTGTCAGTAAAAATGGCAGCCCCTTCCCCCAAATGATTCTATTAAATATATTGATCATACCTTAAATCCTTATCTCTTATATTTTGTGTGTTTTTTACTGTCAACTTTGGCCCCAGATTTTCTTAGTATCTGACTCTGGTCTTACCATATTACATATTTCCTTGGACAAGGAATCAGCAGTTTCCCTCCTTCCCACCATCTCATAGCAATTCATTCCTTTGGTTCTCATCTTGTCTAACAATGATCAATTCTAATATTGGCTTTTATAGTTGGCATCTATCCCTTCTTGCATTTAGTCCAGATAGACTATCTGGTTGAGGAGGCAATGAAGTCCTATGAAGTGGAACTAAAAATGGAGTTTAAATCACTGGTCTTGTGCTTACTAACACCATATATAAATTCTAGAGGTATGAGTCGTTATCAGATCTGTTTACATTATTTATACAAACAACCTCATCAGTAATAAAAATTATGAAAGACATAAATACAAACACAACCTGATCATGTAGAATTAAATGAACAGATACTACTTGGATATGAAAGTCAAAGGAAGATAGAAAAAGCAGTCACAATTAGTACATTTCAATACAGCACTATATGGTCAAATCACAGAAGTTATTTTTTAAATGGACTATCTAATGGAAAGATTTAATAGAAATAGGTTGAGGCCTAGTCCTGCCATGAATAAACAGCAAAACTTACAGATAGTCACTAATCTTTTCACACCATATTTTTTTCTCATTACTATATCGCTTTCAGAAATATCCAAGATGTAGATATAAGTAATAACAACTACAAAATCACCATATGTAATGCTCACTACTAGTATATTTAATAAAGTAGAAACATCTCTCCATTACTCCTACCCATGTTATGATACTGAAGCACAGGTGGATTAAAATATTTTTAGAGTTTACATAGATTTAATTTGTGTGCAAAAATAAATCAAAAGAAGAGAAGTAAAAATATTTAATTCCTTGAAAAGCATACAACATAATATAAGAATTTGAAAGTAATTTCTTTAAGGCAAGTAAATTAAATGACTATACATGTAATGTATTAGATAATATATGTGTTGCATAAGGAAGTAAAATTCATGGGGTGTCAGTCAGGTGGGAAGGCAGAGGAGGGAGGAGGTAAATTCACACCTTGTGGGTGCAGTTTGTGCTGTCTGGGGGATGGGCATGCTTGTAGCTGTGACTCTGGTGGTGCAAAGGCAATTTATGTAACCAAAACATTTGTACCCCTGTAATATTCTGAAATTAAAAAAAAAATACAAGAAAGACATTGATAATTCCCTTCTTTTCCCCACACTTTATAATAAACATTAAAAAAAAATGAAGGGGTAAAGGCACTAAATGCAAACAGTAGAAAGACCAGAGAAAAGAGGTATCAGTTCTAAAAGAGGTGATGAAGAAAAATGAAATGTAGAACAACTTACTAAATAAAGGAGAAAAGATATGCAACAAAAATGAAAACATATTTGTATTTATTTATGTGCCATTTGTTGCTGTAGAAATTGCCTTTTAGAATAGACATTCAGAAGTTCTGACAGCAAAAAGTGAAGCAACAATCAATCAACTAAATTGTTTTGATTATTTATAGATTAGATGAAGTTGCCTGATTTAAGGAATAGCAAAATTATTAAAAAATTCTGTAAAACAAAAGTAAATACAACCATCTTATCTGAATGGATAAATCCATACATTCAATTTTGCTAGTAAATTAGAAACTTACTAGATTGTTTACTGACCCATCTCCTAATCCTTGGCATGTTCAGTATTTTTAAGGTGAATGAACCTAGACATCAAAATAATTTATCTCTGATATAAGAAATGCAAATGCTAAGATTCTGGCCTTTAAGTTTTTGTAGTATAATCTGAAAATAATTGGTTTTTTTTTTTTTTTTTTTTTTTGAGACAGAGTCTCACTCTGTTGCCCGGGCTAGAGTGAGTGCCGTGGCATCAGCCTAGCTCACAGCAACCTCAAACTCCTGGGCTTAAGCGATCCTCCTGCCTCAGCCTCCCAAGTAGCTGGGACTACAGGCATGCGCCACCATGCCCGGCTAATTTTTTCTATATATATTTTAGTTGGCCAGCTAATTTCTTTCTATTTTTTAGTAGAGACGGGGTCTCGCTCATTGCTCAGGCTGGTCTCGAACTC
>CM052441.1:47956203-47972654 GCA_028533085.1 Varecia variegata
GAAAATAATTGTTAATACTATATAAAACCATTTCATTCAGCAGCAAAATAAAGATGAAGTAGAGTTTTGCATTTTAATTAGTTTTCAGTAGTGGAGTGAGTTTAACTCAACTTTTTTCTTCTAGGATCTTTTAAATTTGTTTTACTGTAAGGCTATTTGAAGACTGACATTTACATATCTAAGCAGATCTTGGATGACTGAATCATTATTTGTCTTGTTATTTTCAGAATTACATAAAAATAGAATGTTTTAGTAGAAGAAATACCAACACATTGGCCCAAGGTGCTTTCAAGACTTACAGCAGAAATAATAGGAATTATTAGTAGATAACACCACACTTGTACATTTTAATTTAAATCTAAATTAAGCAAAATTCTGTTAGCTGAATAGAATATTTGCTTAAGAAGAGACAAATTAACTACTGTGCTTAAACAAATGGTGAAATAAGATATTCAGGTACATTTAACCTACATACCATAAAACTATAGAACACATAAAAGATAAGGAAAAGTAATTAATGCGAAAATGTTTTAAAAGGTAAAAGTATATTAGCTATTTCATATCCAAACAGCAGTTTGAATTGACCAATACAATTTTTTTCTGAGTGTTGGACTGAGTCTGTCTCATAATCACATTAGGAATACATTTAAGATAAGTGCCCTTTCCTGTAATTCCGATATAGGTCCCTAGAGGATGAATGACACAAGTAGGCATGAAAGAAAAAATAAAATCATCCTGAACTACAATGAACACTCAATAAAAACAAAATCAAACACAAAAATTTCTTTTTTAAAAAATGAATAATTGAATCAATTGCATTTATCTTTAATACAAAACTTGGTGTTCTTCCTTTCTCTTTTTGTCTTTTTCCTTCCCTCTTTCATTCTCTCTTTCATTCCTCTCTCTCTCTCTTTTTGAAAAAAAATGTATTAGCTCAAAATCTCAAAACAACTTGTGCTTCTTTGTGAAATGAAAATAAAGAACAGCGCCCTCGCCACAGTGGCTCTAGGAGGAGAGGCAATGGACTATTAAATGGGAAATCATCTGTTTTCAGATTTTACTTTGCCACCATTACATTCCTCCAGTGAGCCGTTATCTGGTAGAGGGGGGCTTAATCGCCTCCTATGCTGGCAGAAAACCTCCATGCATTTAGTACAGCTATTCATATCATAATGTGCAATCACCTCTACACAAAAATTCCAACTAAAATACATGCTTTCCCAGCACAGCACTGACATTAGTGCATCTAACTGCCCACTGAACTCCAAAGACTTGATGTTACTATATTCCAGCTTATTGAAGGCTCATTAGTTAATCTGTGTCTATTTGATGGTTCACAGTTACTTAGTTAATTTTCCCCCTTTTTCTTTCTCCTATTGAGTGTTAGTCCCTTGGTGTAAGACATACACAAACATAAGTAAATGATATAAAATCAAATATTACCAGTAGGTCATGTCTATTGTTTGGCTGGCAGTGAAAGTATATTTTTTTAACAACTCCTTTGCTCTAGCTGCTGTATAGTTAATGGTGAGAGGATACGAAAGCAAAACAGCAACCAATGGGCCTGGTGAGAATGTGCTTGATACTTTCCTCAAACAGCTGCCATTTGATTCAGAAAATCTGCCATGCAACAAATTAAAAATGTTTAGGACAATTATGTAGTCATGAAAAGAAAACTCTAGCAGTATGTTGCACATTTCAGAAAATACATTTATATGGCTTCTTTAGAATCTATTCAAATTAAAAACATCATATATATTATTCTTGGGAAGTACAGTGAGAAAATACTAGATTTGAGAAAGAGGGGATGAAAATATTTAGGGAAATAGAGGCTTTATAGAACATTAGGTTCTATATTCTGCATGCTTAATAATTGTGGAAACTTTCTGCATGCTTAATAATTGTGAAAACTTTCATCAATTTGTATCTTCTTTACAGACACAGTAGCCTTATTAGATAAATTACATAATAAAATGATGAATTTATTCAGAGCATGAAGATACTATGTCAGAGTTGAAACTCTCTCTTGGTTGAGGATCACATGTCAAGACTTGGTATCAAATCTTAACTTCTAGGAACTACAACAGGTCAAATTCAAATTACCTCTCTGGACCTCACTCTTTCTAAGAGCAAAGATGGTAAATTGAATAATGTCAAAATTTTTTTCCTGTTACAAAAGAGTAGAATCCTCAACATATTGTCAGCATGATCTCAAAAGGATTTTTCACAATACACTGGAAGGGACACAGACTAGATAAGGGAAGGATAACCATGGTGGGGATATGAAATTCACAATCTTTTCTTCTTCTTCTTCAAAATAATCTTCTAATCTGAAAGCAATTTATAGAAGTTAAATATTTTCAATTGCTCTTGGGACATCAGTATTCAGTAATAGTAAAAATATATTTTTGTATCCATATTAAGACCTGAACATCTGACCTTTTCTCTGATGTGATATTTGTCACTATTTTCCATAAAAATGCTTATAATAGAATGGTTCTTATAATTTTTATCACAATTGTGTACCTGGAACTCAGTTGTGTTCTAGTTATTTTATGGTGTATTCTCCTTCCCCCAATATAATGTAATCTCCTAGAAAATATCAAATATGATTTCTCTTTATTTTTCTTAAAGGGCACCTAGAATAAAACAAGGGAATTTGTCAATAGCAGAGTTGATCCTTCATAGGGTACTCAATTAGTATCAGTTTTCAGTTATTTTTATTTTATTTTAATGACTAAAATATAAAATCAAACATTGTAAATCCAAAAATGATTTGGAGGTATAGACAAGAGAACAATACCTGATAAAGCAACAAGGGCAGAAAGAGAATAATATGTTATTAATAAATATGTTTCCATTATCAAGAATTGTTGATATAATTTAATATGACATTAGGTGATTTATAGGAATTAGCTTTTTATGAACCTGGGTTGCATAAGTTAACAGAGACTAAAGGCTTTCCCCAAACACATACAACGACACTACTTATGCACAAACATTTCGTTAAATCCATAAAAGCATACTTTTGGAGGATTATCAAACATTTAATATGTTATTGCATACCTCAATTGCTTCTGTTTTAATGAAAAATTTAAATTGGCATTATTTACTTCAGGTACTTACATGTTCAATACATATGTACTGAATTCCTCTTCAGTATCAAGTATTGAAGATGACATTCAGGCAACTGCTCCAGTCCTATCATGGAAGGAAGCTAGTATATACAGGCCTTGCTCTTAATACCACTAAACATATATAATGGCAGAGGCTTATCTCATTAATTCTCATTGCAACAAATGACTCTTTTCTAAGGAAAATTTTTGTAATATATTTCAGGAATCAATTTCCTCCCAATTAAAAGCATATCCTGTAAATTCTAAACCCTTAAAAAGTTAGCAATTTAGGCTTGAATGTATCCATTTTGATGAATATACTGTCAGTGTTAACACTCAGAAGTATGAAGGGAGACAGAAATGTCTTATTATTAAAGTTTAATTTTACTTTTAAAAAAGTGTTACCGTTAGAGAAAAAATGAAAGATGAAAGGCAGTTTACTTTCCCATGAAGATTTGTCAGCCATTACACTTACATTTTCTTATCTTATCCAAACCATCCCCACCCCTTTTTTTCAGCTTTCATTGTTTGCTCCCACTCAAGACTCCATTTTCTATACCTCATTCACAAGGCTTGCTAAACCAGAACACCCCTAGAACAAATCCAAACACTCACCATTCTTCTTTCAGAAATCCATTTCCTCCACAAAGCTACTTAATTAGATGGAAGTAAAGTGCTAATTTGCTAAGGGAAAAAGATCATTTGCATATCAATTTACACACTTTTCTCCAAGTATTTATAATTAAAGAGCAATCAATAAGCTTTTGAAGGCTGATAGAAAGGGGAAAATGATTCCTGGGGAGATTAAGGAGGCAGTAAAGCACTAGTGGAAAGGGCACTGGAAAAGGAGCCAGATGCCCTCAGGTTGAGCAATTAATTTAACCTTTTGGAATCTCAGTTTTTAAGCTACAAAATGGGAACAATTGTGCCTACTTTAGTGTGTTTAATATTATAATAATTTATTTGCTTTATATCACAGACTTTTAAAGTCAATTCCTCTAATTTGAAAATTCAAAACAGCACTAAACATTTCTAAGAATTTTAAGTGCAGAGGTGAGCCACATTAAAGATAAAAAGACCATGGAATACTATTCAGCCATAAAAAAGAATGAAATAATGTCTTTTGCAGCCTCTTGGATGGAACTGAAAGCCATTATTGTAAGTGAAGTATCTCAGGAAGGGAAAAATAAATACTGCATGTTCTCACTTATAAGTGGGAGCTAAGCTCTGGGTGTACATTGTCATATAGAGTGGTATAATTAACACTGGAGACCCAGATCAGGGTAAGGGATGAAAAATTACCTATTGGGTACAATGTATCCTATTCAGGCAGAGTACACTAAAAACCCAGATTTCACCACTAGACAATTCATAAATGTAACAAAAAAAAAAATTTACCCCCTGAATCTATTGAAATAATTTTTTTAAAGTATGAAAGAAAAAAAAAAAAAAACAACGAAACAACAGCAAAACACAGACTTGTGACAAAGACAAAGGAATTGAGAAGTGAAATGTTAAAAGCGAAATTAGATATTGTATGTGTTAAAAAGAAAACGTAAGAATAAATGGTGTATCAAAAACAAATGAGCAGTTGTATGTAATCATCTCTAATGTTAGCCACCAGGGGAAAAATCCAATGGATAATTCAGGAGATAACCTTTAAAAGTTGAAATCAACATAGTATTTTTAAAAAGAATTTCTCTAGAATAGAACATTAAAGTCTATTCTTTTTCTAAGCTCAAAATGTTAATTGAACACCTTCTTAGAGAGAGAGAGAGAGATGTAAGGTAGTACACATCAATTTATTTGAAGCATAGGAGTTAAGGCATTCAAAAGCATATTCATTCCTAGTTACTAATGACCCATCAAATAAAGATCACAAAAGTCTTATAGAAAGTATTTCCAATAATTATTGCAAAAATGGATTTGTTAATTAATTTTAATTTTAGAAGGATGTTTTATGTTTTAATTTTAGAGATATGGTCTTTTGGGTTCTTCTCATATTAAAACAAAAACAAAAACAAAAAAAACAACTTTCCAACAGTTAAAAGAAACATCTATACAGGGACAATGCTAAAGTGCTTTATCAGCTCCAGAGAAATACCCTGGCAATCTACCTCCATCTGTAATAACAAACGAATACGCTACTGTAAAACGTATTATATATTTCTTTGTGTTTCAATATAAGAGAGGAGGAGGGAATGTTTATTTCACTAAAAAGAAAGCTTATATTGAAAGCAATTATACTTCATCTTCCAGTTTAAATAAGAGATTTCTGATTTTAACTTAATCTAATATAAAGGAAAGAAAGCAATTCTTAGGTGAAGCTTAGGGTTTACAGGGTACTTTTTTTTCTCCCACTTTTATGTTTTAGAGAATAGAGGACAAGGAGACAAAAGACAGCTAGGTTATTTTTGCTTCAGGATCAAGATATATTTTCAAAGGCAAGGATTAGAAGGTTTAACTTTGCACAAGTGTAGCTGTAAATTTCTTTATTTCTATCGTAGTCACTGGAAAAAATATTAAAAGGTCCCGATTACCAAGGAGCGTTTAAACACTAGTACAGAAGCTAGCAAGAAACAGTTGCCTGTCATGCAGACTTAGACTGAGCTGGAAAGGAAATGTCAAAGTAGTTTCAATGAAAAGAAGTTGATTTATCATCATCTTTTGCTGAATATTTTATATAGCTTAATAGACTTTATATTTGAAGATGACAAAGCCCACTTTGAGTTTTTCCTTTGATAAGGGTATTTTTTGAGTAATACCTATTGTTTTAATTAAATAGAACTTGTGATATTATGTGTTTATAAACAAATAATGACTTTGGGGGTGGGCCCACTAACCCAATCACCTGAAGGAAATTAGCATTCAGAGTTGTCAAGAAAGAAATAGTACCATTTAACAAGGCCTTAAGAAATTACATTCACATGAGTTATAAAATTTAAAGAAGAAAAGGTCAGGAGGTTTTTTTCAGGCATGCAAATCAGTAATGATTTGCGCGGTAATGACAGACACCATACCTCTAAGTGGATTGTGGTGTAATTTTTTTTTAATGAATGGTTCTCACAAACTAAAAGACAGTGGGCCGTGGCCTTTAGTCATATCCCATCTTTTTTCTGACAGCTTGCCCTTCTACACTTAGAAAGAGGTACTGCTTCTGGCTCTTTTCTTATTCTTTATTCTTTGTGACAAGTTTATATTGTAAAATAAAAAATCTGGAGGTTTTTTTCTGATCTTTATCAAACATCTTAGCGGTATGTTTTTGTTTACATACTCAACCCAATATTAGTATAGAGATAGGCCTAGACTTTTGAAGAACTCTACTTTATAGGAGGAAGCCCATAAAATATTTGAGAAGAAGGAGTTCTGATTATATGATTGTGCCTCTGTATGGATTCTAAAACCTTCAACAGCCCCTTGCCTAAAGTCCAACTGGAAACTGTAAATAAGATCTAAACACTGTGCTACTGAACACTGAGTTGAACAAGAATTTTCTAGTCAGTTAATGACATTAGATGTATGTGAGAATGTTGTGTCCCTCAGTGGTGATAAAAGTGAAAATTCAGCTCTGATATCTTATTGCTCACAAACACTTTTTCACCTTAATGAAGTATGTGGGTAGTTGTAAATCTTTACTAGTAACAAAAAAATCAATACCTTGTTAGTAGAAAATAAAATACATATTGCATAGCTCACTGGCTTTCTCAGCCTCACATATATATAAATAGCCTAATGGATATATGACATTTTATGAAAAAATTAATATTTTTTATTGCAGTCCACCTTGGTAAGTAGTTCACATCTATTGCACGTAAGAAAAAAATGAGAAAGTGTATAGTGATGTTTTAAATCAGTGCTTCTCCAACTTTAATGGGCATATAAACCACTGTGGATCTTGTTAAGAGGCAGACTGATTCAGTAGGTGTGGGTTAGGGCCTGCGATTCTGTATTTCTGCATTGACATTAGTGCTGCTGGTCTGTGGACCACACACAGAACAGTGAGGCTCCAAATGATAGCACTCAACTATAATCCTATGACCCAACAAAGGAGCTTTAATGTGTTGAAAAGCTAAATACAATTTTTCTATGATTGACTCCATTCAATTTCAATTATGTTTTTAATTATGATTAAAAATTCTAATTTCAGCTTGGCTGCCTATTTACTCAGTCATTTGGAGTAAGTAATTTGACTTAGGGGATCATTTGTAGTTCATGTTTTACCATTTGAAGGAAATTTGAAATACAAAATAAATATAATCTTGATATCAATTGTTGCAGAAATATTGATGGAAACAACTACAATAAGAAGCTTTTCAAAATGTCAAGCATAATGCTACAGTCTGCTATTTTTTTAGAAAAAAAATCCTATTTGCTAGCTTTCAGCATGTAACATTTTGGCCAATTGTTGCTGATTTGTGTGCCCAGAATACATGAAAATGCCACTATATGTTTTTAGTTATGATACTTTGAGTTCAGACCTTAACTGAAAATTCTCTACTATTTTGATTTATCCGTCATAACACACTCCCTCTTTTGATCTTACATGTAGGTCGATAGCACCCTTTGACATTTAAATTCTAATCACAGTATTAAAGGAATTTTATCTCAATGCTTTGCTTCAGAGGGTTTTGATGCAGGTCACTGGTTTCCCAAGGAAGTAAAGTATAAGCAAGGACAAAGCTATTTAAACTCAATTGTCTCCTTTAGTGGAAATTATTTCATTATGTAGTTTATTAATAGTTCATATTACCACTACATATTTAACAAGAACATGTATAAGCATATGGTCATGAGTATTCCCCTCCAGATTTTATATTAAAATTATGAATGTTTTGTATCTCAAATTATGGAACCAAATTTAGGACAGAGATGGACAAAATGTTAGTTCAAGATAATTTTAAAATATTCTTTTATAAATATTTCTATATCTTTGGCAATGTATTTACTGCACAATCAGTGAATTTCATTATCACATTGGATTTGTTCTAAAGAATGTTTTCAAGTTTTTCTAATTTTAGCCATAAACATTCATAGTTTATCTTCTAAAATCTAGCAGCAATTAAGCTGCCAATGTAAAAAATAGTAGATGTTAACTTGGATAGACAGGTGCAATTATAAAAGCCAACATAGAAAGGTGTGCTTTTCCCTTGTGAATGCCTTTGCATTGCCCTAGAGATTTCTATTGTTCCAGAGAATTCTTACAAACCTGACACTCAAACAGGGGTAAGTGGCCTTTTGAAGGGGTCAACACAGCCCCACCAGTAAGGTTTCATCCATTGAATAAAAATTTCAATGTTACTAACACCCCAAATGGGTGCCAAAGCCAACCCAAATAGAAATAGTCTCAGTAAAACAAGATAGCTCTTCACAACAAGTATTTTAAGGCTAAGACACCAGATATAAATACATTTATCTAAATCACTTTACCCCTTTTTATCTCAATTTCCTTCACCTCTCCCACAGAAAACAAAATAATGTTTTTACCCTGGTGCTTCAACTAAGCATGCTGCTAAGCATGGCAGGGAGGTCTTGTGAGCCCAGGTGAAAAGTGAGACTACACGGAAAATAGGAAACTCTAGGATTTGAAGAGTGGATGAGCCACGGAGTAGCTCTGAGCAAACTTCAGTGATGACAGTCTTTTGCCTACAGCCATCCTCAATCACACAAATTTTTAGTTATTATAAAGTGTTTGTTTTATCTCTAGATTAAATATGACTGAAAGATTTATAAAAGAGGAAAGAAAAAGGTCACAACATCCAATCACTCTTGACTCAGACTAAAATTGCTACACTAGGTATTTCCAAAGTATTTGCATAAATGTGGTCACATTTCATACCACAATCACTTTTTGAGGTATACTTTATAATCCCATTTGACTCATGAGAAAACAGAGGTTCAAGTCACTGTTCTAGGTCCACAGCTCATAAGCAGCAAAGCCAGGAGTAGAATGCAGGCCTGTGACTGCAAATCCCCTAGACCCCCATCTCACCCTCACTACCTCACACTCTGCAACTGTCACAGGAGATGACATCGAAAACACATTCTATTTGAAAAGACCCCACAATGAGGAATCATCAGTGGGCTCTTCTTGTACTTAAAACATAGTAAATGTCATCCTGATCAAATCAAACTAAGACTAACCAACTCTGACTGTGGCATTGGCCAATGTTTTGTAGGAGTTTTTGCCTCTTATAATCCCCAGAGTGAAGAATAAACCCGGAACACCCCTGAATTGACACTGTTGGGAAGCTCTTTCCCATCTAGACAAACTGTGTATTTCAGCAGCCTAGGCAAACTTCTGTGAGAGCAAGACTGAATACTAATGGCAGGAATTCTCTTGCCTTCTATCCCATAGAAATAGCAGATGATTCTGTGCCATCCTTAGTCTGTGCCAAAACCTGAAGCTAAGAGATAAGAGGTTAGCCAGAAATCAGAAACATAAGGTTTGAACCCTGCAATCCACTCACTACTATGACCATAAGCTTAAATATTTAGACCTTGCAAGGCCCGGCTATTCAGCAGGCAGGATGTCACCTGAGCTTAGCTATTTAGCTATCTATTTATTTAATGGAAATTTTCCTTCCTTCAATTTTAAAGCATTTTTATACTGACTGGAGAATAGCTGCTTAAATCCTTTTATAAAACAAAGTAAAAGATTAATAGGCCAATTGGTAGTTAAATAAATATATGTACATATATGAATAATGTAATAATTGTCTTTTATATAATGAGCTTCATGTAATTTAAAAATTTCTTAAATATCTTTTTTATTTTACTTTTCTGATTGAAAAAGTAATAAAAGAGTGAGAATACTCAATTGGGTGACTTTGTGGGTAAAGAAGCACTCTCAAATGTTGTCAGAGGTTTTATTTAATTTCCTGGGGCTGCCATAACAAATTGCCAAAAACTAGGATGGCCTGAAACAACACAAGTCTATTCGCTCAAGTCTGGAGGACAAAAGTCCAAACTCAGGATGGCTGCGGGGCCATAATCTTCCTGAAGGATCTAGAAAATTTGTTCCAGGCCTTTCTCTTAGTTTCTGATGTTTCCAGAAACTAAGAAAATTATGGTTTACAGCCACATAATTCCAATTTCTGCCTCCACTTTCACCTGGTGTTCTTCCTGTGTGTGTGTTCAAATTTTCCTCTTCTTTAAATTTTTTTAAAGTTTTTATTTTTAAAATTATAAATTGGCAAATTATAGTTGTGTATACTTATGGGGTACAAAGTGATGTCATGATTTATACAAGGACATTAGTCATATTGGATTAGGCACTCTAATGAGCTGATCTTAACTTGATTACATCTTCAAAGACCCTATTTCCAAATAAGGTCACATTCACAAGTCCTGGGGTTAGGATTTCAGCATAATTTTGGGAGACATAATTCAACCTCTAACAGAGGGAAACCTGGAAAACTATTATATGAGGTTTGAAGAGCCTTCTGAAATTACCTATCAAAATTTAAAATATATAGACATTTTGAGCAAGAATTGATCTTGCTAAGAGTTTATCCTAAGAAAATAATAAATACATTTATGGAGATTTATAAATATAAAATATATTCTTCTTAGCATTGTTTATTAAGTAACTGAAAACAATCTAGCTATTTATCAGTAAATTATTATACACCTATACATTGGACCCTATATAGTAGTTTTAAAAGATAAGGTAAACTTTTAAAAAGCGACAATGGGTATGAAATTAAATTCATGCTGACATATTTGTGTGCATGGATTTGCTCACTAAGAATTGTGAAAGAATATATATCAAACCATTAACAGAAATATCTTTTTTTTTTTTTAAAGCCAGTCAAATTTAGCAGTGGGGGGTTGAATACCAACTTTAGTGACACTAATGTTAATAAGTTCTGATAACCCACTACCAGAAGTATCTTTGAAGAGTTATCCAATTTTATATATTATCTTAATTTCTTAAAACAATAATGTACTATTATAAAAAAGCAACTGATTAAGATATATTTCAAAGATATACATATAAAGTAAAAAATGTTGAATGATGCTGATTTACATTTATTTTTTAATAATGGAATTCTTGAAATAAATTGTGATTCTTTTTTAAGCATTCTGTATATCAAGTTGAATTCTATATTATAGAGATTATAGCATACTCTATTAATGAATTCAGTAGTATTAAATATAGAATAAAAGATTTCCAAAGGAAGATTACACAGCTGTTAGCCAGTTGTTTATTTTTTCATTTATTTTGTCTGTTTTGTTCACTTACTGTTGTAGCCCCAGTGCCTAGAAGTGCAATTGGAAAACACATATTCTTTTTGCTTAAGGAGTGAGTGAATGCAATTTCAACTAATTAGCAAAGGAAGGAAAAACACCTGACTTGCTTCCCTTGTGAATCAGTAGTACCCAGAACGATGACTGACATGCAATCAACACTCACTATAAGCTGTTATTGAGCTTTAAGCTACATTACTGATCAATGGTAACTCGTTCAAAAATAACCACAATAAATTGTCATCTAGAAACACTGAGAGATCCTACAATCTTTGTGATTTCTTTTTTGTAAATCAAAGACTTTGTGAATCAAAGACTAAAAATTACGATTTATTAAGATACAGTTGAGCGCTGTTCAGAGCTGAGTATGAATGCTTATTCACTTTTTTCCAGCCTTTTTTCTCTCAGGGGGACTATACTATCATAATTCTTAAGAAATATATAATGCATGTGTAGGGCATATGGATAGTGTCAACTAACCCAGTTATTAAATCTACGTGCCTTGTTATCTGATAGTACTATTTTCCATGCTTGCTTACAAGTTTCTCTCCCAATTTTGTTGAGCACTGCTGAAAATCAATAGCCCTCTAACAATTTTGAATTAGTTTCTTAACAGTATTATGTATCAAATTAAAATAAATGCTTATTCATTTACAAATACATATAAGACTATGCTGTCCCATAATTAGGACATATGTTTTGAGATTTTATTTAGTTGTTTGTATTGTTTTGTTTTGACTTATAATAGTTCAGAGCCTATGATGCCGGTACATAATCCATCTTCAGTCTCTCACCTGATAACACTTAGGAGTGAGCATATTAACTAAGGAAATTGAGAAAGAAAATCTATATCACTTCAACAATAATCCCACTAAAAGGCCCAAATACATATGTGTGATGGCTAAGCAGATGCCCTGCTCAAATATTCCTTTAAGACAAACTGCTACAGGGACCATAACTGAATGACAGCCTCCAGCTTCTGCACCTTTGCATTTATCACTGTGTTCAGCAGGCCACACTTCTGCAAGGTTGCTCCCAGACAATGACTGAGCTTGGCAGGCTTGTTGGAACCATATCATTCCTGTGCAAAATTCCTCTAATGGGAAGTTCTGGCTCTAAGAATCCTCGTCGGCCTGGCTAAAAATTTCTGCATTGTTGTCTGAGGCTCTTCCTATCCACTTATGACTTCCCTCTTTCCTTTCACAGGTTTCAGATTTGTATCTTGGTTTGAAAACTCTGCCTATTCTAACTTCCTGCCTCTTTATCCTTCCCAGGCATATTTGCCAATAAATATGTTGTACATCTAATCTAAGCTTGTCATTTGCTTCATGGAGGAGCAAGACAGACACAATATTTTATATATTTCTTATTATAAAATTAAAAAGTAATTTAAATTTTTTTTTTGAGACAGAGTCTGGATCTGTTGCCTGGGCTAGAGTGCAGTGGCATCAGCCTAGCTCACAGCAACCTCAAACTCCTGGGCTCAAGCGATCCTCCTGCCTCAGCCTCCAGAGTACCTGGAGTCCTGGGACTACAGGTGCACAGTACCACATCCAGTTATTTTTTTCTATTTTTAGTAGAGATGGGATCTCACTCTTGCTCAGGCTAGTTTCTAACTCCTGAGCTCAAGCGATCCTCCCATCTTGGCCTCCCAGAGTGCTAGGATTACAGGTGTGAGCCACTGTGCCCAGTTTAAAAGTAATTAATGTTCTGCATAGTATAGATATACATTTGTAAATACACAATAATATGAGAAAATAAAATTTTAAATAACAACTATGCCAACAGATGTGTCTTTGGATAGTATTATATTTTTTAGAGGGTGGTGGCAGCTACTTGAATTTAATTTTATCATCCTTTTGTTAAAAGTTTAGTTTTTTAAAAACTATCATATGCATAGAAATGTATTTGATAGAACAAAGACAAGAAAATTCAGCTTTCACTACAAGGGATCTGAAACATCTCTCTGGGTGATGTCTGTCTTCATGATGTTCATCTTTGAACTAAAAACAAAAATCAAAGCCTGAAGCATATTCATTGATTTGTAGCTGAGTCATTTATGGGGCAATAGAGAGCTACAAAAGATCACAGAAGGATATTCTGTCCAGCTATGTTCTTGTGGGTACATTTTGATAAAGTCTATTATATTCAAAATATTGAATATAATACCAACAAGAAGATTAAAATTCTGCATGTCTCCTTATACATTTTCTAATATTGTTGATTTATTTTTTATTATTGCACTCTTAAAGAATTTATTTTAAATAGCTAATTAAACAAACAGAAACAATGCAGTTTAAAGAACTGTATATGCAACATTTAAAATTTAGTGTCAATGAGGATGGAGAAATTAATTAGTATGCAAAATATTTTTATCACACTTAACTTTGTCATTTGATGGCAATTATAAATGATTGCTGTTTTACATCAGTAGCATATTAAAACAGCAGATTCAGTTGCATTAACTGTCACTAGTTTTGTTTTACATAATATTTGATATATTTTTACCAAACTTCATATTTCCTTTAATTTCAACCACTACTTGAAACAAGTATACTGTTCATTGAGATATTGCTACTCCCTCTAACATAATATTGCTATCTTACTAAAAGAGACAGACATCAAAAGAAAATTTCTTAACAACCAATGACCAGTTAAGTGTAATACACAGTTCTAAGTAGAGTTCATAGGCATTTCATCTAATTATATGAGGGTAAGTAATGAAGTATACCTGCATTTTAGCAATAAATATAGCAAGTTCTTATTATTTTCAAAGACCTTTCTATATGTTTCATAGCAAAAAAGAATTACCGCATAGGATACAGTGGGGCAAAAAAAAAAAAAGACCAATAAAGCTGAATGGAGATGCATCGTTTATTGAGCAAGCAAGTGAAGGCTACACTTCTCAAGAAAAGAGAAAATATTTCAGCTTATGTTATACTATTTAATCCCAAGATCCTGATTCCAAATAAAAAGCCAAATCAGAAGAAAAGTAGTCTAAGTTTAAAAATTTATAGCATTGGTGCCCATAGGGGACAGAATTCTATGAAAATCTATATTCTAACCTTTATTCATATGTAAAAATAAAGGGAAATTTATAATTATTATCAATATTAGCTGTTCACAGAATCTTAATGGTTTAAAATGAAGATAAAAGAACTCAATGTTTCCTTGCTTAGTTATAATAAAACCCTTGCTGTCTTTGAAATGTAAAGAAGCTATATATAATAAAATATCAGAAGTTTGTCTTAAAAATTCCACAAAATTTGTTTTATTTATAGAACATCTTTTACTGCTATTATCCCCACTACTTTTTTTTTTTTTTAATTGGGAAGGAGCATAGTGTGTTCTGGAAAATATCTAGCATAGAAAACAGTAAGATTCAATTCTACATAAATTTTTAAACAAACAAGTCTAAATAATTTTCTGAGAATTATTATTATAATTATTGGCTTTTGAGACAAGGTCTCACTCTGTTGCCCAAGCTAGAGTGAGGTGTCGTCATTACAGCTCACTGCAAACTCAAACTCCTGGGCTCGAGAGATCCTCCTGCCTAACCCTCCCAAGTAGCTTGGACTACAGGTACACGCCACTATTCCTGACTAATTTTTCTATTTTTAGTAGAGACAGGGTCTCACTCTTGCTCAGGCTAGTCTCTTGAACTCCTAGCCTCAAGTGATCCTCCCACCTCAGCCTCCCAAAGTGCTAGGATTACAGGTGTGATGCACCACACCCGGCCTCTAAGAATTATTATTGATTTAAAAACATATACTGAAATTTACATGGTATACTTTTGGAGAGAGTATAAGTTAGTAGAGCAATTTTGGAAGACAATTTAGAATTATCTATTTAAATTTTAATTGTATCTGTATTTTCACCTAGTAGTTATTTTTCATGTAGTTTGTTTTGATTACAATCCCTATCCTCCCAGCCCAATGACTCCAGTGACCTACTCCACTTACTTTTCAGCCAGCCCCCTGGTGACCTTCAATCCACATCTTCACTGTCTGACACCTCCTCTCCATTCCCTCACTTCCTATCTAACTTCTATGGTGTGGCATTATGATTATTTGCTTCTAAACATCCACAACTCTTTTCCCTCTTATTCTCCACCATGGTCAGAAATAATAGAGCAATTAAATTCATTAAACTCCACTATTTACTGACTCACTTCCCTTCCCTGAGTAGCAGGAGGCTGCTAACTGGACTTACTTAACATTAATGGCCCAAACTCTCAAGTGGGCCATCAACCCAAACAGACAATGTTCTACATCCTGTGACACCCACTTTCCCACTTTCCAAGAAGACAATTTCACTCCTATTTTCTATTCCTAAACCTTCTAAATTCTACTCTCAACTCAACTCCATTCCTGCTGGTATACTTACTTTATATTTCATGAATAAAATGGAGGAAATCAAACAAGAACTACTCATCTTCCCAGCCCAAATTCACCAACCTACCTGCACCTGAGTTCCACACTCTGCCTTCTTTTCTTTCATAATGTGAAAACCAAATCCCTGCTTCTATCTAAGACTAACTCCCCCTTGGTGTGCCTTCCTTGGATTTCAGTTTTGTAAATGTCTCCTCTACTCTTTCCTACATCATTAATTTTTCCCTCACTACTGGAATATTCATATCAGTATACAAACATGCCTTAGTAATCCAATTTTTTTTTTTAAATAACTTCCTTTGCCTCCATGTACCTCTTCAGGTTCCTTTCTATGATATCTTAAATTGAAACCCCATCAAAATAGCTAATTAAACTTGATGCCTCCATTTTCTCACCTCACATTCTCTCAATAGGGTCCAGCTTAACTTTTGTCCCAACCACTCCAAGATAATCTTATTGAGTTCACTAACAACTCCTTAGTGTCAAATCAGTATAATCAGTTCTCTAATCTTACCATACTTAACCAATGTTAGTGGTTTGATTTGACACAATCGAACACTCAACTCTGTCCTTCTGGAAACACTTTCTTTTCTAGGCATCACTGAAATCACATTCCTTTTGTTTTCCTTCCACTTTAGTGCAAACCTCTTCTCACTCACCTATGTTTCTCTTTCTTTTATTTTTTTATTTTTTT
>CM052441.1:47980656-47994452 GCA_028533085.1 Varecia variegata
TGATGTTCAGTAGGTTAGATGTATTAAATGTGTTTTTGACTTATAATATTTTCAACATATGATGGGTTTATCAGGAGATGACCTATCATAAAGTCAAGGAGCATCTGTGCGTATTTGTATCTTAAGGCTATATATTATAAATGCTAATTATCTTATTAGTATTGTGGCCAGAAACACTATCTTTCTAGTAGATGGATAAATATGAGTGATACATTGCTTACACTTCACAACAGTGCCTGCTATGGTTTGAATGTGTCCCCTCCAAAATCCATGTTGAATCTGAATCCCCACTGCACCAATATTTAAAAGGTGTGGCCTTTGAGAGATAATTAAATCCTTGTTACCTCATAAGCCCTCATGAATAAGATTAGCACCCTTATAAAAAGGCTTGAGATTAAAAGGAGCACTCTCTTGCCACTTGGTTCCTTCTGCCATGTGGTCATGTGAGGACACAGGATTTCTCACCTCCAGAGGATGCAACAAGGTGCCATCTTGAAAGAAGATAGCAGCCCTCACTAGACACCAATCCTGCCCATGCCTTGATCTTGGACTTCTCAGTCTCCAAAACTGTGAGAAATAAATTTCTGTTCTTTATAAATTACCCAGTCTCAGGTATTCTGTTATAGCAGCACAAATGGACAAAGTACCTAAGAGTAATATGAATTTATATAAAAATAAATATTAAGAATTATATATTTATATGATTTACTTCCCCCTTTTATATTATTTATATTTATGTAAAATTATATGTAAATGTAAGCACTTAAATAAATGTAAATTTTAAAGACTACAATGGGGCCAAGATATTTTTTATCTGCCAGTAATTTTAAATGTTTTTTGGGGATAAGCTAAAGCAAATTCCCCAAATTATAAATAAAGTGGAATTAATACAGGAAAACATATAGTTTTGATAACAATTATCACCAGTCTACTCCATCTCAGTTCATCCTAAATATAGGACTTTGTTCTGTGTATTTTACCCTGAATGTAAAAAGTAGCCAGAAAACATATTTTCTACATTTTAGAAATAGATCCACTCTTTATTCCATGATGAGAATGTACTATAGTTGTAGCAATAGTTAACATTCCTTAGGCAGAACTTCTCTGTGGTCTATTATGAATATTTGAATAATAAGACTTATTGTTATTTGTGGCCTCAGTTCCACCTCTTACTTCTCTCTCTCTCTCTCTCTTTTTAAATATTTTCAACCAGTACTATATGCTGTCTTTAACTGTTTTGAATTCCTATATGTTAAATGTAGAAAATTTATAACTATCTATTCCCTTTGTTTTCCAATCCATTCCTCTAATTTAGTACATTTAACATTATGTCAAACTTGCTGTTAGCCCCGTTCTAACCTAAGTGCCCACTCCAGTGAGAGAACACATTGTTTATTTTCTGATCATGTTGTATTCCCTTTACACTGTGCCCTGTACTTGCTTTCTAAAGTTTGATGCCTTATTACCTCTATGGTCTGCTTGACATTTTTGTTTTTCAAGATTACATTCATTCCTTTTATCAATTCTACCTTGATGCCCCAGTCGAGATATGCAGTCCTAAATCTCAGAATGTTGCCAGTTCTCAGACTCTTCAATGTTGGACTTTGTCCTCTTTTCCGGGCATTGGCCATCACCTCTTCTGGGTGTCCTTGACATTGACTGACCCTTGAGGGGCCCTTCTTCCTGAACACCACAAATTTCTATTTAGGTAGACTTCCTTATACCATCTGTGATTTGTTATGTCCACATATAACTATGTAGCTGTTGAAGAGGTTCAGAGTATGCCACCCCAAAATATGCCACTTTGAAGGATCATTTATATATATTTTATATCTATATATGTATCTATCTTCCCACAGTTTGCCACCCCTAAAATCCTAAGCCTTATTTCCTTCATCTTGTCACTTTTAAAAAAACGTACTGTTAATCAAATTTACAAGGCCCCAGCCAATGAACCCAAAATGAGTAAAGGAAAAGATTTTTTCTTACCTAAATTCTTAAATATAAAATAAGAAGCTAAGAAAATTGTGAGCAGAAATATATTTATCTTTTAGAAGTTTGTGTTGCATGATCTTATATCAATGCTTTGAAGATAAATTTTTCTCTTCAGGGTAGAGGGAGGAAAAAGTCTCTCGATTCAGTAATACTTTTTCCAAATGAAAAGTTAAAAAAAATGATCTAAAAAAATAGCATGCCCCTGAAGATAATGCTTCACTGCAACTGCCATTTTTCATGTAAAGAACAATTACTTAAAATAGTAATTCCATCATTTTATCAACTTTAGATAAATGCTAATTATTTAATCTGCCAGTGAGCAAAGGCAATTAAATAAAATGTTCTATGTTAATGAAAGAATGGAGGGTTTTTGGTCATCTCAATTATTTGTATTCAGATTTAACTTGCAGCTTAGTGAATCATAGAAAATTAATAGCTATATAAAGTGAAGAAATATAGTGCCATTCTGTTATTGATGCTACATACTCATGTCATTTTACCACTCATTAAATCAAGCATATATAAATGTAATGAATTTTATGCTTATAACTTTATTACATACTCTGAAATATATAAGAATTTCTGTGATATTTGATTATATTATGGGCCCCAAAATATTATTTCTGTGGGAATAAGAATAAAATTAGAAGTTATAATATTTATGTTAATAAATTTTGTGAAATGTTACACATTTTTCAACAAAATACTAAGTTGTTATGTAAAACCTCTGGTAAATATATGTCTGCCTCTTGCTATCACAAAAGATCATGGAAAACATGGAATTTTGACAAGAATTTGCAGGAAGACAGAAAAAAGATCAAAGAAATGCCAAATTAAAAAGCAAGCAACATCAAATTTTCAACATAATTTTTCTACCAACAAAGATTGATATGTGATCAGAAAGATGCTCACTATCTTCTGATATGGTCAATTCCCTAAGTTCTCTGAGGAAATAGAGATACTGTCTTCCTCACCAAATCCTGAGTGCCTGCTATCAAATCCTGAGTGTTATGTGCACACAAATTGATCAATGAAAACGTAATTAATTCATTATTTTGTTACTTTTTATACTTTTCTTCAGGTGTTTTAGTGCAATAAAGCTAATTTAGTGAGATAAAGCTAATTTTTTCAAAATGCCTTTATCATTTAACAAAACAGTAAATTAGATTGATTTATTGTCTGGCAAAGCCTTATATTTATTTTCATTTCAATTGAATTGAAGAAAAATTGCTACAATTAAGAAAAGCAAATAGCAGCAAGAGTGGGCTTGCAGTCCTAGCAGTAAATGAAAGCTTGCCTGGTTATACTTTATTTCTCTATGGTCATTGACTTTTTGGGGGGTTTTAATTACATCTTTATTTGGATATGATTCTTATGCCATAAAATGTCACCCTTTTAAAGTGTAAAATACAGTGGGTATCAAATATTCACTGTTATGCAGTGATCACCACTACTTAATTTTAGAACCCCAAAAGAAATGTTGTACCCATAAGCAGTAACTACCTATTCCTCTTCTCTCTCAGCCCTTAACAACCACTAATCTATTTTCTGTCTCTATGGATTTACCTATTCTGGACCTTTCATACAAGTGGAATCATATAATATGTAGTTTATGTGACAGGCTTCTTTTGCTTAGCACAGTGGTTTATCTATATTGTGGCA
The DNA here is from genome assembly GCA_028533085.1 of Varecia variegata. Taxonomy (NCBI): domain Eukaryota; kingdom Metazoa; phylum Chordata; class Mammalia; order Primates; family Lemuridae; genus Varecia; species Varecia variegata. The sequence continues at coordinate 47,984,314 of CM052441.1, forward strand.
TATATCAGTACTTCATTCCTTTTTATGGCTAAATAATATTCCATTGTATGGATATACTACATTTTGTTTATCCATTCCTCAGATGATGGACATTTGGGTTGTTTTAATTTCTTGGCCATTATGAATAATGTTGCCATGAACATTCATGCACAAGTTTTTGTATGGACATATATTTTCATTTCTCATCACTATATACCTATAAGCGAAATTGCAATGTCACATGGTAACTCCGTATTTAACATTTGGAGGCATTGCCAAACTGTTTTCCAAAGTGGCAGCACCAGTATGTATTCACACCAGTCATGAATGAGGGTTCAAATTTCTCCAAATCTTCATCAATATGTATTATTGTCTTTTTAATTTTAGCCATCCTGGTAGGTGTGAAGTGTTACCTCTTTGTGGTTCTGACTTGGATTTTCCCAGTGACTAAGGATGTTAATTTTTTGGGGGGTGTGTTTATTGCCTATTTGTATATCTTCTTGAGGGATCAAAAATTACCTGTCAGTTACAATGCACACTATTTAGGTGACAGGTATACTAAAAGCCCTGACTTTACCACTATACAATTTATCCATGTAACAAAAAACCACTTGGACATCCTAAATCTATTGAGAATAAAAAAGAATGAAATACTTAGGAATAAATTTAATGGAAGACATATAATACTTATACACTGAAAACCATAAAACATTGCTAAAAGAAATTAGAAAAGACCTAAATAAGTGGAAATACATTCCATGTTCATGAATTGGAATAGTTAATATCATTAAGCTATGAATACTCCCAAATTAATCTACAGCAGTGCAATCCCTATCTAAATCTCAGATGGCTTTTTTTTTTTTTTTGGCAGAAATTGACAAGGTGGTCCTAAAATTTGTACAGTATTACAAGAGATCTATAATAACCAAAACAATTTTGAATAAGAAGAACGAATTTGGAGAACTCACACTTCTCCATTTAAAAACTTACTGCAAAGCTACAGGAATCAGGACAGTGTAGTATTGGCATAGACATATGAATCAATGAAATAGAATTGAGAATACAGAATTAAACCCTCACATTTGTGGTCAAATTATTTTAGTTAAGCGTGTGAAGACAATTCATTGACTTTTCTAAAAACAAATCTTTGCACAGTAACAAGACACTTGTGCTCCCTTAGTATATGAGCTAACTTTCTGCTGTAAGATGTATGTATATACATGATGTTGATCTTTAAGATACGCAAATAAGAAAAGAAAATTTCTGGGCTGTGGTCTGTTGTTATAAAGAAATAATTGTTAGGAGGACTTTAGAATTTAAACACATAAAGATTCACCTCTCCTATACACATTTTCCCTTCCCTTGTAAAAGAAAATGGAATCTACTCTTTTAACTCCCTACAATGTCATTATTTAATCAAGTGTTTCTAAGTTTTTATCTTTTTTAAGGTTTTTTTCCTAACAAATAATTGAGACTAGCTTAATTGAATTTTCCAAATGATTAGACATCTTGATAACAAAGTGCAAGTAGGTAAATAAAATACTTTGCAGAATATATTTGGTGAAATGAGAAGGCCTAGTGATTAGAACTCAGATATCATGTGATTAAAGTCAATTAACACAAATTTATTCAATCAGGCAGCCACTCCTTCATTATGAGCATCTTCGTTGCACCAGAAACTGAACTAGGTACAAGGGCTTCAAGGATGATAAAATCTAGTTTCTGCCTGGAAAGAGCTTACAGTCTATTGGGAAAAGGATGTGAACATGAACAAAAAGCACCAGACTTAAATTTCAACATGGAGCTATACATAAAGTGCGTAAATAAAGGACCACACATATAAAATATCTGGAGGACTCAGAGCAAATTCACAGAAAAGGTAACAGATGACCTGAAAATTAGAGCATGAGTAGAAATATGGCAAGCATTAAAATACAGGGAGGTGGTCCAAACAATGGAAAAATCCTGTGCTAGAATTGGGGATGAATGATGAGTAATGACACATTGAGGGTGAGATTGGAGGGCGGGGGTGGCTTGGTGGAACAGAGAGTAGGCAAATATGAGGCTGGACAAGTAGGCAGGAGCCACATCATGGAGGGCCTTGCAGGCTAGGCAAATGAGCTTAAAGTTCACCTAGGAAATGATGAGGAGCCATGAGCAAAGTTCTGAAAAGATCATACTAGAAAGGTGAATGTAAGAGAGAGCCATTAGGAGTAGAACTTCAGCAAGGAGACTACTACAACAGCCAGGAGAAAGACCTGAACTAAGACATAGCTCTGGGAATGAAATAAAGAACATAGTTAAGAAGATATTGATATGGTAGAATTAACAGTGCTTGATTATTGAGGAGAAGGGAGATGGAGATAGCAGTTGGTATGCAGAGATTAAATTTCTAAAACAATAATCTCCCTATAGCAATCCAAATGATATAGCCAACCAATACAATTATTATTGATCTGTATAATAAATTATATTATAAAGGAATATGTGTGATAGTATATATCAGCACAAGAAAAATGGTATTCATAATTATTAAGCTACTGGATGGGTTATGGGTACATTAGTATTAATATACATAGGCATATAGGAATCACTGGTAAGGATTTCTGGGATATACTTAGAATTTTTAAAATTTGCCCTGAGGTGTTTGAACCTAATTTGATTTTCTTGAGTTGAGATTGCTGTAAACTCAGTAAATCAATAATAAGTATAATTGTTGTCAAGCTCCGATTGACACTCTGGTTCACAAAGTGAATTTTCGCCCTGTAGTAACCGTGCTAAATGAAGGCAGTCGATATCTGGGCAGAGGACTGGGTAAGGAGTTATTTGATTATGCAGTAAAGAACAGTGATAATGCTCACTGAAAGGGACTTCCACACCTCCAGGAGCATGAAAAGATGCAAATACTTAATAAAGAATGCACAGTAGAGAAAGGGTTTTACGATAAGTTTTCATGTCTGGGAAGTTTAAAGCACTAGCTGGATGACAGTGTGTGGGAATGGAGGAAAGTGGGATCTCATGCATTAAAAACAAAACAGAACAAAACTCCTCAAGTGTAAAGGAAGAAAGTTGAGCTGCCTTTCTTTCTTCCACCTTAATTAAATCAGGCTTGTATATACTGTGTGAGTGGGTTCCTTGGTTGGGTTTATACCAGGTGAAAATGAAAATTTTACTAAGCTACTAACATTGATATCTTTAATATGATGACCCCAGACCATAGAGGAAGAAACCACAATTGCAGAAGTGTTCTTGTATTTAATAGTCATTTAACTGATAAACAGTTATCCCAGGGGTCATTTAAGATGCTAACTCAACTAGAAAAACTCATGAATCCAATTCATTGTTTCCTTTTATAGCTCAAACATAAAGAAAGGATGTGAAAGTCTAAGCACTATGATCTTACACACTGGCAAATGACTATGATACTGATAATAGCAGGTCTTGCTCCAAGGACTAGGGACTTTGCTGATAATTCCATTTCTTTATGGTACTATGGGGGAAAAAAAGAACAAGAGATATGTAAACACTGAGATCTCATGAATTAACTGAAGGGAATGTTGCCAATACCATAATGCCAGGCTATAATTCTTTTCTTTTCCAACTAGAATTTTCTTAATTTCATGACTCCATTCATGATGGAAATGGCTGATGGATTTATTTTCCTAAACATTTAATGACTTGTAAAAATGCTTACAATATAATGTCAGATGAAAAAGAAAACGAATACTCACGCAGGCATATATATGCCAAGATTTTAATACAGAACTCATTGATTTTATTTTTCTAATCATATACTATTTTATAATTAAGAATTAATGTTATATAATGAAAATATTTTATGTATAATATTTATGTTAGTTATATATGGTATATAATGAAAATATTTTGAAATATATTATCAATTTTCCAAAAGAGAAATTGTAAAAAAAATCAAATAATCAATCGGCATCTATTTTGGAAGAAATCTTTACTTTAATGACAAACCTCATGTCTAATTCCAAAATATTTTGTGTTCTATGTTGCATTTATAAACATAATAAAATAAGTAGCTGGTGCACATTTTTAAATAAGCAACATTATCAAAAAAGTGCTCATATGAGTAAACATATCTTCAGCTCACTTATTTTAAAAATGTTGTCATATAAGTTTTCTAGTGACATCTTTACATTTTGCAGTAATGTAAAAAAAATATATATAAACAAAGTGGTATTGCTAGAATAAAAATGGACTGATAATAAAATTAGCGTATTTAATAAAATTTGTGGACATTGTATATAGACCATGGATTTTCTTCTAAAAAATTCAAAATCATACCCACTCACATGAAATCACCTGCAAGTTCAAAAGAACAGAACAGGAGGAATGGACTCATGGCTAGAAAGATAGAGCCCAAACCTGTATTTCTCCTAACACCTTGTCTCTTTTTCCATATTCTAGAGGTTAATTCTCTCCAAGAGCCTCTACCTCCCTGAACAAGAAATTTATACACCTTCCCTTGTATTTATCTGTCTTTCAAGAGTATACATAAGTTACCACAAGTTAGGGAGTACTTCCTTTCAGGGAATGACATGTAGAGTCATAAAAGGACTCATATAGAGATACAAAGTACCAAAGTAAAATTGGGTAATTTTTTTTATGCTTTTTTTTTTTTTTTTTTTTTTTTTTTTTGAGACAGAGCCTTGCTCTGTTGCCCTAGGTAGAGCACAGTGGCATCATCATAGCTCAGGCAACTTCAAACTACTGGGCTCAAGCAATTCTCTTGCCTCCACCTCCTGAGTAGCTGGGACTACAGGTGTGGGCTACCACATCGGGCTGATTTTTCTATTTTTAGTAGAGACGAGGTCTTGCTATTGCTTAGGCTGGTCTTGAACTCCTGGCCTCCAGTAATCCTCCTGCCTTAGCCTCCCAGAATGCTGGGATTACAGGAATGAACTATGGCACTTGGCCCTATGATTTTGACCTATAAACAGGCACACTAATCCTTGGACTTATCAGTGGAAGTCTTAGAGTATAAAAGTGTTAAGACCATCATGATATCTACTGACTTACTTTTCCTAAAACCATTTAATAATGGTATTGAACAATAACTAATAAGATATTCATCCTGAAATAAAAGAATTATAATGGGAACTAGAAAAATACATGGAAAAATATACACATGGTTATAATGACAATTTAAAAGATAGTATACATTTTAATTTTAAATAATAACATTGTCTTAAGTTTCACAAAAAGTTTGATTCACCATCTCAAATTGGTAATAAAATATAGTATTTGTAATTTTTTTCTAGGTTGCATTTTATTTTAAATCTGGCTATATTTTGGAGGAAAATATGTTTATTTTTAAGTTACTTAGGTATTTTCCTCCTAATAAAGATTTTTCAAATATATTTTAAGTTAAAACTAAACTACTAGAAGGAGTGTATTATCTCTCTATGTGCAAAGGAATAAAATTCCCTTCATATAACTTATTTTAAAAAATTAATGTGGATATAAGGTATTTTCAAATTCCAATAGGTTATTTTTCTTGCTAAAAGAAAATAATTCTTTTTTTCCATCAGAAAGTTCATGGAAATAGGCTATTTTTTCTTCATAGTCTCTATGAAGGAACTCAATTTTTATTTCTAAATATTCTTCTAAGGGAAAACAAATCAAATTTTCCCATTATCTTGCTACAACATCAAAAACAAACTTTGACGCCACATTGAAGCAATCAGGTAAACATCATAATCATAATAGAAAAAAATTTTCCACATATAAGGATACAGGATGTTTACATTTATAAAGTCTCCAGTTAGACTAATACTCATTAAAAGCAGGTGGTAATGACCTGTGAAATGTAAATATTGCCCAAGCACTAAGCTATTTCCTAAACTGTAGTGATAATTTGGTTTGTAGAAAATAGATTTAATGAGAATGTATCAGGCATTTAAAATTTATTTAGGATAGCATAATATAAACCTACCTGGTCTGATAAGGTAGCCTCTAGCCATATTTGTCTACTGAGCAAATGCGACTAAAATGTGACTAATCTGAATTATTTGTGGTGTCAAATACAAACCAATTTTAAATACTTAGCAGAAAAAAGAATGCAAAGTATCTCATTCATAATTTTTATATTGATTACCTATTTAAAGAATATTATTTTTTTATTTAGTGGTTTACATGAAACAAATTAGTAACATTTATTTTTACCTGTCTTTTGGGGAGTATGTTGTATAGACAACTATTAGAAAATTTAAAATAATGTATGTGACTTGATTTAGATTTTGATTGGCAGCATTGGCATAAATAAATTGTTATATAAAAATGTACCCTTCTTTTACACATTAATTCAGTTTCTAGGTATAAACTAGGACTTGAAAATGACAAATGTTATTATTCATTAGTCTTGAGCTTTAAAGAGTGAGTAAGCTATGGAGAGATTTTTGTGTGATGTAAGTCATTCAAATAACACCAGATATCAGAAACCATTATGATGAAGAGTAATCATATATTAGTAGGTAAGATCAGAAGGATAATTACTAAATGCCTTCTTTTCAGTCTCTCATTTCTCCTATATATGGCACTAATTAACTTTAGAGAAATCCCTACATCATAGTACCCTAGTGATAGTTATAATACTGTTTGAGGTACTTGGATGAAAGTGTAAATTTGTCATATAAAATTGGTTTAGAAAATTGTTAATAGAATTATTTGCATAATAGATTTGATATACCTTTAATGTCAAACAATTAAATTGAAGTTGGACCCAGAGGATTTAATATTTATGCAATACTATTTAGAAACACAAAAACTGATCGTAAAGTGGGTGTTCATACCGTCATAAATCCATCCAGCAAACCTGAATCAGGTTTTGGAGGTGCCTGCAACCGTTCCATCGACCACTTTTCAATGATGGAGGAGACTTGGGTATTTTCTGTATTTAATATTCTGAACCCTGTCATATTGACACCGCTATATCGGTAGGGTTCTACATCAAGAGCGAAGAGGTCCTGAAAGACAAATTTCTTTGTGTTATTGTCAACAGAGTATATTCACAAGTATGTATTATTGAAATAGTCACTCTTACTTCTCTTAGGTCTCTTAACATTGTTGTGTCTCGAGTGATCACTAATCACCAAGATTCAAATAGACTGTGCCCATGATTTGGCAATTCAAATATCTATGTTCTGGACATAAACATGGTCATATACATCATATTCTAAATCTAATAATGGAATGATATGCTCTTCTATAACTCACATTTAAGATTTGCATTAGCTTTCTTCTCCATGTTAAGGATAGCTTCCCTTAAATTGTATGCATTAATATTGTATTTTAAACAAACCGGTATTTTTTTCTATGTCCTTCTTCTTTGACAGTTATTGCCATTTTTTGGTTTTGTTTTGCCAGGTATTATTTTTTAAGAAGCAAGTCATAAAATACAGCTTTTAATTATTGAAACCTACATGAAAACTGAGGGGGAAAAAGTTAAGAACATTGGCATTTTTGGTTGCAGAAGCCTTGCAGTTCCTTTTTCTCATGTCCTACCTAGCAACTTCACCATAATAAATACCTTATTTCTGCTGCCCTTTCCGATCTGTATATAGTGAGTGCTCTTGCTCTGCCCTTTGGTTTTCCCAGGAGATAAAAAGCCAAAGCTATCATGGGAGTTGGATGTCATCATGAGAACATGAAGCGTGTGAGACTTTTGCTCTCTTTCTAGCTGGCATAGCTGATTCTCAGATCTTATGGACAATATTGAGAACCAAGGCAAGATTGATACCATTGGTCCTATACATAGCTTGCTTCAAACTCATACAGCTACACAAGCAAGATAATAGGAATAAAATTTAGTGGAAAGCAGCTGACATTGGCCTGGGCTGTGCTCTGTGCTATGAAAATTCCAAGGAATCTTTAGGTTTTGATTTTTCAATGTTTATAGTCTAGCCAAGGAGATAAGATATCCATGGGGTAAACAATGCAGAGCAATATATGCTAAGAAGTAAAAGAGTAGAAATAATAAGTGCAATAGGAATCAGAAACAAGGAAGATAACTTTCAATTTTTATAGTCAGATAAAACTTCACAGAACAGATGGGATCTGAGCTGTGATGGGACTTAGAACATGCTACTCCAAAATATGGTACCTTGGCATACTGAGTATGTTAAGCTGAAGGAAACTGAGAAAAATATAGACGTACGAAGGTCTGACCTTCTCCCACCTTTTTCCCTTGAAGTGAGCCCTAAAATAATTCCCTGACCTGCCTTCATTGAAGAACCCTAATTCCAGAGGGTTCCTGCCCTATACCTGGAGGCCAAGAAGAATTGGAACAAACTGGGCTTGCTAAGTTCCCGCCTGTTTATTGCCATTAGATCATACCCCCTTTCATCCAATCATATTTCTACATAACTGTCCACTGTTTATTGAACAAAAGGACAGATAGACAGATTTCCCTATTGCTTTGGGTCTTCATTTCTGAAGTGTTCTATGTCATATAAAATTTATATTAAATGTAAATTGTTTCTCTTGTTAATCTGTCTTTTGTTATAAGGGTCTCAGCCATGAACTTTAAGACAAGTGAGGAAAAGAAATCTTTTCTCCCTTACGGCTGCCATTAAAGAATAACCAGGGCCGGGCTCGGTGGGTCACGCCTGTAATCCTAGCACTCTGGGAGTCCGAGGCGGGTGGATCACTTGAGGTCAGGAGTTCGAGACCAGCATGAGCAAGAGTGAGACCCCGTCTCTACTAAAAATAGAAAGAAATTATATGGACATCTAAAAATATATATAGAAAAAATTAGCCGGGTATGGTGGATCATGCCTGTAGTCCCAGCTACTCGGGAGGTTGAGGCAGGAGGATCGCTTGAGCCCAGGAGTGTGAGGTTGCTGTGAGCTAGGCTGACGCCACGGCACTCACTCTAGCCCGGGCAACAAAGCGAGACTCTGTCTCAAAAAAAAAAAAAAAAAAAAAAAAAAAGAATGACCAGGCTATTGATAGGCAAAAAGAGCATTCAAAATGTGAGTAAAGACACAAAAATTAGAAAATATAAAACCTATTCAGAAGACTGATCTATACCAGTTTGGTTGTAAAAGAGAGTTCATAAAGGAGAATAGTAGCAAAAGAAAAATGGGAAAATTTGGTTAGAATCAAAGTGTAAAAGGCCTTCAATTATAGAATAATGAGGTTTATTTATCCTAACCTAGTTTTTTCATTCCTTTTTCTTTATTAAGAGATATTTTTGATTTCCCCTAAATCTTATGATTGTGGCCGAGCTGAGTTGTAACAGTTGAAATGTAATTTGATGATGACAGAAGGTTCTTACTCTCTCTCCACCTGCCTATCACTAAGTTTCTAACAAGCTGCAAAAAGTGGGTTGGTAGGAAGTGATACAGCAATGTAGCAGAGTGAGCCTTGGTATTTATCAGTAAAATACAAGGTATTTCATGAAGAATCTCCACTGGAGGAAGACTTATCATCACAGGATGCTATTGCAATCAATTAACTTTTAGTAATTTGATCTGGTAGTTTTTAAGACTCTTAGAAGCAAGGAGACTAATCGAAAGACTTTTGAGTTAACAGAGAAAGAATTGGTTAGATTGGTCATTGTAGGAATGGAGAAGATAGATACCAGAGACTCTATGGAAGAAAAATCAGTAGAATTTTTTTTGGTGATACAGGAGTTAGAGAAACTGGAAATTTTTTTTTTTTATATATTTTTTTAAAGTTTTTTATTATGGTAAAATACACATAACATATAAAATTAAACATCTAACCATGTTTTAGTGTACAGTTCAGTGCCATTAAGTACCTTTACATTGCTATACAACCATTACCACTATCCATCTCAAGAAACTTTTCATCTTCTCAAACTGAGACTGTACCCACTAAAAAATAGCTCCCATATTTTAAGTTGTTATTACAGTATAATGCATGCAGAAAACCTCATATATTTACTGTGAGAATGGAAGTACACCCCTATAACAACTAAGTAAAGAAATGTGATACTGTGATACTAAGAGACAATTTAGCTTATACTTTAAAATAACAAAAACAGTGGAATTGGAATGTTCCTAACACAAATAAATGCTAAATACCTGAGGTGATGTATACCCCCAATTACCCTGATTTGATTAACTCATATTGTGTGCCTATATCAAAAGATCACATGTACCCTA
>CM052441.1:47994952-48047076 GCA_028533085.1 Varecia variegata
AAAAAAAAAAGGTCAGAGCAGAAATAAATGAAATTGAAACAAAAAATACAAAAAAATCAATGAAACAAAAAGTTGGTTTTTTGAAAAGATAAATAAAATTGGTACACTTTCAGTCTGAGAAACTGGAAATTTTTAAGGAAATCAGAAGGGGGTTGATTTAGAGTACAATACATTAAGGTTTAAATATTTTGAAATTATCTGAGTGCCACAATAATTAGAGTTGTTCTATAGCATACATTCAGGAATATTGCATATGGACATTAAGACCTCATTTGAACAAAGGTGATAATTGAAACTCTAAATACAAGCCAGTTCTGATGGAAATAATTGAAGAGAAAATAAGAAAATAGGATGGAAGTCTAAACTTGGAGATGCTCTTATATTTTGGGATGAGCAAGGAAAAATTCGTGAAAGACACAGCTGTTTCACAGAAGAAGAAAAACCAGGATAATGTATTGATAAAGAAATAGAGCTAAGAGTAAATAGGTTTGTAAAAGATTATAGGCAGATTTTCATATAGAATAAGGAAAAATTGTGTGGTGGGTATGTGAAGACAAAATACAAAGGTAATACTCAATTTGCTAATTACAAATTAATGTATATTGACTTTTTAAAAGATGCAACTAAATATTGGCAAAAACAGCATCGAAAAGTTAATCTACTGAAGGGCAGCTTCAATAAAACTGATTTTCAAAAAGTGAATAGAGCTAACAAAAGAATTTGTGCTTTTCTAAAACATTTATTTCTCAGTAAACTAATTTCAAAATCCATTATATTCTGAAAGTTCTCTAAAGCAATTTAAAAATTCTCAATACTTATATAGTTGGCTTTCAGAGCTTAATAGAAAGATCAACTTCTCAATGGTAGGGACAGATTACACTGATATTTCTACTGCAAGATGTAACAGAATGGACTTGAAACAAAGAGACCTGTGTTGAGTTCTGGTCTCAACACACCAATAACCACCTGTGCAGCTGTTCAGCATCAGTTTTTTCCTTTGTTTAAATAAAAAAAAGAATCAGCAAAGGAAGGCTGATTTCTAACATCACTATCACTTCTAAATTATTTCTAAGCCTCTACCTTTTATGATTATAATTATATGATGCTATGAAAATCAATAAATACCTATAATACCAAAAAAAAATAAAAAATAAAAAAATAAAAATAAGATATATACTATTTTGAATTGATATCTGAAATGATATTATTTTAAAATCATCAGCTTCCCACCAAGAGTTATTAGTTCTCTGTGATAATTTTTTCTGTTTTATAAAAATAAAATAAGTATAACTACAAAGGTGTCATTCATTACATTACTTCTCACTCAAAAACTTATTTTTCATTTGAAAAAGTCATAATAATAAAATTTAGAGCATTATCTTTATGTTTTAATAAATTACTTACCAGAGTGGTAAAAATATAATGATAGTATTCTGTCATCATTCCCATAGCTAATGCCTAAGAAATAAAGAATAAAAATATTACTGAAGGTATACATTATATGAAATACATTATGTCAATAAGACAAGTGAGAACAAACTGGTAGGGTGTGATGAAGAATCAGCCTATGATATTCATGTTACATCAAAATTGGGTTAAGCTAAATCTTTTCCCAGTAGTTAAAGAAGATTAGTGGTAACTGAAGGAATATCTGAACCAATTCTCTAGATAGAAAAACTATTAGCTGAATGTTTGCAATTGTAAAGCTTATGGCTTTACACATTAAAGAAGGCATTACATTTGACACAAAAGCAGAAATTAGCCCATCTTAGTTCATAATATTTGTAATGTCTTCATTACAAATACCCTAATGAGGAAAACCATTTTATTTTAATGAAAAATATTATTCAATTAGGAAAAAAGTACTGCAAAGTACAATGCCAACAGACCTTTTTTGTTTTTAGTGCTTTATAGACATTTCTTAGCATTAATGAAGGAAATATAAATCACCATTACTATTGAAAAAGTATACATAATTAAAAACTGTTTTCTGAATAATAAATAAACAGAACCATTAATGAACTCTTCCACAGTCCTCATAAATTTTAGACTATTTATCTTAAAATAAGGACTTTATCACTTCTAGTGATAAATGTCCATGTTATTTTCTTCTCTGAAAATAGAAAATGCTTTTGAATTAACTGCTTATCAATAAATAGCAGTTGACAATGATAATTGAAAGATCATTCCTTTTTGAGCTGACTGTAGAGCTTAGTAGTAAAATTATTCTCCGGTGCATCTAACAGTCTTCAACAAGCCACTAACTATATAAACTAGTTTACTGAGTAGCCGTCCCAGCTACATTCTATGTGTTCAACATACAAAAAAAGCATCATGCTCATAGGTCAGCATTACTAAATTAGGCAGGATAAAATTTATAGTTCTACAACATGAGCTGTTCAATTAAGAAGGAAGAGAGATTTGTGAAAATGTTTGGAACATATAAAATGTATAAAAGAAGGGAGAAACATTGGTTAATGAAAGGCGACATCAACGAATAGAGCAGAGGAAGGAATTTTAGAAATCAAATTACCAAATAATCTTTCTTGAACAGTTAATAAGTACATAAGCCAATAACATTTTGAAGAAGTTTTCATCTTAAGCAAAATAAGACAAAATTTCCCTTATTAAACATAAAAAATTTACAAGATTATCTCTGTAGAAAGCATTCGTTGCTCCTGGTGAATATGTGCAGAAGGCTTCCTATCTCCAGAACCACTCAATGACAGCTCAGTATTATTTTTGTCAATTTTTTTTTTAGAAATAGAGATAAAGATAATTGAAAGAAATAGTGATTCAGATGTATAACTATAAATAACACTTATATAATGCCCAGAATGTGATAGGTACCATTTTAAGCACATTGCATATTTAAGCATTATAAAAACCCTATGAAGTAAGTCCTATTATTATGTTCAGTTTACAGGTGAGGAAACTAGGACATAATAAAAATGAATAAAATGCCCAGCAATGTGAGACAGCGAATAAACATGAACTCCAGATCTCTAACTCTTGGAGTTTGGATTAGAATATAACCTATGCCATTTTTGTTTTAGAATCTATGCATACTAAAATGTTTGCCTTTTTCCTCTGTGAGGATTTGAAAACCTAGATATCTCAGATTGGTACATAAAACTGTGCATTAGTGGTAGGGGTGGGAGGGAGTTGAAGAGATGGTAGAGGAGAGGGTGGTTTGCTTCTGACACGTGTATTCTGCTCTGGCTACAGGTTTCTTCTTCATCACCTTGAGAAGAAATCTATAAGGGATAACTGGGGTCTGTTTGTGGCTTTCATTGACCTTCTCTCAGCCTTGAAAACAAGAATCACTTATGGACTCTGATGTATGATCTAGAAAAAGCTAAAAATAGAATAGAAGAAGATAGTTATTTTTGATTAAGTATCTACACTGTGACCTTACAAAAATGAACAACAAAAATACTCTCTTGAAAGATTAGTTAATGATTTCCAGTGGGATTAATAAAAATAGAACTTGCTCTGGACCTTCTTTTAATTATAGCACATCTTGCTGCTACTTTTGAATGACTTCTATGCACACCTCAAACCATATTAAAGAGAAAAAAAACCTATCTTCTTATGTACAAATAATATGAGTGGCCTCAATAGAAAATTGGTCGTGTTATATCATCTCTCCTAGAAAAAAAATACCAAGGATTCACTGTTATAAAATCAAAATATTAGAAATCTCTAATACTAAACTTGCATAGTGTTTACAATGCTACATGACAAATTAACACATGTAGTTATTTAGGTGTATAATTTGCAACCAGTTTATCTTTCAGGGCATGTCCAGCAATTATACTGCTCAAGGCTCAAAATGGGGGAAGGGCTCTGTATATATTTCTTCAATTATTATTTTATTTTATTAATACTTGTTGTTGCTATAGGAGTTTATTTGCAACTGCTTTTACACTTTTCAGGCTAAAAGTTTTCTATTTTACACTCTCTGATCTAAACTTTGAAGTGCTTGATTACTATTTTTTTTCTGTAATAGAACGTCCTTGTGAGGTTTTACTTCAGAGCATCTTGGCTCTGCCCTAGGGTACTTTCTTTGGTAAATCTGGATGCAGGTGGAATCAACTGCTATCGAGGCATGCACGCCAATTAGTGTACTTTACTTGCCTCAGAGGAAATCTAGTCAGCCTAAACTCCACTCACTTTTAATGTTTTCAGGAAGGAAAACATCAAATTCATTGTTGCTCAATATTAAAATCTCAGTTAGTTTAGGTAAATAAGTTAAATAAATTAAACAAACAAATAAACAAACGAGGATAACCTGATTATCCATCCCTTTTTCTGGTTAACCCTAATATTCACTCTTGAATGAGGCCAGACTAGCTGAAAGCTCATGTATTTTTGCTCTTCAACTCCTATACTGTATCTTGGGAATTTCAACATGAGCCAATGTTGAGGAATCTCAGAAAAATTTTATATGACACAAAATAGATCCCTACTGCTGCCTTTATTAGAAGGAAGCTATTTGCTTTCTTCTTGAATTGGTTTGTAGAATAACTGGCAAAGTCAAATGTGAGACAAATGCTCTCTGGGACCAAATAGTTAAAATAAGTTAAAAATAATACCACCATATATGAAGTAAAACTGTGTTACATGACCTCAGAGCATGCATTCTGTATAATAATGTCACTCTGACTTCCTCTTAATTTTCATATTCTCATTTTACTTTTGCTTTAATATTTCATTTACTAAACTTGTTAAAATTATATAATTTTTTCTGTCATGTATATATAAATGGTTATTTTAATTCAGTTTTATTTTGAAAACAGAGATTATACATAAGAAAGCAAATATAAAATAATAGCTATATCCCATAGAAGGCAGAATGCAAATTCTATTATTAAAGGCAATGGGTATTCCCACCTTCTGGATAGCAAAATAAATCAGAATTAGTTCCTTAGAAAACAGTAACTGTTTATTTTCATACATGTTAGAAGCTTAGAGAAAGAAAACCAAAGCTCTGTCACTGAAATAGTAGAGTGCTACTCACTCCAAGAGTAAAGGAAAGGTCTCCTTTCCCAGTCTGTGTATTCTTAATGTGATCAAGAATTGTGTGGGAATTATATTAAAAACAAATCCTGACTCTAGATTTTAGTGGTTATTTTATTTCATCATTTTATTCAATACCAAAAAATACAAACAAACAAACAAAAAACCCCTGCTATGCTTTATTCCCCAAATATAAAAAAAACTAAGGCAGTTTTCCAAATCCAGTTAAATATCTTACTGCTGAAATCAACATTCATATCGGAATATTGGACAAACATCTGCTTAATAAACTAATCATGTTATAACATGCATCTACTATTTGTAGCTATATTTAATCAGATATAATTGACATCTGAATCTACATAACTCTCCAGTAGAAATATTTTATCCTATATGTGGTAGGTTTTGAAACAGTTGACTAGTCCTGAGCCACTGTGTTGCCAGCCAAGTGTGCATAAAAGAGATTTAAAAACAAAATCCAAAGATCTGAGTTCAAATCCAAGCTCTACTATTAGATAGTAAGAGCATGACTTTATACTGGTCATTTAACTAACTTCAGTTTCCTCAACTGTAAGATATGAACTAATAACAATTTATGTTTTCCAGTTTACTGTTAGGTCTGAATGGTGTTGATATAATACTAAAGGGTTATATTGCTATCAATAATTTTGTTTGATTGATTTCTAAGCATCTTTTTAGGGAGGTAATGCTTTATTTTGGAATGAATACTTGTTAACATCACTAGATTGGATTTGAATCCTTCTGTTATTTTCTTGCTACTTGGCACTGGTTAAGTCACTCAATTATTCTGGGACTCAGTTTCTTTGTCTGTAAAGTGGAGATAGAACCTATTTCTTTTGGTTGTGGTGATGATGAAATAAGATCAAATATGTAAGGTGCCTTGCAATAGATACCAAGTAAATGATAAGCCTGTTACAACTTTTTTTCTATTGGTTGATTGTAGTAGGTGAACTGCTCAGTTGCTGACTTTTGGTTTCTTCTCTCATTTCAGTAAAAAACAGAAATAACTATATCATTAATCAGTAATCTCAATTACAAATACTATCACAGCCACTTGAAAATAACCTCAAACTTCAAACAATTTGTTTTTAAGATCATCAATATTTATAACACTTTTCTTTTAAGACAATTAGTTAAAAGCAATTGTCAGACTTTCTATTATAAAATTACATCATGGTGACCTCTCTAATTTTTTAATTGAATGTATAACAATAACATTTTGATTTGCAAAACATACTTTAAGTGCAAGTTTATGAAGAAACTAAGAATTTAAGTACAGATTAAATAAAGATTACCTGTTTTAAAATGCCTGCTGCCATTTCATGGCTACAGTCAAAGATTACATGGAACTCCTTGCCTCTTTTCATTTCTTTTAGTAAGGGTTTTGCGTCCTTTGTATCAGCAGGTAGTTGACGGATTTTAAGTCGAAGGTTGTACCTTGATGGAGCTTTGATGAGCTCTTGCAAACGAATGAGACCTTTAATTAAAAAGGAAAACAACCCCACAAATATTAGAGATAAAACAAAGTGGGCCATAGAATCACAAAATACTCATTCCAATGCATGATTTCCTTGACCCTGTATCATGGTGCAAACATTGAAATTCCTATTTTGACATAATTCCAGATCCTTCATTATTTTTGTTAAAATAATCATTTCTCAAATTCTTTAAGGTATTTTTAAAATTATGAAAAAAACATATGACTAAAAGTTAATGTAAAAATTTATATATATAGAAGTATATGAAGTAAAATAATCTCCCTCTACCCTCCAATTTTACTCCCCCATGGGTTGTCACTATTAATGGCTTGAAACATTGTTCTTCCATAACACTTCTGTGCATTTACAATATAGTTTTGTTTTGTTTTGTATTTTACATTTATAGCTGTTTTGTGACAATGTTTTAGAGGTCCTTGTAAGTATGTGATTATCATTCTAGTTTGTCTTTAATGAACACTATGTTTTGTCATGCATATAATTTATGTTAACTATTTCTTATTATTAGAAACTCTGGTTACTTCTTTTTTGTCTTCATTTACAAGTAATGCTCTGGTGAATAATCTGTACATGTAATTTCATATATGCATAAGAATGAAATAACTTTTCTTAATAATATAGGCTTTAAATAGCCTGGATTATAATTAATTACTTAAGGAAATAAAACTAACTTTTTAGTATTATTTTCTAAGTATAACATTAACTTCAGCAGTAAATACAACTGCAGACATTAATAAAGAAAGCATTCTTTTACAGAAGTAGCTCCTGATTATGTTTCAAAATATATCAAATTAATGAATGTATTTTCAATAGGTCATAAAATTGTGATGCATTTTAAAATACCAGATACAAATCATTGAGTTTATTCCTTTATACAATCTTCAAGTAATTAAATTCATTTAAGAATTGATACAAAAGCCCTACTATATAAAAGAGTGTGAAAGGAAAAAAGGATCAGCAAATTCTATTGTAGTTTTCATCAAATTAAGCAATTTCCTTTTCTCCTTCTATTCTTTCTTCTTGTTTATCTTTCTTTCTTTCCCATCTCATGTCTATATTTCTATTTCAACCTTCCCTGAAAAACTACCTTCATCAATATTAGTACTACAAACAATAATAAAGCAAAATATTTATAAATAATCTGGAACATACATGCACACACACTCTTTCTCTGTATATGTATGAATATGTACATGTTATTTAATTCTATTTGGAAACAGGAATAAAAATATATCTTTTAGGACCAAAAATATACTGTATATTAAAATAACATGACATGCTGAGAATAAAAATATAATTCTAGAAATGTTTAATTCAATTTTTAAATAAATAATATTCTTACATGTAATGTCATATGGCTAATTGTGACATAATTAATAAAATTGACAATTTGATGAATTTTCAGTATTATTACTCTCAACTAAGATACACAATTTAAAAAAATATATGAGTTTATCAACAGAGTTAAGAGACAATATGCAGAATGGGAGAAACTATTTGCAAGCTATATATTTGACAGTAGTCAAAATAATATCCAGAATATATAAAGAACTAAAACAACTCAGTAACAAAAAATAACCCAATTAAAAAATGAACAAAAGATATTAATAGACATTTTTCAAAAGAAGACATACAAATGGCCAAGAAGTATGTGAAAAAACTCTCAACATCACTAATCATCAGGGAAATAAAAATTAAAATCACAATGAGATATTACCTTACTCTGGTTAGAATGGCTATTATCAAACAGAAAAAAGATAGTGTTGGTGAGGATTTGGAGAAAAGGGAACGCTTATACTCTGTTAGTGTGATTGTAAATTTGTATAGCTGTTATGGAAAACATTATGGAAGTTCTTCAAAAAGTTAAAAATAGAACTACCATATGATCCAGCAACCCCACTGTGGGTATATTGCCAAAATAAATAAAATCACAATATCAAAGAGATATCTTTACTCCCAAGCTTATTGCAGCACTATTCACAATAGCTAAGATATGGAATCAACCTAAGTATCCAACAATGGATGAATAGATAAGGAAAGTGTGTGTGTGTGCATGTGTGTGTGTGTGTAAATACATACATATACACCACATTAAAAAAGAATGAAAGCCTGTCATTTGCAATGACATGGATGAACCTGGAGGACATTATATTAAGTGAAATAAGCCAGACATGGAAAAATAAATACCACATATTCTCACTCGTATATGGAATCTAAAAAAAGTTGATCTCATAAAAGTAGTGAACAGAACAGTGGTACCAGAAACTGGGGAGGGTGGGGGAAAGTGGGAGATGGAAAGAGGATGGTCAATGGGTACTAAGTTACAATTAGAAAGGAAGAATAAGTGCTGATACCTTATTGCACCAAAGGATGACTATAGTCAACAATAAGGTATGATACATCTCAAAATATAATAGCTAGAAGAGAGGATTTTGTGTGTTCCCACCACAAAGAAATGATAAATGTTTGAGGTGATAGATATGCTTACTATATTGATTTGATCATAATACAATGTATACATGTATCAGAAGATTAATACATGTACACCATAAATATGTAAAATTATGTATCAATTAAAAAATAAAAATAAAAAATATGTGAATTCACAAATATACTTAGTATGTTTTGCTTTAAAACACACTATCCCATAAAATTTACTTCATCGTAAGTTATTTTAGAATTTTGCCACTTAAAATTCTACAAATAAAAAAATAAAATTCTACAAAAACAATTGCATAAATTGCACAATATAATATTATTGTCACATTTTGTTTTACAAATTTAAATATTTACTAACTATAGTAAAATAAATAGTACATAATTTATTTTTATTAAATGTATCCATTAAACATACTACAATCCATTCTAGGGAATTAACATGCATTTAATGAGTACAGCTGTTAACGTTGAGCTGTACGAAAGTGAAAATAAATATTTGAACTTGTAACACCTGTTTAAATATAGTAGTATTTAAAAAGCTATGACATCGACCAAAACATATATTGAAAGCTATACATTTCTTTGCATATGTGAGTTCTCTGCTACGAAATTAGAATAAATTCTAAAAGGTGGTAATATTGCTTAACTACGTTTTATAAACAAACCAGAGTATTCTTGCAGTAAGGCAGTGGTTCCTTAACTTTGGAAGGTATGACAGTAATCTGTGGATCTGGTTATAATCTAAACAACTGATTAAAAATCTTCAGGGGACAGTACTTATACATGTATGTTTTTAACAATTTTTCCAAGTGATTTTCTTGGTCATAAAAGAAAGACGGCAATTTCCAAAGATAAGCCTGGTTTCAAGAAAGTGTTATATAACAGCTTGTCTTTCAACTACCTTGTCATAGCAGTCATACAGGATAGTAACTATATTATAATAACTAGTAGCACAAGACAATAAAATAATTCAAAGAATGATTCCTAACTTCATAAAGAAAAGTGAGTCAGAGAACCACAAATACAACTGACTATAGGAAAAAGGAAAAAAACAACAATATTCATTTACTCAGGCATCTAAAAAATATGTATTAAATTCTTACCATAGGTCAAGCATTGTTCTAGACATTGAGTATACTATGAAAGACAAAAATAAACAATGTTCCTGCCCACACAACACTAAAAATATACAGGGGATAAAAGGTTATTAAGCAAGCAATTACAAATGAAGAGTGTTAAATAATATGATAGGAAATGGTAGGAAAACTGTAGGAAAGTACAGATTGTTTAAGATCATCTAACAGGATCATCTAACCAGAATGGGAGGATTAAGGGAAATTATCCCAAAGGAGATGACATTTATGTTAATTCCAGAATAAAAAAGAAAGAGTATAAGGAATAGATAGAAGAAATAACAGTTTTTATGTACTGACATAGAGGTGAGGGAGCAGGGAAAAGGATCTTAAGAAACGAGGAAGAATTAGTGGCAAGTGCAATTGGAGAAGTGGGAATGACGCTGCTTAAGAAGCCCTTGTAAGTCATTTTAAAGAGTGGAGGTTTTAATGTAAGAGCTGTAGAAAGTGCTCACATGGAATCTGTATTTCAAAAGAATCACTCAGATTATGGAGGACAGACCAGAAGAGCTAAAACTGCAGACAGAGAGAGTTGGACACTAGTTGTAATAATGCAGAAAAGGTAAGATGTATACTCAGGGCAAGAGGGCAGGGTAAGAAAAAAAGTTGATGGCGTGGAAAGATATTTATAAGAAAGGATCGAGAGTACTTTGAGTCAGAAAAGTTTCTCAGATTTCTCAGTTGGGCAACTGGATTGAGAGGGTTCTTTAAGTGAGTGTGAGATCATGGAAGGATCACACCAATTGAGTCAAAATGAGACGCGTAATCAGCTATGTCAAAGGTTGCTAACAGACAAAGAAATTTCAGTAAACACTTCCTAAAAAGTAGATTGCTGTGCCACCAGTGGGAGGGAGGTAAAATACAGACCCCCTCCCCAAATCATCTTTGTATATTTCCATGATGTAGCTTAGTATATATCCTAATCATGTCTAATATCCTTTTATCAACCTCATTCTAACCTATTATCAGTAACAGATCCATGGGACACCATAGTTTACATATCTATTAAATGAAAGTTTTGTCTAGATCAGCAATTTTCAAAGTATGCTCCATAAACCTCTGTACCCTTTCGGGAGAGTCCATGAAACCCAACTATTTTCACAATACTATTAAGAGGTTATTTATTTTTTTAACTGTCATTCTCTCACAAAGGTGCAATGGAGTGCTCCAGAGGTTACAAGACATGTAATATCACTACAGATTGAATAAAGAAGCAAATACTAAGATCCAGCTGTCCCCCATTAAACCAAATATTAAAGAGACTTATGAGAATATAAAACAATGCTAATCTTTCCACTAATTTTTTTGTTTTGGAACATATAGGTACTTTTCATGAAAAACATACTATTTACTATTTATGTAACCAGGTAATGGGTTTATTACTATTGTTAAATAATGACATATTTTTAAGTGTTCTAATTTTTATTGCTAATATGGTAAATATCAATAAATATAGGACATACTACACATGTTTTAGAGATCCTCAATAATTATTAAGAATGTAAAGTGGTACTAAAACCAAAATGTCTAAGAATTGTTAATTTAGATTATCCCTAAATATTTCCTAGCCTGAATTTCTATCATTCTCATAAAATTCTTTATGTAAATACAGACTGATCAAATACCAGTCTTAGCTGAATAAAGAAAATAAACCTACTTTTGGCCTACTTACTTCACAGGATTTGGGGAGATTTAGTCTATCATAGCATGGATATTGGATTTGAAATGCAGTTCAAAAATCTATAATCTGTAGCATTGTGAAAAGCATTATATTCCTCTTGGCTTTGATTTCTTCTTCTTTAAAATAGAGTAAAACCATCTATGTATTAACATGTGAAATATCAAAAAATAAACTGGCAATATATTAGACTCTCAATAAGTAGTTTGTCATTGTTGGTATATTGGCTAACATGGGAAGAATATCATATATATTTTTTAATGTTCTGGTTACTGTATGTGTTCTTGGAAGATATTTTGACACTAATTTAGATAGAAAATATAACATCTAAATTTAAAAGAATATTTTAAGAGATTAACTCATTACCAAAGGGAAAGGAGCTATACACATAGAGATTAGCTCAGCAGTTTTGAATCAAGTAAGCCCAACTGATCCAAAAATAGAAATTTTCTGAAGGATAACATCCACAAATAGTATTTGTAGAGTTCATCCTAAGTATAAATACTGCAAAGTATTTTTCAAGTCTCTTAAGAGCTCATGTGGATAGTCCATTGAGCCATCAGGTACAATAAATGTTTACTTATTCTCTTCACACATATACATCCCTGCTGGCATTAATGTAACAGATTTCAGTTTGCTAGCTTCCCTGGGGAATAATATTGAAGAGTGATAAAGTGAAAAAAGAACGGCTGCTAGTAGGAGCTGCCATCTCCTCCTTGAGAATTTGAGTGAAATATTGTTTTCATTTGTTTATTCAACATATATTTTCTGCATGTCTACTATGTGCAAGACACTCTTTTATAGATAAATATAATGATTTGAGTAATAATATTCATTCAGTCTTCAACTGCATAAGATACAATTTGACTTTGGCATTTTTAATACGCAAGTAGTTTCTATAATGCTTTTCACATTGAATTTTTAAGTAAAAATGGTTCACCATTTCAATCAGACTGAAGAAATCTAGAGAGTTGTTTGAATACTGAAAGTAGAATCAGATTTTTTAAATTCTATCACTTTCTGCAACAGGTGCTTAAGAGTCTCCTCTTGGCTTCTATGTCTCCGTTGCGCTGTCCCATGATATTGTTTCTCATTTTTCCATATTTTCATTCTTGATTCTTTGCTTTCCTTATTCCCTGACATTTAGATACAAATCTCTCTCTGAATTCTATTATTTAGAAGAATAGAATCCCCCTTGGAAGAATGGGGGAGAGTTGACAAAAGAAATCCAAAGAATAGTTGTTTACCAACTTATTTTATATGGGATACTTGATGGCTTCCCGGTACTTTGATTTATGTGGGTGAAGTTTTTATCCCAAGAAAAAAGGGCTTAAGCAACAGCAATGTCTTTTAATTGCAATGTTATCTATGCATGTCCCACAGTGGATCTCTATCCATCTTTCCACCTTTCCCAATGTCTTCCTTTTGCAACTTATCATGTTCTAAAAATATCAATTTCAGAAAAGGTTACCTTAATCAAATCCATCATACACAAGAAAATATGCGTTCTTTGTAAAATGAGGTTTTTTTTCCTTTTTTAGGAAAAAAGTAAGTCTCTCAAAATAATTGGTATTGTTTACATGTGGTTCTGTCCTACAGTCCTTTAGTCAAAATGGAAAAATTAAAGGACACATCTATTCAGTAAATAAAGTAGCAAAATTTATTTTGTTGAAAATGTGGTTAATACAAATTTGCAAACAACAATTTTCAGAAATATTGTTTACTTTAACAAATTTGGTACCCAGTGAAGTTATTTAATGACAGAGTAGAATTATAACTCCTTAAAAAGCCTTTTAATTAAAATGCCCCCTTTTCCCCTAATGTAATTAGTTGATGTAATGATAGTAAAAAAGAAACAATTTGCACAGATGGGTTCCTGAAAATCTTCTCACAAAGAAGAGCACCACATTGCAATTATCCTCATTTCAGTAAAGGAGTAATGTTCTATTACCTCTAATTCCTCCACTGAGAGTACAGTGTTGTTATTATTATTATTTTTTTTTTTACCTTTTTCTACTTTCACTTAGTTTAGTAGTAGCTGAAATCAAGCTTTATCTTTATCTTACAGGGACAGAGGTTTGAGCTGCTGTTTTCAGAGTGGCGATCAATTTAGCTTTTAAGGAGAATCCAGAAGGAGCCATTTATGCACACTCCAGCTGGCACTGTCTTCTAAAGAGATCAATCACACCACCTCTCCAGCAGGCCTGGCCTTCCCTAGCACCAGGAAGGGAGTCCCAAGTTTCCTCCCTTACCCAGGTATCCATTTCGGCAGCCATACAAACTAGTGATTTGCCACCTGGCTTAATCATCGGGCCTATTTATCATTTCAGTCAATGTGGTCTTTGTGTAAGCTCAGACTCACCCCAAAATGCATTGTATAATAAGCTATACAAAAATTACTCATCTGCATTCAATGTTTGATCATCACCTTTTTTTTCAGTTGAAAAGAAATAACAATTCATTGAGAGGCCAAAGTATGACATTTCAAAGAGTTATTTTTATTACAATGTTTTATGTGGTCTACAGAAGTGTTTTAAAGCAAACTAGTGTATGTACACCAATTATGGACTCTGTAATATATAGTGATGCTGTAAAAATAGAGAAAGAAGATTGGCATTGAAAAACATTCATTCTCCAAATTTTTATCAGCCATCGTCTCTTTGGGGGTGAAGCACATTGGTACAGTACAGAGAACATGGAAAATAAAGAAAATTGGGGTTTAGAAAAATAAGGGAGACGAGGAAGGGGAATGAAAGGAAACTTCCAAAGTGGTTTTTACTGTCTCAGAAGAGGAAAAGAAAGCTATTCAAAATAAAATTAGAGGGCTAATCTTCTTGAGACATCCTCAAATCCTAACTCTAATCTTGTAGAGAGGGATTGCCTTATCTCTTTTTGAACTTTTCTTTATTTTTAAAGTATTATATAACTTAATAAATTCAAAACTCAGAATATGCAAAAACACTTTAGCTTGACATACTGGAAACCAAGTACCAAATGAGTTTTAAGAAATTTGATAATAATTATTAACATATGGGAAAAATCAAATGAACTAATGCATACAAATCATATAGCACTGTGGTTGGCACATATTAACCCTTTTTACTGGTTTCTGGAAATTACTTTTCCCTTAGCTTCCAGGATTCGCTGGTATTTGTGTGCCTCAGTAGGCCCTGTTTGCTTTCAAAACCCTGAGTGTAGCCCTATGAGTGGACTCTTTATACAAATCTCTTCATTAAAACCATCTAAGTGAATTCTACTTCCTGCTGGGACTCTAATATATTACCTCTATGCTGGTGCCTCTCAAATGTGTATCACTTCCTAGAATGCTAGACTTCTAAATCCACTTTTCTATTTGATATTTGTGTACTGCAGAGTTAACCTTACCCAAAGAAAGCTCTGGCCTTTGCCATATCTAAGCCCTTGGAATGTTCTACTTGATAAGAATGTTTTTGTTTATCTAGGCACCTTGGGCCACACAAGATAGTCTAACAATGTGATTTGTGGTAGAAGCTTTGGTCCATGTGGTTTCAGCTCAACCTCCAAAGGGCTGGAGACTACAGGTCAGCCAAGTTAGGTGGTCATATCTACATGACCAACCTCGAATAAAAACTTTGAATACCAAAGCTGGAGTGAGCTTCCCTGGTTGGTAATACTACATGCATATTGTCTCACATCATTTTCTGGAGAAATTAGTACTGTACACAGACCGACTTGGAGAGGACAATTGGAAGCTCTGAGAATTGACCTCTCCTGGACTCTGTCTTACGCACTTCTTTCCTTGGCTGATTTTAATCTATACCCTTCTGCTGTTATAAATTGTAACAGTGAGTATAACAGCATTCAGGACATTTTGTGAGTCATTCCAGCAAATTATCAAACTTGAGATGATCTTTAGAACTGCTGAAATTGCAGTTGGTGTCAGAATAAGAGTGGTCTTAGAGGCCCCTGAACTTTACAGTTAGTGTTAGAAGTGAAGGTGGCCTTCAAGGCTCCTGAATAATGCTATATCTTTACTTTGATGTTTAGTAGATACTGCAAACATAGTATTTCAAAACTAGCTCTTCATCTCTGCACCTTCCAAAGCTTCTCCTCCCTCAGTCACCCCCACCTAGGAAAATGGCAACTCTTATCTTTCCAGTTACTCAAGTTAAAATCATAGGTGTCATCTTTGCTCTCTTTCTGGCACACCCATATCTAGCATTTTAGTAAATCCTATCAGATCTACCTTCAAAATATACCTAAAACATTGATTCTGCCAACCCAAAAAACAATGGTGATCTAGCACCTCTTGTATTATCCTGGATAGAACTAGAGCCCATTCTACTAAGCGAAGTATCACAAGAATGGAAAATGAGCACCACATATACTCACCATCAAATTGGTATTAATTGATCAACACTTATGTGAAAATATAGTAGTAACATTCATAGGGTGTTGGGAAGGTGAGAGGGGGAGGGGAGGATGGGTATAGTCACATCTAATGGGTGCTGTGGGCACCGTCTGGGGGATTGACACACTGGAAGCTCTGACTTGGGTGTGGCAAAGGCAATATATGTAACCTAAACATTTGTACCCCCATAATATGCTGAAATTTTAAAAAACTACAATATATATGTATATATACCTAAAAAACAACCAACTCTTAGCACTTTTAACACATTGGACCAAGCTACCGTTATCTCTCAAGTGGGTAATTGAAAAAAGCCTCCTAACTAGTGTTGTCTTTATATATTTGTATATCCAACAGCTATTCATAACCTGTGGGGTTTATTTTTTAAATTTGGTGAATGTGGTGCTCTAGACATTTTAAAGACATTTTAAGGTAGGTGTGAATGAAGAGTGTAGAAACATACACAAGAAGTTTTGATACAAGACTGGATCTCATGAAAGAAGCTAGGTAGAACCATATTGAGAGGCCATTGAAATACGAAATCTTTAGATTTGACTCAATATACAAAGAATTCCAAAGCAAAGATACATTATAACAGTGGTTTGTGATTGTCTAAGCCAACTGGAGAGAGTCACTGTGGTTTCAGACAGCCAATCTGTCCAAAGAAAACTGTACATTAAACAGTACAGAGAAAAGGATGCAGTTCTACTGGGTAGGGCCTCAGCGCTAAAACCAGAGGAGATCTCAGGTTCAGGATGGCGGAAGCAGTAGAGATAATGGAGGTGAAGTGGACAGGGAATTGCAGAACTCTTACCATGTGCTTGGGACTGGGTCCAATATGCAGGACTAGCTCCGTAGCACCCCCAAGGAGAACCTACCTGGTCACGGTGGGGACTGAAGTGAGGTGTTATGTGGAGTATATATATGATTGCAGCAGATAAGTGTTAAGGAAGGCAGAAGCTGCCAGCCTATTACTTCTAAGGTCAGTACCAAAATATACTATTCTCATTTCTTCTTTCTTTGATACGAGAAAAAGCAATTATGCCATTATTAAAAAGTAAACAATGCTCTTCACCACACCAAGGCTAAAACCCTTTGGCTCCTAGAGCTTCAGGGTCTAAGCTCAGTATGTGCTAAGGTCAATTGCCTATTCAGAATGCTTGATTTTGTGAGATGCTAATATAATTAATGTTGCATTTTAATTCTTTTTCTTTGCTTATTGCTATTAAAATGTGCTTGCATCTCAAACATGAGAGAAATAAGCACATTAGTGACTTAAGTGCTCTACTCGCTGGGGGCACCACAGTCATGGTCAGTGGCTTAGTCTGAGGCTGACTCAGCCCTAGATCTATCCTATCATCTAATCATTACTGAAAAGGTAGCTGTACTCGTCAGGACTCTCTCAGTAATGTGTGCAAACCCAACTCACACTACTCTCAGCACAAAAGCTACTCACCGTCTCCCATAACTGCAAATAAACTCAGGGTATGGTTGAAGCCAGGAATTCTTTCTTTGTTTCTCAGTGCTTGCTTTCTTTGTGTTGCCTTCATTACTCCTTAACTTTTTCACATTTGATGGTACAGACCAACAAATCTCACACTCATAAAAAGAGATCTTCCTCAAAAGTTCTGTCCATATCCTAGAAGGACTCTGTCTTGGCCAGAGTGGGGTTATTTGGTGGAAGTAGGTGGGTTAAAGTTAGATGCCTACCCTTGTGGTATCAGTGTGTGATAGGGGAATCAAATGAGCCTCACCTGAACCAAAGAGACCAAGAAGATTTCCTCAAAGGGATTCTGGGCAGACAAATACAGAAAGAAACACAACCCAGAAATGCATCACAGCAATGTTTTAGAAACTCTCTTCACAGGATGACTATAACTTTGGTTTGTAACCAAGTTTGGTAATATTTTCATTCAATGGTTGTTTATAGTCAAAGTCACTCTATTATTTTTCATCAGACTGGGACCCTTTTAAGAGTGAAAGTGACAGTACTTAGACAAAACGCTTAGCAATCAGACAAAGACAACAAACGTAATCCAAGAACGTCCTGGGAAAACTGGGAGTTCTGCACATTTCTCCCCCTACTTCACAGCACACATCACACTTCATCATACATACTTCATTGCCTTCTGTCCTGGCAATGCTATTGACCCACCCCCCATGGGACCAACACACCTCATTGTTCAATTCTGATGGCCACCTTGCAGGTAGGTGCCTTTATCTCCTGACAACCTGCTCAGATGTACACCTGTCCTTCTGTTGCTCTCAGTGGCCTCTCTGCTTGTGATAACTGAACTTCGGCTTTCCCTACAGTGCCTTTTAAGTAGCCTGCTGTCCTTTAATCCCCATTTGTGTCCAAGTCAAGGCAGTTATGAAGCAGCAAATAATCCTTCACAGCTCTTATTCTGGCTCTGTCCCAGGATGCTGCTGTTACTGGTTTTATACTGCCGCTTAATACATCAAATATGATTTAAAGTTGACATTGATGAAAAAGCTTAAGATGCTTTATGTGGTTGGGCTCATGACTAAGAAAAATTATTATAAGTACTATATGTTGGTGAGAATGCCAAGTGGAATCTGACTCTTTAGGAACTCAGGTTTTAGTTTACCTTTTGCCCCCCCTAAAAATATCATTAACCCCAAACTCTTCAATAACTGTGTTCATTGAACATACTTATCTTATGAATGATTAGAAGAGGTGACTATATCAAGAATACATGATAGCACACACTGTGTCCTTTGAATTAGGAATCCAGAAGTAAAATACAAAAGTATAAACAGCAGATGTTTGCCACCTATGAGATTATAGAGTAGTGGTAAGACAGACATGCAAATCATTTTTCTTCAATGAATTATGTGCAATAATGTGGGCATTTCCAAAGTGCAATAGAAGTGTTCAGGATAGAATGCCTAAGGATGGGCACCCATTTAGCAGGCAGACAAGGATGGGTGGGTATTGTAGGAATAGAAAATAGCATGTACAAGACACCATGATATGAAAGTATGTAAAGTTCAGAAAGCCTTGGGAGTTGCTTGGTTGATGCTGCTGGAGAATCAAGTACATGATGTGATATGGTAGGAAGTGAGGCTGGACCAGTAGTTGGCATAAACTGCTTATGGAGGGCATAACATTAGATTGTAATTTCTAAGTGAAGAAAAATCATTGTTGCAAGTATTTAAAAAACAACACAGGTGGCCTTAAGCAGAAAAATTCAGGTGGTTTCATAAAACCCAAGTGTGGGAATTCAGTCAGTCCTTAAAAACAGAAACAAGGGGGAACAAGGCTATTAAGATAGCACAATCTTTCACTTCTGTTCTTTGTGTGTCTGCTTCATTCTTTTCTTTCTAACTAGAGCAGCTTTCTCTGCTTCACAGTTCACACAGAAGACATGGCCATCCTTCAACTACCGAGTCCAGCAGCTGGCAGAGACCAATTAATCTCTCTTCGTCCCAATTCCAAATTCCTGGAAAAAGAGAATATAATTGGCCCAGCTATGTTAACTCTTTGTCTGATCAACTGTAGCCAGAAGCAAGGGCTTACCTTCAAGTGTGAACATCACTGTCTGGGCCCTATTTCTGAGTGTGAGTAAACTGGGGTGTTCTGTGAGTTGGGTATGTTTCCTCTGCCCACCACGGAATCACTGAAGAAATTAACAATAATTATATAAACAAATTTCCCTGTTAAAAGATCACTTTGGTGGTATATCTAAGAATGGATTTCTGGCTGGTAAACTAGGGTATTTGCAATAGTTCAAGATATTAATAGAAAGGAGGTCATCTTGCATTTTAGCTTCCATCAGCATAAGTGAGAGACTAGCGGGGGGAATTCTCTCCATACTCTCCCTCATCCTAGACTTGACTGATGGCCTACCGTGTATCTGTATGCATTCTTTATTATTTATTTCCCTGGAAATACAATTTCTTATAAAGAATTTAACTACATCTTTAACTGAGGCTATGTGTGTTGAATTTTTGAATCTTGATTTTAGCTCAAAAGACCTTTGGATTGTTCTGAAACATATGCCATGTTGCTAACATAATAGACTCACATTAATCAAGATCATTGGACTGACATATAACAATAGAAATCTAATCTATTAATTTATAATAAAAATAAAAATAAAAAACTGTCACAGGCATAGTGCTATTTGAATGGAATGGAATTCTCAAGCTATGTGAGAAACCATATCATAATCTGAAGGTTGCTTAATTCTTTGAAATCAGAACAAAGGGAATTGGCTCAATAAATGTAATAACCATAGACGACATTTATTGAAGACTTGTGTTTTATCCACAAGAACTCTCTGAAGAAGCAGTATTGTCAGCTTCAATTTCTCAGATAAGGTGAAAACGTTGATATCTAGAATATTATTTTCTAAGTCCCATGGCTATTAAGTGACAAAGCCAGATATAAATCCTGGAAGTCTTACTCCAAATCTAGTAAGCAATCTTTGCATACACAGTGCAAAATGGCTGGTCATATTGCTAGTAAAAGCTAAGAATATATTTCTCATTAATAATTTTTGGACAAGCGTCTACCTTTGGTTTACTCTGTAAGACTCTGTTTTTAAGAAACTTAAATATCTGACTTATCTTCTTTCTGATGGACATATTCTTTCTTCTTTCTTTGGTTATGTTGCTACCTTTAGTCAGGATGTAGTAAAATCTTGCTTACCTTCGAGGCTTTCTGTGTTTCTGTTGTAGCTTTGCAACATTTCATTCTCATTCATTATGTGATTTCACAGTTTTGACACTCAGAGGGCAATTTAATTTCCAGTTATTTCCAAAATACTTTAGGCCACAATGACAATGGCAACGAAATTTGTGCTGCAGATTGACTTTTATTGACCCATAAGTTTGGACAGTGTAACTATCCTATTTGCTCTCTGTTATACAAACATAATATCTAGCCTTGTATTTAAGCATAAATCTTACTTCATTTTTAAATATCTATTCCAAAATATTTTTAGAGTTTAAACCCTTCATTTTCTTTATTGTTATTATCTTGAATATTTTTTCTTATGCCTTTATGATTGTCACTTACTATTTCTATCACTTTTTAAATCCTTACCACTATTTCATAAATCAACCAACTTAGTTTTTTAGTCTTAACAAGATGAGTGAGGGGTCCATCTCTACTAATCCCTTCTCAAACAATAAGCTGATGCATTGTATATCCTCTCTCATAACTGACATTAAGCAGTGTCCTTAATTGTCATTCTGTGTGGGACTTCTGAATACTGGGTTCAGTTAGCACCCCTTCCCATGCACACATGGATATTTATACACTGTTCCTTGCTCCTATTCCTTATCAATATGATGCTATCTTTCCATCTCTCCTGCATCTCTACTACTTAATTGCATGTCTATAGCCCATTGTGATTCATCCTAAATTTTGAAAAGAATGTAAACAATAAACTGTTCATTATTTGTCTTTATTATTATGCAATTCAGATGATTTTTGAGAATGATATTTGATAATATTTATGATGATTTGTTATGTGCAAGTGGGTTTTCCTCTTTGTGCAGGAAAATGATGCACTGAGATTTGAGAATATTGAAAGTTACTTAAATCTAATAAGTGGCAGAAGTAGAATTTTACTCTTTGGTCAAACTATATTTTTTTGTGAGTAATACTTCTAAAGAGTAGGTGGTAAGAAGGACTGAATTAAATTGGGCTGTTCTGTTTATTTTGCCAAACTTGTCAAAGTATCTAGATAATAATTTCTCTTAAGAAGAATATTTAGCTATTTATATGATGGGTGGATTAAGTTTCTACAAAAAAATCCTACTCTACCAGAAATTCACATAGATTCTCTGGGCAGAAAACAAACCCTGCAATCCATGTACTGAAACCTAAAATACTCTTAGCAGATTTGCTGTTCAAAAATGTGTTTGAATCTTTGTGAACTGTTGAAGGAAACCTATACACTTGAGACTTAGGGGAAGGAATGGGCATTAGATGAGTACATTAAAATCAGAGGCACTCTGAAAATTGTTTACTTTTATTAGTCACTGGGAATCAAGAACTAGGGGTGAAGATCTCTGATTTGTCAAAGTTCCTTACCTATAGTTTTCATCTTATTCAGAGGTCAAAGTTAGTAATACCAGGACACTCAATCCCCACACATGTGTCATCTCTATTTCCAACTTCTTGATAAAATTTAAAACTGCAGTAAAAACCACTAAATTGTCGATGCAAGGAAAAGCTGAGAGTAGCGCATGTAAGGAGTAAAGAGTGGAAACTGTGAAAGATTTCAGAGAAGAGGTGGATAAGAGAGTGGGTTAAGCATGCAAAATGGTTCAGAAGACAGAAGTAATGGCAGAGCCAAGGTCTGCACAGAGGCTAAAGTAGATCCATAACCCAGGCCTCAGCCATGAGGTATATGGACACCTTGTGTGGATGCAGCAGAAGTGAAGTATAAGTTGGATAGAAAACTAGCTGAGATAGAAAACTAATGCAGTATTAAGACAACCCCTCCTCCCAAATAGAAGCCAAAATCCAAACCATGAAATTTGTCGTAATGCAAATATGACAAATACGGCTGGTGTTGGTATTGAATACCTTATAGGGTGGGGAGAAGAATAGGGAGAGAAAAGTCACATAGCAGCAGATGCTGTGCAATCTCAGTCTCCCAGCCATTCTGGCTCTAGAGATCCTAGGCCAGCTATCCAATTTGCGGAAAACCTCTATGAGCTGGAAGGATAGAAGCTGGACTCAAAGGGTAACAGAAAGAATTAATCTGGAGGTTAGGATCCCAGTCAAGTGAGTTGTAAGCAATCAGTTTCTAGTTCTAATAGAGAACTAGAAGGAAAAAAGTAAAACAAAACAAAAAACAAACAAGCATACACCAGGATGGATAGCAGTTGTATCTTTATGTAGTTGTGAGTACCAGGAGTTACTACTAGATACAATGACCTTAATTTTAGAGTAGCAGATGAACTCTAAGCCCCACTTATATGACATTGGGCCTTATGTTAAGCTACCTGGCCTGGTGCTTACAAATTTTGACATTAGATGTTTATTCAGTTTTTGATAAATATTCATTAGGCCGTTACTATGAAACAGACTGTATCCTAGGGAGATAGAACACCATGGAAACCAGGATGATAGAGACTTCACAGTTTAATGAGGGAGATGGGCAATAAACCATCAGTTGGGGTGCATTGTTACAAGTTATACCATGAGGGAAGTGCAGAGGCAGGTAGAATTTTCCAGTAGAAGGATATTTAAGATAAAATTTTAAAGGACTCTGAATTAAATAGGCAAAGGGGAGAGGGTTAGGCTTGACTCTTGGAGGAGAAGAAAAATATGTAGGCAGAGGGAAGTTAATGCACAAGGACACTGATAAGGAGACAGTATGGTGATCTTGGGTAACTGCAAATAGTTCAGTTTGCCTGGCATTGAACAAGGAGGAAGTACGGTGGTGAGAGATTAGGTAGTGGGAGTATACCCTGGGATAGTAAGCAGAGGTTGTGCCCCTAGATAGGCAAGAATGACAACTTGGAAAGTCAGGACCAGGTAGCTAAGTAACATAGGAATCTGGAGTATGTGTTGCCAGGCAAGACTTTGAAGGATAAGACAAGTATGTTGTTCTGAGTTAGTAATTTGGTATAGAATAAATGAGAGCTGCCTGGGGAAAGGAGGTCTGATATAGGCAATCCACTGATAACCTGATGTTATAACCCTGCAATAACCCTGATGTGGTGTCCTGATGCAATAACCCTGATGTGGTGTCCTTCCATGGTTAAAGTCTACTGTCACTCTTTAAATCTTTATACAACCTTGGCACAACTTTCAGCACCCCTTGAATTTTCTCAAAAGCAAACCTACAAGTATAGATTTTACTGAGAAGTTAGTGGGAAAGACAGGGGAAAAGGTTTACATCACAAGTCACAATGCGCTCCAAAACTCCCCAAGTCTCTTTTCTTGGTTATGTAACACCTAGTCTTCCTCCTTTCATACAGTGCCCGATTATCTCCCATTTTCCTATGTCAACCATAAACTCTATCTCAACTCCTCAATCTTAGGTACAAACTGACAAAGAAACCCTGGAGGTTACTTATCAAAGAAATCATACATTGAGTCTCTCTTTGGGGGAAACTGCTATGCTCCCTACTGTGAAAAATAACATTTCCTCACATTGCTAGAGTTGGTCACAATTCTCTCAGTCCTGCATCATCAAATCTTCCTTCTCCACTGGTCTATTCCTAGAAGAATACAGACACACTGCAATTTATTTAATTTTAAATGAATTTTCTCTTCACACAAATTCCCTGCCATCTATCACCTAATTTTTCTGCTTTTCATTGCAGAAAATTTCTAAATAGTGTTGTCTATATTTACAGTTCCCAAGTCCTTGCCTACTAACTTAGTACATTCAAGCTGCTATAAAAAAGTACTATAGAAGAGGTGGCTTATAAACAACAGAAATTTAATGCTCACAGTTCTGGAGAGCTGGAAGTTTGGAGTCAGGGTAACAGCATGGTCAGGTTCTGGTGAAGACTCTCTTCTGAGTTGCAGAAGACCACCTTCTTGTATCCTCACAAGGTGGAAGGAGGGCGAGCTAGCTCTCTGGCCTCTTCTGCTAGGGCACTAATTCCATTCATGAGGACTCTACTCTCATGAGCTAATTACCTCCAAAAGGCTCCACCTCTAAATACTATCACATTGGGATAAGGGTTTCAACATATGGATTTTGTGGAAACACAAACATTCAGTCCATTGCAACTTGTATTCTCATTTGAGCTCACTCTAATCACGTTTTTGTCCCCATCACTCCACTGAAACTGCTTTTGTCAAGATTATCAATGACCTCAAGAGTGTAAATACCATAATCAAGTTTCAGTCTCCATTTTCCTTGACATATCAGCATTACTCTCTTCCTCTTTGATATGAAGTTTTCACTTGACTTCCAGGATACCCCACATTCTTGGTTTTCCTCTTATCTTGCAGACCATTTCTTCTCATCTCCCAGTCTTCTTTGTTTACACTCACTTCTGTGGCAATCTTATCCAGTTTCATTTCTTTAATATTACTTTTAAATGAATATTTCATCCCAGACTCTTGTGGATCTCCAGACTCCTATACCCAACTGTCTACTCCATCATATCTCCACTTAGATGCTAGTAAGCACCCAAAACTTAATACATCCAAAGCTGTACTCTGCTCCCATCACAATCTTCTTAGTCAGTTGATGGAAATGCCATTGTTTAAGTTCTCACTTAGGGTAGGTCCTTTGTCTGGAATGCTCTTCTCCTGTTTATCCACATGGCTTGCTCTCTCATACATCTTGACCATCCTATTTAAAGTTGTAGCCCTCTCTTTTTATGATTCAGATTCCTCTTATACCACTCTATTTCTTTTTTTCTGTTATACTCATCACCTTCTAATATACTCTATAATTTACATGTTTATGACACTGATTTCTTATTCTGTCTCCCTCCTCTAGAATATAAACTCCAGAAAGGCATTGATTTTGGTCTGATTTGTTTTTGGCTGTGTGGCAAGTGATTAGAGCATGTCTAGCACACGGTAGATGTTCAAATACATTTGTTGAATGAACGAATGAATGAAGGAAATGATCTTTAATCCTGAGAAGCTTGCAGTTCATTTGGGGAAATAAATTATATGTTTCAAAAAGAATGTCTGCCAGAATCAGGCAAAATGTGCCAAGTGATAAGTGAGTAGAATAGACCCGAAGTGCTAAGGCATTGTTTTTTCTAAGGATTCAGAAGACAGAGCTCAATTTGAATAATTCATTCTGGGGGAAAATTGATCATAATCTAGGAAAGTGAAGATGAGAGTAAAACATTTTAGATGAGAGCAATTTAGGGCCTCAATGCCATTTCATTTCTGGATTTAAAAGAAAGCTATTTGTTGCCAAAAAAAAAAAAAGACAAAAAGAGTTCATTCCAACTGGAAGTCTCTTTCTTCTTTGTCTATGAAAGTGCAAAACAATGCTCCACTAATGGATCTTTTGGTTAATGCGTGTGTGATGGCTCTTACTAGGTGCTGGAGGGAGGATGGGTAGTGGGATGTACAGAAGGCAAAAAGAAATTGGTCTGTAAGCCCCATTTCAAATCATATTTTTTTAAATCAGTTAACTGCAAAATAAAGGGAGGAGGGAATTAAAATCGTTACTCAGGAACAAAAGAAAAAATAAAAGTGGGCCAAGGGAAAAGCTTTTAGCAAATGTGAAAAAATAATGCTGGCACTGATGATGGGCCACTTAGGAGTGATTATTTCTAATGGAACAAAAAGGGATGGCAGGTGCTGGGACGTGCAGGCTGGAGTCTCCTCAAACAGGCCCTGGGCTCACCAGTTGTCACTTTCTCTTGGGGCTTAGGCTTACTTTCTGCTAATGTACCCCATGTCCTGCATCAGCTGTTTCTGGGCCCCAAGGATTATGAGTTGAAACAGCTCTAGGCACAACTTCTCTTTTTCCACTGCGTATTCTTTGACAGGAGCAGTTGGGAGCTAAACTGAAAAGGAGGTGGATAAATTTTACCTTTACCCCAAATATCCCTACTCTTACCCTTCCGTTCACATTGGTGACCCCTCTGGTGCTTCAGAAAGCAAGTGGACTGCATGTTTTTTCTCTCCTAGACAAACAGTGCAAGCTCTTTCCTCTCCTTCTAGCCAAACAGCGGAAGACATGTTTCTGGTCATTTAGACTGACGTCCTTACTAATCGATTTCTAATATGTTTCTTCTCTAGGGATTATTAGCATTTTAAACCTTTGCTCTTCAGCTGTGGCCTGAAAAATACTATCTGCTCTGGAAGGTGAAGGAGAATTTAAGTGCCTAAATTCATTTTAAGAATGAGGTCCAGTCTGCTTTCAGGTTGTTTTGGTTCAAAGGAAACAGTCATTTGTCTGGACCTCCCAGGATGCCCTGTTCCAAAGAGCTTGTCAAGGAACACTGACTCACCTTTAACTGCATGAAACTCATTCCTGGAAGATCTGGAGATGCCAAAAGGGCTCTTCTGGCCTCTATTGCTCTCATCTGCAGCGGTAATGTACAGTCTCTGCTCAGACAGAGTACTGAATCCTACCCACTTTCACCCTTCCGTACTTCCTTCTTACAGCAGGGACTCCCCTCCCTCAGCCACACAGTATCAGCCATCAGTAAGCCAGGACTAATACTCTGGATTTTTTTCTTATATTTGGCTGGCACCTGGTTTGATTTCCCTGACTCTACCCTGAATCACAGTGACCCTACTGAATATTTTTTAAACTCATTTTCCTGTTTGTTATAAGTCTTAAATCTCCAGGCTTATTATGGGGAGGGCATCAAGAGACATTTAGGAAAGAAACTCAGTTCTAATAATTTATGAGAATATAGGTGGAAACTTGAGCATGACCTGTACTTACTTATGGACCGGGTCATCTATGAGAGTCAGGGCTATTAGTAAATATCTCTGTGGTGGACTAGTTGTTGGTAACTGCCTGTGACAAAATGGATTGTTAAACATTTTGAATAGTACTCCAACCCACTGTGATTTAGAGGCAGTTGTAGAATGGCAAAAATATGGACTTAGATTGAGGCAGACATGGGTACAAGGACTAAGTGACCTTGAGCAAATTGCGTAACATCTTTACTTCTTCCATGTTCTCTGTGATTTCTCTATACTTCCTGAGAGAATTATGGTGACAGAAATAAAATATGTATCAAAGTTTCTAGAGCTGCTATTATGTCTCTTGTATGTTGTTTGTTTGTTTTTATCCCAAGACCTAAACTACCTTCTAGGAGGAGAGAGGAGAAAGCAGTTAGAAGGCAGCTTCTGGAAAGAGAATGACTCTGGCAATTATTCAGAATATTTAATCCCTTCTACAATTATGTGACAATATAAATAATTTTAAAATAGAATTAGTATTATTTCAAACAGTAAATACATAAAATCATAGGTTGATAAGCAATCTTTATAGCTTTAAACTCAAGTTTTACTTAATCATGTAAATCTTTCTCTGCATTAAAGGCAATGAATAGCATGATGCGTGGCATCTTGGCTCATAACTTTAAAAAATGAACTAAAAAATATTTTTAAAGGCAATTTTCATATCCATTTCCCAGAGAAAACATGATAACTCAGGAAAAATATTTTTACATATGATGTAATATAGCCCACAGTGTGTGGTTTCTGATGATAAAATTAATAAAATATAAAAGCATACCTTGGAGAATCTGGATGAATAGTTTATGTGATCATTGGTCTAATTCAAATCTCAAATGAGTCCCTTATTTTTATATTCCCAGAACCTGGAACAGTGAAAGGCATTTAGCAGGTGCCGACAAATATTTATGTGACCAATGAATCTGGTCACTGTTAGTCCAATCCTAATTGTATTGACCCTATTTATATTAGCTTCTAAGCTGTAGATAGACTTCTGAGCTTTAACATACCTAAAGTTGTAGCCTATCTTTATTGCAAGCCTGCAACATACTTATTTCCCCAAAAACTTGATTAGGAATACACTTGAATAAACCAGTGGTTCTCCATCAGAGGTGATGTTGCCACCAGGGGACAGACTTTTGGCGAAGTCTGGGGATGGCCAGTGCTACTAACATCTAGTGGATAAAGGCCAGGAATGCTGCTAAACATCCTATAATATACAGGTTAGGCCCCCACAACAAAATAATTATCTGGTCCCAATGTAAATAGTACTAAGGTTGAGAAACTTTGGCGTAGGCCATAGATACTTGAGACTAGCATTAGCACAGCACAGTGATATGTAATGCTGCCTACTGCCTCCCATGCTGAACAATTTATGTTCTAGTTTATAAGATGTGTATTCTAGCCATTTAGGTACATTTTCCATGATCAAACTTTATTTTGCCTTCCCTTTTACAATATGGCAGAGCCTATTCATCTTCAGTCAAAAAGAACCATGACTGAGTGAGTTGAATGAGGGATATTATGACATTATGCATCTTTTTTTATGGCGACAGGATGCTGGTTCAGATATAATCTTTATCCTTTCTAAAACTGGAAATACTATATATACCATTTACTCATCTCTGTTTATCTCCCATTTCTATTTGGCTATAATTTCTTATGTCTCATAAAATAAAAACTTTCCTTAAAGTGCACTTCTATAATCTTGGATAAAACTTTGGGTCCTCAAAAATGCACATAGTGCAAAAGTTGCAAAGATTATATCAAATGATGGTTTCTATTTAATGCTTTCCACATGCCTTAACATCTCTCTACCTGGAGTCAATTGTCTACATCAGAGTTCTGTGGTGCAGAGATGTGTGTAGAGAGCTGTGGACCCTGGCCTATTGTTTAGCATCTGCTGCTAAGTCCCTCCTCACCTGCCAATACATATAGAGGCTTGTTTCTTTTTGTTACCCCCTCAGTTTTTCCTTATTTGTCTCTGTCATGAGGAAGTATAGAGTTATAGTGAAAAACGTGAGTGCTACATTCAACATTTTGGGTTTAAATCCTGATTCTGACACTTATTTTTCCTTAGAAAAGTTGCTTAATGTCTTTAAGACTCAGATTTCACATTTTTATATATAGGGACAAGAAAACAGAGTTGCCATGAAAATAGAAAAATGAGGAATGCATGCTAAGTGCTTAGACTGTAACTAGCATGCAGCAAGTTTTCAATAGCTGTTGTCATAATGATCATTATTGATGTTTATTTCTTATGCATTATATCTCTTTCCAGTTTCTCTTCTCTGTGTTAGTAGTAATGGGATAATTTCCTCTCCAAATGTCTCTATTATTTTCTCCTTTCCATCTATTCCTGTCTGAAGATTGAAAATTTTAAGATGACACTGAAAGAGACAGAAATGTAGCAGTTTTAAGCACTCTCTCTGGCAGGAATTTTAATTTATTCCACGAATAAAGAATCTCAAAAGTCGTCCTCAATATTCTGTGGTGATATTTTTGTAAATTTTGAAATGTCAGGGCAGAATATTTACAGAAATGTTACAGTTGTAAAATAAAGCAATTTTATATGTTATTCTTACTGTTTTTTTTCAATTGTATTCTGATATAATTGAAGTAAAAAAATTTAAAGTATAAAATTTGATTAGTTTTGACATCATGATATCATCATCACAGTTACAATAACAAATATTTGCATTACTGACTAAGTTTCCTTCTGCCTCTTTGTAATTATGCTTAGTTTTTACTTTGTCAGAAGGCCAGCAGGTAAGAATTAACTAGATTTAGATTAACACAAGTAAATCTTGTACTGTCTCAACTAGAAATGCAGCATTATAATTAAGTCACCAAGAAGATAACAGAACCTTTTCTTTTCAAATCTAAGTAGGGAATGTAGTCATATTAGAATATGGATTATTAAACAAAAAACTGTGCATATTATTCATCAGTTCACTCAACAAATGTGTATTAAGCATCTACTACAAGTCATGTCCTGTTCCCGGAGGTAAGGACACAGTTCTAAAGAAGACAAATCCCCTTCCCTTGTGGAACAGCTTATTGGGAAGAGAAGCAACAAACTAAAAGCCTTATGAGAAGAGTAGGCAGTCCCAGTTGATATTTTTAAGGCAATATAAAAAGAAATGATAGAGAAAAAAAAAGAAATGATAGAGATGGAAAATATTATCCAAAGTACTAGGTAGTGATAGGATTTATCACAAAAATTTATAAATATCATTTACATGTAATAAGAGTTCAATAACAAAGCTAATTTTTAATTATTTAACTGTAGTGTTAGACAGTGAAGGGCAGAGATGATGCTAATATTCAAAATAAATATGCATTAATGCAACTTAAAAATATATTATCATCAAAATTCTTAGAAGGATGATAAAGGCTAATTGAAAGCAAGGAAGTTCAGGAATTTTTTAGGTAATGGTGCAATAAAAAAATCATCAACTTATAAAATCAGATCTATAAAGGAAATTTTCCAACTACTCAAACAAGTTCATATCTTTTTAAAGAACAACATGACATATACTTGTTTAAGGGAAATGGAGAATTATTACAATATGCTCCATTTGGTGAACAAAAATGGTTTATATCTTAAGGTTATCAGATATTTTTAAATTTCAATAAGCAAACCTTTGGAAAGACAAAATAGCCCTTCTAGGCTTTATTGTTTAGCTTACTATGTGCCACTTATTTCACATACCTTGTAAGATTCAAGAGAACCATGTTATGTATTACGTTTTCCCATTTAAGAGAGAAATTGATGATAGCCAGCTGACATGTTTGCCAACCTAAACCTATAATCTCATAATTACAAGCTGGGTCATAACAAATCAGCCACTGACAGAAAAGCTACTCTCCTGAGAGAGATGTCAATGGCATACATCTTTAGCCAAGTGAACATCTGTCACAATTAAGTTAAAAATTGACATGATGAATTCAACTTCTCTGTAACATTAAACACACTTTAAAAAGTAAATATCAAAATAGTTAATGGCTCATTTTGGTAAAATTATGGTTGATTTTAATTTTTTTCCTCCTCCTTCTTTTTGTTATCAAGGCCTTCTACAAGACCTCGTTGTATCACACAAGATAGGCTAAGTTATGTTTCTGTAAAAACAGCTCCCAAATCTCAGGGACTAAACAACACTCAAGTTTACGTCTTCTACTGCTTGTCTAACATGGATCAGTAGGGTGGCTCCGCGCATTGTATTTACCGTAGGACTTCCATCTGGAGACATGTTCTCATCATTATCACAGCATGCAGATGAAAATGTGACAAATTGATCACTTGCTTTTAAAACATTCACTGAGAAGGACTTAAGTACTTTTGCTCACATTTTATTAGCAAAAGAAAATCACATGACCTTGCCTAGCTTAAAAGAGAGTGAGAAAATGCAATTCTGCTCTGTGCCTGAGAACAGAGCTAGATATATTGGTAAGTAGCACCAATAACTACAAAACTTAATAGATTTTTAATATTCTAATGCAACACTCTGAAGCCCAAACCAAGACTGTACCTAGAGTACCCTTGGAAACTATTTATGCCTCCAAACCTGTCCAGTGATATTCAGTCAGCTCAAGTTCCA
Source organism: Varecia variegata (assembly GCA_028533085.1). Classification (NCBI taxonomy): domain Eukaryota; kingdom Metazoa; phylum Chordata; class Mammalia; order Primates; family Lemuridae; genus Varecia; species Varecia variegata. The sequence continues at coordinate 48,027,128 of CM052441.1, forward strand.
GTCTCAGCCCCTTCCACAGGATTGCTTGTGACTAACATTCCTTAGTCCTTATTTGGATATATGCTCCAATTTTCAGTCATTCCAGACCTTTCATGGTCTCTTTTGACCCACTTGTTATTCCTAGGCATCCCTCGCTGATGCCCTATGTTTCAACTACAGTAGATGTTTCATCATGCTACAAATTCACTATACTATATCACAGCTCTGTCCATTTTTACTTCTTATCTTACCTTCTCTTAACATTCCTTGAGATCTAATTTAAGTGACATTTCTATTTACTTTCTCTAACCAACTAGACCTCCTTGATCTCAACCTCCTGTTTGAACTGTTACGTAACTCTCTTTTAGCACTTATGATACTATATTGTAATTTATTTGTAACACTAGTTTTTAAGTACTTGGAGAATAGAAAACATTTTATTCATGTTTGCTTCTTCTCAGGCCAACAAAGTAATTGATAAGGTATTTGTTTATATAATGAGTACATGAGATCAGTATATAATAAATTTATGAAGAAAAATATGATTTTCAAAATAATTTCTTTCAAAGGTGTCTTCAAATTAAATATGATTTTATAGGCATTAATGAGATATGACTTCCTTCCATGTATTGCTGATAACTAGTAAAGAAGTCATCCCAAATTAAAGAGGAATTGTGGAATCTAACTGAAGCAACATATGTATTGCTTTGGGATCTGAGATTAATAAAGAATCTATGTTAGTTGACTAGCTATTAAATAAGCTAATACATTGAAAAATATTTATCAATGCCAGGAGTCTCTGGGTGGAATCTTTGGGGTTTTCTAGGTAGAAGATCATATCATCATCAAGGAGTGATAGTTTGACACCTTCTTTCCCCATTTGGATATCCTTAATTTCCTTCTCTTGCTTGATTGCTCCGGCTAGGACTTCCAACACTATGTTGAAGAAAAGTGTTGACAGTGGGGATCCTGTCTTGTTGCAGTTCTAAGTGGGGATGCTTTCAACTTTTCCTTATTCAGTATGATGTTGGATGTGGATTTGTCATATATGGCTTTTATAATTTTGAGATATATTCCATCTATGCCTATTTTACTAACAGTTTTTATCATAAACGAGTGCTGAATTTTGTCAAATGCTTTTTCTGCATCCATTGGGATGATCATGTTATCTTTGTTTTTGTTTCTGTTTATGTGGTGAATCATTTTTATGGATTTACATATGTTGAATCATCCTTATATCCCTGGGATAAAGCCCACTTGGTCATGGTGGTTTATTTTTTTTGATATGCTGCTAAATTTGGTTTGCTAGAGTTTTATTGAGAATTTTTATATCCATATTCTTAAGGGATATTGGTCTGTAGTTTTTGTTGTGTTCTTTCCTGGTTTTAGTATAAAGGTGATAGTGGCTTCATAGAGTGAGTTGGGGAGGATTCCTTCTTTCTCAGTGTTGTGAAAAAATTTCTGCAGTATGGGTACCAATTCTTCTTTGTAGGTCTGATAAAAGCCATGTGGTCCAGGACTTTTTTTTGTTGGAAGATTTTTTTATAGTTGCTTCAATTTTGTTGCTTATAATTGATCTGTTCAGGAGTTCTATTTCTTCCTGATTGAGCCTTGGAAGGCTGAGAGTTTCTAAGAATTTGTCCATTTCCTCAATATTTTCAAGTTCATGTGCATAGAGATTTTCATAGAATCCACAGATGATATTTTGTATTTCTGTGATATCAGTTGTAATAGCCCCCCTTTTTTTGGTTTCTGACTGAGCCAATTTGGGTCCTTTCTTTTCTGTTCCTGGTTAATCTATCAAGAAGTCTATCAATTTTCTTTATATTTTCAAAGAACCAACTTTTTGCTTCATTAATTTTTCTATTTTTTTATTTTCAATTTCATTTAGTTCTCCTCTGACCTTGGCTATTTCTTTTCTTCTGCTAGGTTTGGGTTTGGTTTGCTATTCCTTTTCTAGTTCCTTGAGATAATTCATTAGATTATTGATTTGTGAACTCTCTGTCTTTTTGATGTAGGCATTTAAGGTTATGAATTTTCCCCTTAGGATTGCTTTTGCCAAATCCTACAGATTTGATAACTTGTGTACCCTTTGTCATTTCATCTGAAGAATCTTTTGATTTCCACCTAAATTTCCTCCTTGACCCAATAATCATTTATTAGTAGGTTGTTTAATTTCCATGATCTTTGACAAAGTAGACAGCAATATACACAGGGGAAAACAATCACTATTCAATAAACGGGGTTAGGATAATGACACGTAGAATATTGAAACAGGATCCATCTCTTCCACCACTCACAACAATTAATTCCAGATGGATAACATACTTAAATCTAAGACATGAAACCATAAGAATTATAGTAGAAAATGTTGGAAAAACTCTTCTAAATATTGGCCAATTCAAAGAATTATGAATAAGACCCCAACAGCAATCACAGCAACAACAAAAATAAACAAACAAACAAACAAACAAACAGGACTTGATTAAATTAAAGAGCTTCTGCTCAGCCAAGGAAACAATCAACAGACCAAATAGACAATTTACAGAATGAGAGAAACTATTCACATGCTATACATCCAATAAAGGGCTAATAACTAGAATCTACAAAGAACTTAAGCAAACCAGCAAGAAAATATCAAACAACCCCTTTAAAAAGTGGGCAACAGATATGAACAGAAGCTTTTTAAAAGAAGATAGACTAATGGCCAATAAACATATGAAAAAATGCTCAACACCACTAATATTCAGAGAAATGCAAATCAAAACCATAATGAAATATCACCTAACTCCAGTGAGAATGGCCTTTATCAAAAAGTCCCCAAACAATGGATGCTGGTGTGACTGTGGAGAGAACGGAACACTTACATACTGTTGGTGGGACTGCAAACTTGTGCAACCTCTATGGAAAATAATATGGAGATTCCTCAAAGAACTAAAAGTAGACCTACCATTGGATCCAGCATTCCCACTACTTAGTATTTACCCAAAGGAAAAAAGTCATTTTATCAAAAAGACATGTGTACTTGAATGTTTATTGCAGCACAATTCATAATCACCAAGATGTGAAATCAACCAAAGTGCCCATCAATTCATGATTGGATTATTAAAATGTGGTATATGTATACCATGGAGTACTACTCAGCTATAACAAAATGAATTAATACCTTTTGCAGCAATCTGGATGGAACTGGAGACCACTCTTATAAGTGAAGTATTTCAAGAGTAAAAATACAAACACCACAGGTACTCACTATTAAATTGGAATTAACCGATCAACATGCATGTGCCCAGATGAAGTAAAACTCAATGGAAATGATTCAGGTGGGAGGGAGGATGAGGGGAATGGGTGAAATTATACCTAACAGATACAATATACATTATCTGGGCAATGGGCATACTTATAATTTTGACTCAAGCAGTACAAAAGCAATACATGTAACCAAAACATTTGTACTCCTGTAACATTCTGAAATTAAAAATAAATAAATAATTGGAAAAATAAATGTATTATTTACAAAGTATAATATAATTCAAATTTGCCTGGATTTTAGAAAGCTAAATACATTACTCAAAGTGATCTAGAGATTTAATATAAATGTTATCAAAATCCCTACAGAATTTCTTATAGAAATAAAAAAATCCATCTTAAAATTCATATGGAATCTCAGGAAATCTTGAATAGTCAAAACAATCTTAAAAAGATTGTAAATCTCATAGTTCCTGATTTCAAAGCTTATGACAAAGCTATAATAATCAAAACACTATGATCCTGGCATAAAGATAAGAGATATAGATTAATAAAATAGAATAGAGATGTCAGAAATAAACCCTCACATATATGGCCAAATGATTTTCAACAATGGTGCCGTGACCATTAAGTGGGAAAAAGATAGTATTTTCAACAAACAGAGTTAGGAAAATTGGATATCTATATGCACAGGAATAAGATTGGACCCTTACCATTCACCACAGATAAAAATTCACTTAAAAAAGATAAAAGACTTAAATGTAAGATCTTAAACTATAAAACTCTTAGAAAAAAATATAAGGGAAAATGTTTATGACATTGGATTTGGCAATGATTTCTTAGATATGATAGCAAAATACAGGCAAAAAAGGAAAAATAGATAAACTGAATTACGAAATTCAAAAATTTGCATCAAAGGACACAAACAACAGAGTGAAAAGACAATCTATAGAATGAGAGAAAATATTTGTAAATCACTTATCTGATAAGGGGTTAATATCCAGAATATATAAATAGCTTCTACAACTCAACAACAAAAAAGTCAAACAACTGTAATAAAAAATTGGCAAAGGACTTGCATAGACATTTCTCCAAAGAAAATGCTCAAATGGTTAACAAGCAAATGAAATGACATCCAACATTATTAATAATTAGAAAAATGCAAATGAAAACCACAATGAAATACTATCTTGCAATCATAAAGATGGCTACTATCAAAAAAATAGCAAGTGCTGGTAAGGATATGAATAAATTGAAAACTGTACTTTGGTGGTGGGAATGTAAAATGGTACATCCACTGTGGAAAACAGTATGACGGTTCCTCAAAAAATTAAACATAGAATTGCCATATGATTCAGCAATTCCATTTCCGGGTATATAGACAAAAGAATTGAGAACAGGATCTAGAGTGATATTTGTACTCCCTTGTTCACAGCAGCCTTATTCACAATAGCCAAAAGATGAAAGCAACCCAAGTGTTTGATGTATGAATGAATAAACAATATGTGATACATCCATACAAGGGAATATTACTCAGTCTTAAAAAGGGAAGATATTCTAACACACTATAACATAGCAATATGGATGAACCTTTAGGACATTATTTTATTTTTAAAAAATTAGTAATTACTTTATTTTTAAATTAATTTTTAAAATGAGTTTTATAGATTTATGGGGTACATGTGCAGATTTGTTACATGGATATATTGCGTAGTGTGAAAGCCTGAGCTTTGTGTGTAACTCTAACCTGATTAGTGTATATAGTACCCATTAGGTAATTTCTCATCCCAAAGACATGATTTTAAGTGAAATAAGCAAGTGATAAAATGATAAACGCTATATGATTCAATTTACATAAGGTATCTAAAGTAGTCAAATTCACAGAAACAGAAAGTAGAATGGTGGTTTCCAGGGACTAGGGAGAGGGAGAAATGGGGAATTGTTGTTTAATGGGTATAGAGTTTTAGTTTTGCAAAGTGAAAAAGTTCTGGAGATTGATTGCACAACTTGAATATTTTTAACACCACTAAAATGTACATGTAAATGGTTAAGTTGATAAATTTTGTTGTGTGTATTTTACCATATTAACAAATTTTTAAAAATCTGAGTATAATATTATGGTGTTAGTATATATGTTTTAAGACAACTACAACTAAATTTGGCACAAGTGTTAAGTCTATCTCTAAACTGATGCCCAACAGATATACAAATAATGTCAGTTTTACAAAGTCTTTTGGGGCCTATTCTATTCTCCTAAATAGTGAAGCAGTTACAAGAATAAATTAAATAGTACTGAGGAAAATGCATACACAAATTTGTAAACAATACCACAATATGTCACTGTGCATGTAAAATTTGCCCTGCATAATTTTGATTTATTCTACCCCACAAAAAAAAGTAATTTCTAAGAATTACTGTTTAACCGCAGGGAAAAACCATTCTTTTTATTTCTGGTTTGCCAATAGCCTTTGTGAATGCTCTTTGATCTTTGCTGTAGGCAAAAAGCATATGGAACTCTTTTCTTAATGTAAAAGCTAAGACCAGGGCAGTGTTTGAAAGCCCTTTAGATTTGTCTTCTTTTAAAAAACAAATACAAATATCTTTGCGGTGCTGTTTCTTAATATAAAATAGCTGCTATTTTAAGAACAGATATAAAACCATGTTTAAAGATTATGTTTAAAACATTCATCTAGTCGATTGGCTGTTTCTAATGGCATCTGATAGTATTTAAAGGACAAAAATTGCATCACTTGTAATTTTTGTTCTCTCGATATGATATGCCAGTAAGATAGATCTCTGACCTTTAGCCTTATTTTTGAAAAGGGAATTATAGCTTGCTATTTTTCATTGTGTAATTAATAGGGTAATTAACAAGTTAATGTTAAGATTTCAAGGGCTGACTTAATTTTCTTTCTTTAATGTCAACACAATTATTTCAATTGGATAAAAAGTTCATTGTGAAAATGAAATGGGAGATTTTTTAAAAATGCTTAATTAACAAATCAGAATCATTATCTATGCAATTAGTACTTTTTGCAAAATTCATTGAAAATTAAATTACAAAGTAAAACTATTTATAAATTTTTATGAAATAGATATCATAATTTTATTTTAAATCTTATTAATTTACATTTGATAATTTTTACTGTTTTTACAATAGATATTCTTCCTTCATATTAAAGCTAATTCAAAACTGTTTAAAACGCCCTAAGGACAAGAATATTTAGCAGAATTAACACTACTCAGTGTGGAAGTTCAGACAACTGAAAAAAGTGTTTTTAAGAAGTGAGTGATAATTTTGTCAATGTTAAATGACAAAAAAATTGACAGTTTGCTTAAAATTTTTAAATTTGTTTTTCATATAGAATGATGCCTTTGTTTATTATATTGACAAGTTTGATTTAATGTCTGTCAATTATTTTTCAAAATGTGAAAATTTTTGTATTAGTCAGGATTGGATAGACAGTGGTTCTCAAGTGCGGCTGCTAAACTAGTGGCATCATGATTACCCAGGAACTTACAAGGAAAAAAAAAATTATCAGACTACAATCCATACCTACTAAATCAGAGACTGGGAGTAAGGCCAGCAAGCAGTGTTTTAACAAGCCTTCTTAGTGTTTTTAATGCACACTCAAGTTTAAGAACCAATAGATGAGGTCCTGCCATAGGAAAAATCACCCCCCAAATCACAGTGATTTAACAGAACAAGATGTTATCTCTCATAAAAGCCAGGTCTGCTGCAAATCCAGACAATCCTTCAGGGTAACTGTCTTCGATATTTTGGCTTAGTATTTTAGGATGCTTTGAACTTGCAGCACAATTGTTATGCCAAAGAATGAGTGAGCTGGAGAAGTAAGAGTGAGGCAATTAAATGCTTCTGCCTGGAAGGGAGCAACACCACTTATTACATTTCAGCTGCTAAAACAATCCACTAGGCCATGCCTAAATTTGAGGATTAGGGAAATGCAACCCCCTGAGGTCTAGAAGTAGAAACAATCAGACATTGGTAAACATGAGCAATGCCTACCACAATTAATCACGTTTCCTATTTGAAATTCAAGCCCCTATAACTCCAGAGTTACTGAATCATAGGGATTGGCCTACAAATCTTTAGTTTTAACAGTAGCCCAGGTAATCCCATTGCCTGTTATGAATTAAAAGATAATTTTATAATTGGGTTATAATTATATGTTATATAATAAACTTTGTTTTATCAAGAGCAAGATTATTGGGTTTATAAAAATGCAAGTATGTATGAATAGTAAAATAATGCGTTTAGTTATTTGAAACAATGCCTTTGATATGGGGGCAGGGAGAGGTACATGTTAGTCTTTGTATTTGTCATTTGATTTTGTTAGTCAGAGTTCTGTTTATAACAGGATAGATTTACTATGAATTTCATGCAAAAAATTATTTCTTGGGTTCCTTTTTGACTCACTGAAATGCTATCTGAGTGGACACTGACCTACCTCCAATTCGGAAGAATGCTAAAATAATGATGAACAATTAGCCTGTCTAGAATTTGGATTTGAGTTACTTTTTACCTTCTCAAAATTTTTGATTCTTAGATAATTTTTCCTCCAAATATACCTTATATTTAAAACGAAGTAAACTTTTACACAATGTTGAAGAGTGAGAATTAAGTCTCAGGAAACAAAAAATTGTTTTAGAAAGACATTAGTAATTAGGGTAACGTTGTATCATGTCTACATAATCTTTGTAATCTTTGCACAGCACAAGGTCACAAAGACTTTCTAACCTGTGCTTTCTTCTAGGAGTTTTATAGTTTTAAGTATTATATTTGGTTCTATATTTCATTTTGAGTTCATTTTTGGTTATTGATATTCAAGTGTTCTGGTCTCATATATTGAAAAGACTATCATTTCTCCACTGCATTGCCATCATGCCTTTGTCAAAAATGAAAAGAAAAAAAAAAAAAAAGACAGATAGTTTTGTTAACCTCATTTACCATTTAGGTTCTAATTTAATCCAGACAGGATCTGGATTTTTAAAACAGTGTTTGTGATACAGAATTGATTATTTTTAATCAACTATCCAATAAATTGTCTATTATATCTTGCAGAAATAGATTTATCTTAGACTTATTTCTCATCTTTATCTGAAATCTTATTGCAATTAAAAATGAATGCTGTCAATATTTTAGGGGCTGGTGTTATGGAACACAATCAATACTATGTAACTAATATAAAAATAAACCTTTATGTGGCCAAGCCTCGACACTGAGCTACTTTTAAAGAAATGACATAATTTTTGCCAAGGCAATAACAAAACATACACATATGTAGTTATATACACACGTATATAAATATGTATATACATATAAAGCAAATGACAGATGTCACAAAATTCTCCTTCACTTTTTGAAGTTTCCCAAAACTCCTCCTCAAAACTAGAAAACACTCCTTTGCCTCTAAATTCTTAATCTCTTTCTCCCTTGGTTATTTTCTACCTCCTTGCTTTTATTCTAAAACATTCTTCCTTCAGATATTCCCATGACATATTTCCTCAGTTTATTCAAATCTTAGCTCAATTGTTACCTTCTAAGTAAGGTCTCTTCTGACAACCCTACTTAATATTGCAATATCCCCTCGCTTGTATCCCCTAACACCTCTCCTGTTTTATTTCTCTATACAATACTTATCACATTTGATAGTATAGAATACAGATATATATATTTTTGTTATTGTTTATCACCCTACATTAGAATATAAATTCCATAAGGCAAAGAATTTTTGTCTTTTGTTTACTCTTGTATCTCCAGTACCTAGAAGAGTGCTGACATATAGTAGATACTCAATAACTATTAGTATAGTAAAGGAATAAATAAACAAATGAAGAAATAAATAAATAGATGAATGAATTATAGAATATTTAGAGCTCCCATGCCAGGAAATCATTACCCTTGCTAAATTGGTTCTGTGAGGATGTTGAAAATAAGATTTACTATAGAAATGATGATGAACTATTTTATCAACTAAAGTAACTCTTGCATCGTACACATAAAGAATAGAGTTATCAATTCACATGAGTAGGAGTCAGAGAAGGTTACTTCCCAAGACTATTTTAAGGTACATCTTAAAGGTCATAAATAGGTCACCAACTGTGTAGGGTGTATTAGGCACAGAGAATTGTTTGTGCACAGCAACGATATTGAGATAGCAGAGCATAACTGGTAAGGGAGAATTACGATTATTCGAGGAAAGCTGTAGCACAGTAATAATTCCAGAAGGAATATCATGAAGTAAAATCAGAGAAGCATGAGAGTGCCAATGACAGAGGCTGCATGTGTCATGCTGAGGGATTAGAACTCATTATTCCAAGAACTAGGGAAAAACTGAACAGTTTTAGGCCCAAGAATGACATCATCAGATTGTTATTTCAAAAAGAACCATTTTGTCTACATTATATAGATGAGCTTAAACAGGGTAGCAGGCAGGACACAGTTCATGCACAAAATGATAAGGATGTTAACTAAGACAAGTAGTAGGGATGGAGGTGAGGAGTAAATCTGAGAAATGTGAGATAAAAATGAGAAATATTAGTGATCCAATGGACATGGGGGACGAGAGAGAGACAAGAATATAGAATGATCACTAGAGATGTAGCTGCAGCAACCCAATAGTGAAGTAAATTCAGGAGAAAAAGCAAGTTTGTGGGTAAAAATAAAAAATTGGGTTTTGGCATGTTGGGTTAGATGTGCCTACGAGATATTCAAATAAAGATAATCAATGGGTGGCTGAACCTATGAGTATAGAGGTTGGTAAAAATAACTGAAGATGTGGATACCAGATATAGGCAGAGGAAAGCATGGGTCAGATGAAAGATTTTAGGGAGAGTGAGGCAAATAAGTGAGAAAACAAAAAGAGTGGAAATAAAACCTTAACAACATCGGCATTTAAAGATTAGGGAAAGAAAAAGAGTTTGATAATGGGAATAAATGACTAAAAAGAAGGAGGTGACAAGGAGAGAATGATAGCACAGAAGCAAAAGCAGGAAAGTTTTATTTTTCTTCTGCAGAAGGGAGTAGTCAAAATTGTCAAGTGCTGCAGAGAGATAATAAAAGAACTACCCTTCCCCCTCTGCTGCACCAAGAGGGAGACAGACAGAAAAACCTAGTGAGGAAAGTACTTACCAATATGGATATACCTACATGTCTAAATTTAGGAAAATTTAGGTTTAAAGAAATTGGTAGTGTGTGACCATCACCAGGGGAATTATTTTTGTTTCATGTTTTTTTTTCTTTTCCAAAAAGGGCAAATATTACTGATCATTGCGGTTTGGTTCAAGACCTTTTTCTGCTTCTTTTAGACCTGGGTATGTATTTATCTCACTATCTACAGAAGTATGAATTGCGTTATTTTTGAGGATTAAAAATTTTATTTTTCTCTTTAAGTGTTGGCATATATTTTAAACAGATTAAAACTTAGAGAAAGAATTAGTCCTATACACATACTTAAAAATATTCACTATCATGTAATCAGAACCCAAGAAATAATATACTAAAAATTGCTATTCTTGCTTAAATAGAATTTAAAAAATCAGTTCAAGCATAACCAACTTTGTGGAAATACCACTACACCAAGCTATGTAATCAACTATATCCAAATAATTAGGTTTAACTCATAATTGCTAATTGTATTTGCACTTGGAATTAGAGAACACAGCACTTGAAGCTTTGTATTTAAAATGTACAACATATAATCATCTAAGATCCAAATTACCCCACTCCCTGAAATAAAATTGAAATTATTTGGTTCTATGTTTTACAATACAAAAATGTTATGTTATTCAAAAAATAGTGTCTTCTAGGAATATATATTTTCATATTAATTTTCATATTAGTCTATTGAATTATTTTATCCTATTTAAATATAGCATCCAAGATAAAATAAAATATTTTACTATTAATTGACTTCCCATTTTATTAAACTAATTCCACAGTTATATCCAACACAAAGTCTATAAATATACTTCACTCAAATTAATAAAGTCAGTATTTAAAGAAAGCATTTTTGCTTTTTCTTAGGATAAAATTGTTGGCTTTTTCCTTATGATCATATCATAGAACTTAATCATGGCTCAAGTTGTTAAATATCACAATTCCTTAAAAAGATGACTGATTTTCCATTCTTAATTAAAATAATGTACATTATTTCCCCTAAGTTCTTTTCATGTCTATAATCACCTCCATGATTGCCAACCCACTAACACGACGCTAAACTCTCTGTAACTTCACCCTGTTTTTGGCTTTATCGTTTTTTCCCCAATGTCCTTCATTTCCTCATATTACAAAGAAATCCAAATGAAGGGTAGAGTAAAATGCCAATAAAAGCATTACATGCCCATACTATATTCCTAGTTTTCAAAATGTATTGATGATACTTCTAATACTATTGGATGATTCCAGGTGAACATTTCATAGATGTTCAAACTTAACGTGTTAAGAAGTAGACTTACTATTAATATCTTCTCCCCCAAGTCTCTTTTTATTATTTTCCCCTTCTAGGCAAATGTGCCACTCATTAGTAGCCTAGACCAGAAACATAATAGTTCATTCTCATCTTCTGTCTTCATCACCTCTGCCTTTATCTACTTACAAAATCCCACGATATGTACCTACTAAACCTTTTTAGAATTTTTCACCTCAGCATCATTCCATCAAGACCCTCTTAACTGAAGCTATCTTTTCCAAGTTGGCTAATTCAGAAAGTCTTCTGCTCTGGTCTTGCCCTATTCCCCTCTATGTCTCAATAACCCCAACACATTCTCCACATTGCAGTAAGAAAGCCTTTAATAAAAATGCCTTTCCTTAAAACAATGATTAAAAAATGAGCCAAAAACCAAAACAACTAAAATCATGTATTTAATCATATATTTAATAGAGTGGATTCTGGAGCTGACTGTCTAGGTTCCAAACCTAGATCTACTACTTCCATGCTATGTAACCGTGGGCAAATTACTTCAAATCATTGCATCTAAATTTTTTCATATTAAGAAAGTGGGATTACAACCAGGCATTCTTCTATTTCTTGTCCAGAACTCTAACTGGCATACTATTTATGTATTTGTGTGTGTGTGTGCTTGTGTGTGTACATATATATGTATGAATGACTGTATGTATTTGTAGAGAAATAGACTGGAAAGAAATTTAATAATGATTAATTTGATGGTAAAAATCTTGATTATTTTATCTTATTTTTACACCTTTTTGTAGTTCCTCAATTTCCTACAATAAACATGTGCCAATTTCAAAAAAAGTGAGATTAGTAATAATTTCTTTTCCATAGAGTATAGTGAAGCAAAAATGGTATATGGCACCTCGCATTTATATTGTTGCAAGTTTTAAGCTCCTAGTATGTTTGCTTTATAAGGCACTTTACATATCTCGTGACTCATGACAACAATACTGTGACGTACATGTTATTCTCACCTTGCAAATGCATCAACTCAGGGTTTTAGTAGTCAGGTAACTTGCTAAAAATTACACAACCAGGCCAGGATTTCAGTCTGGAATATCTGACACCAAAGACCACAGTAACCATGATAGTCCAGGCTGCCGAATGTCCCTTCCTCTATGTCCCTTTCTGAGTTCCTAGGAAAGGAACGGATGGCTATAGCTCAGCTTTGAGGTGCTCAGTGGTGGTTTGGAAAGCAGGGTCACACCACACAGACATCTCTGATGTGGCGATAACCATGCAGATTCCAGGGCAGAAGGACAAGAAAAGGTGAATAGCTAGTAAAAAACTCTGTGATATTTCCTATGCTAGTCTTCTATAAACTCTCATTCATCATTCTTTGTCTTCCATGTTTCTGATCCCCGTTCACAGTATGGCCTTTCCTGACAAACTGGTTCCCTCAGGCATCCTTACATTTGTACTTGTTGCTCCCTTGGGCCCCTTCTCCAGTTGAAGCATTTTTACTTATCCTTCATGATAATGTCACTTTCTCCAAAACTCTCCTCTGTCCTTTCCATGCAGCTTTAAGCCCTTTCCTCTCCTGAGCTGCCAAAATATCATTTTCCTGCCTCTCTCTGCACTTGCCACACTATAATAATGCCCTGATCACGTGTAACACTCCTCCACTCACTCTACTCCGAGTCCATGGAGAGAGTCAAAGTTTTATCTATAATCCTGTCCCCTCTGCCTAAGGTAGTGTCTGCTATACTGTAGGAGTTTGATAGATGATTGTTCAAATAAGTAAATATATGTTTAATTCCAGTTGAAATCAGACATAAGTACAATTAACTCTAGATTTCTTATAAAATTTTTTAAATCATAAGAAATCATACATATTTCTCTGAAAATTATTGTTAAAATCTATTTATTCAAGGATAAATATTTAAAGCTACCTAACTGAATTTAATGCAGATTACTTAACTCATTGGAGTTTCCTTGTCTAAACAATGCACATAACATCTTCATGTATTCATTTCTTAAATATTTATCAATGTACTTCTGTGAACCTGGCAACATTCTAAGTGCTAGTCATAAAATGGTGAGCAGCTTTAGACTCCATCCTGCTCAGATGTGTGTTTGATGCAGTGGAAGATATAGCCAAGACAAGCCATTCGTAGTATGATGAGCATTCTCATGGGAGGGGTCATGGGAGTTACCATGGTGCTTTGGGAATTTGGGGAAATTTACTCCAGACTTGGGAGCAGGGGTCAGTGGAGCCTGTCTTTCTGATATCTAAGACAGATGGTATGCGTGAGTGTGTGTTTACAAAGGTGCATATGCATGTGTGTGCACTTAGTGGCTAGGAGGAGTGGGATCAGAATGAAAGCTTTCCAGGTGAACAGAATATTATTCTCAGCAAGTAAAAAAAGTTTGATGGCTCAATTTGAAAGAAATGATTGGTGGATTTAGATCGAAATGTCATTGGAGAGATACAGGAGCTAGATCACATCAGGCCTTATAAGGCTTCCCAAAAAGTTTTGACTTTCTTCTTAGAACAATGAGAAGCTTTTCAGAGGGGAATGGGTCAGAATTGCAGTTTTTTAAATTACACTAACTCTAGTGGGGAGACTGAATTAGCAGGATGCAGAATTGAAATAGGGAGACCAGTTAGGAGGCTGTAACTAATAATTCAGGTGACAGATATTTTGATTTTTGACCTAAGGTGGTAGAGGATGGAAAAAATAAAAAGATCAAAGAGATCTTAAAGATGTAGATTGACAACTGTTAGAGCTTGATTGTGGAGCTGAAGAAAGGAAGAGATGGGGAAAATGTTCTTTCATACTACTGTTTTAGGCTGCTGGAGGGCAGGCACTGGAGGAAGAAAATGTGAGAGCCAGTCACTGGAGGAAGAAAATGTGATGAGGTGATAACCTATTTCCTTTGGGACTCACAGAATTGTTTTGAAGATTAAATGAAATAGTTTATATGATAGCAACTACCACAATGCACAGTGCATTAGAGTTCATTCGTCAGCCATTTCCATTCCCTTCTTGTCTTATCCGAAGTTGTACTGGTAATTTTAGAAGCAAAACTGGGAATAGAATCTTAGGCTTCTGTTTACCAGTCCAGAGTTTTTTGTCAATGGACTGCTGATCTATAAACAAAGATGAAACACAAGGATTTTAAAGCAAATATTCACAACTTATCCTGGAATTGCTTACAAGCTGACAGCTATCCAACTTATTTTTAGTTTATATTTAAAATGAATCATATGTTCCAAAATGACTGACAGAAACACAGCTTTGTTTCTGAAGCCAATTCTTTTCCATCATTTTTGGACATCATTCAGAGCTATAACAGACTTTCAGGGTGTTTAAAAGCATTCATCCATGACAACAACAAATGCTAATTATCATAAAAAATAAATAGCTCCTGTTAACAACAGTTTAAGAATTTCTCCTACTCCAGCACTATATTTCATCTATCATCCCATCTGTTTTAGGGGTGGGAACAAAGACTACATGAAAGTATAATTATCATATATCAAACTGGACAACATAACAAAATAGAAATGAATATAAATGGGAGGAATGGCATACATAATAAATACATTTGGAAAGGAAAAAAGGAAATGTAAATAAAATGGCACATGTGTATCCTCCAATAAACAGCAGATACATGAGTCCAAAATAGAGTCAATAATGTTTATCTTTTTGGGTATGAGGTAGGGTTTTTCCCATTTCAGTTCTCAGTCCTAGCTATAATCAGATTTCCTTTCACATCATCAAATATACATCTTGCTCACTTGACAAGTTTACAAATTCTCTTTGTTGAATTATATCATTAAATTTCTACCTTGAGACTTTTAAACATAAACAAAAAGACAAAAAGTCTACTTTTATATGTTTCTGAATACATTTCAAAGGAACTCATGCTGCCTAGAGTCAATTCTATTGTATTATATAATCAAGAACATTCAAGTTCTCAAAAGTGCCTTAAATTAAAAGAGACAACAAATGGTCAGTAACAAATGCAATTAGCTCATTACAAATAATATTAAAAATATGAATAATCACATGTCCCTAAAAAGAGAAATAGAAACTCAACCAAGGTTGGGACTTTGTTTCCTTTCCGGCATACAATCACACCTACAACTGTCCCCAGCCCCTAGCGTGTAGCAGGTGATCAATCAATATTCACTGAATTAAATGTTGCATAAAATAGAGCATTAATACATTTTTTTCTCAGAGGATTTTAAGACATTCTAACTCTACAAATAATTCTGTAACTACTCTAAGTTAACATTATTATTTAAATAATCAAAAACCTTTGAAGTTTTCAAGTGTCTATGTTACCTCCAAAGCAATGAGAGTGGAAAAGTTTCCTTTAAATAGTAATTTAAAGTATTTTAATAAATTCAATCTGAGGCCAGGACTCCATAAAAATATGTAAATGTAATTAACTATTATATATATTTTCCTGTTTAAATTTGTCTCAATGATACAATTTAGAATTTAACTTAAAGCAGGGACAGATTAATTACATAGGAAGCTTCTCCTTACCAAATCATGATATGACATGATCACAAATCCTATTATCTCCTTATTCAATCACTCAAGAACCACATGTGTGAAATAAAACTCCCCCATACACACAAACAGAATAGTGAAGAAAGGTGATATGTTCATAAACATTTTGAACATTTGCCAATTTTCTTCCTCTTATGAGGAGTTTTAGTAATAATAAATAAATAATAAATAAATAAATACAAAATATCACATGTACAACATATAGATGTCTATGTGTATATGCATGTACATATGAAGATATATGTTGTCTGGCCAGCATACACCTGAATTATATCAGTAAGGAATGGAGAAGTAAATAACCCATGGATTCCCAATGGGTATGTATTCATACTTATATATTTTTGTATACGACCATCCATAAATATAAGTAGATCAATTTGTAACTGAGGATGTCTTAGGTCATTTCATTACATAAGCCCAGACAAACCATTTACATAGAGCCTGCCATTCAAAATTTGGCATATAAAACTTTATTAATGAGTAAAATGTAATGATTTTGGAATAAAACATAATATAATAAATTTAATATGTCTAATTTGAATTAAAAGACATACCAAAGATGCTTAGTTTATTTTTAAGGATTCTTATTGATATATTTCTAATTTAAAATTGTTTATATTCTACACTTTTAATAAGAAAAACAAAATTAGTCTATTAATTTGTATTTAGATTCACTCTTATCTCAGTGAAAATGTTTTTGATATTATTAATACTTTCATTGTTTTTCCAATCCTGTAGTTCTCAGTTTCCTATTCCCCTGGAAGAGTTTCAGTCTGTCAATTTGCAGATGATCAATTTTATTGGCAACTGGACAAATTTCTGTACAAAGTTCTATATACTGCATGCATGAACAAAGTATGCTCCTGGTATACTTTGAGAGAATTTAAATTCAAATGAATTTCAGTCTTGATGACTTGATTTTTAGTGAAGTGTCCTAAAATAAAATGTTTTTACATTCTAACTTAAATAGCACTATTTATATTGTTGATAAACATCTTAAAGTAAAACAATTATCACTCTATAGTAAGCAAAATAGTATACAGTTGCTTCACCAATATAACTGCCAACAAAATTAAAACTTCACTTTTGCTGTTTACTTTTTATATTTCTCTTGAGATTTGTTTTTAATTGATAACTCAAGATAACCATTCATATACATAAATAGCAACATACTTTAGAACAAGAAAGCACAGACAACCTCTAGACAGCAAATATTCACTAAAATATTCCTTTAAAACACCAAAATAAATACCATTTAGTAAATTCTATTTTTTAAGTCTCCAAGTGGTGTCTACAAACAAAAGTAGTTCTAAAAACTTAAGTATTTCACTGGATATTATATTGTTCCACATTTGAGTAAAAACCTTTCTAAATTTTAACATGCCTTATAGGTGTGAAGTTTATTACTTTTCATATGCATTCTTTGCACACAAACACCTAAACGAATGTTAAGGCAAAATTCTAAACTTCTTGGCAAATTTCACTGACCCATCACACAGTTTTGCCGTAGGAAACTACCTGGCAGAAAAATTCTTTGAATAAATATTCCAATTTTATATGTCATATTATTCCTATCCTTTGTCTAATTTATAGTTCAAACTAGCTGATCCTTCAAGAAAAAAAAAAAAGCAAAAAACAACAGTGCTTATTTTACAAATACAGAAAAAAAATATGTGATTTAGCTGTTTCTTGTTTGGATATATGAAATTAGGGTGAGTTTAATTTTAAATGTCTTTCTATCCCTTAATTTAAAAAAACAAAACAAAACAAACAAGAATACAGTAAGAATCTGGAATGTGCACGAGAACATTATGTATATTTAAAGCATAGCCCCAAAGGCTACTGATTTCTCTTACCAGTGCTGTCATCATATACAACTGTGACGGTTTTCCACTTGAAAAACTGCACCAGGTCTAAAATGGCGCGGCTGAGTGAAGAGAAGTCTGGGTAGAGACTGACATAGAAGGAATCTTTGTTGTCTGACACCTGGTGCTTCCAGCGGGTCTGTATGTGGGGAACCCCCAGAGCATTGCAGATGGACTGCACTGCGTTTGCTGACGAGCTGTGTGAAGGCCCGAAGATGGCAGCCACCCCCAGAGACAGCTGATCACAGGCTGAAGAGGAGATAGAAGTCTGTCAGTAATGAGAGGAGAGATGCCGGTGTGCCAACAGATACCACATTATTATTGTAAACCCAAAGGTATCATCCTGCAGAAAGATTTGTTTTTCTTTAATATAACGTCTGTGTTTCACTAATTTCACATTTTGTCTGACTCTGAACATTTTCAGTTTTTTACAGAGGAATTAATTCACCAACATGCCCGCAGCTCAATGTTCAAATAATTCTATAAATAATGTCAGGGGAGGGAGAGAGGAAAAGAGAGAGAGGAGGAATGTTTTTGAATTTAATGGGAGGGAAGAGTGCTCATTTTGAAAGAATAGTTTATTTGAAGGGGATGAGAGAATAGTGTTGCTTCTCAAATTCACTGACCATTCTTTACATTTTCAAATTCTTAATCAGAAGCCATTTTGTCCTCCTCCTCCCCACTCAATTAGCTATGGCCACACACAGCTAAATATTTACACGTATCTGATGATACAGGTAAAGTTATGCATACAGCCAACCATACAAAATCTTCAATGGCTCATAGGGGGTGATTTCATATGGATTAATCTCATTGAGTAGAAAAAACACCAAAATCATTAGACAAGTATTCAATTATCTTTATATATGTGGTTTTGGTATGCTATAAGTCTTTTCTATTGTTCTAAACTATTTTTACAGTTTGTATTTACTCATAGGAAATTTTATTCACATCAAAAATAACTGCAGTAATTAAGAAAGGCATAAGCAAATTAGAGGGTATTCAGATTAAACTAGATTGTTCCAAGACTTGACATTTTATAAGGTACCCTGAAGCAAATGGTATTTTGGGCCCAGAAAGTGAATGATTATTGGAAACATGAAAATTATTTATCTTTAAATATTTGAAGAACTGGCTTGTGAAAGAAAATTAAGTTTTTTTAATTTGACTGGCAAAGGAAGAATTAGGACAATTGGTTAGAAGCTTCTCATGAATTTTGATCCAATTTAAATTTTAAAAAATCCTAAAGATAAGTAAGAAATGTTCGAAAATGGAATAGTCTTCCCCAAGAGGCAATGGTTCATCCATCACTGAAAATATTTAACCAGGACAGAGAAAGATTGTTATTGGGATTTAGGCATAAATTGGTTGTTCAGATTCAATTCCTCCAAAACGCATAGTTTATAATTCTACTGAGTGAGACATTCTGCTATTTTCTCTCAGAGTTTTTTGCATAAAATACAATGTGATAGATGAATTCTTAAGCATGGAAATATTTAATAATTAAGTAAATGTTAGTTGAAAAAAATACTTTTTAAACATTCTTTAAAAATTCAGTATGATCTAAATAAATTGTTTTTGAATATATAGGTTCTATATTTTAAATAACGATTGGAATTTTAAATCACTAGAAAGGCTGGCTATACCCTAGAATTTTTCACTCAACATGGGATTTTAATTCACATACATTAAGTA
This sequence comes from Varecia variegata, assembly GCA_028533085.1. Classification (NCBI taxonomy): domain Eukaryota; kingdom Metazoa; phylum Chordata; class Mammalia; order Primates; family Lemuridae; genus Varecia; species Varecia variegata. The sequence goes on from CM052441.1 coordinate 48,046,922, forward strand.
TAAAAGATCTTTGTTCACCAGGTTTTTGACAAATCACAAACCAAGATAGCTGAAAACCTTATATCAGGTTATTTATTATAGAATATTCTTAGGTGTGTTGCAAATAAGAATTAGAGTTTTAAGTTATCAGAGGAGTCATTTAAAAATAATGTATG
>CM052441.1:48047576-48082844 GCA_028533085.1 Varecia variegata
AAAAATAATGTATGATTCAAACAATAATTCAAGTTTCAATATATCAAAATATTCATTAATTGAGCAAAATAGCATTACCTATTAAAGGTATAAGAAAAAAATGTCAAAATTTAACATCTAATTTCTTATTACTTTCTTGTGTTGGAAAGAAATAATTAAAAAAAAATTTAAGAATGTCTAAATAAAGTTATTTCATAATCATTAACAACATTATTGATATACACCTTTGTTGATAAAATTCAAAAATTATATCGGTTCTCTCTCTTATCTTTTTACATATTGCTGGGCCCTCTAAGCAGTAATAGCTCAACAAACAAGAGCTTCACAAGGTAAAGTCCAAACCATAACAATTACAAAGAAAGTTACTCATATACATATTTAAGCTTTTCCTAGCTTCGGGCCAAAGTCAACTGATAGATTTGATTCCTAAGGATTTTCAATGAGTGATAAAGCTCATAAATTCCTATAATATTTTGGAAACCAGATGATTTTATCACCTCAAAGTTTTGCTCAGGCATTCCCAGGAGAGTATTTTGGTTTTTGTCAGAATATTCTAACCTGTTGTTTTTTATAAACCTTGTTACTTTGAAATCACCATGAAGAAATCTGTTAGTATTTTATCTATACTGTACTTATATTCCATAGTCTTTGGTCAAAATGCTTTCATTAGAGGCAGAGCTGCTTCTTCCTAATGGAAACAATCATGAACTATGCCACTAATCAAATGTACTTGTCTTGCAGTTAATGACTAATTCTGCAATTATGATGACAAATGTAGTATTTCACAGTAACCTTTAACCTTTTTTTCAGCCTTCAAAACCTTTCATCACCCAGACATGGTTCTAAAATATGTAAACTTATTTTTATTCATAAAGATATGAATTCAAAGGGCATGCAGAATATGGCTTTGATAAACACTAGTTAGCTGCCGGGGGAAAAGAAAGATACTTTCATCTCAGAAAATATTGTACCTAGTCAGCTGCCATTAATATTAATGAGCTTAGAGAAAAATTGCAGCAACTTAGAATTATAAATAATTATATACATTTCCATTAATGTAAGGTAGCTAGTAAAACCATATTAGCATTGCAGAAAAGCAAACATTGTTTAAAAATATGGAGTTATAACAAATGCTTTGTAAGCCCCCTCCTTAGAGAAAACCTATATTATAAAATTTAAGTCCTGTTACATAATACTAACTATTCAAACGAAGAGATTACCTACTATGAGATCACCTATGTATATAAGAAAATATCACCCACATAAGACTATGGAAACACCTCTCAAACACATTTACTATTAAGACTGCTGTTTGGTTAAAATAAATGCTTTGATAATAGTTTTTTCTAATGCCTTCCTTCATACATAAATATTAAATTCATAGTCCACAAATTATTTTCATATTGATCACATTTAAAACAGTTATAATAAAAGAAATAAAATTTATAAAGTATTATAATTATTTAATAATAAGTATCTAATTATTTCTTTATATAATCCAGTTTTTATGTAATTACCCATTTATTTTCAGTTACAAGAAGAAATATCAAGTGGTTAAAAAATAAGCATGTAGTACACATAAAATAATGGCTGTTCAAAAATTTCCAGTGAAATTTTAAGATTAGACTGACTTTTTGCATTCACTTAGAACCACATACATTTCAAGGTAGTCAATAAATTGAAACCACAGTATTATTAATAATAGAATAGGATTAATAGGTAATGCTAATAAAAATATAAGAATTGATTGCAGAACTTGGTAAAATCCATTGATACATATTATTTTATTTCAGTGAGTTTTTGAAATCAGGAATAGTCAGTAACAAGACAGAAGGATTAATGGGAAAAAAATTTCACTGTCACAGATCTAACTGTATTTCATGTTATAAGCAGACTTTTTGCAGTAGGGAATTGTATTACTTTACCTTCTCCGATAAAATTTATGTGCATTTTGAAATGTACATGTAATTATTTTGCATGTAATGATTCCTAACAAATTATCAACTACATGATGGAATTAATAAATCTCTTAAGAATACCTAGAATTTGAATTCCAGAAAACATAATGTTGAATATCTACCAATTACCTTTCTTGGATGCTTCAAAACTGTCATAGAGGTTTATCTTCTGGGTGTCATAGGTGAGGGTTGTATTGGGCAACAAGGTTCTGTTTCTGTTGATTGTGTTCACAGCAAATCTGAATGCAAGTTCCTCAGCTCCCATTGGGCCAGATTCCACATATTCAAAAATACCACCTAGCAAAAACAAAGAGAATAATCACATAATTCTTACAAGATGGAGAAAATTTCAGAAGTTTTCTGTACCTTGAAGTGTGTGTGTAGGTGTGCATTTGTGTGTGTGTATGTGTGAGAGAGAGATTTATGTGTATGGGATCTGTGCTTACTTTTTCTATGAACTTCAGGATAGTTCCTTTTAGATAAATCCATATTGGCAAAATTGCTTTAGGATTGCAGCCAAAATTTAACATAATATAACTACGATTTTGCCTTTTTTCTTTATTAATTATTTCAGGGGCTAGGTATGTATCAATATTGCCTTAAGTATTGAAAATTACTCCCCAAAATTTTGCACATGGTTCCAGAGTAATCAATCCTCTGTATTGATATATACTGTACAGTTAAGCATTGGGAAAATTGTATTAAATTTTTCTCCATTCATTCAGAAATCAGAATTCTTTAGCACAACTTTTATGACACTTACTGTGGTAAAAGCCCAAAATATTTGCAAATTCCAGCATCTTACATGTGAGAAAAGAGAGCGATGTTGTATTTTAGAAGATACTGACATTTATGAAGGATACCTTTCCAAAACAATGCAAATCCCTTAATAAAACAATGCAAATCCCTTAATGAATAACACCATAGCATATAATTTTGGCCATAAAATGTAGAGTATAACTTCAAAATATGTCCCTTCAATTTCACCTTTCACCAGCTGTCTCAGCCCAGTTCCCTCATTCTTGTCCCAGCTTTCCTTCTCTTTAATATCATTACTCTTTCATCAGCCGAGAGTGACCTACGTGGGACCTTTGTTTCCAAAAAAGTTTCTTTTTTATTGTTGGTTTGGTCAATTGAATAAAAGGAAAGAGCACCTGATACCTAACCCCTTCTAACCTCTGTCCTTAGGAAACTAGTACTTTAAAATGAAGAACATTTATCTTTCTTTTCAAATTTCACACCATGTACTCTCAGCACAATGATTCATGAATTAAACTCCCTTGGATAAGCCAGTTCCCCAGCTAGCAATTCATACTTCATCAAAGGTGTTTTGACACATGAATGTCAGGTGACTATATTATTAGCAAACTACCTATTATAAATTAGGAAGAAGTCATAGTACTATAACAATTCCTCTAACTATTAGGACTCAGAAAATACTACAACGATAAGGCAAATTTATATTCAGAAATAGGAAAATTTATTATTTGATAGCATATCAGTTTGAAATATTTCTCATTCTGGATTTTAATCAATTTGATGATGTAGCTACTGGAGCAATCAACTTATTATGAAATAGTACTCTGAATGTATTTAAAATCTTTGGTGATTTACGCTAAACAGAAGGATAATAAGTATTTATGTTTCTAATGGGTGTTAAGCACCAAACTGGATGTCTTGTATATATGGAGGAGAACAGTGGTTATTAGGCATGGGCTCTGAAGCCAGACTGGGTTTACATCTGGCTCTGTCACTTGCCATCTGTGTAAATTTGAGCAGTTGCTTAAAATCTCAGTCTAAGCTTCTTCATCTCTAGAAAAAAGGATAATAAGGAAGGCTACGCTATAGAGTTGTAATAAAGATTAAATGTTAGGTTATACAAAGCACTTAGAAGAGTGGCTGCCATAGAGTAAGCAGTCAACAAGTGTTTAAGTTTACACTGAATCTTCAAAGCAATCCCAAATAATATTATTTTACAGAAAAGACTCCTTTGGCCAAAAATCATACAGCTATCTAGTGATAGAGCCATTAGTAGGATCTGCTCGTGCCTGACTTCAAAGCCTGTTCCACTACAAACTAATAGTTTTCTTCAAAATTTCTCCAGGCAAAATACACAAAACTTCCTAAAATGTGAGATATGATGACCTCAATAATAAGATGTAATTAGAAGTATAAAATTTTAGCTATAGAATAGAAAAATAATTGAATAATCACAAAGTACTTGTCAAATTAATTTAGAATAAAGAGTCAATTATAGAAATGAAAACCTGGAGTTGTTTCATATTGGTAAAATAAGATAAAAACTGACTCATCTACTTTCCTCAGTTCAAAATTATAGTTTCCATATAATATAAACATAAAATAAAGGTCATATTTGATGAAATTGGGTCAATATTTGACCCAATGATGACACTGGATATTTAGTGATAGCAAATTAAAATTTTTCATTATTTATCTCTCTTCAAAATAAATAATTCAAATTTAACTTTACATGTTTCTCACCAGTTTGAATATTTAAAGAAATCTTTGTTATTCCTCAGGATAACCCATTTCTACCTTAACTTAAAAAAATTAATTTTTGTTGATCCACAGCCAGATCTTAGTAATCCATACTACGCTCTTTCCCTAGACTTTAACAAAGATTCACTCTGTTTCACATTTTCAAGAATCTAGAGACTATTTTGTAGTTATTATTGAATTCTTTATTCTCTATACAATACAACAAAATATACTTTCTCACACTTACCTTTAGCTTTTTCAAATTCAAAAAATCATCTAAGATAATCATGCTCACAGTCTTATTTGTTTTGTTTGTTTGTTTGTTTTAATTCAAGAAGGACTGTCACATCTCCTATAATCTCTATGTCAAACAATAAAATGCCTGCAGTTCTTTTTCCAAGCTTAACAGTTAACAGTTCTCATCATGTTATAATAGGCTTGTTAAAGAAAGAAGGAGAGAAGCAGAGGAGACATTTGTTTTCTATGTGCATAGTTGCCCTGCTTTGTTTTGTAGATATAGAAAACCAAATGGCAAGGGATCCCCAGTTTACTCAGAACACCCAACACTGAAACATTTCCCATCACAGTCTCTGACTCACAAAAGAACATCATTACTCAAGACTTGAAATAAAAGATTTATTAGTCAACTGCTGAAGCCTAGCCAATGTCTTTCTCTTTTAGATCAATTTTAACTACTACAGAGGATTGTATGACTCATAAACCTATGATGGATGTGCCAACCAACATCACATCTAACCTCTGGTACTTTTCAAATAGGTCTTACCTTAAAGTGGGTACAATCAGTGTTTTATAGACTTTTAATTTAATAAAGAAATTGATGTTCTGAATGACATGTCATCTGTTATTCTCTCAGGAGATACACTGGTTTTCTCAATCAAATGTTATGCTAACCTTATTTTCTATCTAAACAAATACAAAAGGTATCCTCTTCATTTGAATTTTGTACAAATAATTATCTAAAGAATAAAATCATCAAGGTTATTTAATTTTGATACAATATAATTCCAAAGGCCAATTTAAAAATGCCCTGGATGTTAAATGAAATTAGGGAATTATTTTTTGCATTTTAAGCAAAATAAAGATATAGTGGTTACCTAAGAAAATATCATTGTTCTTAGGAGATCCATGCTGAAGCGTTTAGGTGTAAAGTATCATAAAAGCAAAAATTGAAAAATGTTAACAATTGTTTAATCAAGGTGGTGAGTAAATGAGTATTTATTATACTATTACTTGAACTTTTCTATATGTTTAAAACATTTCACATTAAAAGTTTGGGGAGGTGGGAAAAACAAGAAAGAAACAAAACTCCTATACTTATTTGTGCTTATTTGTTACTACTGCATATTTTTAACAGATCTCTCAAAATGAACATTAAATTAATCTGCAAGTGTTTATATGTTCACTAAAATTGCCTATTACTCTAAGTGTTAAAGATGGAGGAGTTTAAAAATCACACAATCAATAAATCATTCAGTCCACCCACCCTGTGGATACTCAGATGTCTCTACGAGTATATGTTGGCCTCCATCTAAGGTAGTCCCTTACCTCTCTGGAGAGCTCTAGCACAAAGTTCTCCCACGTATTAATCCATCATTTGTTTTCCTAAAGTTTCTAAACATTTGTTCTGATTGAGATACATTTAAGCCCAACTTTCCTGTGATCATCTTCCAGAATTTGAAAACAGATTTCATCTGCCTACTGTATTTCTTTTATCCAGCTTAAAACTTTCAAATCTTGTTTTTCACATGACTATTCTGATCCTTTCATTTTTCTAGTTTTTTTTTTTTTTTTTTCTGAACACACTCCAGTGTACCCACAGCTCAGTGTTATACTCCAAGGGGGTCCAAGTAAAGCAAATTATGATGGAGTTATCAGCTCCCTAAACTAATGTTTTATAGATAAAATGAATAGTGTTTTTCTTAAGAGTACATTATCACACTGCTGATTCATCTTAAGCCTCCTGTTGAAAAAGTTTATGTTTGTGATTTATTTTTTCTGGATTCTTTTACATGTGCCCCCGATTAATATCATCTATTAATATTTACAGTCAGTCTAATGTTCTAATTAAGAGCATTTGGATCCTGATTCTATCAACTATTAATATTAATTTGGTCAACATCTAATGTATTAAGACATGTTACTAATATTACAAAGACATGTGAAAGGTGTTTCTTTTCTCTGCCTTTAGGTCATATTCTGTCTTGTTTTTATGTCCAAGTAAGTGTTAAAAATGATAAGCAAGAGTTAAAGACAAAGTCTCAGATTATAACCATGTGGATACCCCCACTGGATTTTCTCCCTATTGTTAAACTAGCTAATGATCTTCTTAATTATTCTAGCTCCCAGTTCGTAGGTCTTCCTCAGTTTTACAGGAACATCACCGTAAACCTTTACACATGCTTGACTCAGTCCACATGTGCTATGTCTTCCACATCGTAATAATGCATCTCCACTGGATTTTTCACAGATACCAGCCCCTACTCTATCTGTTTTCAGTAGTCTCTCTTCACTGCAACTAGAGCAATATTTCTAAAAGGCAACTTTAATCTTATCATTCAACTCCTAAAATCTTTCAATGGCTGCCTAATTTTTAATGTTGATGCCATTTACAAGGTTCTTCATAATCTGTCTTCTACCTCCCTCTCCAGGTTCCTTTCTTACTTACTGCTTTCACTTCCTCAGTCCTACAGCCTTATTAAACCACCTGCCTTTCCCTAAATGAACCAGGATCAAATGCCTCCATTCCTTTCCAATTTTGGCTCCTCTGCTCAGGAACCCAGTCCCTTCTTACATATCTACATAAACATAGAGTCATACATACATAGACACATACATTAACACATACATCTGCAACTTTGTCTCACTGTGAGCTTTTGGGACAGTCACCTCTCTAGGATAACATTCCTCACTGGGCCTAACCCCCACTGGACTAATTTTGTCTCTGCTTTATGTTCCCACAGTTCCAGATCCCTTTCAAACATTAGGATGCATACTCCTGCAATTTGAAGCAATTTTCTTAAGAAAGTTAAATCAGTATGAAACATGTTCAAATCTGAACTATCTCTGATTGAAGAATGAAAGAATGAAAGCTTCTAACAATCAACATCTATTGAGAACATACTCTGTATCAGACATTGTGTAAAATACTTTACAAACAATAGAAAGTCATCAAACATTTATTTGACTCACATTTTCTGCCTTCAATATATCTACTGTTATAATATTTTATAGTTTAAGTCAGACTATAACTCTGATATTTAAATTATCCATATTATTGAGTCTAAGAATTGTTCTCCTCCTTTATATTCCATAGTCCCATACATAATTTAATTCTTACGCCAAATAACCTGCTTTACTGGGCCTATTTGTGTTCTGCTTTAGCAAGATCTTACAGCAAGTCTGGCATCCTGAGTTTCTTCCTAAGGTCTAACGGTCAGTAGTGATGGATACTGGATCAGGACACAGAAGACCCCAATCCAGGCCCTATCCTTTAATCACTATACTGTACTGCTTCCTGCTGGGCAATATTCCCACTCTTCATCTTCAACTTCTGGCTGTTTTTGCAATAGCTTTCTTCTTTTTGAATGGTAAATATTTTCAACATCCTAAAATAAATTCTTAAAGTTTTATGTCCTCAAGAAGTACGACTATAACATTCTAAAAGTGATTTTTTGTGAAGTTGGTGGATGCCACTTAGTTAACTAAGCATATGTAGGTAGAAAAACACATGTACACATGGACCTGAATAACTGCCACCCCATAGAAAAATAAGTAAGTAGGTCACAGCTCCCCAAAAGGCAATTATATGGAAAGCGCATAGTGTAACGTGTGACTTTTCCAGAGGAGGAGCAGTAACTGATCTCTACTTCACATTGAGAGATGTCTACCACTCTTTGCACTTGCTTTAGATTCCCTTAAGCCATAAAGTAACAGGTATTTCTAATTTAATACTGGTTCCAGTATTTTGAGCCATATTTCTAGTGACAATAACCTACACTATAATGGTTCTAAGTTGTCTTATCAAAACAAACAAATTAACACTTTTGTCAATATTTCAGGTAAGATAAAAACTATACAAATATGTGACCGATGAAAATTTTGTCTGTAGAATGTCTTGGAATTTTTGCAGTTCTAGCATTCTTTGCAGTTCTTCAACTATAGAAGACATTAAATGTACCCTTGTATATATCTTCCTATATTTGTCATATTCAATTCAACTTAAACTTGTCCTGGGCATTTGAATAAAAGAAGCTGCTGATGTGGTCCAGAATAAAAATGTGAATTAGAAGGCAATATGTAAACTAAAATCAAGTGGCAGGAAATAGTGTTAACGGTACCATTTCGCAAACATTGGTTGTTCTGTGGCATATAAATGTGCTTTCTTATTTTAAAAATAAATAAGCTTTTAACTTTACAAGCCTCCTACTGTTTTCAACATATTTTTCAGTAGTGGATGGAAAATAGGTGTTGATTTTTCTTTCTACAAATGGACCATTAAAATCCTAGGGAGGACCTCAAAATTACACATTCAAATAATATTAATTTTAAAGTAGATGTACTACACACTGAGAGGAAAATTGGGAAATGGCTACTTAAATGTTAGCAATTTAAGACCTAGAAGGAATGCATACTGATTGGGAAGGCAGATGCTTGAATAGTATCAAGATATAAATAGAACTGATCAAACTGAGATAACAGGGAAGGCAGCCACATAAATAATCACCATAAAAACAGTATAAATAATACCAACTATTTGAAGGCCAAGAGTACACACTTTAATTATATTGATATTTTAGAAAATAGGTCAGCTAAATGAAAAGACAAAAAGTGATTGGATGAGCAAGTCTCTTCACTATCCAGACTTCCATTTTCTCTTCTGCAAAATGAAGGGGTCAGGTGAAATGATCTTGGATATTAAAGATTTTAAAAGACTTTCAGGATTCTAAAACTGTTAAAGAACTGCACAGTAAACTGCACTCCATTGTGGAGGAATACTGATTCTGAATTTAAGAAGATCTGGTTAAGTGACAATCTCTTGCAAATCTGAAACACTCTTTCACACTCTTCCATTTGCAACACATATTGATTTGAGAAATCATGTATCAAAATATTACTAAATTCAATCAATAAAAATATAGATGCAAATATGTTTTGAGTTTGGAAAGAGCAATTAGATGTTATGAAGCTAAAGAAGAATAAAACAACTGTTTAATTCTATCATTTTTGGCAAAGTTTCTTAAAACCATTCAAATTATTTGTGTTTTCCCCTTTTTAAAGTTATAGCATTCATCAGACCTAAAGAAGCTTGAGTTTGCTAAACATATTAGCATTCATGTTAACATTAATAACGTCTCATCACCTCCTTCATGAAGCCCACTTCTCCACAAACTTCTCTCAATAGATGTCAAGCTTTCCTTTCACAAAATTTTTTTCTTTCTTCTTTTCTAGTACTTCTAACAGTATCAAGGGGCATAACCTTCTGTTTACCATACATGGTTCCTCTGAAAACTCTTTGAGGACAGCAAAGACAACTTACTTATCTTTGACTGGTTTCATTTAACTTGATGTCTGGCATATAATGTGCATTTAATAAATGTTTGGAGAATAAACCACTAACATGGAGAGGGAACAAGAAAGTGTTGCATGCATTCACAGAAAATAAAAGAAGGAAATTTAAGCCACATTTTTATATCAACAGACTATAAAAGAAATACTGTAGAAATAGATTAAATGGTTATTATTTATTTTCCTTTATTCAGGTAACTAAGAGAATCTTGTGGATCAGATTGTGTCCCTTTCAGAAATCCATAAAGCAATCCAGAAAGCCTCACATATTTGTTAAAGCCTTCTCTGTAAATCACAAAATGCTGTGAGTTATTTTCAATAATTTAATATAATTAGGACAGTCTGGGGAACATAGATCTATATTTTTAAGGCTAATTGGAATTCATAAAAAACCCCTCACTCTTAAGAACTAGTTTCAACATCTAATAGTAGGTATTTTTTTTCCTGTGAAATTTAAAAATGGAGAGAATCCAAAGCAATGTGGGAAAAAGTACTGTAGAAAATTATTAAGGAAAATGTTAACATGTAAATAAAATATTAAAGTTTAGTAACTTTTCTTTTCCAAACATCTAACTCAAAAAATCATTGTGGGTTGGATGCAGTGGCTCACACCTGTAATCCTAGCACTCTGGGCAGCTGAGGCAGGAAGATTGTTTGAGGTCAGGAGTTCGAGACCAGTCTGAGCAAGATTGAGACCTCCATCTCTACCAAAAATAGAGCACGTGGTGGTGTGCACCTGTAGTCCTAGCTACTGGGGAGGCTGAGGCAGGAGGATCGCTTGAGCCTAGGAGTTTGGGGTTACAGTGAGCTATGATGATGCCACTGCACTCTGCCCAGGGCGACAGAGGAAGACTCTATCTCAAAAAATAATAATAATAATAATAATAATTGTGGAAATTTTAATTGCAGATAACATGGTTCATCCAGGAGAGATCTAATGCAGAAATAACATAAACATATGTGAGCATGCATGTAAAACTGATGCATACCCACAAAAGCTGATACAAGAGCAAAGTCTGAACAAATCTTTAAAACCAGCTAGTTAATCCAGAGACAGAGGAGAAAAAAATAGAGTGGCCTGACACTGTCAAACAAAGCAGTAGGTCACTCACCAAAATGTTTACATTGACTTTGTATAGACACAACCTTCGTGAATGTCTCAAGGTCAAAGGAAGCTGTAGCCTATGGTGCTTTGTCTGTTCAGGATGGAGAATGAGTCAACACATGGGCACGCGCGCACGCGCACACACACACACACACACACACACACAGCGTGAAAGATTTTCATTTAAAACTGATAATACTCCTAAATATCTCCTGAGAAGTGAACTGTGAATCTATAATCAAGCAAAACTTTTCAATCATTTCTTTTAAAATTTATTGGTTGATGAGAATTAGTAGCCTGTGAACTCTTGTGCAGTTCCTCCACATTGAATCTGCAGCTTGTAGCTGTCTGTAATGCAGTAGGTGTTCAGAATATATTTTTTTCATTAATATTAATATAATTATGTTGACCAGCAGAATCAAGGAATAATCTTTGAGCAAGTAATTCTGTGGGGTAAGTTTCTATTAGCAAGAAAGGCAAACTACATAGATATTTAAGAGTTAGACAAATTATACTAGAAATTACACATGCTCAAAGACATTTATAGCAGAATCATTTTTAATAATGAAATAAAATAGAAACAATCTAAATGTACATCACCTGAGGGTTGGTTCTATACAGCATTGTAAACCACCAAAGGAATAGTGTGTGATCATTAAAATGCTTGTTTAGATGTACATTTATTGAAATGGAAAAATAGTCAGGATATATTGCTAATAAGACAGAGGCAATATTGTATAGTGTTTAAAAATAAGGGCTTTGAAGTCCGTCGGCTTGAGGTCACAGTCCAGTTCAGCCTTTCTGCTGAGTGGCCTTAGGCAAATATCTCAATTTTTTTTATATATCTTTCTATTTTAAAAATAAAACAATGCTATGTTTTTGTTATTAACAAGTATCAACTTCATAAAGTTGTGAAGATTCAATGAGAGAATAAATTAAGATTGTTAGAACAACAGTGCTATCTCATTAAAATTTAGCTTTTCCATTTTAGTTATGTCAATATATTTACTGATAGAAATATAAATATAAAATAAATATGTCTCAAGGAATACACACAATGGGGATTATCTCTGAATAACAGGATTCCAGATAATTACTCTTTTCTAGACTTCTGGAAATACAGTGAATTTTCATGTATCTGAACAATAAGACAGACATAAGACAGAAAAATTCAATAATAGAGCAATTTGGGACTGAAGATTATACAACTATAGATTCTTGGGTTTGGACAGAACCCAACCAAAAGGGAGAAATTTTCAATCATAGGAAAATATCCAAATAGAGATTCAGTAAATGTAGCCTATCATTGTATTATGGAAATGAATCGCTTTACCCTTACAAAACAATGACCTTGAAAGTTGAACTAAAAAATAACCTAGTTTTAGAGAGGCAACTCAGTTCAGGCAGAGGCAATGGTACTTTTTCACCCCCTACATACACCACCATAGCACTTTCCAAATACTTATTGAGTTATACGAGTGAACTTAGTTCAGATTTTCTCTCAAGCTTCGGATGTGCTAAGCAATTTAAAATCAATTTGTTGTTTAAATTAGAAACCAACTGTGGGTTGAATGGAAAAAAATAAATTAAATAACAAAACAGCCAAATCAGGGTAAAAGAAGTTCATGAAAAGTAATTTTAAAATAATCTTTAAAATAATGTCTTCTGCTTGCAGCCAAGCTCATACTGGGAAAGGTTACTGAAAATTCTCTTGAGATAGGCTATCTTGATGTGGTGCAGAAGGTCTGCAAGGAATCAGAAGAATGGGCAGATCCTTTGCAAGTCAGCTCATTACCTGCCCCTGGTAGGGTCTTCAACAAATTAATTTTGGGAAGAGAATGATGGGAGTAATATTAATATTTACTTTATTAATTTTTACCCCATGGCTCTTGTCTCCTTAGCCCAAAATTTACCAAGGGCATATATAAGTGATGCTCATTTCATACTGAAGAACTATTGCTGAGATGTTTTGATACAATAAGGTTATCTTGACATTATTAGTTACTTTAAACTGACACTCCCCTTTAGTCTCTAGAATGCTTAAACTACTACACAAATTGCTATAAAGGTTAACTTAATTGATTCCAAGAAAGACAAATAACTTCCTAGCTGGGTAGCACCCATGTGAGAACAATTAAAAGCAGGCTCTCTTTTTACCTCTGGTAAGTTAAAGAATGACAGGTTTCAGCAACATTTTCAAACATTCCCATTTGCATAAAGTCACAGATCAGAAGAGTGACTTTTAGTGCTTTACAATTCCAAAATCAGCTCTCATTCACCGTTTTGTTTATCGTAACAGATGTTCTGATCATCATTCCCAGGTCACCGTGTACAGTGCACATGTTTATATAATTACAAGAGAAAAGAGGTTAAAACATTGTGCCTCATCCAATACTGTCAAAATGAACCAATACAATGCTTCACACAAGGGAACAGCAAGGGAGTAAATGCAGGCACTATAAATATACATAAGGCACAACTGAAACCGTTTTCCGCCCCAATCTTCAAAAAACGGATCCCTCCCAATAGACACGTAAGAGCCAACATATATCCTTATCTGCCTGGTGTGACCTAGTTGAAGGCAGCCTAGAGGCAGAGATGGAATTTCCACTACATTTGTAGGATGCCATGAATATGTATTTAGATTTTGTCAGGAGACAACAAGTATCCCATATCCCTGATTTGAGTAAAAGCGCCATTTGTTTTTCTTCTCACATACCTGTTTATGACACAGAAAATGTGGCACAAAGTACGCTTCGGAGAAAAGCTGAGAAAAGGTTATTTATGGACGGCTTCACAGAACAAAGATACTGAGAAAATGATACAAATGTAAACAAAGCTATTTTTCTTCTAAAGCAGAGAAGTCTTGGGCTGCTATGTACATTGCCTGCATTTAAGGCCACTTAAGTTTTCTGTGGCATCTCTTGTTGAAATTTTATATATTTGAGTGCTCATACGAAGAGAAGGTGTCTAAGCATAGTATACCATCCTTAAGTGAATTTACAGAAAAAATTAAAAGGCATTATAGTTATGATAAGTGCCACACAAGGAGGTGGCTCTGAACCTGGGATTCTGGTCCTGGTTCTGCTATTAACTAATTGGATTTTAAGCAAGTCAGTTAAGTGTTCTGGCCCTTAATTTCCCTATCTGTGTTCTGAGGTGCTTGAAGGACTCTCATGCTGTTCTTTTTCATCGTCCTAATTCCTGCGACTTCAACTTTTATGCTTAGCGCATAAAAAACTCTCAAAGAATATTCTTGGAAATGAATTAGTGAATTATTTAATAGAACAATGAATAAAGGCACCCCTAAAGACCCTTGCCAATCTAAACTGTCGATGGAATTATGTGGTTAATTTTCATGACAAACAAAATATTTAAAGTGAAATACTATTTCTGAGGAGAATGTATGTTTTCTGAAATGGGTAGTAATAGTATCTAGGAAGTAATATTACAGCACCACAACCTAAATCCCCTGTCAGTGCAGTCTGAATCATGTACCTGTCTGGAGGAAGCAAAGTTAATATAAGGACTTAGCTGAGTCATCCTTCAAGAGCCCAGTAATAGAGGCAAAGTTGGAGACCTCATCCATGATCAACTTTCTATTGGTGGTGACTTAATTAACCATTGACCTTGTAGTGAACAGCAGAAATCATAACTGTGGATTTCTGTCAGCCCACTGTCTTTCCTGTTAATGCCACATCCACCAGAAAATTATCTTATCCGAGAATAGGAAGCAAACTCTACTTTCTAGAAACAGTACATATTTGAAATAATCCAATCATATTTCTACCCTATGTGATTATCATGCTAATAAATTTCTTTCTAAATAGTAATTCTCTATGGCTTTATTCAAGTTTAGAAGAAAAGGACAGAAAGAAATAACACTAACTTGAGCCTATACAAGGTAATCACAGAAGGTTTCCAGTCACCTCGTCCTAGTATGAGACCTAAATATCGTCATAAAAAGCAAAAAATGTAATCAAGAATCATATTCAACTTCTAGCAATTTAGAATGCAATTATTTAAGCTTTTTTTTTCCTTTTAAATAACTGCCCTAGTATAGATAGATATTGGAAAGAAAATGCAGAAAAGAAGGAAAGAAGATGGAAGGAAGGGAGGGAGGGAGGAGAGGGAAAGGAATAAAGGAAGAACTAATGACTCCAAAGCACTTGGCATCCAGCACTTTCCATAAGCATGCACAAATTCACTGTTGGGTGAAGAAAGTATTAGTACTGCTCCGTTTTTCAGTTGAGAAATCAAAGTCTCAATCAGAGAAATTAGGCAACTTGTTTAAGATCACACAGCAGAGAAGTATTTACTAAGGACTCAAACTCAAGTCTTCTGTATACAAGCATCAAACCTTTACGTTGTATTTCAGTCACAACATACGCATTTTGTTGGAAGGTAGTGAAAAATAGGAATTGATTTCAAAAATGAAAATAGTAAGAATTTATCTCTCATAAAATGATATCCAGCCAAAAAGGAGAGTTAAAATTCAATGAAATCATTTCATCCAGCAATTATGTAAGATTCCAAAAATCATTAACAATTGTAAACCCCTCTCATTTTACTATATTGTTCTTGCTATTTCTCCAAATTTCTAGACTTATTTTAAATTTCAAGGTGGAAGCCACTCGCTGGTTTGGGGACTTACATTTAATTGTACCTAGAAAGGGAAGCTATTTAATATTATATTTTAAATGTTATATATGACCATAAAGAAACCAAGATATCATATCTTGCTTAGCAATGAGCAGGAAAAAAAATGTTCGTCATCAACTAGGTCATTACATATTTAAATAAATTATTGGCTTTTTAAACTATCATTATGTGGATAATTAACCAATCTTCTTGTCTTCTAACAGCCCTTCAAATAGCCTAGTTTATCATCCTTGGCTCTGAAAATTCCCTTTGGCTATTGATTAAAATGAATAAAATGAGTGTTACAAAATTTGGAAAATGCCTGTTCTTCTTAAAGGCAATATTTACTGCTGCTAAATTCCAACAGCACTTAAAGCTGTGCCATTTGTCAGTTAATTATACATTGTCTTGTCTTGTTCTTTATTTCTGTCATAGTTTCATGTATATTAAACCAGGCTCCTAAGAAATCTCATGGCTCCAGAAGGGCAAATAGAATACAACTAAATTTTTTAAAATTAATTTATTGTTAGCTGCCAATATCATCCATTGGATATATCCATATACATGCAGCTGTTGTTATATTGTAATTGCATATTATATTTTTATTTTAAAATACTTTAGTTTTATGAACAGGGAGATTTTAAGCAGACTTTTCAAATGGTATTAACCTTTTAATGAGAAACAAAGGATTCCATCTGCTTTTTAATTTTCTTGGGATAATTTGCAACTAGCCTTTTCTGCTTCTAACAAAGATAAATCCTCAAGGATTTCAATTTCAATTTTAGTTCATTGCTATTATGCTACTATATATTTTCAGAACATTTATAAAGACAAACTTTTTTTACCTTACAAGAGCATTATCGGAGTAATTATTATACTTTATATTTACATTTTATATGGTATAATATCCCCTTACCACTAAAATCCACTCTGAATAAAAACTACAATTGTAAAACTTAAAAAAAAAATGTATCCACACAATTCTTTTTTCTTATTCTTAGCAATTATAAAAGTAATTATGAACAAGATTGCTGGTCAGATGTGTGAAATTCCTGGTTGTTAAAGCCCCAGCTCATAGCCCCTGCTTTAATGAAATATGTCATACAAAGCGTAGTTCTCTAATATCATTTAACCTATAAATTGTGCTTCTGACCCTTTCATCACTCAAACAGAGAATACAAAGAATGGAATTCATTATAAATTCATGCAGCTTCTAAAACATGAAAAGATACTGGTTATAATTCATTCATGAGTTATTTTCAGTTTATGAAGAAAGGTCTTGCCAAAAGAGAGTAAAAAGCAAAAGCATGTTAAATCATAAAATTTTATTCAGACTTTGCTGAGCGTGCTGTTTAAGTATCTCTACAAATAGTTTTAACCCCAATCTCACTCCACCCTTGAAATTAAGTAACATTTCTTTCTCATCGTGTGAACTTCAGTATCCCAACGAAAAATCCTGCTTGCCAAAATTGTGGTGATATATTCTTCTCTCCTGCAATGATCTACAAGACCCTGTGTAATCCACCACCTTACACTTCTTCTAACCTCTTCCTTTAGACCTCTAACAAGATGGTCACCTCCTTGTAAGGTAGCTGTGAGTAAGCCAACTACTTCAAATACTTATCCACTTTAGCTTGATGTGAAACAACTGGAATTTGTGAAATTCTCCTGTATTCAGTTGACACTGTTGGTGTATATGTTTATTATTTGCTCTCATAGGTCTATTTCACATCCAGTATTTTCAGTTATATGATAAGATCTTTAAGATCAGGGACTGTGTCATGATTTGACTTATGTCTGCCCAAAGGAAGTTAATATATTGAAATAATAATTTGAACATCCATTAAGCAAATGAAGGCAATAGTAAAATGCATTCAACAAGAAGTAGGTTGAGCACTTGTATAAGACCTACTATCAGAAAGTAAAAGAGAAAATACAGAGATGGCAATCTTATTGTGAAAGATAATTTTCTTTGATTAGGGCTACTACCAGTGTGATGCAAATCACTCAACAATTCAAATAGAGGATGAATCCATATTATATGGAACACTTACCCTTGGGAGAAGTGTGAAAGCAAGGTTGTTTCTTCCTATACTGATTCCTACTGGTTTTCCATTTTATTACAGTACTATGTAATGTAGCAAGGAAGAGTACAGGTACAGTAGTATTCAGAGTTGCTTGGTGCTACTTTGGGCATTCCGCAAATCATCTAACCAATGGGTTGAAAGTCTTCATTGTCAAAATGTAAGGAGATATATAAACTGTAGATTACCCTTCATTTCTTTAAAAAACCTATCATTCATTGATTCTCCTCCTCCGAGAATCAGCATAATTCAAATTTTTAAAATGAGAGAAAGAAATAATTTCTGCTTAAGGAGTATAATCTGGTATCTTATACTATTTTTAGAATAAGAATCTTTATTCAATTCAGTTGTCACTAAAATCCTATGTACTGCATATGTACAATGAAAGTGCAGAGTTTAACAGCCTTCAAAATTATACAATATAATATTGAAAAATAGTGAATTCACCACTAAAACCTAAAATTATGATTATTATTTTCCACAAAAAAAGAGAAAACCAACTTACCAAAATGAGCATATAATAGTGTATGGTTTTAAAGAACTACCATTTACTTTCTTTTACAGGAAGGAAATAATTTACTTCAATTGCTGACTACTGAATTCCTTGTGGTGGGCATATTTATTTGTCTCCGTGTAGTGAAAGACATTGACAGAATACTTTTATTTTTTTCTTTTTTGGTTTATAACATTTAATGAGAGCTTTCTACCATGCCATACTTTTCTAAGTGCTTTACATTTCTCAATTCATTGCAATCTTGCAAAAACCATACAAAAATGAAACTGGGGCACAGAAAAGTTAAATGCATTTCCCAGGATTACAAAGCTAATAAAAAGCAGAGGAAGGACTAGCATCAATGAGTTCTCAGTCCAGATCTCAGGTACTTGAACACTGAACTGTGTTGCCCCCAGGATGAGTTGAGACAAAGGAAAGACAAACTGTTCTGCTCAAGCAGTAAAGGGGATTGGAGACAAGGATAAGTGAAGTAGGAAGGAGAGTGAAAAGGGAGTATTAGAGTGACTAGGCAGCTCAGCAACAAGCCAAGTTGATATCCCACAAGCAAGAGAGAATACAGGTGAAAACACAGCAGGAGAGAGGAAGCATTGTCCAAATGACTTTTAAAAATAGGGAATTTAATATTTAATTCAATTTAAAAGTTACTAGTTGTGTTCTAGCCACACAAGCACTCAGTAAGTTCTGTCATAACTGATGTCTTTGTGTGGGTGGTATTAGGAGTAATCAAGGTATACAGATTTTGTGTCATTTGGGGTGATGCTTCCAGACCAGACTGAGATGGGAGAATTCAGAGGAAGCAACTATACAGCCAGAGGTGGTGCATAAAATGCCAACCCCACCCCCATGAAAGAACCTTCAAAGATACTGACTGAGTAGCCCTGATGACATCTTGGTTATACTTCAATACTGTCTCTTTGACAGCTCTTAATAGCTCTTCCAGTACAGACAGATAACTCACTTGTTATGAAATGGAGCTAAAGGTGGTTGGTACCAGTGGGACAGGGCACGTATGGCAATTCTGCAGGGAACCAAACGTGCTAGGAGGGCTTCACATTAACTTTGTTGTAAAACTGAGGAAGTTATAAATTTATTCATTCAACAAATTAGTATTCAGGATCTACCTCGAATAGGGGATTGAACAAAAGAGACAAAAATCCCTGTGCTCAGGAGGTTTACATTCTGATGGGCTTATATTCTGATTTGGTATTAACTACAAACAATCTTACATAATGGTGATCCAAACCTTGTCATTTTTATATTTACTAAAATCAACATAAAGACATTTTAAAGAGAGTTACCTACATTGGCTATTCTATTTCAGAGATCGCCTGCATTTTTAGTGAAGGAAAGTCCTCCTGGGATCCAGAAGAGCCTTAATGATGGTTTCCATTTCCCTGTGCAGTTAAAACATTCACTCTGCTTACAGGTTTTGGTGATTATTTTCTGGGGGAAGGTGGCAAAAAGCAAATCATGTGCTACTAATTGTCTCTCATCTAGAATATGATCAAGCCCATCTCCCAAAGACACCATATTCCAAATCCCATTCACTCACTCCTAAAGAAACTACTTTTGCTCTTCATTTTGACTCTATCCCTTGATGCCTGTCAATTCTTCCTTTCATCTGTTTAAATGAAAAGGATGATACCAACTATACAATACAGACTTGTGATCACACACCAAAGGATAACATAAATGAGATGACCTAGCAATGCTAGACTCTAGTAAAAAAAAAAAAAAACTGACAATGCTGAGGGCAAATTAAGCCTCTCAGGTAAAAAAGGTGAATTTGTAGGGGATGGTTGTTAATAGAAATGAAAATTATGAAAAAAGTCTGCTGAATTCTCTGAGATACAATTCATTCATTCACTTATTTTGCCTGAAAGTGAAAGGAGAGGACACAAATAGAAAAGAAAAATTTATTAGTTTAAAATAATTCTATGTGGGTTTGTTGACCACTGAGAATCTCTTGGTGGAGTGATAACCGAAAAATCTTGTGAAGATATGAATGTCTAAAATCAGTTTAAATTTAAGTTATGTGCTAGGTGATTCCTGATGTGAGGACTCCCAAAGACCCTCGTACTCTTAGTAAAATAAAAGCTATGTTCCATACAACATTCTTGCCCTCATGAATCTGCAGTTGAGGTTTGTGGGAGCAGGATTAAAACATGTGAATTACATTTAGATTAACACTGGGGCAGAGATAAAAAAAGAGGTGCAAAGTACATAGGAAAAAAAATGGTAGAGACAGAAAATCAGAACCAGAGATGACCAACAGAATATAAGACCCACAACAATAGGGTCTGTGACAGACTGATCTTATTGAGGTTCAAGGAGTTAGAGACTCCAGATGACTTCTAGTATGTGTATATGTGTATCAAAATATATATACATGAACATATTTAAGTATTAACATATGTGTGTATATGTGTGAGTGTGTATATATATATATATATATATATATATGTACACAAACATAATTCCCATTCTTACATTTAGGAAAGTCATACAGCCATTTTGTTTGTCCATAACTGCATAGAGTCTGGCATTTTCTGGATGAGGCATCAGCAAACTTTGGCCCTTAGGCCAAATCTGACCAGTTACCTGTTGTTATAAATAAAGTTTTATTAGGACACAACTACAACCATTGGCTTATATACTGTCTAAGGCTACTTTTGCACTACAAAGCAGTGTAGAGTAGTTGAAACAGACCCTATGACTCTAAATTCTAAAATCTTTAACTATCTATCCCTTCACAGAAAGTTTGCTAACCCCTGATCTGAGGGCCATCACTCTCCTCCCTTTGTGTGTCTCTCCTTCTCACCTATCTACCTTCCTTCTCTCCATTTTTCTCCTTCCCCATTCATTTTTTTCTCTTTCCTTTTTATTCTCTTGTCTTTTCATGTTTTTACTCCTCATCATGTCCTCAGAAGCTGCTACTTTTCAGGATTTTCAGATTTATTTAAAAATCTATGAATGTCCAACTTGAGGTTTCTCTGTAGCTTAACTTTCAGCTTTCTTTCATGTCTATGTTCCCCAAGCTTAGCCACCCACCTTTGCCCTGATCCAGTAGCTTCCAGACTTCTTTATCTTGTCTACATCTTTATTTGTCTATAAATTTTCTCCATTCTCCCTTAAAAATATAAAAAAAGCATAAAAACATTCCTCCAATTCTGATTCCCTTAATTTACCACCCTACGTACCTTCACTCATGCTTTTAAACTACAAATATTTCTTTAAACATAACTCATGTCACTGCTTCCACTTTATTACCACCCACTTACGCTGTAAATTCCTTCAATCTGGCTTTGCCTTGCTATGCCATTGAATTTTACTCAGAAGCTAACAAGGACTAACTCACCAATTTTATGTTTTGTTCCTCCTCAAGAGCTTTTTGGTAATAGATTTTGTTATGTCTTTGTGGAAACTCTGTTCTCATTTGGTTTCTGAGAACAGAAGTAAAATACAACTTTTCCTCAAAAATATGCTATACTTCCATGCCATAAGCCCATTTTTTAGTTGATCTTTCTTTGAGATAAACAATGTTTTTGTGTGGCACAAGCTCTATCTACTTCAAGTTGTGATATAATAAATTCATCAAATACATAATTCCAATATATAATCTCTAGAAGGACAAGGAAATGTCTTTCTTATTTACTGTTGTGTCTCCAGCATCACTTATAAATTAAATACTAAATAACAATTGCATCAATGTATTTACTATCTGAAAGAAAATTCAGAGATCATCTACTCCAACCCTCTTTGACTCTCCCATGTTGATAGAATAACTTACTAATAAAGTTGGCACACTAGAGCTTATTCCAGTGTTTGGTTCTACATTTTTATTTTTCCTCTATTATATTATTAAATTGTCATGGAATCTGTTCCTTTTCAAGGTATTTTAAGAAAAGTAAAGACTAAGTTAAGAAAATCACTTATTGTAGATTATCAGGCATTGTAAATTTAGTTAATGTATTATCCAACATTCAACATTTCATCATTTTATTCTTATCTGTACTTTTTTTTGATAAGATTTTGTTCATGTCATATGAGTCTATCCAGATATACATACATTTTTCATTGGGAGCATATTCATTTTAGAGAAATACTTACAGTACAATCTACCTGAAAATTCCATAAGGTTTTCCAATAGCATAAGAAAAAAAGCCCCCCCTCCCATGTGATATTATACCTAAAGTAACATATGAAGCTGTCATCTGTTCAAAAACTAAACATTGCTCATTGGGAAGCAAAGAAATGAAAAAATCAACTTTAATATTACTTGGAATCATTTTTTGGCAGCATAATCTATAACACCTAATTTTATGAGGTCGTATTGCCTCAGAAATGAACTATCACACACCCCACTAAAATTTTTTGAGTATCTTTCTATTCTAGTCTCGATAAGGGTAGAAATAAACTTGGTAGCTTGAAGAAGTTTATGATATTATGAGAGGGGAATAATAGCACTAAGAAACCAGGCATTAGTTTTCATATCTAAAAATGGAGATAAAAATTCCTGTCCTGCCTAGCTCATGGTATGCTTAAAAGAGTCAGGTGAGCAGTGAAAGCACTCTGCTAAATGTAAATAACTATAGAAATCCTGCTTATTATTATACTCATTACACAATAGCAAATTATCAAAGACTACAATGTTAAAACAAGCAATGAGGCTTGTGGTAGATAACAGAGAAAGAAATCTAGTTAGAGCAGAGAGTTCGGGAAATCTTTATGAAAGCAGTTGCTTCTGTTTCTGTCATCACCTCATATCCAGACTCCAGAAATGACCCATCAGTGGACTACTTGCCCCCCAGTCACTTCCTACTCTAAACCTATTGCACCAATGCCAGAGCAAGTTCTTACTAAGGTCTTCACAACACATTTTTCAAACACTCCTGGGATGCTGGAAGAAGCAGTCTAAATTCCTTATTTAGAAGCATTTCAGCCTTATCTCCAAGTTCTCAGTTTCTCTAACTGTGCATGGCAACTAAATTCCTGTAGAAACAATTGCCTATATCATTAATTTAGTAATTTATTTTTATTGGTTCCAGCAAAGATTTAATGTGGCTCATTTGGCAATTAATCATGTGATATAATTCCTTGTGGCATCTGTTCTGCTATTGTATCAAACTGTTACTTATATTTTCTTTTCCTTCATACAGTTTCTGTCTTTTGGTCTTCCAGTCAGACACGAATGGCCATTAAAAATTGACACTGTGTTTTAATCTTCTACTTCTACTCCATAGTCACACCCATAGTGTCATGCATATGATTTTGCATCAATTCAACCATACAAATTTATTGATGAACAATCCTGCAAAGCACAGTCATTCCTACTAAAGAGAGATGATAGGCATAGTTCCTATTTGTGCAAAGAAAAAAATAAAAGATATTAGCAATTCTGTCCTGTGTCTTCCAGGTCCCTTTTCAAGACTGAAGGATATATTAGGTCATTTGTTGGGAAGGTTGTCAACTGGTCTCCCCAGGAACTGTTCCTTGCCCAAAGCACACCTCCTTCCAGGGGCAGCTCATATCAGTAACTGATCAATGCCAGAATTCATGGACCCAGCTCCCTCATCCCAACTTATGACGACTCTGAAGGGCCACCTCACCTTCAGAGCATTTCCTTTGTCCAATCCTTCTTTCCCTTTCCTCTGCAGAAATTCCCGGATGCTAAAATCCATTTTATATTTTACTTTTCAATGAATCCAACCTTTGACAAAAAATATTAAATAAACACAAATAAAAGCCCATTGTATTTCCCTTTTTCACCTGCCTCCTAGAAACTCTTAGCTAATCTTGTGCTCAATTAAGGTGAACTGTTACCTATGTTTGATTTATAGTCATTTCCCCACCATGCTTCACTGTTTATTTCATTGTTAACAGTGAATTTAACAGAGGATATCACTGTTCATCCACTCTTATATTTTAGCACATGTCTATTATGTACCTTTCTTATTAAAATCTGTCTTAAACATTTTTGAAAACACATAACTCTCCATAGAGAGGTATAAAGTTCCACATAAGTTCAAGGAAGAGATATTTAATATTTAGTAGTAGTCATCAGAAACAAACTTTGAATAGGTTGAATTTGAGATGGATCTTGACATAGGAGTTGGCAGGGAGAGATAAAAGAGTAGCAGATAATCTGCATGGGGAGAGGGGCAGATAAGCCTGGAAAGAATCATGACATGAGTTAGACCACAAAGGATGGCTAGTATTAGAAGAGTAAAAAAGGAGAGAGAGAAATACTAAGTGGAAATTACAGTAAATCCAAGATGCAAAGGTAGACATGAGCATTATGTAAATTTATGTGATAAAGTTAAAAAAAAAAGAGAAGACAATATAACTAGAATAAAAAGATCCACCATTGTTTTTGAAATAAATGCTGCATTCAAAAAGGTAGATCCTCACAGAGAATTCTGAAAGTACATTAATTTTAAAATGCAAGTCATCAAAAATGCCATACATATATAAATCCTTCACCATTGTTGTAACAGAAACCATCTTCTTTGTTTCATAGAAAAAGATAACGTTTTATTTTTCTGATTAAGGAGGTTTCTGCCTTCTATCCGACTCCTTATATGACTCCTGTATCAGTTAGGGTCCAGTGAGGAGACATGAACCACACCAAAAATTTAAACAGGAAAAATTTAATAGAAATAATTATGAACTAGTAAAAGGTAGTTAATGTCTAAAAGGGGTGAAAGAATTCTCTAAAAAATATAAGGATTGCAAATTTAGGGAGAAAGTTCTACTTCTAGGGCCAAAGGAGAAAACCCAAAGAAGGAGTCAAATTGTAAGCTTTCCCATCCCTCTGTCATGAGGCTGACATTAAGAGCCTGTTAGGAAGAGTATGACTGCAGCACACCAGACAGAAAAAAATATTTGCAAGGATATCCTGGGTCCGAGCTGGTGCACCAGAAACTTCCCTTTGGGTTGTCTACAATGTTCACTGAAGCACTGTGGGCTGGAGCTGGTATATAGGAAGCTGTCTTCTGGGTGCCATGGGGTGGAGTCAACACACCAGAGGTTGAATGGAGAAACTCACTTAAGGACAAGCACCACAGTGTCCCCACATACCTGTCCCCACATGCATGCAAGGGGTAAAAAAGAATGACCCCAGAATTAGGAAGAGAAGCCCTCTGTCTCCTATATCTTGCATTGCCCTCCAGTGCTCTCTATTGACAAAGCCTAAAATGGAATCATATGACAATTTATTTTTTTTCCCATTCAGACTCCTAGGCAAAGTCAAACTTTCTTTTTTCTGCTATCCTGTAGACAGAGATTTTAGTCCCCATGCCATGGAAGATGCAGCCGTTTAAATCCTGGCTTTATGCAGAGGTCTCAGTTTCTAATTCATGCCATATACTGACCTATTGTTTCCCATTCCTGAATGGGAATAAAAGCCCAAGTGCCTAGCTGTAAGGGCCTAGCTTGGGGACTAATCTCCCAAACCCCAACCCTAAAGCCTAGCACTGCTGTTACAGTCTCTTGCAGTGTTAATGCTTTGGCTTTAAGCTCCCTCTTTTTTTTTTTTTTCCTCTCCCTTGATTTTATATATAAATAATAACTTTAAAATAGACTTCTTTCATGTTTGAAAGTTATCCATCATTTTTTGTTTCTAGGAGGGAAAATTTTATATCGGCTTGGTCTACCACATGATTGGATCTGGCCATTTATACTCTTTGCCTGGAGTGCCATACTCAATAGGCCCCCAATATCAAATATCATCTGTATGTGTCCTTGCAGCAAATGGAAACAATCCTACAAATATCCTATATTATATTTAACTAATCATATTATGCTTATCTCTTTATTTGTATTGTACCCCCTTTAGGCTATGAATTGCTTAACATTAGGGTATGTAACTTACTCATCATTATTTGGTAGTTTAATACCTAGGACTTTGTAAACACTATTTGTTGAATGACTAAATGATTGAATAAATAAATATATGAATTTTTTATCATAATGGACCAGCAGACTAACATTCTTGCACATTCAACATATATACCCTCATATTCACAGACATATATAAACACACATACATAATTTCAGACATTTAAAAATTTATTTTATAAAATTTATTTTATAAAAAAATGCTTTAGAGTTTAAAGAAATACCTTAGAATTAACTAATGATTTTGAAATGCAATAGCAATTTTCGGGCAAATTTCTACCTTACTAATTTATTAATGTTGATTGTTTTGGGGAAATCTCAATTATTTTTACATTATAATCATGCCTGGGGGTTATCAGGATGTTATTATAAATCTGCTTAATTATTTATATAGCTGAGAAGCATTTGAGTTGGTGGATTTCTCTACACCACTTTTCAAATGAAAAAGCTTAGGAAATGAGAAATGCTGATTTACTGACCAGGACCCTCTTTTGAATAGTAACATCCCACCTACTGGCATTTTAACATGTAAATAAAGGTGGGTCCCATAATCTTGCATTTTTGCAACTTTTGACATGTGTGTATGTATTTGTAAATAAATATCGGATTAGACAGTTGTGCATGCTTTGTTGCACTAATCCATAATGTAAGTTCCTTCTTTTTCTGTTTGTGTATTCTAGGTAACACTTTTATAACCTTGGATAGTTATGCTGACTTAGAAATTTTTTTTTGCTATATTCTTTAGGGATATTATGGAAATTAAAACAATGGTGTAGTACAGAAGCAGCCAGTAATAACTTTGATGCTTATTCACTTGACAAGGAGAAATGATTACTTCTCTCTATTGATTTTGTTCTTCTAGATTTTGTTCCATAAGTAGTTTTCCTATATTCAGATTTCCTATGGCATTTTTAAAAATGTTAGTTTTAGTACTATTTCCTGATGCTAAGGAAATATTTCCTGATACACGCCAAGGAAGCAGACTTTGTTAGTCTCTTTATGAACAAAAAAAAAAAAGTTCTGTGAAAATACATTAAACTAGACCATTTTTATTTGAAAACTTGAGAAGTATGAGTTGTCTTGCAGAAAAATCTTCCTCTAGAGAAAAAAAACCAAATTCTACTAATGCCAAAAATAGTTTGAATTATGTTTGCGTAGATGGGAACAACAACTGAGAGGAGAAATTTCAATTTATTTTAATATTGCTGTTAAGTGACCTGCTTTGCATCACTAGATACAGGAAAGCAAAACTAAGTATTAAAATCAAGTAGAATTAAAATATTTCTATACCTTATAAATATAAATTCATGTCAAATTATTATAATCATATACTAATTTTTTATTTAGCAGAAAAATTTTAAAAATAGTACATATCTGCTAAGCAAGATTCATTTATCATTTTATTTATGTACCTAATAACACCAACCACATCCATTATGCCAATACTCAATGGCAGATGGCATATGATTTAAAGAAATCTAGTTATATACATCTACATCATATAAAATCTGCCATATTAAAAAGACTTTTGCTCACATTAAAGCTGCTTCTAATTTTCTCTGCCAGAGTAAGCAATTTATTAGGCAGCATGTTTGATGAGAGCAATTAAATTCCCATCTATCCAGGATGGTGGCATCTTTCATGGACAAGACATACGACATCAAACAAAAGGACCAAATGAAATAAGCGGAAAAAAAAGCCAGTTCTATTAGTTCTCACTAAACTGTTTTTTTTTTTTTTTTCTGTCCCTAGCTGTTAAAATATAACAATTGGGCTACTTTGCGATAATACCATTTTATATGGAAAAAATGCAAGTAATCATCCAATAGAAAAAAATAAAATATATTCATTGCTATGTAGGACCTTGAAAAACATCTAGCAAGTACACTTTACCTGGCTACATCACAGTTCAG
The DNA here is from genome assembly GCA_028533085.1 of Varecia variegata. Lineage (NCBI taxonomy): Eukaryota > Metazoa > Chordata > Mammalia > Primates > Lemuridae > Varecia > Varecia variegata. The sequence continues at coordinate 48,075,776 of CM052441.1, forward strand.
AAGGGGAAGTTAATGACTAGAAGGCAAATGGTTTATACAAAGATCTTGGAGTTGCTGGTATCAGCAATTCACTCAGGCAATCTGAAATAAAGGGGCACATGATATACCTATACATGGCAATAAAGCAGAAAAAATTCTCCTAGGAATCAAAGAGGAGAAGTTTTACATCATTTGGGATCCATACAGCTCTCATCTTGTTGCCCCAATAGCAGTAAAAACAGGAGTTTGTGCATTTCCCTGACTTCAATGTTTCATTAATGTGGTTTAGGTATTCACCACGTCTCAGTTTCCCGTATGTTTTTGACTAATTCTCCTTCTGCCATCAGGCTACCCTTTTATTCTGTATATTATTTTCTCACCTCAGTCTCTTCTCAAACATTCACTGAACATCTGCTTAATCGGAGCTTCTTTATATCTGTAAATTCCTATAACTTCTGCTTCCTAATGTTCCCTCGTGGCCTTTCTCTGCCTCGTGACCTTTCTGTTATGCTCCCGTTGACCTTGCCTGATTGTCTCCCTATTTCACTGTTCAATTTCCCAAGAGACAAAACTCAATTCACCTGAGTAATCTCTACTGCTTGAGAGGACAGGGCTTTCCACACCAGACTAGTCACGGACTCTGCCTACTATTGACTTTATTGGCTATGGACAAAGCAGAGGTTAGAAAAGTGGGCAAGTAACACAGAAACCATGTGGTTTCTCCTGCTCCAGGAATAGGAACACAGAAGTTTCCATTTGTCAGAAACTGCATGTGAACTCCACAGTTCCATTATACATAACAGCTACCTCCTACTCCCTCTATATGTGTATTTCATATACTTCTCAAACTGAAATGCAGACTATTCTGTGTGTATAACCTATATGTTACCATTTCTATATAGATGTGCTCATGTTGTTCTTTTAGTCTTATAAATCTTCCAATCCCCATCTCATCTCTCCTGGTTGAAATCCTACCACACATTCAGGGTCCATTTTTACATGTCAATTTCTCAAAGAAGCCCACCTTATTTCCCCTTAGTATTTTACTTCTAATATTTTATGCCACTTATTATGTTCTGTCTTATGCTACAGATATTTGTGTGTTTCATTTCATAAACTACATTTTAATTTTCTTGATGGCATGGAGTATTTTTATTCCCTCTCTATCCTATTAAGTACCTAGAACAATGCTGTATATTTAGTGTAAATTCTCACTGCATACATTAATGCAATCAGTCAACAAATATTTATTGACTGCCTAATATCTGCCAGGCAATATTGTAGGCTCTGGGGATACAGCAGTGAACAAAAAAGGCAAAAATCTCTACTCTCTGGTAACTTACATTCTATCAGGGGAGAAAATAAGCTGATAGATAGGCAAAACATATGAGAGAGATTGTTATGAAGAAAAATAAAGCACAGAAGAAAAATTAGGAGTGCTAGGAGTTGGGTAGTAATTTTAAATAGAGTGTTCAGGGAAGTCCTCACTGAGAAGGTAATATGTGAGCACAGACCTGGAGAAGGGAACTTGAGAAGGATCCCTACAGATGTCTAAAAGAAGAGCACTCCAGGTAGAGGGAATTGCAACGTACAAATAAATACCCAAGGACAGGAGTGTGCCTACTGTGTCCAAGAAAGAGCAAGGAGTTCACAGAGGCTAAGGGAGAGAGGGAGAGAATAGTAGAAGCTAAGGGCAGAGAAGGTAGGCAGGGAAGTGGGGCACAGGTAGGAAGGGCCTTACAGGTGGTTGTAAGGGTTTTGCCTTTTTCAGCAGAGTGCTATGATTGTATTCACACTTTAGAAGAATCACTTTGACTGCTATGCTCAAAAAAAATTGAATGAGGACAAGAGTAGATGCAGGGGGACTAGTAGGAGACTTTTATAACAATGTAGGTGAGAGATGATGGTGGCTTAGACCAGGAAGGTAGTGGTAGAGGGAGTGAGAAGTAATCAGATTCTGGATATAATTTGAAGGTAGAGCTGACAGAAATGGCTGAAAGATCACATATGGAGTGTAAGAGAAAGAGAAAATTTAAAAATGACTTAATTTTTTTGCCTATGCAACTGGGAGGATGGAGTAGCCATTTGTTAAATCAGGGAAGATTAGCAAATACAAACAAACAAACCAAAACTGAGTTGGTGGAGAACAAAATCAGGAGTTCAGTTTGAGATGTCATGTACAAAGTTGGGCATAAGAATTTACATTTTAGAGGAGAAAGCCAGAATTGAGATACAAATTTGAGAGTCATCAGATGTAGACAATATTTAAAGTCACAAGAATTAGATAAAATCACCTGAGGAAAAACTATAGAACACGATGTGAATAAGTCCAAAGACTCTGAGCTTGGGGGCTTCCAAAATACAGGGATAAAATTAAGGAAGACCCCCGAAAGTGATTGAGAAGGAACAGTAATGAAGTTGGAAAGAAACCGAAAAAGAGCGAGGGCCCAGAATCCAAGAGAAGACAGTATTTCCAGAAGAGGGATTGTCAAATGCAACTTTTCAAATGCTAAGAAAGATGGACTAAGTGGGGATAGCTATTGGGGAGGAAAAAAAAAAAGGAGAGAGATATAAAGAAAGCAAAGAAGGGAGCATGTTGGAGCTATTGGCGGGGCACTTTGGAAGCAACCTCCCTGACTAGACATGGAAATATTTTAAAGCTATTGTGGTATTGTGAAAAGAAAACTAATTGGGAAACACCTTTAGTTTGAATCTTAAATGATACTTCCTAACGTCATGACCACAGGAATACCTACTTAATCTCTCTCTCAGTTCTCTTATCAGTAAAAGGAGAATAATACTATCTATATAATAGGGAATATTACAACTATTAAAGGAGTTAGTGTGTAATATCAGACATCTATTATGTACTTTTAATGTGCCTACAATGGTCTAAATACACATATGTACACCAACATTGACTTCATTCATTTAACATTATTTTGCTAACTTCTACTAAGATCACCATTCTGCAGGTGAGGAAAATGAAGCCCATTTAAAGAAGTTAGATGCTTGCAGTCACACACTAGACAACCGCGGGAGCTGTGATTCAAACCCTATGATCTGGCTTCAGAATTGCCCTTAACCACTGTTTTATTTTGCATCTAATAAAATGCAATTCATATGTTGCCTGATGCATGGTAGAAATTCAATAAATGTTCACTGAATTTGAATGTGCAACAATTTTATTCCTCAAGCTAGAAATAAACCTTCATCAAAAAGCTCTTAAGCAGTTTAGGAATGAATCCATGAAGCCAAAGAGGAATTTTCAGGTGGGGAAGGTGAGAAGTCCAAAGGGTATAATTTAGGCCACTTATAGGTAGAGTGGCCACAGCTGTTCTATCCCCTTCTGGCTACCTCTCAGGTTACTAAACAAAATCCAAATGCTTGTGAGGCAGTCCAAATGCACAACCAGATAGTTAACATCCATTTCCTTGTTCAAATGCCCCATATGCTAGACTCTGATTAGCTCTCTTGGCACGAGCACACATACCAGTCTAGGCTGGTTGCTTTCTGGCTTGTGGTGTTCTGTAATAAAGTGGAGCTGAGACTCAAACAAAATGAAATGTCAGATCAGTGCCAAAACTATTCTGGTCTTCTAATTTTAGTCGACATTATAGAAAATACATAGGCAGAGTTCAGATTTAACCTGGTGTTGCAGAACGGTTCCTGAGATCCCTTCAGTAATACACAGAGGGCATATTTCAGATCTCCCTAGTACGTCAGCTTGTTTCTTCTAAACTACACACACTTTTATATTGGCCAGAAAAAGAGAGAAAGGGGACTATTTATTGTTGTGAAAAAATAAACTTGTGCATCCCTGGCTCTAATGAAATGTGTTGTTGGATGTAAATATAGCCAATGGCTCCTGGGTCACCTCCCAGATGTCACCTCCTGGATGTCACCTCCTAGATCAAGACCTACAGGTCCCAGTATTTTCTTGGGGAGAACCTGATGTGAAGAACTGAGTTTTGAGGTATCATCCATCACACTATATGGATGAGCTGCCAGCAGCATGCTGCAAGTCAAGTTTGTGATCTAGAGTCAAATCTTTTAAAAGCGTCCTCACCCTACCTTCTACTTTTTTTGCATCCCTCCCCCACCTCCACAGGAACACAGAAGCTCGTTATCCATCAACAGATTAATGATATCTTTCCTTTGCTCCCTCTCTCTTTGCTCCCTCTTTCAGCCTGTTTCAGTAGAAGGAAAGGATTATATGGTACATTAAGTTATCTTTTCCCAAGACCCAGTCAATGTAATGAGAGATCTAACCAATATATTAACTGCTTTAGCATATCAAAGGAAATAATAAGTCATGCATGTTTCTGGTTAGTTGTACTGACCTATGTTTTTGATTCACCAATACTATTTTAGATAAACAGAGCCACTATATGTACTCTAAATGGCCAATGCTCCTGTTTTATTAAATGTTTTTTATGGAACACTTGGCTTTATTTTGTGGTTTAAAACTTCAATATCTGGGTTGAAGACTCATTGGATTATTAAACGCATTCTAATTTGAGGTTCACTTATGGATTCTTTTTTTATTTAGAAGGAAAATTACCATTTCCAAGAATATGTGGATTACTCTAAATAATTTTTGATTAATTTTTATGATTTGGAGATTGTTTTCATAAAAATGTTTTGCTTAGAAGCACCATTTAAAAGCATACAGGGAATGTTGTTATTATGTTATTTACTATAATTCATATAGATTTCTATGACATATTGTTGACCTAAAAAGCCAAACACATAACTTTAATGAACATTCTTTACTTTATAGTGCAAAATGGTCAATTAATTAGTTTCCTTTAAGAACACCCGACGTCAGATGCAGTTACATTTAGCCTGATGTTGATTTTTTTGTACCCATATGCAACGAGCTGTAACCTAGCTGTCAAGAAAAGCAAACCAGATCTAATCATAAGTCCATTACTTGATATCTAATGACATTTTTAATACATCTACCATTTATTGCCCAAGCACTATTATAAAGACCTTTTTTAAGCAAGGTTGAAATTCTCATCATTTGCTTCTGAAGACAAGCTGATTAGATTGCTAGATTTAAAACACGATGTGTTCATTACTTACAGAATGTGGCTTTCTCTATGTATCACAAGGGCATTTTTTTCTGAAATGGCTTTTCAGCACTTGCCACAACAAAATACTTAGATAAAACAATACATTTACAAAACAGACGAGCCAGTAGTCAAAATTTTTATGTTCCTCAGCAATACTCATTTGCACAGGAAAGTAATACATAAATGCTATTTTTCTTAAAGAGTCAGATACCTAAATACGTTTGTGTCCTGGTAGGAAAATAACAAAAGAGCTTGGCTTAGCATTGGAAACCAATATAAGAATTCATTTATATGCATAATGTGACAGATATTTGCCCAATGTGTATCACTTCAGATATTTTAATAAAAATCTTGGTAAACATGTCAATTTCCTGCACATAAACACCAGGGTGGAGCACACTTCTCCAAGATGAATAACAATTTCCTCTGGGCCAAAAGGAGAAAAAGAATGGTGATTTCATTAATTTTATAACTTATACTGATCCTAGAGGAATATCAGGTTTAGATGTGTTAATAATTATCACTTCATGAATGTCATAAATGCCCCCATGACGATAGTAGTGACTGAAGCTTTCCTGTAGATTGCCAAACTTCCTTCAGGCTCAAGAAGTTTAGAGCAAGAATCCTGGTTTGAAGTGGTCCCTGGAATTAGTGACTTCTCTTAACCCCTGCCTGTTGATGTCACAAGTGCTTAGAGACATGCTTTTCCTTCCTTATCATTGGTAGCTGAGAACCCTTTGGAACTTGTATAGAAATTTGATACATTCAAAGAAACATTCACATTTATTATATCATAATATGTCCAAGACACAAATCTTGGACTCAAATACCCTAGTTGTTTAGTTGGATGATAATTAATTTACCAGTTAGCCTTTCCAGAAAAATCTCTAAATTGAAAGTGGATAGGATGGAAACATAAATTCTCAGGAAATGATGATGCAAGGACAAGCAGACTAGGCTACAGATGTTAATTTAAGACAATATAATGCAAAATGTGACCAACTACAAAAATACATAAATTAATCTTATGGTTCACTGTGTAAAAATTATAAAGCGAGAGCTTAATAATTATACTAAATTTTTTTTAAAATTACTGTATCTTTGACAGAGTCTCAGAAATATATTCAACTGATAGAATTAAGCAGCAGAATGATATTAATATATTCTATGTGAAATCATAGTTCAACTAAAAACAAACCACCCAATATGCAAGAAAGCCATATTCAGATATGTTTAGTTTCAGATTAGCAACAAAATAAAAGATATATTTACTAATATTTACTAATAAATAGTTGTCCCCTGAAATGTGTCAAAAGCTCCTGAATAGAGACAATATAAATGTTATGGACTTAAAATATGATTAGTTAAAACACTTCATACTAGTGCATACATTTATTTTTTTCTTAGGTTTTATGTAACTAAGCCATTTTCTCAGAAAGTGAAGTCATCTAATATTTGCACCTGCATTTAATTAAAAGCCTTACCTGCTTCTTAAAGAATTAGAAAAGTATTACATTCATAAATTGTATGCCCTGAGTTAATGTAACATTATCTTATTGCTATGCTACCATCTATGGTAAAAGAACTTAACTGGTTGGAACTTGGGGAGAATTTATTATGTTTTAACCCTTGTCTTTGAAAATAATGAACATAAAGTGGCATATATTACAAATAAGAATAATATTATTCTAAATGTATATGAATAAATTGTATGACAATATTAAATAATATCAGGTGCATTTGATATTTGAAAGATATTTGCATTTGAAAGAGTCAACTCTTTATAATATTGTAGAGGCATTTCTTTCAATGTAACTTTCCCCAGCATATAATAAAGAACAGTATTTTCAAGAAATGAATATAGGAACTGTATATTGAAAATAAATATTACCTTAAATTACATATATGAAAGCATGATGTTAGCTAACTTAATAGTTGTGTTTGGGAAAAAAAAAGATCCTACTTAACACAATTATATGATTATTACACATCTTGGATTTTAAATTAAA
>CM052441.1:48083344-48119092 GCA_028533085.1 Varecia variegata
AGTAATTTAATCATGAACTGGTTTAATAATTATCCCAGAGATAATTATTTTAAATTTCATTTAACACCAAAACCAGATAAGTTTGAACTTTGTCTTTGCAATAGACAAAACTTCAGGATCTTATTCTGACTTAGAATTGGGATTATCACCTTTAATTTTCATGGTACCTGAATGGTCTAAAAATACAGTCAAGAAATTTTAGGTCAGTGGGAATCTAGAAAAAATAATTAACAGTGCATGTTGTATTATAAACACAAGTTTTTAAAAATTATATTAAAGTTTAGACTGCATTGCCTCGCAAGCCAACTTTTTTATCATTTAAATCTACCTTCTTTAGAAAAATGTGGTTTAAGAGTCTCATGCTCTACCGACTGAGCTAGCTGGGCGGCCACTAATGTGGTTTAAATATACAAAGAATAAGACACTTTAAAAATATAAATGCTCATATGAAGTAAAAAATAATTTATATATTTTATAGAAATATTTTTCAAACTCTAATAATATGAATATTTTTTCTTACTCTAATGCACTGTAAAGTACCACAAATTCATAATATCATTTTTTTTTCAAAATATCACCATTATGCAGGTTCCTAAAATATAGTAGAGTGGTTAAGAGCCTGCAGTTTGGCATTAAACCAATTGTCTGAATACTCAATCCACTATTTACTAGCTAAGTGATCTTGGCAAGATGTTTACAATGTCCACACCTGTTACTTCTTTTGTGCAATGTGGATAATAGCACCAATCTCACAGGTTTGTTGTGAGGACAAAACAATCTGCTGCATGTGAAGCATTCAGTAAGGTATGTGGCATAGAGTAAGCTCTCAATAAATGGCTGCTATTATTATCAATGATGACTTCCTATTGTTCAATCATTTTCCTTCTGACATGTTTATTCTATAATAGAAGAAATTTTAAAAAATCAAATGCATATAAAGGAACAAGTATTAATTTTGTGAAACAATTTTTAAAACACTACTAATATATCACATAGTGTGATAATAGTATTTCTTGACAAATCAACTTAAAAAATCTATTATATTAATTAAATCTGCTAATAAAGGTAGGAAAACTGAATGAGATTATATTTTTCTTATTATATTTTATAAAGATACTTTTGGATAATTTTCAAAAGTGTCATGTCTTTATGATTAGCATTTATGGAGACATATAATATTTGCAATTTGGAGATATATCTGCAATATACATATCATTAAAAATAAAAATGTACTCATTCAAGTGCCTACTGATAAACTGCTAACATTAAAGATAGAAATTAATTATTGAAAATTTCAGCATTTAAACCTCCATTCATAACATTGTTCTCATTGTTCTCCTTCCCCTTCATTACTAATTGATTTATTTCAGTTTTCTTTCTCATATTAATACGTAGTGTTCCAGTGGTTAGTCAGATATTAATACTCCATCTGAGACATTTTTGTCAAAATTCTCTATTCTTTACCAATGTTTTTATTTGTATTTTCCTCAACAGAAACAAATGAAAAATTAAAAAAAATAACACAGTAAAAATAATCAGTACATAATTTTTTCCATCTTATAAATTATTGATTCATTAAAATGTAATTGAAAAAGTCACATTTAGTGAAACGGTTCATATGTAGAGGTTTTAAAAATATTATAATTTTGGATTAAATACGTGTGCTTTATAAGTGCTCCTTGTAAAGGGAAGAGAATATACCCAATAGAAAGACTACTACATAAAATTTTAGATGAAAATTTTCAATTCTAAATGTGTCTTTTACCTGACTAACCTTGAAGTGCATATCCCTCTGGATAAATGAGTTACTCTAAAATATTTACATTTCATATGCGAATATGTCAAACTTGACATTGAAAAGAGGAGCCAAGAACTACTGAGCCAGATGTTTTCTGAAAATCAAGAGAGTCCTTACATGCATGCTGCCTGCCATGAGGGGATGTGCTCCACTAACCTTCCCAAGGACCCTGGGATTGCAACAGAGGGGTGGCTGGAAACCAGCTTCGCTTCCAGCATAGCTCACCTCGGCACAGCCAATCACTGTGTGAAAAATTCATTTACTTTGAAGACTAACAGCACTTTTGTTTAGAGTCACTAGCATAAAAGTAAAAGGGGTTCCCACAACAGAAACAATAAAATCCAAATATCCAGCCCTGGTGTAGAAGAAAACCTAAAAACTAGTGTAGGATAAAAGGAGTCTGAATAGCATAATTACTTCAGCTTTATTGAAATTTTTCTCAGTGATGTTTTTTGATTATCAATACAAAAAGATGATCAGAAATGATGTGGGAATTAAATTTAATTGCAACTCACTGTTTTTTTTTCTTGCTTTCTCTATCCAGTTATAAGATCACTCAGTTATACCATAGCTCCATCACATAGTATCTATTCATTTTTGAGTGGTTACATATAAATATGGTTGATTTGGGGGGAAAAACACTTAAATCAGTATATTTAATGACAAAGAACATTTTCTTCTTTGTACAGGTACATTTTTTTTTTCAGCAAACATGCACAGTACCAGGTATTTTTGTGGCACTGTGGTGGGTACTAAAACAGGAACAATAAATAATTCACAACCTTACTCCTAGGAGTTCACAGTGTAGTGGAAAATACAGACATAGAATCTCACTGAGAAAATTTCAAAGCTGTATTGATTGCCATTATAGTGATATATTTAGATCTATGGGCAGCTCTGGGAGTCACCTAACCCAGACAGGGATAGATATGGGGGCAGAGGTTCAGTTAGAAGAAAGGATTTTATGCACACTATCTGGGGGATGGGCATACTTATAACTTTAACTCAAATGGTACAAAAGCAACTTATGTAACCAAAACGTTTGTACCCTTGTAATATTCTGAAATTATACCAAAAAAAAAAGAAAGAAGTGATGTTAATAGTTTTCTTCTACTTTGTATATGTATGTTTTGGGGTGGGTGCAATTCCAAAGACACAGATGCTGGTACAGCCTTCATGAGCTCTGCCAGCCCTGTCCCTCTGTGTTTCTCAGGGGCTGTTTGATCTCTCACTTTCCCATGGTGTTTTCACTCTTCCTGCATAACTCTGCTCTTTTCCTTGCTGTTTCTGCTTCCTGCTAATTTCAGCCATATCTTTTCTGATTATGTTCCTTCTGTTTATGGCTTTAGTCTCTATGTTTACACAGATATACACAGCTCAAATTCTAGTGTCAGGTCAGGCATAGAAGAATGGGCTAGCTGTCCTTGGCTCAGAAGCCTACCTGGATCTAGCCAGCTCTGGACAGGGAAGTGGCCCAAACAATACCAGTCCATTGAGGCTACAGAGCCTGTCCGTAGACAGCTCCTTTGGAAAGTGGTATGAGCAGTTAAGCATGGACCGAGCGCTGAGATTCAAGGCTTCTCCTAATAAGGTTTATGGTGCATTCTGGCCTTTTCCTGTTTTAGCCTTTGTTCATTCTTATTACTTCAACTTTTAGAGCCTCGTGTCTCCTTCCAATTCTCTAAAATTTGATCTGTAGCCGGCAAACCTAATTGTTTTAGCTAAATCCCCACATATCTTTGCCCTACTGCCTTTCATAACACAAATTTAACTTACTCATACAAGGGAAGAAACTTTAACCCTGGTCTTATTAGTTCTGTACATAAATTCCCTAAGTCAATACCCCTGTCTAGTCACCAAATGACAGTGGGGTCTAAACTCCCTGTGGTCATTTCTGCTGTGAATTTATAATCAAATTCTCATAGTGGCATATTTTCATATAAAGAATAATTCAGCCATTCATTAGATATTTATTGAGCATGTACCATCTGCCAGGAATTATTGTAAATTCTGAGGTTCTAGCACAGTACAAACAAAATAATTCTTAACTCATCGAAAATTTCTACAAAATAAAATATTTGATATATGACAACTCCACAACCTAAAACATATTCCTTTAATTGACACATTTTGAAGAAACTCTTTCTATGGTGCATTTGATATATCCCAACCTTTTAATCAAGAATCCTGATTATTTAGCCATTTTCTATGAAATAGAAGAATTGCTATGAACATCTATTGCTGTGCCATATTAAACCTATAATATTCAGTATATAACTCTATTATAGTGTTTATGAGATACTTCATTTGTTTTCTTTTTCTGTCTCCTTTCCAAAAATGTAAGCTCCTTGAAGACATTTTATGTTTCCTCCCAGTGCTTGACAGAAAACTGGCCTTAACTGTTGAGTGAGTGAGGATGAAATATTCACTGAAATAGCTTTGAGGCATAAGTAATAAGATCATGTATATTCTCAGTATGATTGCAAGTGGAAGTTAAAGAGCATGTTGTGTAGAGCTGACCAAACATCAGAATCTAGTAGTTTGAACTTCAGACATAAGAGTATTTTTAGAGTATTTCCTATTGATCATCTCTAAACACCAATGAAACTGTAAAAGGATGCCTCAGGTGGCAGGAAAGGCTTTTTCATTAGTGGTTTTTGAAGTGTCTAGAGAAATAAGCTTATGACAGAATGCTGAGTACATCACCTTTTCAATTCTCAGGTGCACAGGCAGCAGGTTAGACACATCTGTGCTGGGCAGAGCATCATGATTAGTGCCACATTATGTGCAGTGAAGCATCCCAAAGCCCAGTAGAGCTAAATGCACACACTGAGATTTTCCACCTATACGTAATGCCATGAAGGAGCAGGGCCAAATCTTGGATGAGAAGGAAACATACTTCAAGAATAATCCTTTTAATGTTTACTCTCTATAAAATAATGCAAGGGTAGGAGAGGATCCACAATATTTACCCTAAAGAAACCCAGCCAAAGTATAAGCATGCAAATATGCCACGAGTTCCATAAAATATTACCAAAGGAAAAAAATCAAAGAACAGAGAGATTTTGAGCTAAAGTTTAGGACTGTCCTCTCAAAACTAGAAAGTTGGGGGTACTAAGTCCTATCACCTCATCCCTCCAGCACCAGAAATTGCTCAGTGAATTTCTATATAATTCTGACAAGTCATTTGAAATCTTTTAGCTCAGATTTCCCCAACTACCAAATAACAGGAATGTATGAGTTGATTTGTGCAGTTTGCCTATGAATTTAATCCCACTTCCAAGGTCTCTTCTTTTCTAAAACACAAGTAGATAGTCCTTCTCTCCTACCTTCTAGCTATGGTACTGAAAGAAAACCATACATGTCCCCCTCACTCCCAATCACTCCCCCACCATGAATGACCAAGCCTAATGACAGGCCAAATGAAAGTTCATCCAATAATTTTCATTTATTATTAACTCATTTCCTTAGGCCAGCACTGTGCTTGGTGCTGAAGCTTTACACTAATCTTCCCAACTCATAATTATTGCCACATTATCAGAAAGTAAGGGGCTATTACATAATTACTATATGTTTGGCTTTTGTGGCAAGAGAGAATTCCAACAATGAAAAATAACAAAGTGAAGGGGAGAATTACATAAATAGACATAAAGATAATGCTTCGGTAAAAGTAAGTTCACATCTCAGTGCTGAACCTTTTTTTCGGTATAAGTTTTATGGGATCAGAGGTTTTGTTTGTCTTGTTCACTTTTGTGTTTCTGAGCTCTAGAACAATGCCTATCACATGCTGAGTGCACAATGGGTTATTGTTCATTAAATGAATCAATGATGAAAATAATTGAGATTCAGCCAGGTCCAGATATAACCATGCCCAATGACTAACTGGAAAAAGATTTGGGCTTATAGACCACAAACGTCCAAGAGTGTCTTCTTACTCCTCTAAATTTTTCCCCCCCATCCAACCCTAATCCCTATTTCTCCCATGCCAGTAAATAGTGGTAAAGAGAATAGCATATCAAATTATGCAAACTGAGCATGTCATTCAAACATGAACTAGAAGGGTTTAAGGCTCAAAAAAGTGACCACCACCCTTCATCCTCCAGATCCAGAATACCACCTAAGCTTCCTATTTGCAAATGCTATATGAAGCTCCTCCAAATGAGAACCACACCTTGAATAGTCAACTGGAATCCCGCTGCACACCAGTGCCAAAAAGAAAAATCTGATATTCTTATAAATTTCATTCTTAACACTTTCTGCTCAAGCTCTCAGGAAATGTTCACCTCTAAGGGTAACAGAGTAGGGAGAAGTTTGAGATCATAGCTGTCCATTTTGGGAGGAACTATAGCATCATTACGAGAGCCTTAGGTAAGTAATAACCCAAGGTTTCCTCAGGTCATCTGAGAAAAAGGAGAAGAGAGATGTGAACAATAAAATTCCCAAATCATAAAACTTACATGATTCTGTCCCAAATATATTCCAAAAGATTTAGAATAACTCTTTCATTTCACAGGTAAGAAAACAGTAACCAGAGAGGTAAAGAAATGTACCCAAAGTTATTCAACTTCTTAGTGGCAGATGGATATTTTCTTCAAATCATAAATGCTTTGAAAGCAAAACTGTATCCACAGCAAGTTTATACATGTTACGATTGTCTACTTTTACTGTATATACAGGCACATGCTATTCACTGTTGACTAGAGAGGTAAAATTGAGCCAAATAATATTTAATTCCCCACTGTAATAGTAGTTTTACATTCCACATTCAGACAGCTGGCATAATTGAAGACAGCTCGGAACCCCTGAGGATATCCAAACTGTCACAATTGGAGAAAAGATTTAAGTATCCTGCAGTGTAAGACCTACTCAATGACATTACAAAGCTGATTCAAAGTATCATCTTTGTTGGATTCTCAATATCCAATCTATGAACAATAGACATAATTAAACAGAAAAAGCTGTAAATTAAGCATACTAAATGGTGGAGCAAATCACTTCATTTTTGCACCTGTGAAGTACAGTATGGCATTGTTATTTTCTCAAAGAAGACAGAACAGACTCTAGCATGGACAATTATCGAAAGGGTTCAGAGCAGCAGCAGCTATAATGGACAATAGATTTCTTTCCAAAGACTAAAAAGATATCAATGAATATAGTTTCAAGTCAAAGTGAGAGTACACAGCTGCTACCATAGATTCTATTTAATGTATTTCAATGTCACTAATTAAAATAAAAACTTAAGTCTCCTATTATCGAGCTAGTAAAAAGCAGAGAACAGAGAAAAATAACTTCAAGTTATAATTTTGTATGTCTTGGCAAAAGAGCTTTTAGCTCATTTTGTGCTGGATAGTTACAGAAAAGAGTTTGTGCAACGAAGCACACAGCCTAGAGATGACTGCAGAAGGGGAGGTGGTGTCATGGTGAAGAGCATAGGTTCTGGGGACAGAGGCCTGGGTGCAAATCCTGCTAATACTAGTCCTCCGTAGTAGCCTCAGGCTAGTTATTTAACAACTATATTTTCTCTATATTTTGCTTTCTTAATTGGCAAAATGTGGATAATTATAGTTCCCCCTTCATGAAATTGTTCTGAGAATTAAAATCAGCAATCTATGTAAAGCCCTCAAAACACTGGCACTGCGTGACCACTTAGCAGTGTTAGTTTTTATTATTTTGGTCTAAAATACTGCATATGCTATTTTAAATTAATTCAAACAAGAGCAGGTATCTAAGTACCTATTCTTAGCATAGCATTTTGATCACTGATTCATAATAGCAATCAAGAAAATTTCATGTATAAACTGGCTCTCTAAAAATTTAAATTGAAAGAAAAAAATCTTGCTGCATTGAAATCAGATAAAACGTAAATAAAAATATATTCTAATGTGTACTGGAAAAATTTTGGAAAGGTGATCAAGGTCATTGTATGTATATTTCCAGCAGAGATACAGTGTCACCTCGAGCTTAGATTGAACTAAAAGAGCCAAGAGAAAGATCTGCCAATAAGCCCACCATGAACTAGCATAAAACCACCTGCAAAATCCATTCAAGCATCTGTCTCTGCAAAATGCCAAGACTTCTCCTCCCACCCTACCAGGCTACCCCCATTTAGCATAGAGCAATACTACAGGCCATCTTTTTTTTTCAGTTTATCATTGCTAGGCCTCTTCTATTTGATTATCCTAGGAGGCTTTATGTGAACCCCCACGCAGAAACTCATTCTCATTTTATGTCACAATGCATACATTATGTTTCTCCCTGTGTTTCTCCCTCTAATTTGGTACCTGCCAAAACCAATCAGATTGATCTATGTGTTCAAAAATTGGATACTTTTATCAATAATATCTCCTAAATTGCTCCTCAAAATTTTTGTGAGGGATATGGCAAACATAACATCATCAACTCAATGGTCATTTGCTGTCTTCTGAGGGATCAAAGTAGGAAAGGGACCATGGATTATCTATAAGAGGATATTCCAGCTATAGGCTTCTCTGAGGCAATGCAAAGGTAAGAAAAAAGCAAGAGAAAGGACTACACTTCAACAACATTTCCATATCTATAACTGAGGATAATAATATTACATACTTCCTGTGATTTTTATGAAGATTAAATGATTCAATAAATGCAAAGTGCTTAGATTAGTTCCTGGCAGGTCCAAAGCATTCAATAAATGCTAGATATGATGAGATGATTATTACAGTCATGGTATGTTGTTGATGAAGATGATGACAATGATGATGAAAGGAACTGCTAAAAAGCAATGCACCTAATACCATGCACCAGACTAATATGTATTTGTAATTTGGAAAGGATAATTAGAATACTCAGCTCATTCTTTCCTTTCATTAACTTCACATATTGTAGGAGAAAGAGAGGAATACAATAATGTAGATGGCAGGAATTTATTTCAGAATGAGACATAAACTAAAGAAGCAAGAATAGAGTTAGAGGAAAGCAGAAAATCCAGGTATGTCAGAGGCATGAGAACTATGGAATTATCAAACAATTTATATTAACCAAAAAATATGCAGCACTTTCAATGTGTCAGGCACTGTTCCATATTCTTTAAGATACATTGTGAATTTAATCTACACAACAATCCTGTATGGTAAGAACTATGTTATCCTCTGAAAGTAGGGCATAGAAAGATTAAGTAATTTGTTCAAGGTCTCATAGGTGGTAAGTGGTGAAACCAGTGTTTAATACCTTCAATTTGTCTTTAATCTTTGCTCTTAGTTGCTTTGGTACAATGCCCTTCAGTATATAAAAAAGAAGACCTTTCTGAGAGCTTTCACACTTAATAGGAAAGTTAAGACAAATTGTGAGTGGAGATACAGAAAATTCTCAAATAAAATAACAACATAAGGGCATCAGATTAATCATTAGAGGTGATTATTATGCAATGATTAAAGTGAGTAGATTCTGTTCCAGGACAAAAATATTTATTACATTTGCTGAAAACATTTTTGAAAGAGCTTCAATATTTTATATTCTCATTTTCATGATAAAGATGCCAGAAAAGAGTTTTCTTGTGTTTATTAATTGTCATTACAGTTCAATATCACTCTTGCCTATAGCATAAGTGAACAAACAGAAATAATCCATGCCCTTTTGAGAGCCTGAAATCTAAAAGTGAATAACCATGAAAATTTCATGAAATACACTTAAAAAAGTAGGGTGGAGATTTTACCAGATTCAGCTGCATGGAAGAGATGAGTGGGGCACTGGGTGTGGGGGAATGAAAAAGCTGGAGGGATCTGCTTAGAAAAAAACATTGAGAACTTGCAGTTCCATCCAGGTTACTAAAAGAGGTATTAGTTTACCTTTTTATATGGCTGAATAGAACTCCATGGTATACATATAACACATTTGATTAAGCCACTCATGTATTGATGGGCACTTGGGTTGTTTCCACATCTTTGCAATTGTGAATTGTGCTGCAACATTTGAGTGTAGATGTCTTTTTTACAGAATGTCTTTTGTTCCTTTGGGTAGATGCCCAGTAATGGTATTGCTAGATCAAATGGTAGTTCTACTTGTAGCTCTTTGAGGTATCTCCATATTGCTTTCCACAGACATTGTACTAGTTTGCAGTCCCACCAGCAGTGTATGAGTGTTCCTATCTCTCTGCATCTATGCCAACATTTGTTGTTTTGACACTTTTTGATAAAAACATTCTCACTGGAGTTAAGTGATATTTCATTGTGGTTTTTATTTGCATTTCCCTGATGATTAGAGATCTTGAGCATTTTTTCATATGGCCATTAGTCTATCTTCTTTTGAAAAGTTTCTGTTCATGTCTTTTGCCCATTTTTTAATGTGGCTGTTTGGTTTTTTCTTATTGATTTGCTTGAGTTTTTTATAGATTCTAGTTATCAGCCCTTTATCTCATGTATAGCGTGCAAATATTTTCTCTTATTCTGTAGGTTGTCTGTTTGCTCTACTGATTGTTTCCTTGGCTATGCAGAAGCTTTTTAATTTAATCAGGTACCATTTATTTATTTTTATTGTTGCTGTGATTGCTTTGGGGTTCTTGTTCAAAAATTCTTTGTGTAGGCCGATGTCTATAAGAGTTTTTCCAACATTTTTTTCTAGAATTCTTATGGCTGCATGCCTTAGATTTAAATCTGAGAGCTAGCTGGCAGCACAAAAAATACACAAGAATTCTAATGTCATTGAAATAGGAAAAAGAAGTTAAAATAATGAATAAAAAAATCAGATGTATAATAAGGCTAATTATAAAAGGGAGAGATAATTATAAAATTCAAATGTATCTTTAGAAAATCATTATGAGGAAGACTTTAAATTTTGTGGTTGAAGGATTAAGTAATATAATTATGGTTCTAGTATCTCACACTAACTCAAAATTAAAATCCTAGCCAAGTGAAAAGTTGCTTGTATGAAAGAATAGTATACATATTTGCACTTTTGTTATTTACAACTTGACAAATTTATGGTATATTTTCCATATCCTCTAAAATCAAGCTAAGTGTTTATGAATCTCAAATAAGCACATTGATACATTTTATAATTACACAGTATCATGTGTTCTCAGAAACGTTTCCATAATCTAGTCTTGCAAGATTCCCAGATGAAACATGGCTCTTTTTGAGTTCTTTGTTTCTCAGAGTGGGGTATCCTTTCCCCAGAACATGCAGCCTTGTGCTGGGATATATAACTCCACAGCATAAACATGGTACACAAATCTGGTTAGGCACATTTTCTTGAATATGTGAGTAACATTTTCCTTGTATATTTCAACAAAACTCTCTGTTTTGCATTTACAGAGTAAAATGCAAAATATGCATAAAACTTACAAGAGAAAACATTATACTCCTGGTTTCTCTTAAAATAAGCTACTTTACTCAAACTGAGAATATGTACATGGCTTATGGGGCTTTTAGTGGATCTTAGAAGATAAAGTTTAAGAAGCATCACTTGGCTTTGTTTTGTGAGGTAGAACATTAGTAGGATGGTGCTCTGGAGCTTTCTGTACTTCTCGGAGGTAGAAGATCACAGAAGCCCCAGACTGCTTAAGCAGTCAGGAAAAAAGGCCAACCCTCCATGAACATCTCCCAGTGTCATGACTAAATATTCCCAGAGAAACATTTAAAAATTATGAGCATAATTTAAATTAAGGAACAATTTGAGATACATCTTAACAGGTTCAGGAGAGGAGAAACTTCAAGAGAAAAGAAGGAAAGAATGGCAAAGATGAAGAAATAAATGTTTAGTTTTGAACATACTACTTGGAGAAAGAGACATATGTGGGGACCATCCTAGGATGGTCTTTATTATTCTACCAAAGAACAGAAAAACTCCTTTATATTTGAAGATGCTTCTCTATATTTATACCTTGGGTACAGCTCAACAGAAGAAATCAGTAGATTGTAACAGTGAGAAGACCAGAGTGTGAATTTCACCTCTACCGCTACCTGGTTAAATGGCCTTGAGCAAGTTAACTAAATTTTCTAAATATGTTTCCCCAACTGCATATTGAGCAGAATGATAATTGTATCAAAGAGCTATTGTGAGGATTAAGTGATTTGAAATGTGTCATAGAGCAGAGCATAGCACAGAGGAGGAACTCAAAGAAAGTTAGTTGAATTTGAAAACAACTTCCACACAGCATAAAAAGAGGATGGTATATTATAGGTACAAAAGCCAAAATAAAATAATAATTGAGAGGAGAGACAATAGAGGGAAGTACTTCAGGGGTGATTTATACAGGATCCATAATAATGTTACAGGTCTTATGAGACACAACAAATTGAGTTACACACACCTTATTTCCAAGCAGGACCAAAGCCTGTTTTTCATTTCCCAGTGTCCACGGAAGGCCCAGTTCAATAGGAGAACATAATTCTCGTGGAGGTTCAGTGAGTCAAAAAGTAGAAACCATTCTACTTTGTGTTAAATGATGACATGTGACAGGAATGCCTTAAAATTCTGCTTAGAATACAAAATATTTATACAGATGATCTACTAATCTAAACCCTGTTAATTTTCTCCAGCGTATTTTTTCCAATAATAAAAACATTGCCACTGTTTGCCCCTGGTAATTTCAACAAATTATTTTAAAAAATAAAAGGTGAAAGGAAGAAAGGAGAAAGGGCAGGGTGAGGAATTAAAGGGAGAGAAAATTAAATTGGTAACAATATAGTGAAAAGGGGTGAAAGTACTAGACCCAGGATTAGCGCTGTTTTGACACTCTTCCATCAAGACAACCTAGTGTCTGTTTATTTTAAGTAATTACAAGCCTGTGTTCTTGACATATGCTCAACCAGCGTCCCACCGAGATCACAGCACTTCCTCTGCTATATTATACTCTGCTTACTCAATCATTTTATATCACTAGGAATTGTTTAGAGCTCATCACTAAAGGCAATATTTTGGTCATCTCCTTACTAAGCATTATTCTGTAATCGACAATTTATTGTTTAGATTATATTTTTATTTATTCAACCAAATGTTTGTAATATTGGCTGTGGGCCAGCCACTGTTTAGGCATTTTATAAATAATAAATCATTTAATCCTCATAACTCTATAGGCTAAGAACTATTATCCCCATGTTACTACACATGGGAAAAAACAGGCACAGTGAAGTTGAATAACTTTCTTCAGGCCACACAGTTAAGTGGAAGAGCTGGAGTATGAACCCAGGCTCAGAAGTCCAGGCCTTTAAACAGTACCTGATGCTGCTCCTCAAATACGATTAAGTAGGTTAATGTATATATAAAGATCATAAAATAATACCCAGCACATGGTAAGATCTAAATAATTCTTAGATATTTTTATTGTGTTTGTGATGTTGCTGCTCAGATCATTTACAAACATATTGGTTAATCATTCTGGCAGAGTTTATTGGAAATATCCCCACTGGACAAAACTATTGCCAACTTTTTGCAGATTGGTAGAAAGGTTTACGTTTCCCAGGATAGTAACTGGAATATAGTTCAGAATAGAAGAAAAACCTCACTGAGTCAAGTTATATTGAGACTTTGATCTCTGATGGATCTACTAAATTTGTCACTAGGGTACAGAGGGAAATTAGATTAATCCAACAAGAAGTGTTCCTCATAGAATCACATTGATTTTTGCCTGCATTGGATGTTCTTCCAGGTGCTTACAAAATTGATCTATTCCAGGTGAGCAGAAAATCTATCATCTTCTGGGTTTGTCCTTTTTTTGTTTGCTTGCTTTTCAAGTGGCATTGAGCTTACGTTTTCCTAAGTGTATATTCCAAAAGCAGAGTAAGGAGAGGATTCAATTTTTCACAAAATATAAATCTTTGTTTTTTCTTGTGTTTCTTAACATACAAGTAATTATCCATTAACAGAAGGTATCATTCCAATGGTTATTTGTACTATATAACTCTCCCCAACAACCATGGGTATGAAATAAATCAGTAATAATCTAAATAATGACAATCTTTAAAGAGACCCCAATGACATTCTGTAAGTAAAATAGGGGCATAGTTATTAATGTAGCATTATTGGTATCACTGAATTTTCATTTTATATCAAGACATTAATGTTTCAAAGTTTAGTTAATTTTCTGCTTGAGTTGTGAGATCATTTACATTCTCACAGTTACTATATAATAATATAATATGACTATAATCATATAACTATTCAAAAAGCTTCAAATGCCTCATGTTCTTCCCAATGGTTCTTACAGTTATTTGTTAAGTAGGATCTGAAAATTGCTGACTTGTAAATGCTTTGAACTAATGCATAGTACTTGAAATAACATAAACTATTATCTTTTATGCATATTTGCTAGCAGAAAAATGTGTTTTAGAGAAAGATGCTGCCACTTCTTCTAGATTCTGTGCATCAAGCACCATCTTCTTACTATGGTGACCATTCTTTAGATATGTTTGTTATTGATATGTAATAATTTATATAGATTAGGTACCTGTAAAATGCAAAGAACCCCAAGTTGCTGATAATATTTTTTCAAACATGGATACAATGAACATGATATATATGCAATTTGTTTTTAAGATATTTTAGATTTTGACAACAAATTCATCCCTGTCAACAGCATTTGAAATCCTCTTATGATTTCGTCTTTTTACTCCTTTGAATTTATAAGAAAAATCTCTCAAAGCTCATTATAAACTGTGATTAGGTCTACTTTTGAACTGGATTTCATCAAAGCTTAAAAAGAATCAGATGAGTGACTTGATTATTACAGTTTCCTTAGAAACACGAGAAACAGTAAAAACACCTTAGAATCCAAGACTTTTTGGCAGTATCTTACAGTCCATCTGCTGTGTTCAACTATTATGAGAATACAAACAGAATGACTATCACTCAAATATCATTGTGTATAATTACATTTTGTTAATAAGGAAACAGAATTTACATTGTCTTTATGATCTACAACTAAATAATACATATTAGAAGAAAGCAAGAAAGGAAAAAAGGGAGAGATGGAGGGAGGAATGGAAGCAGGTAGGGAAGGGAAAGGAAGGAGAAAACAAAGAAAACAAAAGGAAAAAGGGAAGAGGAAAAAGATGAAGCTCACACCTCCATCACTATTCAGTGGCTGGCATGTATTTTAATAGCTTCTGAAGATCAGTGGGTCAATAGCTTGCTAAATTGTATCTTTCACATCTATTGAAAGGAGTCCAGCAAACTTTTAAACTGCGTTACTTAAATTCATTTAGTTATTTATTCACTTGTTTCTTCAACAAATATTTACTACACAAAATCCCACGTGCCAAGGACTGCAGGAGAGGCTGGAGATCTAACAGTGCACAAGACATAATCCTTGACTTCAAGGAGCTTACAGGTCACTAGAGAGACAGAAATAGATTATAAAATTATAAATTGTTGTATCTTCCCAGCACCCTTCTCATCTCTATCCCATTCCTTTAGTAAGATCTTTATCCTTTCCTTTGGACAACTATTAACACATCCTTTTTCAAGGTACCGCTCTTAGCCAATATTCTTACTAGACTTTGATTCTGGTGGGACTCTCAGTCACACTACCCAAGTTTTCCTCTCCTACCAACCTCCTTTCCCACTCCCTGTTTTGGCCACAGAAGGAAACATTATAATTTAATTTAAGTTCATCAATTTTTCTTGGAAATTTGAGTACTAAACACAGACACACAGTGACAGAAGGGTTTTTAAATGAAGTCATCAACTAATAGTGCACAAATTCTGATGTTGAGATTCAGGGCCACCATGATTCATGTCTTTCCCCAAGGTTTGATTTATATTTTTCATTCAATTAAGCAAACTAAAGCTATCCTCCCCCCAAATCTTTTTTTTGCTTACACTACTCAAATCGGTGTTGAAATCCTGGCTTATTAATGGCTCTAATATATCATGTAAAGTATCAGGACTACTTTCCCATGCATTAGCCCAGAAAGACAGATGTTCTGATCCTTCATAGAAACCTTACTCAAGCAAAAACCCAAGGTCAATACAATTATATTTTATCTGGAATTCATAGAAACTCAAAATTGGAAAGAACTTTAATGCAAGGTCACCCAGGCTCTAGCTCCACTGTTTCTGAAAACATCATATAACAATACAAGTGCTCCTAGAATACACCCACTAATGGGGGAATGACACTACACAAGACAGTTTCATGTTTGGATACTTTCAGTTGTCAGAAAGACTTGGCACTTAGCTAAAGTTTTCTTCCTCATAAATTTTTATCTAACTTTTCAATGAATATTATGTCCTATGCCATGTCCTACAAAAGTTTAAACTTAACTTGACACTTAACACTATCAACCAGTCTTCTTACATGCTTCAAAATAAATTGTCAGAATAGATTCAAAGTCCTATAAGATGGAGTTGCAAAAGAATGTACACCACCTTCACAAACCACAACCTTGACCACAGAAAAATAGCCATGCTTGAATGATTATTAAAAGATCAGGTGAAAAAATGCCAAGAAGTCCTGACCTTTTATGACGAGCTGCCAAGAAAACAATATTTCTTGGCAGGTAGGCCAGATTCAAAGGCCAAATATCAATGGATGCACATTCATCCTCCAATTTTTAATATAATTCAGTGATTCTTGAAGTAGAGAAGAACTTGTGAGATAAAATAGCTAAAATCCTATCATTTTACTGCAAGGAAACTGAGGCATGGAAATTAACTTCTATTTACTGAATAAAGTTGGTACTTTTTTTGAAATTCAGCACTTTAAGGTATAGTTTTTGATGGTTTTAAGATATTAAAAAAAAACCCTACAGCTAAAAAATTATATCTCTTATACAGAAATGACTTAGGACCTTGGGAATTGAATTTCTTTATGTCTCAGCCATCTAGAATGCAAAGCATGAGACAGAAAACTTAATGTACTTGCAGATGTCCTATTAGCAAAGAAAAGAAAAGAATGCCCACCAAAAACCCACATGAAGGAATGAACATTATTATTACTACCTCTCCTAAGAGGATGACTTTTTGTAAAAGTCACAAAAATTAACTTTAAAACTTAAGGCAATTAATCTGAGACAATAAAATACAGTCATATAAAATTTTCAATTTTCTGATTTTATCACTTATCATTTTAAAAATAAAAGCCTTCAAGTATTCAGATTATTTCCTTTATTCCATTACAATGATAGCTTTATTTGAGTTCTAGAATTTGGGGTTAAGATAACAGTACTTTATATCTATTGGCTGTGCCTACCAGGTATACCTTTTCAACAAATATTTATGTTTCTGCCATGTATGGTTGCTACTACAATCTGGTAGTTATGATCTTTGCAAAAAAATAAATGAAATTAAAGGGTTAAATTGACTATTTAGAAGTGAATTGGGCCAGGCTTGTAATCCTAGCACTCTGGGAGGCCGAGGCGGGTGGATCGCTTGAGCTCAGGAGTTCGAGACTAGCCTGAGCAAGAGCAAGACCCCATCTCTACTAAAAATAGAAAGAAATTATGTGGACAGCTAAAAATATATATAGAAAAAAATTAGCCGGCATGGTGGTGCATGCCTGTAGTTCCAGCTACTCGGGAGGCTGAGGCAGAAGGATTGCCTGAGCCCAGGAGTTTGAGGTTGCCGTGAGCTAGGCTGAGGCCACGGCACTCTAGCCCCGGGCAACAGAGTGAGACTCTGTCTCAAAAAAAAAAAAAAAGAAGTGAATTGACCTTTAGAAGCTTTTATTTTTTTATTTCAAAAGTCTGTTTGAAATCATTATCTAACCAATAGTATGAAGTGACACTTCAATTTCTTTGCCTCTAAGAAATAATTGTTGATTGACTCAATATTCTTTAATTGATACGCTACATGAAACTTGAAACTCTCTCTTTTTTTCTACATACCAGATTTTTCCTTAGTGAAGTATTGTATCTTATACTTTCAAAGTATGATAATAACCCCTCTTATCAACAAATTAGCCATCCAGCATTCTCCACCACATAAAATTTGGTTGGAATTAGAAGTTGACAAAGGAGGCCTCTGAATAAATTTTACAAAACATTCATCAAGTCACCACATTTTAATCATAAGAAAAATCTCAGATATTTCCTCATAGCCAATCTGTTCTTGTTCTACATACATCTTTAACCTATTCATGTAGATATAAATTAGTAATTAAATGAATAACATGAAGAAGCAGCACTATCACTAGTGAAGTTACGGTTGATAGGAAGGACACACTATAGCAGAATGAGGTCACTGAGAGCAAATACAAGCAGGACTAAATAAAAAAAGTTACTAAGGGCATTTGTGGGTCATGGCAAAATATTATCATTGATAGTCTTCATTACGAGCTTAGGCTATCAAGAAAAATTTTAAATGTGTTTAGTGTACTATGTATAAGAAAGTCAAGTGAGAATATAATGCCTATCATAAAATATTATTATGACTAATTAAAATTTTTAAAAATTACTAGTTCCTTAAATGGCAATTTTAATTATAAGAAAAATTAGGCTGAGAAGATAGCATATTCTTTAGCATTATCAAATAATACACAATGCCACCGATAAAAATGATGCTTAATGTGATTGTTAGGAACTACACGAAAATTTATATGTGTACCTGGAAGTTCAGTTGCCATCACTAAGCTTAGACTAATTGATTCTATACGCTGAATAACGTAATTGAGCATGATAGAGCACCTCGAGATGGTTCTAGTCCTACAAATGTAAGCTACCAGTATACTTTACAGTAATAGCACAAAACCAAAATTATTCTGTAAGCAAAAGATGCTAGGTTATAATGCATTATTATGAAAAGTCCTATTGTTTTCACATGTTGTATTGTTGAGCATACTTCCTTGTTTCTATGGTAATAAGTAGTTCCCTTTATTGTAGCTTTTATTGCAGTCAGCCTAAACCTGAATATATCATCTGCATTACATTTTGGCATGCTTTTTGTAAACAACACTATGTGGATGGTTTTAGGAAAATCTTAGTGTGATAGATATGTCTTCTCAGAGCAAGGTATTCCCTTTAGCATTGTTGAATTGTTTTGTTTAATGGCAGTGGCATATGTCAAACAGTCCACTTGAATATAGGAGTCTTAGAATTCTTCTCCAGCTGCATCACTGATGATTTGTGGAGGTCACCTAATGACTCTAGTCATCTTTCTTCAATTAAACAGAAAACTAGAGAAACTATTGGTAGTTCTTGTAAGTTTATAGGACAATTTGAAATCCTCTGAGACCATCCCACCTTGCCAAGACTGTTTTCCTCTCTCTGTGGCATAGTGGCTCAAACACTAAAACATAGATAAATAACTACAAAAAGTCATCTCTTTCTGCCTCTATGACTCCATGATATTGTCTCTGTGATTTTCTTAAACACACACAGACACACACACACAACCACTCTTAGTTTGGTAGATAAAACAATTCATTAAAATGCTGATGAGTTTTTCATCTACTGGCTTTTGAGTAAATAGCAATGAACTCATCTGGCTGGAACCAACATTCAATAAGGAAAATAAAGTCAACTCAGTTGATTTGCCAATAATACAGGAAAAAAAAATATACATATTAGAATTCCTTTTTAATCCTTATTGAAAAGAATGTTTCATATTTAATATGAATTTCAAATAATAAGGAGTCAACACAAAGAGTCAAAAGTGCTCCATGGGAATCAGTGGATCGGTTTCAGCAGTATTTTTAAGTCCTCTGGCCTACTTGGATATTGCTGCTAGTTCATCAGAATTATTACACATAATTCGAGAAACCTAAAAGAGCTAGTATTCCTCAATGTATTTTGATTCATTTCCACAACAGTCCAACAACATAATACTCATTTCAAATGCCATATAGTTAGAATAGTTTTCTCTTTTTACTCCTCATTATGAAGATAAAAATTATAAACACAATATTCATGGATAATGCTAAGCTCATTTGGGTTGTAATAATGTGACATTGATTAAAGCTAGAATAAATCTGGCCTTTTAATTAAGAATTAACCCATTGGAAGAATCTAGCTGAATGTGTATGAATAACTTCACTGAAAGAAAATTTTGATAACCATAATATAAGAATCTGATTATAACCCCAAATAGGGTGTTAAATATTTACCTAAAAATATTAAAGGCAATTCTGCAGCAAGAAGTAAAATCATATTGTATCTTAAAACATAAAATAAGTCAGAATAAACGTAATAATAAGATAACTACAATCAAAGGAATGCAATTCCTGTAAATGTAAAATCTAAGTCTTTCTATTATTTGTTTTTGTACTGCTCTTCCTCTCCTTCCCTAACTCCCAGATTTTGTATTTGGAGAAAATTGAATGTACCTTTTCCTTCAGATAAAATCTAACATATAGGGTGGATTAGAAGAAGATGGGTATGCTAGAACAAAAAGGAGATATGCCTAATATACCTAAGATTATTCTTGAAAATTGAATATATTTTTTTTCTTCCTTAATAGCATTCTATCTACAGTATTATAGAAACCAGATCATCTCTGGTGTATAACATGAATATGGTGTGTTGAAGCAATATACATCATTCATAAACATTTTTCATTATAAAATAGAGTGGGGGGGTTAAAAGCAAGTTCACAAAAAACAACCTTCTTTACCCTTTCAAAATGTCAATGAAACAAATGGGAAATGGAATTAATAATAGGTAATTAGTGTAATAATTATCTTAGATGACCATGAAACTACAGTTTGTCCCTCAAGATTTTCTATCTGCTGCCATGTAACTAGGAAGAATTAAATTCACGAATGTAACAAGAGGAAAAAAATGCATTAGGACCTGCTAGCAGGCAATATACGTTATTTCTGAAGCATGGCTGGCTAATTCGTTTGATGTTTTGCTTAAACACTAAAGTGTGTGTGACCAAAACATTTGCATAATACTTTATTTAGGTGCTTACTGTTAGTAAAAGCACCATTTTGCACCAAGAAGACGTTGTGTCTTCACAAAAGATGTCAATATAATGAAAAAAAGGGAAAAGTCACAGCAAGTAAATTTTTCAACATAACTCATCCCTATCGTATAATTGTAATACAATTACTTTTTAAATAGAAGAGAATTCAACAATTGTACAATGTGGCTCTATTTATTTTACACACTACAGTTAATTCAGTGGAGGAAAGATGTAATGTGAGCAAATATACTGAAAACTGCAGTAAGAGCATTGGTAATTATTTGATCACCACTTTAATTGAAAAATCAGCAGTTTGTTTTTCTCCTAGTTTCCCAAACAAAGTCGTCTTGTGATGCAGTTGCCTGGCTCTTATTTTCTTTACATTAAAAACAAAAAGTTATCCAACATGGACAGGAAAAGAATTTATGCCTTAGATCAAAAAGTGAAATTTCATTTTCATGTGGTACAACCAGGCAGTTATATTGTGTTAGTTGACAAGTACGATATTGCTACCATACTGATGTAATCTCAGTTTAAGTCCAGTATTTCATGAATGTTTCTCATTTCTAGCCAAGATTTAGAGATATCAACAGTAAACACATCATGCCTTTATGGAGGTTTTCATTCCCCTCTGACACACCATTTTAGTGATACATTTTGTTACATTAATA
This sequence comes from Varecia variegata, assembly GCA_028533085.1. NCBI lineage: Eukaryota > Metazoa > Chordata > Mammalia > Primates > Lemuridae > Varecia > Varecia variegata. Next base: position 48,104,627 of record CM052441.1, read on the forward strand.
GAATTCTGGGTTTTTATTTTTTTACAAGGCTGAAGCGATACCTAGTAATTTTCAGAGAAATCATACTTTTTGCTACTTGTAGAAAATGTGGGGTATTATGCCACAAAATGAAACTACTTTGCTGTTAGTCATAAGCAATATGTTAATGATGTAGCTCAGAGCTCAGCAAAATAATGTCAAACTAATCTGCAATCTGCCCAGAAAAAATGAAATGTCAGCCAGTTCTACCAAATGGCAAAATGGTTTTGCTGTTCAAGTACATGGCTTATAAATCTGCTCGTTTATAGTAAGAAAAAAATAAGGAAATAAAAATCAAAAGGAAAGAAAAAAATCACTAGGATGGTTATCTTTTATTCTCCCTTAGAGAAAAATACTAAGATTTTGTTGATGACGTTTTAATTGGTGAGTTATTTTGTTTTGCTTTAGTGCAGTTAGAATGATTGATTTAGTAGCTCAAAGACATGCCACAATTTTTTCAAGGTTTGCAAGATAATATGATTCAAAGGAATTATACACAGAGAGAAACTGTTTTCCTCAAGCTTTATTAAAAATAGCCATTACAACTTAAACTAATAAGTGGAATTTTGTACATAAAGTCATCTGTCTGTGTCAATGTTAACAAGGATTTCCACAGATTGCACTGATAGTGTATCTTATTTAAATATAAGACCAGCAAAAACACCATATTCCTTTTGTATATGATCACTTGAGCTGACTTCAAAACTATTCATCACAGTATTAGCATGTAGATTTAATATTTGGGGCATAAGAAAACAGAGTAGTATATTTAGAAACAGCATAACTTAAAAAGTGATTTCCTTTCTCAAATATCTAAACACTATAATGTGGCTGAAGTTTTTCTGTATTGAAAGCAGAAATTGATAACACTCAGTAGTGCTTTTTAGTACCAGTGTCTAGTCAAACAATGTCAAACAAATGTTATGTCAGTTATCAACAGTGGGATACAAAAAGTTGTGAGGATCTGCCTTTCTACTCAGATTAGACTAAGACTAGAAATACTGGTAAATTGTATAAATTATATTTTAAGAAATTAAAACTTGATTTATATCACAGCTTGTGCTTCTGATTAGCTTAACACTGTAACTTTCTTAAACAATTGAGAAATTATTTGTATTATCTTGGCCGGCATGCAGTGTTTTTGTAAGGATTGCTTCTTGAATCTGTAATTTTTTTTCCCCTTAATGTCATTGAAGCAAGAAAGTATGAAAGGAAAGGGGATCTATGGTATTAAAAATCAGAAATTCATGATTGGAAAAAGATAAATAAAAAATTAATACTGAAATGTTATAAAGCTATAATAAATAAATTCCAGTGGCAGCAACCACTGAATAGTCATGAATTATGATTTACTATAAGGGCAGATGTTTAACTTCCTTCATAATGACAATAAGTGGTTCAACAGCTGTTGCATGGTAAAATCACTGCACTCTTCTTGTAGCTAGGCACTCACACTCAAAATCAGAGCACAATTCACATTGTCTTTCCAGTGTCCTATCAATAAGAATGGCCTAAGGCATTGTCAGCATGCAAGGTGTGAAAGCCTCACATGACATCTCAGCTAAATAAGACCATTATAAAATTTCCAAACAGGCTTGCCTTTTCTAAACAGTTTTGCAGACTAAAAATCCTTTCATAGGCACTAGGACACCTCTCAGAGGAGAATAAAGGGCATTCCAGAGAAATGGTACAATATGGTACGAAAAATATCATTCTCCTAAAGTTGACTCATACCTCTTCTCTAGCCCCCAAATTAATTTATTTTCAATTTATGCCTAGTTTTTCTCTGATATACTGCTTATCAATGTTTTTTTTTGTTGTTGTCATTGTTCTCACTGATATACTAATCCCTACACTGTGATTTATGCTTGGATACCTGTATTACCTTCTTAATTGCTCTTCTTGGAGACTTTCTCACTTCTTGTAGTCAGAAAAACTTAATCCCACTAAAGCATCATTTGTAAAAGGGTATTCATTTTAATGAAATAGGAACTCCCCTTTGCATAACAGACCTAAGTCAAAGTGTGCTTATCATGGCATGTAAAGCCCCTATAAACTGGACTCAAAGTAGTTTCCCAATGTGAGTCTATTAAAATAGATAGTAAGCATGCTAAAATATAAGGATAAGACACCTGTGTTCACAGTTTCATGGAAGAGTTGGAGATAAGTTGGACCTAATTGTTCGTTTTGTTTCAAATATTAATTTCTTCAATTTATTCCCCTTTAACATCCCTTCTCTGCATCTTTTCCATCCTTTCTTCTTTTTCTTATATTCACACTTACTCTTTTCCTACAGTTCTATATAAATATATTGAATGATTCTATGTGCAAAGCACTAGAGATACAAAGTATATGACACAAAGTCCTCTTCCTCTTCACCTTTATCCTTATTGTTATCTCTCTTCTTTAAACTCAAGTCTGTTTTTTTGCATTTGTTCCTTTCCAATTCCCCATACTCTCCTTTAGGTCTTCCAAGGTCTCTTGGGACTCCAATACACTTTGAGATTATATTATACACACACACACACACACACACACACACACAATCCCATAATTATATATATATATATGTATATAACTGCATTCACTGAATCTAATTCTTCATTATCTTATTTCTTAAACTTCTGAAATCTGTTCCTAGCCCCAGCTCTTTTCTAAACGTGCTATATTAAAGTCACAAACAGAGACTAATTTTTAAAAAAGGAATGTTTCCCCAGTCATCAGCATTCGTCTATAGAGAAATTGATAAGTATTTATTGGATGTTTGCTGTCTGTACCTGGTGCGGGACTAAAATATAACTAAGATGGTCTTTATTCCCTTGGAATTTGCAGTATACGACCCTGTTTCATAGGCATGTAAATGCCATAATGTATAATAGAAACTATATGTGGCAAAAGGTACATTAAGAGCATAAGAGGAGTGATTAAATCTATCAGGAGAGGTCAGAGAATGCTACTCAGATGAGGTGGTAATTGAGCTTGTTTTTAAAGATGAATAGGAATTCTTCAGAATAGAGGAAAGGATATTCCAGAGAAAGGGATTAACCAGGTACAAAACAGCATGGAGTGTTTGAGGAGCTATGATTCAGTCAGTATTGTTGGAGCAGTGAGTAAGAGATAGCAATGGAATTCGAGAGGTAGACAGACCAAAATACAGAAGGCATCCCACCATACCAAGGAGTGTGATTTGTAACCTGAGCAAGTGAGAGCCACTGCAGCATTTTAAAAAGAAAAATTTAAAAAATGATACTTGGTTTTATAAAGATATTTTTGTTCTCTAATTGGCTTAGGGACATAGGTAAAACTGGAGTGCCAAGGAAGACAAGTTGGTAGGTTATCGTAATGTTCCACTTGAGAACTGAAATCAGTGAGTTGCAGCAGGACAATGTGGGGGCAGAGGGAGGTATCCACTTATGAGATGCTCATGAAGTAAATTTGATAGAACTAGGATCATATTTGGGACACAAGGGAATCTTAACACCTAGATTTCTGATACCATAAATGGTGGGGCCATACACTAGGATAGAACTTAGGGAGGAGAAACAGGCTGAATGGGGAGAGGCATGATGGCATTTGATAATCCCTGATTTGAGGGAATTATTAATAATGCTGTTTGGTTTATCTGTAATGTAGAAAAGAGATCAGAGCTGTAAATATATATTTCAAATTTCCAGATAATAGGTAATATACCTATACACTTATACCTATGTGGGTAGATGAGCTCAAGACCTGGGAGGAAGCTCTTATGTAATTATATAGCCTCCCCTGAGGACATTAACACCCAACTTCCAGGAAGGCTCTCAAATCTCATATTTATTCATCTAAATAATTTTGAGTGACTACAGTACTGGTACTATGTGCGTGTGTGTATATATGTTAACATATATAGTGAATAAGGCCTGGTATTTTCCTTCCAGATTGTGTGTAAAGCCAATAACACAATGATACAAACAAATGAAATACAACCTAGTAAATGCTGTATTTGAAGCATGTATAATTATATGGAACCACAGGGGAGTCATTAATTTTGACTAAAAAAAAGATGGGGCTTGACAGAGCTCTTGACCCCCAATTTCTAATGGGTTTATCAGATATCCTGGAATACCCTGTAGCACATCAAACTCAATGTATCTGAAACCAACTCAACATTTAACCATACAACTTTTGACAAATCACTTAACCACTCTTTCATTTTCCTACATACAATGAGAGAAGACGAATAAATCACTTCCAGATTTCACATTCTCTGATTTCTCTGAACTTTTCACACAAACCTGTAGCTCTTTTGAAATCGCTTTATTTAAACTAATGCTATCAGGATTAGACAGTAGCTCCTCCCTCTCCTTTGCCTTCCTTACTCTCTCAGTCTATAAGTTCTGCTCATTTTCCTTCCAAAAAACTTTTGGTATTTATGCTTTGCTTTTATTCCTATTGCCACTGTCAAATTCCACGTCCTCTTTACGTCTTGCAGACTACTGCAATAACCTCTTAAATGTCCTCCCTAATTCCAGTCGATACCAAAAATTCCTTCTAAAGATTGTTTCCAGAACAACTTCTAAGTGAAGACTTTTCAGTGATCATTACTCAGCTCAAAAACTGCAATTTCCCTCCTCCACCTTTGCCAATCAGATAAAGCCAAATTTGTATTCTTCAAGGTTTTCCACTATTTTCCAACATAGTTTTCCAACTTCATTTTATTCATATTCATCCATGTTCTTTTCATCCCATTTCTGCTCCCACCAAACTAGATTATTTTCGTGGATACACAAACATAACTATAATTTCCTTCTATTGTCATGTCTTTCACTAATTTATCAACAGTTAAAACATTGTTTATAATAAATTTTGACATAATGATTTTTCAAATGTTTTTTCTTTATAAAAACTAATTCATAGTCACTACAAATAATTCAAACAAAACAGAAAAAAAATGTAAAGAATAGGTAAAACTCCTTTGAAATTCTACCCAACTTTTATTGAATATCTTCTCAGATAATTCTCTAGATATCAATCTATGTATACAATTTTATACAAATAGATCATACGATACCTGTTGTTTAACTTTCTTTTTTTCATGAAACAGCATGTTGCAGTCATTCTTCCATGTTAATAAAAATGTTATTTGAGTCATCATTTTAATTATCACATATTCCATTAGTCAATATTCAGTCAATATGTATCTGTAGAGGGTACAGGCTGGTATCTGCCTATTCCACAAACCCAAGCATCTCTTATGAATTGTCAGTGTATACATTGTACTATTTGTTAAATATTTTTAATATCACCCTAATTTTAGAAATGTATCATTCTAATTTCAGAATTGTATCATTATTTACCTATCCAATCTTCTCCTCTTGATAGACAATAAAAAGGCAACATTTTAATCAATTTCTAATAAAAATTAATTGTATTTATCATTTAATATAGTGCTAATGCAATTTATTCCATTAAACCTTTTCAAAATCCCCAGTCAGAAATTATCTCCATTCTTCTTCTGAATTCCCATAGGGCTTTATCCAGTCCTCACATTTATCACTTTTGACCTTGAATTCTAATTATTTTTGTTTTCCTTCCCTAATAGAATATAAGCTCCTTTAGGACAACAACTCTCTTTATAGATTCCACAGTACTTGGATCAATGTCTTGCACATTATAAACATTCAAAACTTGTTTGTAGAATAAATGGTTGAATTAATGAATGTCAAAAAATAGATCAACAGAGAACACTATATCACACGGGCAATTCAGAATTCAGCATGTTGAAATTATTTGTAAATGCTCAAATAAATTATGTAACTTATCCTAAATTATCCAGTAAGTAAATTAGCAACTGTCAATGACATTGGAAAGAAAAAGGAGAAAAACCTATCAAACACCAATTTCTCATAAAGCAATTAGAAAACCAATTAATGAGTGGTGAGCCTTGGAGACTATAACAGAATTATTGGGTGAGAATGCATTTGTTTAGCCATCATTTCTCTAAATGTCAAGCAAAATTCTACAAAGTTGATTTGCTTACGATGCTCTGCTGTACGGGAGCTAAAAAACAGGAAGCACATAAATTGAATTGTGTGAACTGTATCTTGAGTTTTGCCATCATCAGTAAAGTCCAAAAGAATTTTGAAATTTAAAAAGACACAAGATAAATGAATAATAATGCAAGTACAATTTCTACAGGCTTGGGGCTACTCTACACTCCTGCTTTTTGTTGATGAGAAAGAAATCCTGCTTAATACTCCATCTGGACCACTAATCAGACAGAGTGAAAGGCATAGATTTTGCCCTTAAGAGAAGATATTCACAGGCTAAGCCATAACATCATCCAACCTCATGCTTTAGCAAATTGTCTTTTCTCAGTGCCAGTTATGTAGTGCAGAAAATCCTTTCTTCATCTTATCTTAAATTTCATAATGAAAAGAATACCATGATTTTGTAGCAGTAACATGTATTAATATAGGAAATGGAGAAAAGGACAAAATGAGTTATGGTCTCTGGGCATACCATCATTAGGCAGCAAGTTTGGAATTTTCCAATTTAGAACCTCAAGTCGACCAATCAACTAAACCTCATTGTTCACATAGCCATTAGTTCTGCCTACCAACAGCATCAACATAACAACATGAGACCTGGACCTAGGCACTAAAGTCTTGGAGGTGAGGCCTTGCCTCTGGGCATCAGCACAGCCCTGAAGCTCTCTGAAAGAAAATGGGATGAGCCAAAGCAATGTGCCTCTGTGGATATGAGATCCAACTTGATGTAGACCTATGTGTCTTCTATAGAGGAAAATCTCTGATATAGTGAAGCAAGACCAGATTATGAGAACATGTTTTCTGAGAATCAAACAAAGAGATTTAAGTAAGAAATAATTTTATTCTGTGTGATCTCTGTTCAGTTCTAACTGAATACTGGTACCCTTATATAAGCCGGCTTGCCCCCAAATGAACCTGAGTCAGCAACACTGAAAGTTTCAGAACATAGGTCTACTCCAGTCCTAAAAAAGATGCTTGTCATTCTATAGTAGAGTCAGGTTTGGCTTAGAAATATCAGAAAATATAGTAGAGGTTCACAATTCCCTATCTGAAATTTCAAAATCTGAAAAGCACTGACAAAAAAACTTTTTTTGGTAACTTGTTTAATAGCAAAACCTAACCTGAATTGACCTCAGGCTTTTATAGTTTTTAATCCCACACAAGGTAACTATTGTACAGACTTGGCTACAGAAATATTAAAGTGTTTGATTAAGAGTTTCTGCCCCATATCCTACAGTGCGTGTTATACAATATGGAGTATAAGTAACATCTAAATTTTAAAATATTCTTAATTTCAAAACCCATCTGGCCCCACATGTTTTATATGAATGACTCTGGGCCTATAATGATAATAGTTAATATTTATGGGTACTGGTTTAGTGCTAGTACCACTCTCAGCGTTTTATAAGAATTAGCTCCTCATTGCAAGAACTCTATGATTATATACATTTTACAGTTAAAGAAACTGAGGTAAAGGTAGGTTCAGCAACTTACCCAGTTACGGAGCACACTAAGAAGTAGAGCTGGGATACAAACTCAGCTGTCCGATGCCATAGCCCACAAACCTAACAACTCCATGCCACCCCTTTGTGTTTTGTTGGAAGACATTTTGAATTTATCTGCTGTTTGGAAGAATTAACTGTTTAAAGGACTCTATTATAAAGCCTTGCTCTACAAGGAAGGATTCAACATACAATCATCCACCAGTTGTCACTTGCCAAAATTTCCTTAGAGAAGCACAGTGACTGGATAAGAAGAGTGCCTATTTTTCTACTATTTTCCATAGAGTATTACTGGACTTTGCATACTGGACTGTGCCCCTAGCATATGAGAAATAATGCCCTTAAATGAGCTGTTAGGATGGCCACTGCTGACATCTCCTCCTAACGAAATCTGAAGAACACCAGAAATTCCACTGTGCACCACTGGACATTATTCACAAGATATGGAAACAAACAGGCGGGGCTGGCATTCATCAAAATCGCAAAGCCAAGAAGTGGTTGACACGTTCCGAAAAGAACATCCCTTCTGGTAACTGAAAATTGATTTTTAGACAATTTTAGTTCCAAATTTTAGTTCCAAATATGTCATCGCCATCATATATGTGTCTTGATAAGAGGTCTCTGAGGAGGTCCTTTTTTTGATGAGCTATGGGGGATTATTAAATAAATACCACTTTGTTATGAGAATCCGTTTCTTTTGTTCTTGAAAGAAATAAAGCCTGCGGGCCTTCCATCAAAAATTGACCAATGGAGTTTGATCATAACACAGCAGTTTTAATTTGCATGGCAGCACCCTGTGTTTGTGTGACTGATTTAGAGTTAACTTTTCTAAAACGATGAGCAGATAGTTTTTCCTGCAAACTTGATGTGATCAGATGCCTGGTGTTTTGATCTGTACACTCTAAAAGAGTAGGCGCCACACTTTGCTGGATGCAATAAAAAAAGGACATGAAAGCATTCACTCTGCAATAGCCTAAGGCTATGGGAGACAGGCCAGGTCTGTGACACTGGTGTACACTTGTTGGAACCTGCTAAGGAAAGCGCTGCCTCCTCTGAGCCCCAGGAAAGAACTCAGCTTTCTACAGCGTCCATAGGCTGAGAGGGTAACTCCACTTAGGTCTTTGTGCCATCAGCTGTGCTATAACCTATGTGCAGGGGTGACATACTGCAACCCTTACCTCCTTCTTTGACTAGTGATCGTCTTACCCTTTCTTCCCTTCTGAGTGTCGTGAGAAGTGACAGGCAGCATGAAGTTCTGAGTCCATGTCTCCTCCTTAAAGCGTCACCCATCTAGAGGAAAATGAATCTTCTACAGCTACACATCGGAATTTAGAAAATTAGTACTAATTAATATATCAGCCATTACTTCATCTGCCATATGTAAGGTGAGAGAATGTACTAAAACAGCTACTTTCATGATTTTTAATTATCCAACAAGTATCTCAGCAAAACAGTTAAAAACTCACTGATTTATGCATATTTTCTTTCTGATTTAAGATTTAAGAATAAGCAATCATATATAGTTTTATACATCTACCTTAATTATTAGAAATTCTAGACTAATTCTCCCATCCAATTTTTTTTATTTTAAAAAATCCTGTCAAATAGTGTCAGTTTTTAAAATTACCATATACAGTTACTAAATCATGACTGACTGTGTTACAAGAGTAAAAACAGAAGCAAATCATTCACCTACTAAGAATATTAATCATGATGAAAGTGATGCAAGCTTCTATTTTGCTTTTCTAAAGTCCAAGGTGATTGTGGAGGATAACACAAAGTGAGCCATCTGCAGTGAGACTGAGATAGAGTATTTGGTCCATGTAAACATCTAGGAATCAATTCTACTCTCTGATTTTTCCAGGCATCATTTCAGCTGTATCTTTTGGTTTATTCATGTTACTATCTTCACAATCCCAATGCATATTGTTGTACTTTACTCCCCTTTTATTCTTAGCCATATCACAATTTCTAAAGCACAGGTAGTGTTTGTTTTCTTTCTTTTTATTCACCACATTATATGGTTCTTAAAACATCACTGGTTCTCAGAGGAGAAAAGTGGGAAGCTGTGAGCTTGATTAATATTCAAACTTGATAATCCTCCCTCATATAACAGAATTGACAGCATGTAATTACATAGGCACATTATTTTTATAAAGTTGTTCACTCAGGTCATGTTTGAAATTCACAGTGCACTTCTTATTTTTTTTTATAAAGTGGGTGATGGAAAACAGGGAAGTTTGACTCATCCTAAAGCATAAGAAAATTAAAACTTGAGTGAGAAAGTGTATGAATGATTTCAACAGTTTGCTCTTCTCTGAAATTCAGGAACTGATCCTTTAACAGTATTAGATGTTTAAAAAGTAAGGAGGGAACTGTTAACTAAGATTCTATAAGTTTCTGCATCAGCTGTTTTTTTCCCCTATTTTCACTGTTTTCCATATATCTGGTAATAGGACTCAATCTTCCAAAAGGTTAAAAGGTTCTCATTCATTGCCATTACCAAGAATTTACATGCCACCATATATAGCAGAATACTAAAACCCCAAATCAGTAATACAAGTGGCTGTCTCAGCCCCTAGAGCTGACCATAAACATTATCCTCTAGCACAAATATTCATCCTGCTGATAATATAGATCCACTCAAAACATAAACTATCATTTTTTATAATTGATTATGTGAGAAAGTACCATGAGATAGTGATCTTGAACTAAAATTAAAATGTATGCAGTCTTCTTCAAGTAGCCTAATTTCTCATCTGCTTTTTTAGCAAGCCTTCCAAAAGCCTGTCAAATCACTCATTTGGCATCACATAGACAAAAAAAATTTAGACTTGAATGTTTTATACTGTCCTCAAGAACATACAAATCTTAAGTTTCTTACTAATTTGAGGAGGAGTCAATTTGTAAAATATTGTGGTGTAAGGTGATCAAATATTAGCCAAACAATTAGCAGTCTACTTACTGTCTGCTCTTTGGGGATTATACTACGTGGGCTTTGGCTTTTTCTAAATATCTCATTTAATAAATCTCATAGTCTTAGATTTAAAAGGGGGAGAGAGAAAGAGAGAAAAGAGAGAAGCACAATATGTCAGCCATACCTCAAGTGCATAAAATTGAGTAGTATCTTAATTTTCTAACATCAACTCCCTTAGAAACTTACATATATGTTTTTTACATATGTGTGTGTGTGTATATATATATATAAAAAAATGGAGCATTGACTATATTTCTACTGTTGGTCAGGATAGACTAGAATATGCTATAGTAACAATCAAACCCCAAAATGTCAGTGGTTTTAAAGAACAAACATTTATTTCTTGGTCATGCTACAAGAGTTCTAGTTCATATTGGCAAGGACCTACGCTGATGGGAGCTCTACCATTTTTTGACACGCTTTCTCAACCTAAAGCTTCAAATTTTTTAAAGACATAAGAAGAAAGTATGAAAAAAATCAAGTACTGCTTCTTTAGTAATTTGGCCCAGAAATAACAAACATTATTTCCAAATAGAGCTCATTGATCTAAATTAGTCACATGGCCCCACCTGACATTAACTGTTAGGAACGTCATCGTCTTCTATTTTTGTAGTAGGGGAAAAAGAACTGAGACTATAATGAGAACTACCCATGTCTATATAATTACTTAATGAATGTGCATACAGGAGAAGGTCTTTGTATTTTCCTCTCAGTTTGGAATGGCCTTCTGCCCTTTTCAACATGCACAAACATGTAAGGCCCTGATCAAATGCACTACAAAGCTTGAAGTTAATGTTAATAGTTGATCCAGAAATCACAGTCCCAGCTCTTAACCTCTGTGCTGTACTTCTTCCTTCAACAGCCATGATTATATATATATATATATATATATATGTATGTATGTATCTTACCTCCAATAGATGATCAACTCTTTAAGGACAAAGATCATACCTCATTCACCTCTGAATCTGCTTTTTCTATTTTTCCATTTTCCTTCCAGCAAATTCCTAGCATAGTCTTTACCATAGTAGGACTATAATAAATAGTTTTGTTAATTGTGTGGGGCAGGAGGTTGACAAAAATACCTTGTGGAAACATTATTTCTGGTCTTGAAAAGTTAAAGTTTTTTCCTACTTGTACTGAGAGATGATCATTCCCTAAGACAGGTTTATTGCAAATAGTGTCAAGCTCATAATATGTGCTAAATATATACTTGATCCATCCATTAAGAAAGAATTTGCTTGTTGTATACTATGTGCACACCATACATGAAACCATGAGAGGTCCCAAAGAAATCGACATAGATCCAACTTAAGCACTTAACACTCTAACTGTAACACTACAAGCCATGGAAACTCATTAGTTCATACATTCAATAAATAGATTAATTATAATATATATATTTAGCTGCTTATTGTATGCCAGTTAAGGAAAATAATAGAGTGAGCACAAATAGATGTAGTCACAGAAGTCGTGGGGCTTACATTGTAGAGGGGAAAAAGATATACAATTAAACGATTTGTTATGATAATGACAATGGAAAAAAAAGAACAGCTGGTTAAGAGAGTTCCTGGAGAAAGTCAAGAGGCAGAAGAGAGGTCAAGAAAAGATGCACAAATGTCTTATTTAAGAAAGATTTAGTAGACATTATTAATGCCCACTAGCATTTCCCTTTCTGGCAACATGGACAAATTATGCTTCCAGAAATAAGTATTTAAAAGGTGTTGCATGATTTCCCATGCTCTCTCCCTCTGTGCAGCTATTGCAGAATCATATGTACGGATGGAAGTACATAGATGGAGGTACCATAAGATGGAACAACTGGAAAACTGAGATACCCCAGTAAAGACAGCAGCCTATGAGAGCCACTTCCACCCACAACAGGCTTGTGTGAGTGAGAAATAAACGTTTGTTTTGCTAAGCCACTGAGATTTTGGTCCTCCTATTTTAAGGCATCATAACATAGCCTATCTGGACTAATACACACAGATCAAAAAGATGAACAGTATCAGCTAAACGAAAGGGGCAGGAAGAGGGAGAGAAGCTGGTGTGTCCACCAAAAGGATTGGCTGAGGAAAGGGCCTGGGGTCAGAGATAACAGGTGCTTTTGAGAAACTGAGTAATTTAACTTCCTGGTTTAAATTGCTGCAAAATCATTCAAGTAATTCGTTTCTAGGTGTTTTGTTGAAAGCAGTCTTTTAGCCTTAAAGTTTTGATAGCTGCTAAGGAGATGTGAGGTATACATCTAATCTATAGTGAAGCAACTTTTAAGGAGATACTGTCTTGGTAATACCTTCAAAATATTCATAAAAACAAATGCCCAAAATAATTATTGAAGTTTCAATAAATAAAAACACTTTGTCTTACTTTAAAGGTCTTACTTTATTTTTTAGTTAATGAACTAAATCTAAACAATGCATTTTTCTAGAAAATTAAAATTCTTCTTCTATATGTGTATTAAAATAAAGCTGAGCTCTTTCTATTTGGTTATTTTCTGTCTTTTCTCTGAAAAGCATAAACCAGAAAGAAGAAGGAGGAGAAAGTAGATATTTTATGCCAACGTAAAACCAAAACTTATTCAGAATAAATCTAATTCACAATTAAGAAAAGTAGACAGTGATTATCACCTGTTTAATAATTGCTTTAAAGTAAAAAAATACTTCCTTACTTTATTTTACTTCCATTTAAAACAACTCGATTCTACTCAATTTCTAATTAATGCACTGTTAATGTTTTACCAATTTTTTAACCTTAAACAAAAGAAATTTTAAAACTTTAATCATTATGGAAAACAATTTGATGTCAATTAATGCTGTACAAGATTTGAGAATAGACATAACAAAAATACCCCAAATAAACCAGGTATGGTGGCTTGCATCTGTAATCCTAGCACGTTGGGAGGCTGAGACAGGAGGATCACAAGAATTCAAGACCAAAAATACTACAAATAAAGGTCTGTATGAAGATGGTTTAAATGGCTAATTTCTGGAACCAATGGTTTCATAAAATAATACTTAATACATACAGCAACAAATTTTTATAATTGTTGATTTGATAATAAAATAATTATTTTTGTCAATAGCTTTATTTTAATAAATCCCAGTAAGCCAGCCTGCTATTAAAACACAACTCAAAAGAAGACATACAGATAGCCAACAGGTATATGAAAAAATGCTCAACGTCATCAAAGAAATGCAAATCAAAACTACAATGAGATATCATCTCACCCCAGTTAAAATGGCTTTTATCAAAAAGACAGGCAATAATGAATGCTGGTGAGGATGTGGAGAAAGGGGAACCCTCGTACACTGTTGGTGGGAATGTAAGTTAGTGCAGCCACTATGGAGAACAGTGTAGAGGTTCCTCAAAAAAACTAAAAATAGAACTACCATGTGACCCAGCAATCCCATTGTTAGGTATATATTCAAAAGAAAGGAAATCAGTATATCGAAAAGATATCTGCTCTCCCATGTTTATTGTAGCACTATTCATAATAGCCAAGATTTGGAATCAACCTAAGTATGCATCAACGGATGAATGGGTAAAGAAATTGTGGTACTTAGACACAGTGGGATATTACACAGGCATAAAAAGAATGAAATCCTGCAATTTGCAACAACATAGATGGAACTGGAGAACAGTATTTTATTTTATTTTATTTATTTATTTATTTTTTTTAAGGTTTGGATGTAGATTTAATGCCTGATTTAATAACAAACTAGCAGTGTGGTCTTGGGCAAAACAGTGTCTCAGTAAGCAATGTCTGCTTATGTAAAAGGGATATAATCATGCATTTTTCATAAAGGTGCTAAAATTGGGTGAGATAGACTGCTATGCAAATTCTGTCATGAAAGTAGGTTATTTCCAATATCTGGCATGAGATAGTTGCTCGATAAATATTAGCTGTGCCCACCCTCTTCTTTTTTTTTTTTTATTATGT
>CM052441.1:48119592-48149355 GCA_028533085.1 Varecia variegata
ATGTAGAAAACTGAAGCAGGACCCACACCTTTCACCTCTCACAAAAATTAAATCACGGTGGTTAACAGACTTAAACCTTAGAAATGAAACTATTAGAATTCTAGAAGAAAATGTAGGAAAGACTCTCACAGACATTGGCCTAGGTAAAGAATTTATGAAAAAGACCCCTAAGGCAATCACAGCAGCAACAAAAATAAATGAATGGGACCTGATTAAATTAAAAAGCTTCTGCACAGCCAAAGAAACAGTCATGAGAATAAACAGACAACCCACAGAGTGGGAAAAAATTTTTGCATACTACACATCAGATAAAGGACTGATAACAAGAACCTATGTAGAACTCAGGAAAATCAGTAAGAGAACAGTATTTTAAATGAAATAAGCCAAGAACAGAAAGATAAATCTCAGATGTTCTCACTCTTATGTGGGAGCTAAATATTAAAACAATTGATCTCACGGAGACAGAGTGGAAGGAATGATGGGTACCAGAATCTGGGAAGGGTAGCAAGGAGATAGGGATAAAGTCAGGATGGTTAACGGGTGCAAAAACAGTGATAGAATGAACAATATTTGATAGAACAACAAAGTGTGACTATAGTAAACAGTAAGTTAGGGTATACTTTAAAATAACTAAGAGAGTGGAATTGGAATGTTCCCAACACAAAGAAATAGTAAATGCTTGAAGTGACAGATACCCCAATGACTCTGATTTGATTAATTTACATTGTATGCCCACATCAAAACATTACATGTACCCTATAAATATGTACAATTGTATGCCCACAATAATTAAAACTTAAAAAAAAAAAAACCTTAAACTCCACAACACAGTCTTTTAAAACTGGATGAGGTTTAGTCTATGCAATAGTTTTCTTTTCCAGCAAGAATAGATGTGGAAACTCTAATCACTAGAAATTATAATTGGCATTTATTTTTGAAATTGTAATTTTTATGCTTTCATTTCTTTAGAAAAACTAGTCATAGAAAATGGTTGTAAATCTTTTAATCTGGAAGTTCTATTTTCTTTAAAAAATCATATGCTTAATTATGTGACTAATGAAAAGCTAGCATGGCCAAAAACTACAAATTTGCTTCTTTTATTTGATAAATTAACTTTATTTTAAACTTTGGAGAAATTTGTCTTCTGGAAACTGAACTTTCTATGTATATAAAGCATAATATGCCAATGCATAAATTCATAATTTTGAAAACTTTGAATATATGTTCCGTGAAAATAATCATACAAAATTGAGAAGTTTGAGATGTCAAGACATTGCTTGGCTTCACGGCACTGCAATAATGTCATTTCCCATTGCATAGTATTGTATTATAGAGAATATTTAGGAAGTTGTATTGTATTCTACTAAATCTGTGTAATCACTTGATTCTTGTTTACATTTTAAAAATTCTTCCCATATTGTTTACCATCTTATATACTTTTCTCAGAAAGGAGTTGCAAACAAAATGCCAAATTAAATTGGATACCAGATAAACAAAAAGTCCCTGGCTCATTTACTGCATTCAGTGAGATTTGAGGGCTTTAGATGCACAAAACAACCAATGTTTTTATGGTGCTCCATTCCTTATGTACCTTTTACTTCCTGTTCTCATTTGGCTATTCAATACCTATAATATTAAATGTATACTATTTATTTATTAATAGCTACTCTGTCCTCTGTACATATTATTTGTGGTGCTTCCTGAACCCTGTCAAATATCTCAAATATTAGTTTGATGCACAAAAGAATAAATAAACAATAAAGAAGGTACCTAATGTTAGAGAAAGATTTTTCCTAGGATAATAGCAGTAACTAATAAATTCCAGAAAAAGTTTGAAAAAATATTGATACTTCTTTAGAATTTTGTGGGATGAGAAATATTTCTCTTCCATTTATAAGAAGATAGAAAATCATAACTTTAAGAATTTTCACATAATTTAGGGTTTTATACATGATCATCATTATTAATAGTTTATCAATAAGAATGGACTAAAAAGGAAAAAAAATTTCAGGATAGTTTTGGAATCCCCTTAGGCTCCCTGTGATTTTGAGGCAATCTATGTCTTCCAGTCAATGTCTTAAGATAGATGTGCTTCTCATGTATTCTGCTGTGGAGAGTGGATAGATTAGCTTGCTTCATAAACCAAACTTCAATCTCAATTCTTATCAATTGTATCAAAAGAAAAATACATAGGCAAATCATCAAAACTGTTCCATATGTATCACTTCCATGTTGGAAATTATAAAATTATTTAAGAGAGAGTCGAATGTAAAGGTCCAGATAAATAATTTGACTGGCTCCTCTTCAAATCAAGAGGTCAGCCTTTACATAGTCGGATACTTTGTATGCATATGTATAATTGCAATTCAAGTACCAACAGTGATTCATAATATCTCCCATCAATAACTCAATCAAAGAATGTGGATTTCAGTACAATGGGAAAAAAGTCCCACTTTCCCTCAAGAAGATTTATAAGATATTTTGTGTTCTAGAACATAATTAGATAGCATTCTTATACCAATAAACCAAGTGGCCAAAATTCAGGCTCTGAAGTGGAATTACCATTCCCCAACCTTCACTAGTAGTGTGACCCAAGAAAGATTATGTGAAACCTATCTCTTTATGTAGAAAAAAAAAGGAAAATAATAATATTCATATCATGGGATGGTTTGTGGAGTGAGATAATATAAAAAGTACTGAGAACACTTTCTGATATGTAGTAGCACCACCTGTAGAAAAAAAATCTTTAATTAACCCCACATTATGTCCACTGCTCATTTTGGACTTAGAATTTGGAGTATCAAATGCATAATGACTTCCCTCCTATCAAAATATTGCTCATACACTAGAGCTGATTTAAGTCCCACCTGCTTCATGAATTTTTCCCATACTTTCTAGCCTCCATAAAAATGTCTCTATTCTTCAACTTGGCAGCATATACTGTGTATGCCAGTATGTCCCAAGGTGTATTAGAGAAATGTTATGGAGACTATTAAGTGGCATACTGATGAGATTATTTTTACCTCATAAGTAAGGCTTAGCCATTAAAAGCTTTTGAACAAGGGAAAATTCTAGAGTTATAATTCCTAAGCCAAAGGGCATTTATATTTTATAGTTTTACATGTTTTGTCAAATTTTCCCCCTGAAAAGTTGTAACAATCTCCACTGGCTTCAATGATGCATCTTCAAGTTTAGCACTGTTTTTAAATTAACATTTAGTCTTAAAACATAAGCTTTCTCATATTTTAAGGAGATGCTTTGTTGGATTAGATTTTAAATCAAGGAGCATTTCCTAAAGTGAGTTCCTGTAGATGATACTCAGGATACAGTCAAAATAACCTTTGAAAATTGCTTAGTCAAATAATTTTTTTTAACTCTTACTTTATTTTTTAATTTTTTTTTTAATTTCAGCATATTACAAGGGTACAAATGTTTAGGTTACATATATTACCTTTGCCCCATCCAAGTCAGAGCTTTAAGCATGTCCATCCTCAGTTGGTGCGTATCACACCCATTAGGTGTGAATATATCCTTCCCTCCTCCTTCTTACCACCTGCCTGATACCAGATGAATGTTGCTACTAAATGTGCACATAAGTGTTGATCAGTTAATACCAATTTGATGGTGAATACATGTGGTGCTTGTTTTTCCCTTCTTGTGATACTTCATTTAGTAGAATGTGCTCCAGCTCCATCCAGGGTAATACAAGTGGTGCTAGATCATCATTGCTTTTTGTGGCTGAGTAGAACTCCATGGTATACATATACCACATTTTATTAATCCACTTAAGTATTGATGGGCATTTGGGTTGTTTCCACATCTTTGCAGTTGTTAATCATGTTGCTATAAACATTCTAGTATAGATGTCTTTTTTATAGAATGTCTTTTGTTCCTTTGGGTAGATGCCCAGTAATGGGATTGCTGGATCAAATGGTAGTTCTACTTGTAGCTCTTTGAGGTATTTCCATATTGCTTTCCACAGACATTGTACTAGTTTGCAGTCCTACCAGCAGTGTATGAGTGTTCCTGTCTCTCCGCATTCACGCCAACATTTATTGTTTTGGGACTTTTTGATAAAAGCCATTCTCACTGGAGTTAAGTGATATCTCATTGTGGTTTTGATTTGCATTTCCCTGATGATTAGAGATGTTGAGCATATTTTTAATATGTTTTTTGGCCATTAGTCTGTCTTCTTTTGAAAAGTTTCTGTTCTTTTGCCCACATTTTAATGAGGTTGCTTGATTTTATCTTGCTGATTTTCCTGAGTTCTATATAGATTTTGGTTATCAGCCCTTTATCATACATGTAGCATGCAAATATTTTCTCCCATTCTATAGGTTGTCTGTTTGCTCTCATGATAGTTTTCTTGGCTGTGTAGAAGTTTTTTTTAATTTCATCAGGTCCCATTTATTTATTATTGTTGTTGCTGTGATTGCCTTTGGGGTCTTCTTCATAAATTCTTTGCCTAGGCCAATGTCCATAAGAGTTTTTCCAATATTTTCTTCCAGAATTCTTACAGTTTCATGCCTTAGGTTTAAGTCTGTTATCCACCATGAGTTGATTTTTGTGAGAGGTGAGAGATGTGGATCCTGTTTCAGTCTTCTACATGTGACTATCCAATTTTCCCAGCACCATTTATTGAATAAGGATTCTTTTCCCCAGTACGTGTTTTTGTTTGCTTTGTCAAAGATGAGATGGCTATATGAGGATGGTTTTATATCTGAGTTCTCAGTTCTGTTCCATCGGTTTATGTCTCTGTTCTTGTGCCAGTATCATGCTGTTTTAGTTACTATTGTCTTGTAGTATAGATTGAAGTCTGATAAATTGATTCCTCCCAAAATATCAAGAAGGAAGGAAGCTTCCCCAACATGTTTTATGAAGCCAATATAACCCTGATACCAAAACCAGGAAAGGATGCAACAAAAAAAGAAAACTACAGACCAATATCCCTTATGAATATAGATGTAAAAATTCTCAACAAAATCCTAGCAAACCAAATCCAGGTACTTATCAAAAAAATAATCCATCACAACCAAATAGGCTTCATCCCAGAGATGCAGGGATGGTTCAACACGTGCAAATCTATAAATGTCATTCACCACATAAATAGAAGTAAAAATAAACACCATATGATTTTCTCAATAGATGTAGAAAAAGCATTCAACAAAATTGAACACCCTTTTGTGATAAGAACGCTTAACAAAATAAGCACAGACGGACTTACCTAAAAATGATACAAGCCATATATAACAAACCCACAGCCAACATCATACTGAACAGGGAAAAATTGAAAGCATTCCCGCTTAGCACTGGAACCAGACAAGGTTGCCCTCTATCACCACTTCTGTTCAACATAGTGCTGGAAGTCCTAGCCAGAGCAATCAGACAAGTGAAACAAATCAAGGGTATCCAAATGGGGCAGAAGAGGTCAAACTATCGCTCTTTGCTGACAATATAATCTTATATCTAGAAAATCCCAAAGATTCTGCCATGAGACTATGGGGATTGATAAACAAATTCAGCAAAGTCTCAGGTTACAAAATCAATGTACAGAAATCAGTAGCATTCCTATACACCAACAACAGTCAAACTTAGAACCAAATTAAAAACTCAATACCTTTCACAATAGCAAGAAAGAAAATAAAATACCTAGGAATATATTTAACTAAGGAGGTAAAAGACCTCTATAAGGAGAACTATGAAACACTTAGGAAAGAAACAGCAGAGGACATAAACAGGTGGAAAGCCATACCATGCTCATGGGTCAGCAGACTCAACATTGTTAAAATGTCTTTACTACCCAAAGTGATCTACAGATTCAATGCAATCCCTATTAAAATACCAACATCATTTTGTATAGAGCTAGAAAAAATAATTGTACACTTCATATGGAACCACAGAAGACCTGGTATAGCAAAAGCAACCTTAAGCAAAAAAAAAAAAAAAAAAAATCAAATAATTTTTTACAAGCTTCTTTATTGCAGGCCTCCTTAGACCCCTTAATATGCTAGAGTATACTGTAAATCTCTAAAATAGATATATATTGAGCCACATTTCCCAAACACATTTGGCTATAGAATCTTTTTCCAGAGAATTTCAAGAAAATAATGTTTCATAGACTACATTGGGAAATGCTGTTCCATACCTCTAATTTCATCACTTACTCATATATCAGCTAATATTACTATCTGTTTCATGTAGAGAATTTATTGTCTCTCCAATGTGATTGGAAGCCACTTACCTTATTTTACAATCTTTGTATTCCACGTAATAGCTAGCACAACATACTCTGCAGAAAAGGCGTTCAATGAATCTTTGCTGATTAGCTGACAGATTACGTGTTTAACAAAAGATAATTATATATGCAGGAAGTTCAAACACAGTACGTAAGTCAGCCATTTCCATCTTTTTTAACTAACAAAAGTACTTTTTGCTTTTATCACACACAGAAGTGTCATTAAAAGCTGCAGTACATTAACAGTGACTGTTTGCTCTCTACAATTAAACAAACACTTGCCATAGCACTTTTTATAACTTTATTGCCAACACATCTGTCTTAACAAGACACTTTCCAATAAATATTTCACCTTACAATTTTTATAACTCTTGGGTTTCAAAACATTCACAATAGCTTTTTGTGAGAGAAACAAAACTAGTTTTCATGTTTAGAGAAGATTAGCTTTAGGCCAGGCATAGTGGCTCATGCCTGTAATCCTAGCACTCTGGGAGGCCGAGGCGGGAGGATTGCTCGAGGTCAGAAGTTTGAGACCAGCCTGAGCAAGAGTGAGACCCCATCTCTACTAAAAATAGAAAGAAATTATATAGACATCTAAAAATATTGATAGAAAAAATTAGCCGGGCATGGTGGCGCATGCCTGTAGTCCCAGCCCCTCGGGAGGCTGAGGCAGGAGGATCCCTTTAGCCCAGGAGTTTGAGGTTGCTGCGAGCTAGACTGATGCCACGGCACTCACTCTAGCCCGGGCAACAGAGTGAGACTCTGTCTCAAAAAAAAAAAAAAAAGATTAACTTTAAGTTGGAAAGGCTGTGCTTACAATATCCACATACAGTGGATAATAGACACCACGGAGTCAATTCCTAACAATGAGAACTATAAAAGACGAAACAGTTAATATATGCTATAACTATTAACATCAACATTCACTCTCTCCCCACACATATCTTTTAAAATATCTTTATCCTATTAATAAGATTCTTTATTAGATAGTCAGGTACTAATTTATAACACTAATGTGCTCACATTGTAGTAATACTCACTGGGTGCCAGTCAGGTGTGGGGGGGTGGTTTGGGGGGTAGAGTGGGTGGGGGGGTAAACCCACAGCTAACAGAGACGGGCACACTGTATGGAGGCCCTGGGCTGAGTGAGGCAAATGCATTTCATGGAACCAAAATGTTTGTACTCCCATAATATCCTGAATTAAAAATAAATAAATAAATGAATGAAAGATTCTTTATGAGATAGTCAACTACTGCTTGAGGAACAGAAAGGCAATGAGTAAAATCACAACTATTGATATGTACTACTTTAGAGGAAGCTAATAAATATAACTCAATAGCTGCTTAGAAGACAACACATTTTCAGTAATCAAAGTCATTTTAAAAGTCAAAAATGTGTTTGCCCATTTGCCTGTTGCCTGGTGGAAGCACAACATATTTATAGTTGGAGACCTTTTTTCAATGCTTACATTTCCTACACAAGATAATATCTTATTTAATATTTTAATAAGAGTTAAAAATATTTAAATTGGCTAAAATTTTTGTTACCTTCTATAACAGTAAGTTATACATAAAATTTTTTGAACATCTACTATGAGGACCCTTTTTCATACTCTACAATGTAATTCTCTTAACACTTAACCTCCCTTCTCAGATGAGAAAACAGAGACTTATACAAGGTAAGCAACTTTCCTAAAGTTTCACAGCTAGTAAGTGACAAGTTTGGGTTTCAAGCGCAGAGTCTGTCTGATTTTAAGCCTGTCCTTCCTCTACAACATGCTGGCTCTCCTCCACATTTTTATGTTCTTCTACAAAGTCTCCCATTCAGTATTATCACGTCTATTAAATACAAAGATTTGTTAAATAAAAATGGTCATGATGAAGATAAGTACCTTAATTTAATGTATTCGGTAAGAAAGGGCAGGGGACAGGAAATGAACTCCAGAAAAAAGGCAACAGACCATTGCTTACATAGTGACCTGAGAATTTGCCCAATTTGCTCTATAAAATAAGTCTAGCTGGGAATACCAAACTACATACTGTTAATTACCAGAGTTAAAATATAGATTGTTTTTCAGCATATGAATTTATCAAACATAGTAAAAAGATGTTGGGATATCACTGAGAAAATATATATATTCAGGGTTGACAAGGCCAACTTGTTTAACAGATGAGAAAATTCAGTTTTTATATACTTGCCTTTTCCTGGGAAGGCAGCCAAATTTCTAACTGAATATAAGAAAGTCTGTATTTTATTATAGCTATATACATGTAAATGAACAGTGTATAAAATATAGGCAGTTTCCTTTTAGGTTATTTAAACTGTAAGGGATCATTGTGCCATTAAGAAAACATTCTCTGTTCTACCTTTTTCAAGAACTGAAGATTTCAGGATGTCTTTAAAAATTACACATCATTTCAGAATTTCAATGTTTCCATGAATCTACACAAAAGAGCTGCTTTACTTTATTCTCAAAAAATAAAACTGAAAAAGCTATATGATCATCACTTTACATGTTTCCACAGTGCATATCTGAGTTGTAGTCATAATTTAACATCATGATCTCGTTCCATTGAAAAAGCCTCTATTCCATCATCGCCACTTTCATTCTTTCATGAGTAGTAGGATTGCTACGCAGCTGGCTCAAAACACCAGTGTCTCTAACATGTTTCAGATTGGGATATTAGTTAGATTGTTTTAATAAGAAAATATTATGACCTTTTGCTTTTTATTATTAATCATTGCAGTAGAACTGTATTAGAAGATTTATAACCTTAACATTAAATGAGTTCTTTTAAAAAGTAACATTTTATGGAAACACTGTGTAACAAATGACAAGAGGTCAGTTAGACTAGGGAAAAAAATAATAGCAAAACAAGGAGACAGTAATGGGACCAGACACGTGAAAGTCATTATTTACATTAATCATAAACAAGATCTTATGACAAAGAACTTGGAGCCAAAAGTTTTCGTAGTGTTGACAGGATGTTGTCAAAGCAGTGAGTTTTTTTTGAAAACAAGGCTTTTATATTATTACAGTGAATCTCTATCATAATTGTGAGATAGAAGTGATCCTAAATGTCATTTATGCCACATAGAAGTTTGCTGACTATCTTGTGGCAAAATGAAACAAAAAAATAGTTGCTTACTGAAAAAAGTTAATGCTATAAAGAGAATGTGGTAAAAGTGGATGTTCAGAAATATTTTAATTATGTGAAATATTTCACAGGATTTTTAACCCATTTGTAAGTTTAGAACCTTGTGATTCATTTATAAGAATAACTTGTTGCTTTCAAATGAGATGGAGATTCAACAGCTAAATTTCAACAAAAATATTGGCATAATTTTTGGCCAACAATTTGCTTTTATGATTTAGTTCTATATATCTTTGCGAGGAATCATTTTTCACTTATAGCAGTGTTTAAAACCAATAAATCAACTATAGAATCAGATTTTCAGTTTCTACAATTCAAAATGTTTAGCCAATTTTTTGAAAATATGATTCATAGTCAATTGCATTACCTCAGATTTCATTTCTATGTTTCAGCCAGAAGAAAAATACTATACCATGTATACATATACCATAGCATATCATAAATGAAACTAAATAAAATTTTCTTTTTAAAATATCTTACCCTTTTAAATTTCTACCTTGCATATTTTATAATGTCTATAATATAGGACAAGTATATAATTTAAAAATAAATATAATGGAGGTATATACTTAAAGATATTTTTAAGTATTCATGGGTACATATGTGTATTTTTTACAAAGAGAGATATTCAACAAAAATATTTTTAGAATATTTTTAGTAAATGATATTTTAGGGTCCAACTTTCTCAGAAACTTGTGTCTTTTGGGTAGTTATCTAGTTTTACCTTACTGTACAGCCAATAATTAGTTCAAAATACCAAGAATTATGCCACAAATCTAATCATTAATCAGAGGTGTTTTATTAAAAATTCAGTAAATTTACTAATCATTTTAAGCCAATTTATAAACGAATCATAAATAAGATTATTTTAAAGTATCTTAAAGATTGTTTCATCATATAACTATGATTTAAAATGGTCTTAGAAACCAGAATTGCCATATTCTATTTGCATTCAGCTATTTTCCTGACAGACAAATCTTAAGAAATAATCTACTTTTTATATTTTTCTAATAACATAAATTTATTATTCATATATTTTATAAATTTGGGTATCTAAAATGCTTACTATATTGAGCTATGTGCTATACATACAAATTTTAAATAAACATCACATCAATTCCTCTCTCCATAAGGATTTTACTGTTCTTAACATTAATTTTATTTGTGCCATTCAGAGAAATCTAATCATACTATTTTACAGAGTTGTAAGGACTCTTAAAGATCTTCCCTAAAAGCCTCACTTAACAAATAAGGTAGTGAGAACCAAGAAACTTGATAGTTAAATATCAAGAGGCCAGGTCATGTAAATCCTTATCCAGTACTTTCCCAATAAACTTCATAAATGGATGAGATCCATGGTCAAATTAAATTGTACTGATTTGTTATTGGGATAGACAGTTTCCAATGGCAAATTCTTAAGTACTTCCTATGTTGTGAGGTAATTACAGTCAGAATTTCCAGTCCCATAAGATATTTACCTGGTACCAGAACAACTTCCCTAAAGCCCAGGTAATTGAATACTTATAAAAAGTCCTGCAAGTTTCCTGTAATGTTTTCAGTTAGTGTGATAGCTGTTTTAATAAGGTCTCCCCATTATTTGCATTATAAAAAGCAAAGTATCTCACTTTTTGGTCAATAATTTCATTCTTCTTATATATCCTACCCTATTGGATATTCATTATTTATTGCCTGCCTGGTATTCATTGTGCCTTCTTTTAGTACTAGCAGCCCTATTTTTTTGTTTCAGATCTACCCCTCCCCAACTCTCAGATCGTGATTTGACGTAGCCAAACAGAATTATTATGAGCCAATAAGAAACAATGACACTTTTGCTGAGAATGAAGGAACAAAGGAAGGTTGAGAAGACCTTGAGAAGTTGATGGGATTGGAAATGACACAGTAATATTTGAACCATGACCACCAGAATGCTGATAATATTGCCATCACACTCACCCTCGTGCGTTTTTTCATGATAAGCCTCTGGTCACCTCCCATGGCCAAAACCTTAACAGTACTTTTTTTGTTAAACCTGGGGAAAAGCTCTCTGTCGTGCCAGGGGTTCCGTAAAATCACAAGAGGTTTAACAGAAGCTCATGGCCACTTCTCTATGTGCACAATTTCTGTTAGTTCCATATCAACCAACCCAATATTGTCATCTCTTTAGTGATAAAATTGGATTTTAAAAGTTCATATTCAACATGTAATTTTCTATCCACAAGCACAAATTCATAGATTATGGATTGTTTGTTGGTATGTCATTTCCCCTGGCTAATTGTAAACAATCTACATAGTATTAAAGACACAAACTTTGAAACTCAAAGGAGTCATATAAGCCCTCATAGCAATTCCACAGCTGAAGATGTTTGCCTTACAGAGAGATGAGATTAAATACAATTTTGAAATTCAACCAAGGTGTGCCAGAGAATAGAAAAACAACTCCAATATTGCATGTTCTATGACTCAGTGGTAAGCTGAGCCTTTTCTTGCTCCTAAAAAACAGATTCAAATAGGAAAGATTTAAGCCACTTCTCCGGATATGTAACTGTTACACATTTGGCTAAGGCTAAGTTCTATATCTATGTAGAATTATAAACTATTATTTAACTCATATTTTTAAAAGTGCTTTTGAAAGCTAAATTCATTTTAAATATCTTAGCTCTTACCCTCCCATCTAAAAAAAAAAAAAAAAAGCCAAACTCCTTATAAAGATGTTTGTTAGATCCAGATCTTCCAAGCTTTTCTTTACAGAGATTCAAATGGCCTTATATGCTTTTAATTACTAGGTCATGGGTATTGATCTTACTAAAGAAATTATAAACTGAAAACCACTTTAATATAATTGAAATGTTTACCTATACCTCTTTAAAAATTGAGATATGCAGTTCAGAAGAATTAAATGTATATTTCTAAATTTTAAAAAAATGACAGAAAAATTTAGTCAGTTAATTATAATTAAATAAATATATATTTTAAAAAGATTCACATGCATTTATTCAACAAGCAACAAAACATTAAACTATACAAATTTAAAATACTTCATGAACATTTTGTTCTTTTCTGGAAAGAGTTGAACAGAATAGATGGGAGGAAGAGATTGAAATGCAAAGTATATTCTTTGCACTGTGTTCTGCACACATTGGTGACATTTCTACAGTCAACTCCAGTGATTATACTAAGACAGCAAAGTAATAGACCAGAAAATATCAAATTGCAAATAATCCAAATACATGTGTTGCCTTCTATTTGATCATAAATACCCTTGATGTTTTCGAATTTACAGGCAGGACTTTGAACTAATTAACAAAGCCAACATTAATATCTAACTCAGAAGCAGATGGAAAATTTCCCAGATTCTTCATCATTTACCTGGAAAATTTCCTTTCTATGCCCCTTTTATCCCAGGCCTGAAAAACAAGATAGTCTTCTAAGTATCTCTATAATCTCTTCCTAAGCTTTCAGTTGAGGATAAGAAGATAGCTGCACTTTTTGTTTAAAAAAGTTATTTTCTAATTGTTGAATTAGAAATTTGTCTTCAAACATCAGCACATACAAAGTTACCAGCCTAATAAGTTAATAGTTCAGTAAAACAGATCCAATTTGCATACCCTGAAGGACTTATCTTTAAGTGGCCTTAAATCCCATCTAGCACTACCCTCCATATAAATGCATGACAGCCACTGTGGTCAGGTTGATTAGGTGTTTTGTATACATCATTAAATTTAATCCTTACAGTTCTGTCTGGGCAATATTACCAACTCCGTTTTATAGATGGAGAAATTAAGGTTTGGAGAAGTAAAATAATTTATCTAAAGTCATAAAGATGAAATGAAACGTGCCAGAAATGGAATTCAAAGTTTCTATAAAATTTGATACACTTTTCAACATACTGAACTGATTCCTAGAGAAGAAGTATTTACTAAATAAATTATAATGTCATCCAGGCCAAGGGTCTCTGGCATAAAGATTTTTTTGGGATAAGCTATATCACAGTTATTTTATGGAATTGATACTTTTACCTTAACATCTTAATATCTTGAAAAGGAAATTCCTAAGTGTAGGGTAATATATAAGCTTATGAAATAATTAAACCAAAGAGAGAGTTTACAAAATTAACAAAAAATATCAATATTTTCTATATAAGCTGTTTTATGAAGCTTTGCTTTATTCATATTTTCTTACATTAAGGGATAAATTACTCTGAAGAGTGGCCTTGACTTAGATTTACCTAACATTTCATGCTTTCAGAATTTGTACTAATTGGATTAATAGTAATAGACATATTTTATCCTCTTGTCCCTACTGAACTTCAGGGTCCCCCCAAAAAAAGAAATTTATCTCATTCACTCTGGGACCTCACCAGCACCCAACACACTACTTGACAGGAAGTGTGGGAACTCAATAAATATTTGTTAAATTTAATTTTCTCTTATAAACTTTAATTTGGTTTGAAGTGGTCTTCTCATTGAAATGAAAATTAAATAGTGAAACTTAAAATATGAAGCTTTAAAACAGGATGATTTACCCCTTCCAAAAAATCAGTAAGCCTATTATTTGATCTCATGTAGACACAACAACCATTTAATTGCCTAAATTTCCCACTTCACTAGTTTCCTCTAAGGCATATACAGTGAAAAACAAAAAGAAACTTAACTATTGTCTTATATCTTTTTCTATCCTATGGTATTTGATGCATCCAAGATAATAAGATTTTTATGTAAGCTATGAAGCAGAATAACACTAATTCTTGTGATTCCACCATTGAGATAAATCCTAGAATATTACAATTACCTTCTCTCCAAGCTCAGCCCATTGCTTCCCTACTGGGGGCATTATTCTGATTTTTTGTGTTTTCCATTCTTCTTGCTGTCTTTTTAACAATAGTTTTATCACCTATTTGTGTGTTGTTAAATAAAGTATAGCTTAGTTTTTATCCTATTTGAACTTTATAAAAATGGACCCATGCTCTATGCTGCCTTCTCCAACTTGTATTTTTCTTTCTACTTTATGATTCTATAATTCATCTTTTTTATTTTAGCTGCAACTCATTCAAGTTTATGTCTACTGAACAATATTTCATTGTATAAATATATCATATCTTCTTTTTTAACTTTAAAGATTTTGGAAATATTTTTAAACCTAAGTTCTCAATCTTTTACATTTCAAAAGAAACTTGGCTTCAACTTTGATAGGAAAATTCTGAGGAAAATATATAGTAGAAAATATTTCTAATATAAAAATATAATATCATTCGTATGTTTAAGCATACATACAATAAATAGGTACATCTCTAAGGTAATGCACAAATAGTCCATCTCAAATCAACTAATTTTTCTGCTCTTTAGATTGAAACAATCTATTAAAATAAAGTGCTCTAAATTAAAGAAGCTATATTTTTGGTTAACAAATTTTTAATTTTTTTTCTTTTTGTATTTTTAGACAGAGTCTCTCTCTCTCTGTTGCCCGGGCTGGAGTGCAGTGGCATCACCATAGCTCACAGCAACCTCAAACTCCTGGGCTCAAGTGATCCAACTGCCTCAGCCTCATGGGCAGCTGGGACTACAGGCATATACCACCATGCCTGAGCTAATTTTTCTATTTCTTTTTGTAGAGATGGAGTCTCACTATGCTGCTCAGGCTGGTCTCAAACTCCTGGCCTCAAGAGATCTTCCCTCCTTGGCCTCTCATAAACACATTTTTTAAGAACATATTTTACAAACTAATAGTAGTGATATAAGTAAAGTGAATTTCTGAATGAGGTTCTACAAGGCAGTGTATGATTTTAAGATTCCTAAAGTAGTCGAATCAGTGATGAATTTTCTGAATTCCATGAAAAATAAAATGTCTGACCCTAACAGTCAGGTTCAATCAAACACATGAAAGAGTTCATGCAAAAGCAGTGGTCCTAACTGCCTCAAGCTTCGTGGAAAGTCACAAGGCTCTCTTTCCTATTGTCCCTAGAGAGTGGTCTGAATAATCAAAGTGAAAATTGCTTTAAAGATAGTAAGAACAGTTTCCACCAGTGAATCATTTTAGCTTGATTTAGATAAATTTCAAATTTATACAATGGTTTATTTGGTATGAAAAGCTAAAATGCACTTTGTATCAGAGTCATTTCTGAAAACTCTCCTTAAAGTCTTTACCCAATTCACAGCTCCCCCAAAATATGCATATAGGTTTATGATTTGAGGCCTTTGAATATATAAAAATGATTAGCCATTTAAAATACATCATGAGCTGTTTTGGCAACTGCTTTTAAAATTAGAAAGAAAAGCTCTATTGATTTTTTTTTTATTTCAGCATATTATGTGGGTATACATGTTTAGGTTACATATATTGCTCTTGCCCCTCCCTTCCCCCAAGTCAGAGCTTCAAGGGTGCCCATCCCCCAGATGGTGTTTATTGCACTCATTATGTCTGTATATACCCATCCCCTCCTATCAGTTACTAGACTATATAACCAAAAAATTGAAAATGCAAACACCTATAAATGATCATTTTAATTGTATTCTCATGAAACTCTGATCTTTCAAAAAGTGTTTATTCATCTGGTATATGTAAAGTCAAATACATGAGGAGTAGTTGAAAATTTCAGCCCTACATATTTAGAAATATCCTTATTTTTACTATTTGAAAAACCATTTTAATTAAATATGTTTGGCATAATTCATGCATAAAACAAATATTCTATAGAGTTTTATATTATGTTGAAGTATTAAGGCAATAGACAGAATATGGATTTTTGAATTTTAATATGAGAATAAAATCTTTAAAAAAAGGAAATGTTTAGTCCAACTTCTTTCAACTAGAAGGAAAATTAAACCCCACTATTTGAACCTGGTCCTATTACCCATGAACAGTGTTTCTGACTTGAGAGCAGCCCAGTGAAGGAGTTCAGCCTGTGGGTACTAAAGCTAGACTCCTTGGGCTTAGACCACAGCTTTACAGATGAGCTTAGATCTCATCTGTAAAATGAGAATAATTATTTAATATAACATATTTCATCGAGCAAAAAAAAGGATTAAATCAGTTAATTTATACACATCACTTATAACAATGCTGGCTCATAATGAGTACTAAAAAAGGGTTGGTATTTTTATTATTAATTTGCAATTAGTTAATCTATGCTTAATAACAATATATTCCATTCTGATTTAAAGCCTTTTTGCACATTTTTAAAAATGACTTTTAATATATTTTAGTTTTTTAAAAAACTTTTATCAAGCTAATGATTACAGATTTCTACCACTTTTGCTCCCCTTTCAAATGAAAGACAAAATGTCTTCTGATTTCCATGTTTTTCTTTTTATATTTCTAAGCCTTTCAACTAATTGCTATCTGTACAAAAGCCTATGTAAGTCTTACCTTCTTTAGGGTCTTAGAAGTGATTTGGTGATCCTTTTTCCCACCCCTACTTCATCTCACTTTAAATTAGTACATTAGCCACTAAATGCCTTTGGGACTTTGTGAAACTAAACCAATAAACTGAGAGAACAAATATGCACTGAAGATCAGATGCAAGTGTTAAAGTAAACAGCTTTCAAGCAGAAGTTAACTAGAGGGACTAACTACCGCAGGCAAGAGCCCCAACCTGATAGTCACCTATCTCTGCCACCTTACATGAACTTTGGCTAATTACAATACCATTTACATTGTGGTTTTCAAATTTCTCCACCCTTGAAATTGCCATGACAGTTCCTAGACAACCATGTAAAGTGTGAAAATGGGAGGGAACCCAATTCTAGATATTACTACCCCAATTCTCAGTAAAAGCCAACCCCTTGGCCTTGAGTATCCCTCCCCTCAATTACTAAGCCTACAAAAAACCTAAGACCACCTCTCCCGAGGGTAGTTGCTCTTTCTCAAGGCTGCCTATTTTCTTTCTTGAGAGTGTACCCTGTTTCAATAAAGCTTTTGCTTGGTTGGCTTACGTGTTGCATCCTGAAATCCTTTTCTGAGACCAACACCAAGAGCTTGGAAAAAACCTTCCAGTCGAAGCATGGTGATGATATTTCAGTTTTCCAAGTCTGATACCATAGGACCAATCACACTGTGTTTAGTGCTATTGCTAATAACTCCACCTCCTCCCACCTGCCTGGCACCTGATGAATATTACCTCCATGTGTGCACCAAAGTGTTGTTCAGTTAGTACCAATTTGATGGTAAGTACATGTGGTGCTTGTTTTTCCATTCTTGTGATACTTCACTTTGAAGAATGGGCTCTAGCTCCAACAAGAATAATATAAGAGATGCTAGTTCACCACTGCTTTTTATAGTTGAGTAGGAAATGTATGTTAATGGAACAATGTGGTTGATAACAATGTAATTCTCAGTGATCTACGACATCAAATTTACCAAAGACTAAATAAACATACTAGTTTTTAACTTGATGTCAAGTATCTCAGATGCAGTTTATCAAATAAGCTTGTTCTCTATAACAAACACAAAAATGGTATTCTTTATCTGTTTCCAAAAATATTGACTTAACAACATGTATGACATTTGAATTGCAAAAACTAATTTCTCTTTCCTCTCTGCAACTCACTGGGATTGTGTCAAAGGACACATTATTTTTATACAAATTTCTGATGTATGTATGAACACACAATTCATACAAGGAGTATTTTTGTCTATACAACTTGTGGGCAATTTTTTATTAGAAAACATTTTTACCTTACTTATTTATGTACAATCTCATAAACTCCACAAATATGAATGCAATGTATAACAAAACAGATTATTTTATGTAATATATGTTTACCTAAAGATTCCATTACTAAATCTAGCCTGTCAACTACTGAACCAGTTTATATATATGTATACAATATATTTAATGTATGTTATATATGCAATATACTATATGTAATAACCAACCAAGTATAATTTATATTGTTGTTCTTAAATATGACCAACATAAAATAGAAAATTTTCTTTTTAATGTAAAGGTATTTCAAAAGAAAAAGTCTGAAAGAAAAATTACTAAAAATTTTATAGTGGTAAAATCTGGATTATGGTATAATGTTCCATGAATCAGTGCAATAACTTGAGTAGAACCAAAGACAAATAGGCAATTTAGAATATGATCTATTTTCTAATTTTATATATATAATATATTGATATATAATATGTATCTACATATAGATATATAGTATGAATTTATTCATCTATAAAACAAATGGGGTAGTACGTGGAAATATCTGGCTCTCAATTTTTATAATTTGTGGGGACAGTCTCTGAGTTAAACTATGGTGCTACAATTTGTCTTCTCCATGGTTTGGACCTTCCAGGTATCCTTCACACAATATTTCTAAATAAACCTATCTTCTCTTCATACACCTTCCTGTTGCACCATCTTGCCTGCTTCTACAACTAGCCTAGTATTCTGGGAAGGATGGAGGCATGCAGTTCAACTGAAAGAAAATCCATAAGCAAGGCCAAAATTTTACTAATTGTAAAATAGGGAAAAGTGTCAAAGAACATGAGGGATTTTGTTCAAACTGTGGAACGAGAGGAAAAGAACACTCTAAAATTTACATCATAAATCATAGATACAATAAATTTAGACTGCTAAATATGTAAATTTAACCCCTTTGACCATCAAAAATATAAGCAAAGTGTCAAGCAAAATGTCAAAATTAGAGCAATATAACTTCTTTGGAAACTTTCCAGGAAAAACTAATTACAAAAATGTATGCTTAAGGAATGGAATTGATTTGCTTTTTTGGTTATTCACTTGAAGCTGGGATGTCTACCAAAAATGATGACTTTGGATAGGTGACATATTATTTAAAATTTCTTTTAAAAAATCAGTATGATGCAACAAATTGTAGGACAGAGCCTCTTCCTCCCTCCTTCCTCCCACCCATTCATAGACAAATGTCTTAAAAAATAGTGCTCTACTCTTTTTGGACTGGATTCTACTTCTCCTCCCACCTCCATTGTAACTTCTCACACCCAGGTCAAAAAGAACATTAACTTTAAAAAAGAAAAACATTATCTATATATCTGCAGACTTCTCTGCAGATTTTGACATGACTGACCACTCCTTACTTCTTAAAACTTTATCTTTCACAAGCTCTAATAATGCCACAATCTCCTGGTTTTCCCTTATCCTGTTGACTCTTTCTTACTCTTTTTAAGGGGTCTTTTTCCTCTGCCTCTCCCTTGCATGTTGCGTTTTAATTTTGTAAGCCCTATTCTCCCCTTGAGCAGTATCACCTATAGCACACAACTCCCACCTCTATCCGTCACCTTTCACTAGAACAGTCATCCCGGGTGGGAGAGGAGGAGTATGTATAGGAGATGAGGCGAGAGAAGGCAAATGTAGCTTGCACAAGTCCTAAAGTCCTCTGTAGAATTTATTTATGCTTTAAAGTATGCTGCCCTCTCCCACTTTGGGTGAGAATCTTTACTACGATAATGAAAACCCTGAGCTAGGTTGATGACAAGGGGATTAATAATAGCAGAAGGAAGGCATTATTATAACCATTTTAAAAATTTGTGGTTATTTGTTTTATCTTTAGTGTTTCAATTCACACATTAAAGATGAATGCATTCACTAGTACCCAACAGCCAAATGTCCAATCAGTCTCTTTCCAGTAGGGACCCCTATCAATAATCTGACATATATCAATTTAGTGCTCTTCAAAGTAGTTGTAGTAATACATAGGAATCACATATGCCTTAATTAGTTAACACATAATTTGTAATTAAATATTAATTACCTTTATATTCTTACATTTTTACATATCATCATACTTTCTATGTCCTGCATAAATCACTTTCATTTAATGTTTTTATTTTTTACATCTCAGAGATCTTTTTATTTCAGTATATTCACATTCATACGGCATGATTACACCATGCTTCATTTAACTTTTCCCTAATAGTAGATATTTAAGTGTGCCCAAAGTTAGCTGTTATAAATAATCCTGCAATGAACATCCTTGTACATATATCTTTTTGTACCAACACATTTCTGTAGACTATATTCCCAGAAATGATACTACTGACTCAAAG
Organism: Varecia variegata; assembly: GCA_028533085.1. Taxonomy (NCBI): domain Eukaryota; kingdom Metazoa; phylum Chordata; class Mammalia; order Primates; family Lemuridae; genus Varecia; species Varecia variegata. The sequence goes on from CM052441.1 coordinate 48,140,000, forward strand.
GAAATGTACCTTTTAATATGCAATAACATATGACACCAAATTGCCCTACAGATATGCTTTCATAATGAATATTCTCACCAACATTGTATGAGAGTACCTGCTTCCCTATATCAATTTCATTAACTTTTGCCAATATTATAAGCAAGTAATATATCACCATTGTATTAGTCATTATCATAATATTGCTGTTGTGGAAACTAAGATTCAGAGATGCTAGAGAACCTTCCCAAGGTCAAACACCTAGTAAACATTAAAGCCAGGTTTCAAAACAGGCCTCTAGTTCTTTCTTTCTACAGACCTTGCTGCTTTTTAAAAAAGTACAAATGGGTAAGCCAAATGAAGAACCTACAATACATGTTGACTGGTAATTGCCTCACTTGTCAATTTGAATGTAAAGCCCAACAGAATATCTCTAGACACAATGAAGTGTGGCCATTGAGTAGGTCAATGTTTCATATGTTACCACTAAAGTATCTGTGCAGGAATTATGTAACCTGTAGTTACAAACAAGATAATTGGTATAAATAATTTGACAAAATCGTTGCTTACTATAATGATTTCAAAGTTCATATTATATGTATAATATTAAAAAATGGATCTTTGAATTTTTAATTAATGGCATAGTCTAGAAAAATGAAACTGTCTTCAGTTCTCAGGCCCCCATGCTACTTTTGAAAATTGTTTAAAAATAGATGTTTAGAAAAGTTCTCCCTATTTAATGGAGTTTTAAAAACTCACTCCCAAATATGTTTTGGTAGAATCACATATTAATGCTGAGATACAGATTGAAGTACTTGAGAGGTTTTCCCAGACATTTCTTTTATTCAACATGTTTTTTAGGAGCTTTGCTTACTTCTAAATCTGTATTGATATGATTGTCAAGGGAGTTTGTCCTTAAACTGAGAAAACATCTCTGTCATTAATATTCAAAAGTAACTCAGCAATCTTATTACTTCAAGATACATGGCAATCCCCATTTTTGAGAAAAGAACAATTTAGAATAAAAGTTATCAGAATTTCAAAAATATTGTTAATAATAACTAGCATTTATTAGGCTACTCACTAGGCAGTGATCTAAACATTTGGTATTCCTTATTTTACTCTACATTAAAACCCTGAAAATTATATATGATTAAACTTAATTTATAGATATATCCAGCTTGATCAAGATATAAAGCTGAATTGGAATCTAAAGCCTGGTTTTCAAATATTAAAGACTCTTTCCACTACATTATATTGCTAAAATATGTAGAATGAGTTATCATCAGCAACATGAACAGCAATAAACATAAATAAAAGTCTTTGAAGATAATAATTTTCAAATAATAATTTTAGTCTTTCAAAGGTTTGTTTTTTCAATATGTACTTTCTATCAATCAAAAATCATTTTTGGTATTATCAAAAAAACCCAAATTCACACTTTTCCTAACATCTAGTTTACTTATTTTACTAAGAATTAGAGAGAGGAAACTCCATCAAGTATATTAATACTCATCATTACCAGGTTGGAAATCATTCACCAAACGTTGTTTTCTGCAAAGTCACTTTATTAACTTACAAATTAGTCAACTTTCTGCTCCAATAAATTTAATCCTATGAGAGAACAATATAGTTGTCTAGAAAACTTACAGATCACTCTAAATCTCAGCAATACAAATAAATTTGTTTAAAACAATCACTTGTCCCTACACAAATCCTACATATCTGTAAGTGATAAATTCTGACTTATTATGGAGAGAGCCCTACACTTAGTTAAGTATTTTGAATCTCTAGACTCATTTTTTTAAAATTTAAGATGCAAAGATAATTGACTTTCTTGGGAAAAAAAATACAACCTTTCTATACATAGATAATCAGTATTGACATTTTCATAGAGGATAGAACTTACTTTAAGGCCTTTAATCCAGAATCAACCATTACTTAGATTAACTCCTGGGTCAAATAATTTCATTGTTTTTCAGGTTCCTTTATCTATATATGAGGATGAAATTACAGAGAATCCAAGAACCAAAAATTACATATCATAAAAACTTTATATTATTATTTATATAATATAAATGATACCTACAATATCACAGAAACCAAGAATATTCAACCTGGCTCTTTCCTGCTACTTAAAGGAAATATCAATTCGCTTTGTCTCTTCATCCATTAATTAATGAATTAAGTAAATAAATATTTACTGGGCACCAACTAAGTGCCAAGGACTGTCATATAGTCCCACTCTAATGGATCTTAAGTAGAGTATATGATTATACTATTATGCCTATAAACCTACCTACAAGAAGAAAATAGTCCAACTTGAAAACAACAAATTTCATGGCAGAAATAAGAAAAAATACTAAATGTTACAAATAATCAACACATTTCTGCAAAATTAATTTTCTCCAAATAGAAACAAAAAAGGAAAAAATTAAAAAATATATAGCAGAGGATTTAAGGTAATCACAAAATCAAAGCACATTAAAATGTATTTAAATATCATTGCCACTTTTATAAACCAATGTACTCCTAAGCTTTACTTACTGCAGAAATAATTGAATGTTCTAAAACAAATAGAGCCTTTATATTGTAACAGCTATAAAATGTACTAACTTATCAATAAAAAGCATTAGGTTCACTTTAGTTAAATAATATATTTTAGTTTGACCAAGACATTTGTATTTGGCAAGTGAAAGAAAATAGCACTTCTATTTTAAATGTTATCAACTTTTTCTAAATCACATTTTATCATCTTATTTCAAAGTCTTTTGTAAACACATCCCATCTTTACAGTACTTATAACAGTATTGATTAATTTTTTTAAATGTTGTAAAATAATCAATATTTAACATTTAAATTGGAATATTGAATAAGCATATTTTAGAACATTTTATCCATAAACTTCTATTTCTTAAAGTAAAATGTCATAACACTTTAGAATGCAAAATATAAAGTTAACTCTAAATTAGCTATGAATGTTAGTATATGCCACTTCTTAGGTAAGGAATATACCTTTAGTACTAAGCATAAAATTTTGTGATGTTAGGTATATAAACAAAAAAGAATAAGCAATAATAAGATGTACAGTAGGTTCAGCTTTATTTTTTTAAGCTTCATACTCCCATCTGGTGGAGCAAAAATGTTATTACTTAATTTTAAAATGTGAAAATCTTAGGTGCAAAATGTCACATTTCAACAGCTCAGTAATTAAGTGAATAGAATCAATTCCCAAAATGAACATAGTTCTGATTCATTCATTTGGTCATACATTTTTACATGTCAAACAAAATATCTATTGAGCATCTGCTACAAGCCTTGCACTATGGCGGATATTGGAGACAGTTAAAAAGTTAGACATTACCTCTGACATTATGGAGTTTTGAATAAACAGAAAGATGAACACAGAATTCCAGGTTGTGGTAAAATCTATGAAGGAAGCAAAAGGAGAGCATGAGGAGAAAGAACGGAAGTGTAGCTTTGATAAATTGGCTTACTCAAGGAAGCAGATTATTGGAGAATGCAAAAGAGAGTGCCTTGCGGTGGAAAGGAATTTACTATGAGTTGTATGTATAAGGAATTTAGTATGAGATGTATTTGTACAAGACCAGAATGGCAGGAGAATAGAGATGAGGGTGAATAAGCTCTAGTTAGCCTCTTGAAATTAATGTATTTTTTACTTTAATTATTTTTCAGCCTATTCAGTCCCTTTTGCCAAATATAAAACTAAGAGTCATCAAGTAACAAAGTTACTTCTAAAACCATGATGGAAACTAGTGCAAAGGCTTATTTGATCAGTCTCTAAAACCTTAAGTTATCGGATAAATTGAGTGAACTGTATATGGGCCTAAATTCATAAGTGACTTTCAAGCTCAGGATAACCATATTTTTTTTTAATTGAAAGCACACTGTAACTCATTATTTGGGGACTAATGTTAGTAAATGATCACTTAAACTTTAAAAAATCCAAAAAAGCATGTTTCTCCATGAAATTTGAAAGCTATAAATTATATTGCATGGGTGCTTAGTTACTCTCCAAACCTTATTACTTTAAAAGACACAGATTTTGTTTTTCCTGGGCGCTGAAAATGAAGCATTTTTCTAAATGCCAAGTTAATCCTTGTTGGCAAAATACATACCGTGCATAGTGTTTGTGTAATTTGTAATTACAAACTGACACCCACTGATAATACAGAATAGCTTCTACCCCAGCAAGTACTTACAAATATTGAAGACCATTGTCTGATCCCATAAGGCATGTCATTAACTTTCATTATTACTAATGGGAGTTATAGGCATACTTCCAAAGGAAATCATAGGCATTGTGTCACATCACTGCTCCTAAAAAGGCTTTATTTTCAGGTTGGATATTTTTGGCCATGTAGGCATACTCTTATTTTCTCTTTAGAAAAAACTCAGATATATAAAATACCAGCATCTTTCCTTTCATATCCTATTTGCCCTTCTAGTCACTATATGATTTAGAAAAGAAAATAAAATTAGTTTAATATTCACTTAGAAAAATCTGATGTAAAAATTTAAAAAATTTATTTGTATAAAAGAATCCAGTGTTAAGTAAGATGCACATCCCCTATCTGCCCTGTTTGAGGTATCAACTGATACAACCTTCACGGTAATTTGACGTGAATCAGAAGCCTTTTTAAACTATTTCTAACATTTATTCATTAATTTTACATTAAGATATTTATCAAAAGAAGATAATCAGAAAGGCACATGTGCCCAGGAATTTAGAAACATCCTGGGGAAGTCCACCCCTTTCACAGGTTCAGGCTCACAGGGAGGTTAAGAGCACAGACTACAGTCAGACTGCCCGGGGTTTGACTCTTTCACCAATACACGCGGGCTCCATGTCTTTGGAGATATTTCTTAGGTTTTCTCTATCTCTATTTTCTCATTTGAAAACTGGAGATATTAGTAATACCACTTCATAAGGTCTTGGTTGATGACTCAATGAGGTGGCCCAAGAAAGGTGTTTAGCATAGTGCATGGTATTTAGTGAGTTCTAAATATCTTATTATTCAGTGTTTGTGTTTGTTAGTTCTCTCTGCATATGTCTATGTTTCATCCTTCCATGCAGAATAAAAGTTTCTTATAAATAATGACCAGCTGCACACTGCTCCATATCTTTTTTTAAGATGAGCATATTACTGAATACCTTCTTAATTATCTTATTTATATTCAGATAACACCTATAGTCATTTAAGAATATCACCACCATTTTAACATTTTTCTTTCCCTGATAACTATTTTACAATGCTGGGCCTGGATCATTCTCTTTCAGAGGTAAGAAATATTATATTTTCAAAATTGATAAAATATACATCTAGTAGCACCTTTATTTTTAATCAGGCTGCTAAGAAAGTACTTGTATAACCCTGGAGAACAAACTGACTAATGGTGGGATTTCATAATCCAAAACACTTTCCAGAGAAGTATTGCTGAACACTTTGGCTAACCTGGAGTCCTTAAAATCATTTCACATACTTAGAGAATGAGGATTTTACAGATGAACACTACTTGCCTGGAGAATTCTGGATAGTCTATTGAACAGCCCCTAAGAAAATTTCTTTGACTTCAACAGTTTCATTACAAAAAAGAGTAAATTTATAAGTTTATCAAGAAAGTCAAACACTTGATTATTAAAATCACAATTGGCAAAGTGGTACTTTTGCAAATGCAGCTTCTGCAGACTGCTTCAAAATACCTCCATATTCTCAAGAAAAAAAATGAATAAATCAGTGTTGGGGAAATAAAAGCACCAATTGGATGACATCTGTATTTTATTAATAAATAAATGGGTTCCCACAGTAGAATAATTAACTGATCTCTAGTCATTTCTTCAACTCTTCTTTGAGAGTTCCCATAAAACATAAAGTGCCCTGCTTCTACTTTTCACAGTTCTCTAGTCAGTGGAAAATAGTGTCTGTCTGGGATGACTGTCAAGACGATTTTTACTCATGAAAATAAAATTAATCATGTATTACCTCTTTTTTCAAAGAGGGAACCCTCTTGCCTGAGTATTTATGATATTTTGGCATTAGACATTTGAACAATAGCTGAACAGGGGTATTCTGTAAGTAGGTTTATGTTAAAAAATTAAATCTAGTCATAGTAGTGCTCAAATGAGGAACATTCTTAAAATTTCCACTAACATACAGATAGTCAACTGTGTCATTATTTTAACCAAAAGTGAATTTATTTTTCTAAAAACCAATCATCTCTGAAATACTATTCAGCTTCTCTTTCTTATACCTTGCCAGATATTCCTCAAACTCTCAGCATTACAAAGAAAACTCCAAAATTATATTTACATATTTTCTATACATATAAGTTCATCCCTTGTAGTCTACAAACCCACCTATTATCAGGAATGCCATATCAAGAAAATCACCTTGAAAATTAAGCAGAAGCATCACCAAAAAAAAAAAAAAAAAAAAAAGTGTGTGTGTAAATGCAAAAACCTAAATAAAATAATTTAGACATCATTTGATCTGACCATTTGGTTTTAAATGAGGAAACACAAGCCCAAAAAGGAAAAGTGGCTTCTCAGTTACATATGGCAGAACCAAAATTAGAACTCAGGTTCCATGAAAACTAACGGAGACATCCATCCATCAACCAATATATTAACTGAAACAAGAGTGAAAATGATAATTCTTTTGACAATTTCTTGGATTCATCTCACATCAAATTCATTTTGGTCACTTGCATGAGAACCTTTAACAAGTTCACACTATAAAAATGCTATATTCTTCTTCTGATAAAGATATTTTCCGATGTGCACTGTTGGGGGAATGGACACCCTTGAGGCTCAGTCTCGGGGGGTTGGGAGGGGCATGGGCAATATACTTAACCAGAACGGTTGTACCCCCATAATAAGCTATAATAAATAAATAAAGAAAGAAAGAAAGAAAGAAAGAAAGATATTTTCCTACACAATGAAATAAAAAAGCTTTTTAAAAATCATAACCCATAGCCTCTTTCGCATTCTCTGCTTATGTGACCTGTAAAGAAATTGCATTAACTTTGAGAATCACAAACTTTTGAAGTTATACTTCTATCAATGATGAGTACTTTTAAAGCTTTTCAAAAGTACTCTTTACATTCTGGGATAACGGTTAAACAAGAATAATTCAGTGAAATACAAGGCAGGATAATTCTTTATAAGGAGAATATAAGATACTATAAAAATATTATTAGAAGCACTAATGATGACTGAAATATTTTTAAGACTTGTTCATGTCTATTTAGAGCTTCCTTATATTCAGTTTTCAAATAGAGTCTAAATAGAAAGAAGGGAGAAAATGAGGACTCATACCTTTATAGTAGGCATCCATCTGAAAACAATTTTTAGCCAAAAATCAAAAGAAATAGAGCTTTCATTTATCAACTTCAGTAAGATTAGAGTAGTTACACATTGATTGGTAATTAAAAAGGTAAAAATAGATATTTTCCCCTTAACAGATAATGTCTTTCCTACTGACTAATCAGATAAAATGATAACATTTATTCATGGTTAATGTGTCATTTCCTTTGTGATTCTGAAAAAAGAAAATTCTAAGTTTGCTATTCTCTCATAAAAAGACAAAATCAGTGAAGACAAAAATTTTTATCTTTTTAAAATTTATTGCTGTATCCCCAACACCTAGAACACCATAAAGTATAATTGGTATATAGTACTAATATTTATTGAGTGAACAAATGAATATTGCCCAAAAAACAAAGGGGCTACTGTGTGTAAGTCACATTATGCTTGTTACTACTGAATATGTAAGTTAGATGGTATTTTTCCCATAGTTTATGTTTTCCATTTTGGTGATTTTCACATATAATATGGCTATCAAAGCTCTTGTCAAAAGATTGTAAAACAACAGTGGTCCTATAGAAGTGAAAAATAATGACAATTGCCATTCACACACATGATCTCATTTTATCTTTATGATAACACTGTGGTCAAAGTATAACTGATATCATATTATTATTTTAGGACTAACATCATCACCTCCAGTTTTTGAAAGAAGGACTGAGGCTTGGGAGGTGGGGACATGTGCACATTTGTACTGTTGTAAGGTTGGTCAGAAGCAGTCAATCCTAGAATGGTCAGTATCTTTGACATTTTAGAACCATGTTTATTTCCATGAAACACTGATTTTTCCCCTGGTTAGTAAGAAGAATGGGCTGGGATATATTAATCCCATTCTAGCAAAACATTACTAAACATTTAATGTTACTACATTATTTTGCAGTAATGTACTAAAACATTACTAATTACTAGACATTTGGGACAAAAAATAACCTTGTCAGAATGTAAACCTGACTTCATGCAAAGGCATAGTAAGGTGGTATGAACTGAGGGACAGAATCAGCCCTTATTCTTCTTAAATTCTCCCTGGTCTATGAAACTGGCAGAAAAAAGGAGAGGGCATGAGTTAAAGACAAATTTTGCCTGATGTGCTGCCCAGGGTGCCTGATTTCAAAGCCTAATGAGCTGTAAGCAAATATCTGTACAGAATATTTAGAGACTTAATCTTATTCCACATAACTACATTCTTCCCAGGACTCAGTGCTGTTTTATCTACTTGGTCACTGAGAGAGGCATCTGTAAATCAAAATACCTCACAATTGCTACAGAGAATCTTATGTGCACAAGTATTACAAGTAGAGAGAGCTCCTCTGATTTGTTACTGTTGACATGTGGACACAGATTTGATGGAATATATTTTTAAGGCTACATTTAGATTTCATAAACAAAAATACAAACAGAGCTAATACATCATTGAAGTTCTTTCTCAATCTGGTCTTCCTTACCCACCCAAGGGTTGGTTATGGTGGTCCAAATGCTTAAAATGAACACATATATATATTCTAGGTGCTCTTCCTTATGGTATTTCCTTGATCAACAGACTTCTTTCCCTCATACCCTCTCACACTGCAAATTTCCCTTGGCAACACCACTTCTCCTTCCACTTCATGACCTTTATTTTACAAAGTGGTACCTGTTAAAAACTCTAGGGAGAGGAGACTGAAAACCAGGCAATTCCTTTCCCAGAGAAAATCTTGATACAAGATTAAGTTTCACCAATACTCACCAGTTTCATTACTAAAAGATTCATTGATTGAATTTCATATAATTCTAAAAGAGTATAACTAGAAATCGATAGGCTTCATATTATAATACTTCATAGATATACCACCAGCCGCCTCCTAAAAAAAGTAAAGCTATTTTGCTAAATAGAAAATAGCACAACAGTGTCTGATAATTACATTTTTTTACCAACCACAAAAATTGCAGCATAAATTGAAAATATAAAGCTCCTTTGGATCACATATCATAGTTCAAAATAACTATAGCTTTT
>CM052441.1:48149455-48216839 GCA_028533085.1 Varecia variegata
TAAATATCACAGAGCAAGTTTCCCCAAAATGTTACAAGCGTGTTTTGCACTTAATGATTTAGGGATTTGTAAAAATAATACAAAGTTCCCATAAAAGAAAATATTTGTGCTTGAAATATTAAAGAAAAATTGCTGATCATTCAAATTATTTATTATACCTAAGAAAATTAGGTATAATGCAATGCAAAAAGAATGCCAGACTGGGCTAGAATCATGGGTCTTGCATTACAGCCCCACTCAGACTAACCAGTTGCTTGATCTTAGGAAAATAATTTAACTTCTATAGGCCTTAAACATTCTCATTTATAAAGTGAGGAAATTGAATTACCTCTTTGTAAATTTCCTACACAATATATTATTCTAAATCTATAACTAGTTTACATAATTTGGAATAAGATATAGGATTTAGCCTACTAATACTTAGACCTATTATTCCTTTTACTGAAGCAAATGATCTGTGTTTAGTCAAGGTTGTTGTCATCACACTATGTAAAGTCAAGGGTATTTGATGCTACTTAGTCTTCCTGATAGGAGAAATGTGTTTCAATTGAATTATGATATGCTTCTGCAGCCTGATTCCTTTAAGACAGCAGCAGTCTGGTGTCTGTCAGCTACACCAATAAAAGTGATAAATGTTTCCAGTGATTAAGTTATTTGTCAATAATAGAAGAGGCATTTTGAACTCATAAATTCTGTACCTATAATTTCATACTTGTCTAAAATATATAATCTATATCAGCATTAAAAGGAAACAGAGATAGTTGAGAAAAACCAGTAGTAGGTTTTCCAGGTTAAAGAAATATACTTTACCTCAAATTTCTCTGATGCCTGAGAAAAATCCCAACAACCCACAATAATAATACTTGAGGCTTTCATTGCCCTTTGAGACATTTGCTTAACTAGCATCTTAACATTATATAACCAGATATTTCCTCATATCAGATATAAATACCAACTTAGCATATCCCATATATACATACATATAATTATACATATACATGTTTAAATGCTATATAAATACATTATAAGAATCAATTAGAAATATTTAAAAATAAAATGTATTTAAAATTATATTTTTAAAAATCTGATAGCATTCCCAAGGAAATCTTTTCAGAAAATACAAGGGAGAATAATATGCTAAAGTAGTAATATTCAGGCTGTAGTAGGTCTTGAGGGAAATATTCAGTGTTCTCTTCAGCTTTCATTGAAAAACTAAATAAACAAACCACAAGCAGCAGGATAGTTTTCCCTCTGGAAGTAGATGGTTATAGATGTATTAAGGAGCATAACATATGCTATTAAATATGGATGGTGAATAATTCATATGTGCTATCAAAAGAGCCAGGCAACTGGGACTACACTAAAATTCTCATTTTGTTCTTTGTTGTCTTTTGCAATCAGTAAACTCATGGAATATCTAGTGTAAATGAAAATAGGGGTGACCAAAAAGTTATAAAAAATAAACAAATTAAACTCAGATTATAAACCAATGCTGACATACGAATATTTCCCTATGCTTAAAAAAGTCTACACAAGACTCTTACTGGCTGCCCAATATCTCTCAATATCCAAGTCATATGTTGGCAAAATGTCCATATTAATTTCCTATTTTTAAATTATTCTTTAGTTGAGGAGAAATGGAAAGTGAACCCATAAAAACTGACACAGGGAAATAGGAGAGGAAACAATTACAGAAATTTTTCAATTAGACATTTTAAAGGGGATTATAATTAACAGTTAGTGCATATTCTGTTTAAAAGACATATATGGGTAAGCAACAATGTGGTTCAGAAAAACATCTAGGGCTGGCATGAACTCAAGAGCTTCATAAGTAGCATTTCTGAATCCACTACTAACCATAACGCAGAAAATCTGAAAGGAATAGAAGTGGCTTATTTAATAAATGTTCTTTGATAGTAAAAATCACTAAATGAGATGGCATTGCCTCTTGCCCAACACAAACTCTGTCACAGTGAAAATTCCAAGGAGAGGTTTCAGAGAGTAGAACTCCATAAATTATTGAATTCCCCACTATAAGCTCTGTACCATTTTAAGTCTATGAAGAAAAAAGGAAATTTGAAAGTTGTTACCACTGCTTTTGAATGATATGTAATAAAGAATAATTTAGGGCTGCTACAATGCATTTTTAAAGCTATTTTTACTTAAATGTCTTTATATTGCATATAATATACAAAAATTACACATTGGATGCAAATAATTGCTTATTAAAATTATCAAACACAAAAAAATCTTGGTTTCACATTATACAATTTGTTAAAATAACAAGCAGAAACACCCTCTTATATACATTGAAAAGTAGCTGTATCAGGGTTGTGGAAAATGAAAGAGATCATTTTAGAGTCCAGCTTTCCCATCACTTCTCACTTCTGCCAAATCCTAAGGCGTATTGAGTCAACTGTCCGATTCAATACTTCTTCTCCATTCTCACTCCTACTACCTCAATCTGGCCTCCTATTTCTTGCCTGGATAATTCTAATAGTCTCTTAACTAGTCTTTCTTTTTTCTCTGTGTCTCAAATCTACCTAAATCTCCCTACTCCACACACACATCTCACATTTCCATTTCTTCCAGAATGATTTTCCTAAAATATAACTCTGATGGTATTCCTTTACTCAAAATTCTTCAAAGACTACCAAAACTTTTATCCTATGGTTCATAGACCTTCACTTAAATCACAAAGCCTTTCCCGATCTCCTTCTTGCCTCTCGCTTTAACCTCATCTTCAGTTCTGGTCCCACATACACTTTTTTCTCTAGGCAGCCTGAATTACTTGATGTGCCCTGATAATACAGAATTGCATCCCACCTCCTATCCTTTGCTTATAGAAAATTCTATGCATAAAAATGTTTTTCTGCTTTGTCCCACTCACATAACACAGCCTTGATTGTTCAGCTGGTATTGTTGACCTTCTCTGGGAAGGCTGAACTGCCCAGGCTGTTGTGATCTTCATTTCTTGTATCCCATTTCACTCAAGGCAGCACATTCCTATCAGAGGTGTATTATTGATAATCCCTGTCTTGCCTGTCAATAAAGTAGGTAAATCCGTTAAGAAGAGGGACTAAGATTCACTTTACTTTTCCAGCGCTGAGGATAGGCCTACTATTGAGCGATAGTAGGTGCCCAATAAATGTTTGTTGCATGAATGAATCTATGTAAGAAAATTTAACTTAACTGAGGGGAATAAAAATATTAGACTTTGACTTCACAGGTATACATCATAATCAATGACATATTTCTGCTTTCATTCACTGATTAAATAAAAAACCAGTACTTCTACATGGCAAAAGGTATTTGAAATACTTAGGTTAATCCTGGTTATTTGTAATTCAAAGCAATAAAACTGGCTGGGTATGGTGGCTCCCACCTATAATCCCAGCACTTTGGGAGGCCGATGCAGGAGGATCACTTGAGGCCAGGAGTTTGATACCAGCCAGGGCAACACAGTGAGACCTTGTCTCTACAAAAAATTTTTTTTTAAATTAGCAGGGAATGGTGGCATGCACCTGTAGTCCCAGCTACTCCAAAGGCTGAGGTGGGAGCTTCACTTGAGCCTATGAGTTTGAGGTTACAGTGAGCTGTGATCATGCCACTGCACCCTAGGCTGGGTGACAGAGCAAGGCCCTGTCTCAAATAAAAAAAGAAGAAAAAAAGAAAAGAAAAAGTAATAAAGTTTTATTTATCTAAAAACATTATGTATTTAATACTCAAAAACAATCTGGAATTGCCTTTTCAATTGGTACAAATAAATACAAACTAATTGAATAGAAAACATTTTTTAAACAAATTATAATAAAGCATGTTTTTTATGAATGTTATCTTATAAGTAATGCCTTTTAAATACAGTCTTACTGATAACTGCAGCATTACTTCTACATCTCCAAGGATATACTGCAAGCTTCCACATGTGGTGTGGTTACTAATTAATTGTTAATTGATAATTATCACTTTAATGATAGCATAATATGAAGGTTCCTTTTGGATTTGCTTAGAATACACTGCCTGAAATAGAATAACCTTCTGTATTGATTCCAAATACCAAAAATAGCCTATATATTCCCTTTAAAACAAAAAAACAAGGTTTCAAAAATTATGCTATTAACTTTTAACCCCAACTAAAGAGAGTCCCGGAAAAATATCAGAACAATATATTTCAGCAGTTACATTAAAGAAAATCGATGTCAATATGTCACTAAGGATATTTTCTTAATTACATGAACTTTAGAGTAAAATCAATCAGGACCAGAGTTATTTTGACACCAAAAGTAACCTTAGGTTTAGAGATGGGGCTTGTCTTCAGATTTCCAAGATATGTTTTCATTTCATGTTTGACTGTGTCATTCCTGTTTGTCAACACACCATTCACGACGCATCTTCCTTACATTACATGATTATTTCACGCTCAGGTTTTTACTGCTTCCAATTTCTCAGTAGTTGATTCCATGTTTCTTTTACAATATATGTCATTACTGATCACATCTACCATTTTTTAATAGGCTGATATTTCCAGGACTATCAAAAGAGACTGAGGGAAAGGAGAAAGTGAAGACTACTAAACAGAGGACTTTGCATTTATCCCAGTTTTTGTTAGCATCTAGTACAATCTTAAGAAATCTGCAAAGAAAAATCTTGGTAACAAATTAAAAAAACAAAAGTGTTGTCTTAACACTTAAGAGCTGGCACAAAAATTTCCATTAGAGAGGAAACTTTCTTTGGGAAAATGCCTTACCAATCTGTAGAAAGCAATATTTTGGCGGAGGTGTAAGTCAAAGCAACAAAGCAACAGTAAGGCTTTGTAAGAAGTAGGAAAGTAAAATTTCCTTTGTAGTAGTAAAATGAGATTTTCTTTTCTCCTGGCAAAAAGGAAAGAGAACATTAGATAGGATGATAAGAGGAAGAAGAGAGAGAAGCCAATGGAATGCTATGGAGTTGGGACCAACTGAAATCCTGACAGATAGTATTTTAATAGCAGGATTGATGAAGTTCCAATTTAAGTCATTTGGGTTGATGTGATATAACCCTCCTCCGCCCCTTTGCTCTTTTAAAATCATAAGGAAAGTTTATTGCTCTTGAGAATAATTGATGTAAATAGTTATTTTGTAAGCATTGATGAAGAGACTTGATTTATTGTCTGAGTTGATGCAATCCATAACAGAAACCTTTCCAGAATAAGCAGAAATGCTTTGACAGAATGACATTGAGCACATAACCTTTTCCCACCTACCACATGGCTTTGTAAACTTGCAGAAACCTTGGGAAAGGTATTGCTCTCGCATGGGACATGGTAGGGAATGTTGAAGCCAATGTTATTTGAATTGATATCTGAGTTGCTTTATAGGTTTATGAGAGCTGGCAAGTCCCAATCTTCTCCCTATTGAATATAGTGATTTTTACCTCTCAAAATTGGAATACTTTCAAATAAAAAACTTTAGACAATTAAAAGTATTGCCCGAATAAAATAATACAAAGGATCAAGAAACATTGAAAATGACAAATGTTTGAGTTTCATTCACAAAAGTGAAATATTTTTCAGAGTCTACAGGTAAAGATCAAAAAGACATCTCATCACTGACTTTCAACAGTCGGTGTATACAAATCACCAATAACAAAACCTACTTTATTAATAGGTAACTTGCACATATATGTTAACAACTTATTGATTGTTCTAGTAAGGAAGAAAAGAAAGTTAGCCAATGTAAAAACATGTTGCATTTTTAAAAATTAATAATTTCATCAGTAAAAGCTGTTAGAAAACTAAAAATGCTTAATATTACTTTTTAACTAATTTTTAAAATCAAATAACTGTTTCATAGACTTCAAAGCAAAATTTTTGTCTCCTAATCAGCACGTAGGCCTCTTTAGGAACAGAGAGTAAATAGCCATGATGATAAATGACTGGGCTGGTTTTTAACCATGCCAAAATTATATTAATTTTAACATATAAGAAAAAAAATTCTACTTCACTGAGAAGGGAATATTTATATGATATAACCATCCAACAAATATCACTCACAGCACCTTTAAAACAGACATTCTCATGATCATTGTTAATAAAGTTAGAACAAATGGTACAGACTGCTAAGAAGTAAAGGTTGCAGAGAAAAATGAGGTCAAAGAAATGAGATTAGTGACTATACCAATAGGAATGAGAGCTTGAACCTGTCTAGACATTTCCTTCCTAATTTCTATAATTGTGTAAAACCAAGTTTTTAAAATGAGGACAAGCTATCAACTTTCTGGTTCATGACCACACATCTTTTTGTTTGTTGTCCACATGCCTGTTGTGCCTCATTCTCTCCTTAACTAGAACGGCATGCTGACTTTGTAGCAATGATCGGTACAATAATCTATTTTAATAAAAATGCCAATATGTTTGAAAATTAACGGTATACTTTTACAAATAATATGTAGAAGACTACATATGACCCCATAAAGCAAAGGGGGTGAAATGAGGCAAAGTGAATGTTAAATTCATTAATATTAGACTCAGCCTTCAATTTTTAACACTACTTTTTAAAGTGGATGTTATAAAAACAGAGATAAAAGAACAAGTTTATTTGTTTACATATAATTCAACTTTTAAAAAATATCTCCATATCTAGCTATATTTATAACCATTTTAAATCATTTTTATATGTTCTTCCAGTGACCATTAATTTTTTTATTAAATTCTCTATATTAAACCATTCCATTTCAAGACAAAATTAGAAAGACAAATTCAAAATAATATAAATTTGTACATTTGCATTCTTTGCTTTATAGTATTTAATGTTTTAGTCAATCTCTATTTCTGTAAACACAAATGTACAAATGCTTCTTGATTTATCTAATCCACCCACTGTTGCTTTAATTTAAAATTATTCAGGAGTTTTCTACAAGACACTTTCCTCTTATAACCATTTTCTAGACTTTACTCCTATATAAAAGGCTTGTGATTTAATAAGAAAACTGGAGTTCCAAAATTCAAGTCATCTTCCTCAGCCCCACCCAGACAATGGACAGTGTATTTAGACCAAGGCTGGAGCTATTGTCATCCTTGCGGCCAACAAAATCTCATCTTTTGCCATACATTCCCTTTGAAAATCCATGTGATCATTTATTGAAAAAGAATCTAGAGCCTTGGGAAGCTGGGGGTCCTAGTGAGCCTCAGAGGCTCTTCATAATTAGCCAACCATGAAAGCCCATTGAGGAGCTACAGCCAGTCTGAAGAGCAATCAAATGACAAAGTGTCACTTCGTTTCTTCTGAGGAGTATTCTTTAAATCTGCTGGACACATTTCTGCCCAAACTAGACTATGGAAGTCAGGCTTCTACTTCATTTCAGGTTTTTTTACATTTTTTGGACTCCAGATGAATAATTTTATTTTATCCAGAAGATTGGCTATCAATATTCATATATTCCTAAAAGTCTTAATGTTGTTAAGCCAAATTTTACCCATTGAATTTAAAAAATTTTAATTATGTACATATATACATAATAGTTGTATATATTTATAGTGTACATGGAATGTTTTCATACAGGCATGCAATGTGTAATAATAAAATCAGGGTAATTGGGGTATCCATCACTTTAAGTATTTATCATTTCATTGCATTAATAACATTCCAATTGCACTCTTTTAGTTATTTTAAAATATGCAATAACTTATTGTTGACTATAGTCATTTTGTTGTCCTATCAAATATTAGATCTTGTTAATTCTAACTGTATTTTTGTACCTATTAACCATCCTCACTTTATCTCCCCCTCCCCATTACCCTTCTCACCCTCTGGCAACCATAATTATACTATCTCCATGAGATCTATTGTTTTAATTTCTAGTTCTCAGATATGAGTGAGAACATGTCAAATTTGTCTTTCTGTGCTTGGCTAATTTCACCTTAACATAGTGTTCTCCAGTTCCATCCATGTTGTTGCAAATGATAGGATTTCATTTTTATGGCTAAATAATATTCCATTGTGTATATGAACCACATTTTCTTTATTCATTCATCCATTGATGGACACTTAGGTTAATTCCAAATCTTGGCTACTGTGAATAGTGCTGCAATAAACATGGAGTGCAGATATCTTTTAGATATTTTCCATTCTTTTGGATATATAGCTAGCAGCAGGATTGCTGGGTCATATGGTAGTTCTATTTTTAGTTCTTTGAGGAACCTCCATACTCTTCTCCATAGTAGTTGGAGAATTTACCTTCCAACAACAATGTACAAGGGTTCCCTTTTTTCTACATCCTCACCAGCATTTATTATTGCCTGTCTTTTGTATAAAAGCTGAATAGAACACTCCAACAATGATCCTCCTGCAGAAACACCAACTTGAACAATTACCCATGCAAGAAAGCAACTCCATAAGGACCAAAAAACAGTCCACCAAGGCAATACTACCAGGAGTCTGTAAGAGTCATCGTTAATTGTGATTTATTTACAGAACACACTGAATAAAGAAAAGTAAATATTCACTATAACACACAGGACCCAAAGATATAAGAACAAAGTATTATTTAGACATTTTAGTTGTCTCCTCACAACTAAAATTCTGTTGATAGAGCCAGATTTTTGAAGTACCTAATAATTTTCAAGGACTCAAAAAAAAAAAAAAAAAAAACCACTCACACAAAAAGTTGGGTCTAAACATTGTATTCAATAACTTTTTCTAATTTTCAATGAATTTATTAATCATAAATTTTATTAACATTATACACCCCCATTTAAAAAATGTACTTTTTAGTAAAGGTAGTTCATAGTTGATAATCTACCTAAGCCTTTTCATAAAAATTCAAAGATACTCCCTTCAGCCATCTCAGCATAAGTTTCAAGCAGTGTCTGGCACAGACAGTATATATTTGATCTTAAAGACATTCATATTTTTAAAAGCTACCTCTAGTGCTATTTCTAGGAATGGCAAGCAGGACACACTGATAGATTTCACAGCTATTATAATGAAATTGACAATATAAAATGTAAATTACAGTCTAAACTGGTGAAGGGGAATCAATTAGCACTTAATCTATTTGAAGTTCTTTCTAAAAGTCCCTAAGAATAAAATACACCTCCCTTCTGTTGCTCATTTCATATTGGCATTTCTATGTGGCAGATGGTGACCTTATCCCTGTGCTTCAGCTAAAAAGATTTTTATTAAGGCTAAACAAGTGTGAACAGCGCTAATTTCTTGCAGCAGGCAGATATGAATAAAGCTGTAGAATGAGTGTAAGTGCCCTGCCTCACCATATGGTTAAGGTCCACATCCTGCCAACAGAATGGACTAAAAAGCAACCAACATGCTTGAATTCTGCCCTGAGTCCCAGGCTTCACCGTTAGCCACCCAATGAAAGAATAGCTACCGAGAAAGGGAGATCATAATGGATGAGAAACATAACTTGATGAATTGTTTGGTGGGCTAAGCTCTGAAGATGGGCCATTGGGGGTAAATTCTGAAATATAAAACATCAGCCTTTCAGTGCCCCTCACCATTGTTGAGATGCCTTGTCAGTTTTCTCCCTAATACCAACCTTTCCCTCAACTGAAAGTCCAATGATGACTGATACTTAAACACTGCTCTGTGCACACTACCCTGAACTGCCCCCTTAAGGGTGTGTCTCATGCTCTTGAAGTGTGTTTTAAACTTAGGGACTGTATGCATCCCCTTTAAAGAACTTATGATTTCACTTCATATTTTAACATATTTTATGAAGTTTCTTAAATATACACAAACATAAACTAGGTAGAATCTTAGTGTAATTTAGGCCATAGAGAGTTGAAAAAGTTATAAAATAAAATTTTCAAACCTCTAAAATTAATGTTTGAATTAACCACAGTTTGCTGCTTTGCTATGGTAAAATACTGCTTGAGACGTGAATATAGCATAGGTTCCTTTGGGTTGGCCATATTACTGTACCTTGGATGATGACCCGAGATCCCACCACTTTCTTCTCCTGGACCACTGTAAGCAATTCATTCACAGAGCTGGCTTGACATCACTTGGTGTGAACATAATGTGAATGGAATAGTACATACTTAACATCTGGTCATCTCAGTGGTTAACCAGATGAAGCAAAATATGATTTTTTAATAGACCATCCAAATGAACATAAAAAATTAAACATTCTCAGGAGAAACTCAAGAGGAAGTTTAAGAAGCACCATTCTAAAATTTTATTCCTTCTTTCCCCTACAAAATATAATTACTATATAGGTAACATTCAGTGAACTCTTTCTATATGCCAAACTCTTTTTATGTGTCAAAGTCTTTCTATGTGTTATCGCCCAACGATCCTGTAAAGTAGGTACTATAATCATTCACATTTTACAGAAGAAAAAAAAAAAAAACACTAAGATCACATGGTTAGGATGCTCATGAACTCCAGAGCCTTTCCCCTTAATTACTACAATACACTGTCTACCAACCTCTTCTCAGCTAGTTGTCCAGTTGAAAAGTTCCTATTAGTTAACCCTCTTTAAAGAGCTGGTTTATTCTCCTGAGAATATTTGTATTTCTCCATTGATTATCCCTCTAAAGTGAATAAAAATAAAAGTAAAAATAATAAAAGATTGGTGGGAAAAGAAACAAATAATTCTCTAGTAGTGGAATATTTCTTATGGAAGATAGATCAAGATAATTTTCGATATACTGAATTTCCCACGTTTGGATATACCCAGCAGTGGGATTGCTGGGTCATACAGTAGTTCTATTTTTAGTTTTTTGAGGAACACTCATACCATTCTCCATAGTGATTATGCTAATTTACATTCTCAACAAGAGTGTACGAGAGTTCCCCTTCCTCCACATCTTCACCAGAATTCATTATTGCCTGTCTTTTTGATAAAAGCCACTTTATCAAAACGGCTTTTATTCTCCTGTAGTTCAATCTGACTGCACTAGAGAACACACAATAGCTGAATCCATTAACAATTAGGTTCTAAATTAATTATATGGTATTCCCGGGGTTAGTTGTGCATTTGCTGAATGAAAAAAAAATGGCACAACCTTCTTAATTACTACATTTTTCAATGCCTCACAACAAAAAAAAAAATTGAAATGCTTCAGTTTTTGACATACCTGTATCCATTTTGTCTTCCCACAAAATATTCCTGGATTAAGCAGATCAACTTTTTTCTATATATTCACTTAGTGTCTAAAATTGTTTATCCTTTACATGCTCTTCTAACATTCAATTATTCTTCTACTCTTAAGCTATACAAATTATAAAATTTGAGTAGATATCAATGATTTTCATCACCATATATCTTCTTCTCACATTCCACTCAGCCATAGTGAATGACTTTTTTAGATTTAAATTCTAAGTATAAAATTTATGACATTAATACATTTCATGTGTTACCAAATAATACTACATATAATATAAATATATTATTCCTAAATGATTTATGCAACTCTTTCCTTCCTTTTGCTTATGGAAAGATTGTGCAGTATACACTGAACTCTTCAAAAAATACAATACAAAATCTAACAGAAACAAAACAAAGCAAACAAAAAACAAAAACAGCAGTTTGCATTAAAAAGAAAGACATTAATGTAAAAAATAACTTTGTAATTTATGCATTTCTTAAATATGATTCAAATTTTAAACTGATTAAAGTTTAGAGTCTACTACACAACTTTCTCTTAGCCTAATTCCTTTTAACTACATCCTCTACAACACATTTCACATACAATCTGAATATATCTTTTTATCATTTTATAGACTCTGACAAATACAATATTTGTGACGTTAAAAAAAAAAGTTCAATGATGTGTTTGTTTACCAAGTTGACTTTTCTAAATTCATTAGACACAAGAGGTTGATAGAATTCTAGTGAGTGAAGGAAAGCATCAGATCTCTAGGGCACAATACACCTTTTCTAAATGTGTGTCAGCTTCTAACATATATTAGCCTTTAGATGTGTTATCAGTCATCAGAGAGAGTCAGGGAAAGCAGATAAGAATTTCTTTCAAGAATTCTTTTTCTAAGGCCTCAAGGGGAAGTCTCCTATAATTGATCAACACAAGAGTTACACCTTCTGGTTATCTCAGAAGCACAAATGATCCATGTAATGTAGCGCTCAGTGTTTGCTTTCATGGGACGATAGGAAGAAGAAAAATCTATCAGCTGCATGAGTAGAACAGAAATCACTGATGTAAAGATTTATATTTTAGATTTTACTACAAATGTATAATTGTAGATATTGTGACAAACAGTGCAAGTATTATGTGAGCTTTCTTTTAAACAGTATCTATGGTACATAATCAAATTATTATATTATTTATAAAAGTTATCTAATATCTAATTTGTACAATGTGATTTGGGCAGTGAATGTACAAAGTAAAGAAAACTTGCAATTCTTCCAGGTTTCTCCTATGGAATATTAATTTATTTCACTGCCTTAGATATAACAGTGATACATGTAACAGCTTAGTGGGAATATTAAATAAAGGATAAGGGTCTTGGAATAGGATTATCATGGAAATAAGATTTTAGAGGCACAATGCCTGTATTGGATATTACTGGAAAAATTTATGGCAAAAATGTAAAGCATAATATTCAAGCCTGAACTTCTCATAATAAGTAAAATATTTTCATTAGCCAGATAAATATTCAGCCATTTATTATATTAAAATTAAATAATACCAATACTAAGGAAGAAATGTGGTACAGGTTTCCCCTATATTCTGACCATCCTGGCCCTCCTCAGACAAGCATACCATTTAATACTCTGTGCAGCTTAAGAAACAAAGCCCTTGCCATTTCAGATATTCTATTTTAAATAATTAGGGCATTTCCTTTCTAATTGTAAATAAATGTTAAAGTTCATTATCTCAGGATTTTTTTATCATTATTTACTCTGTCAATTAGATTATTTTAAGTGATGAAACCAATAGCAACATTGATTTAGTACCAAATGATCAAAGCTCATTGGGATGGAGAGGTATCATTGACCAGCAGAGGAGGGTTTTGCTGCTGCTTCTCTGTCTCCTCACCACAAATTCACTCTGCAACCACCTTGTCTGAAAGCACTAATACAGGATTCATTGGTAGGCCAATGTGGGGGAGAGAAGGCATGAAAAGAACTAGACAATTAGCCATGTGGCTGATAAATAAAAAGGAACTGGGCAACTGGATTTTTATTTTAGCCATATAATAGTGAGAGTATGCACTGTCCAATATTCCAATGTTCCTACAAAAGTTTATGAGTTTAATTTGCAATATGTAAAACAAAGCAAAATGAGAAAAAGCAACATCTGCTTTCACTTTTTGTGCCTTCCCTTAGTGATCGATCACCACATCTATTCCTCAAAGCTATGAATGTAAGTGTTTTACTTTATGACAGAGCAGATAAATAAAATGTGTTATAAACCTAAGGGCATCCGGTATGTTGAAAACATGGGCAAAAACAGACCTATAACTAGTAATAGAACCAATTGATTCAGTTATTATTTGATTTTGGAACAAAAAATACAAGCTATCCCAAAGGTGAGAAGAACAATCTATCAGAATTAGTCATCGGAAATTTTTAGATCAATTCCAATTTCTTTCTGTGTTTTCTGGAAGAAAATATTTGTCTCCTAATACATGGTGTCAAACCAAATAAAGCACAAACTACTAGTATTGTAAATTAATTTCAACAGAATTTGTTACATGACTGCTATTTATGTTGTTCAATAACAAAGAATGACATTCTAATTGTTCACAAAATCCATGTGATAAGTAGGGAAGCATATATACAACAACAACAACAAAACTTGGGATGTCACTTGTCCTAAAAATTTCTAAAATTTTTAAAATAAGCAATGAGTAAATAAAACCTCAAAGCTGAAATGAATTACTTAATTCACTTTTCTGAAGTAGTATATTAGATTCTGAATTAAATACAAGGAACTCTTTGAAAAAAAATTGACATTTATTGTTTTTCTGCCTGAACCTCTAATATGTGTGTGCATGTGCATGTGTGTGTGTGTTGTAAGAAATTATACAAAAATGAGAGAATTTTCTTAAAATAGGCTAAATAAACACAACATGATATGATCAATTAGAAATGGTCTTGGTTTTAGTTATCAAAGCTCTTTTTCTCCCCTTCTTCACACCTATTCTGAAGTTTCTATTAAACTAAAAAAATCAAAAATGAATACGATTTGCTGCTTTCCAAATTTTGAATATATAACATTTCTCATTCTGAAATGAGTATCAGTCTTTAAAATTAGCAATCAAAGAACTTTGAAAGCGGACAGTGCAACAAACCGCATAATGATTTTAAATCACTAGAAGGAATAGCTGCCAATCAGCTAATTGTAATTATGTATTGTGCCTGCTCAAAAAGAACCTGAAATGGAAATTGTTTCTTATTCACATACTTAAAAATAAATTTCAGTCTGCACAAACTTCATGACTTCATGAATTTTGAATAGTCTTTGTGCTCTATATTATATCTCTCAAGCCATGGGAGGCTTTCCTGATTTTAAAATGAAAAAAAAAAATGTACCTTTATATTTCTGTAAGCACATTTTGGATGCATTTACTTTAAAAGCATATATTCAGTATGGAAAAATCTATGATGTGTCTCTTAGGATTCCACATTGAATACTGAAGTCAAAATAAATAACCCTGGATATTTTGAATAATACCAGGACAAAAGGTAATCTTTTGTATCACTATTTCTAAACAGTATTATATCTCTACAGGGAAAACAAATTCAAACAAAAAATAAGGCACAAAAAAAGAATGTCTTTGAAAATGAAATCTTTTTGGTTCAGAAATTTCCCAAAGGAAAGGTGTCCCAAAAGAGAAGCTTTGCATACCATCTAAACATATATATTAGTATATATGTGTATATATATATATAAAATCTATGATGACACATTTCCTAGAAAAGTTATTTCTCTATGGCAAATAAGTTGTGTAACTAAGTAATCCAGGCTAAATAACCATAAAAATGCTTAGCAATACAAATCCAACATCCAAGTTCTTATGAGAAAAACAATATCTCGAATGTGGTATGGTAAAAAGAAAACATTCTCTATTGAAGAAAAAATTTTTATGAACACCATAACTTATATGGAACAATATAAGTCATCTTGAATCTTAAAATATTGACCTCTTTTATATTCATGGATATGCATAATAAACTAAACTTATGTTTTATGTTATTAAGGAAAGAAGTATATTAAGGGAAAGAACTCTCTCAAATTAATACCAACTTGCAGGCATACTTATGCTTTGTTTACATATGCATGCTTAAAGGTTTAATGATTTTTAATCCATCCAGTTAATGAGTTAGGAAACTCAATATTTTAAAGAAATATATAAGATTTTAAGGACCAATAATAACTGCCAAACTGAAACCTCAGTGTCAACTTTACTTTTAAAAAGAGATAGATCTTGTACAACAATCAAAGCATCTCAGTTTCATGTTAAGTACTACTTATAAAAATGTTTAAACTCACTTTTATGACTCTTCTATTTAGCTGTAAGATATATTTATCTCTAAATTGTTAGATGCCAGTAATCAAAATAATTAACTCAAAAACATCTGAAGTTCTTTAACAGGATTGCATAAAAGTTATAGACACCAATCTTTGTGGAACAACAGGCTATTGGGAACATAGTAAAATCAGGTGATGTTTGACAAATATTGAGCAAACATATTAACTTATTGACTCAATAGCATTTCTTAGAAATTAGGATTAGTATTAGGGATAATATGAGAGATGAAGTAATATCCCAAAGTATTATAAATAAGTTTACTAAATAAAGTCCAGAGACGATAAGGGAATTGCCCAAAGTCACCTAGCAGTGTAGGCATAAAGAGCCTAGATTTGAACCTAGATTTTCTGATGTCAAGCCCAAGAGTTTTTCTAATGCACATGCAAATAGAAAATGTTGGTTATACATAAAGAAAAGAAAGTGAAAATATGAAACTTATAAAACCATAGTTTATTATTATGCATAATGATGCAAAAAGAATATCAAAATGTAACATTCATTTTTGAGTTATAGTATTCAACTCAATAACTTGTCCCCAAATTCATACTAGTATTTATAGCATCAGGGTTGTACTATAAATCAGGCACTCCACTAAATGTTTTCACACTGGTAAAATATATGGTAGACAAAAGTTATAAAATATTTGCTATTCCATTGTCAAAAGATACCTAAGAATTTGTTAGAGTTTCTTTACATTTTCCTTGCATAGTCTAATATCAATATTAGGAGTGTGGTAGATAGGGCATTTCCTGTTTCTCAGAAATTATTCACCAACCTTACAGGCTGAGGATAGATGCACTAAGTCTGAAGATAATGATCCTCCTACAGGGCTTATGAACCCGCCCTCCCAACAGAGACTATCACCCTACTCTTCCTCCGTTCCCAGGATATAAAAGGAAAGGACTATGGAGGAAGAGAGAGAGTTTTCAGAATTAGCCTGGTGAGAGGGATTCTCAGGGAAGGAAAGAAAATTACACCCCTAAGACCCAGTGTTTGTATATGTATGGGGTAGTTTGAAAAAGAATGACATCCAAAAATTGAAGGATTCTTAGAGAAGGGGAGACTGGCATTTTGCTCCTCATTTGGAGATCTACTTAGGCAACAAACTTCCTGATTGCCCCACTATGTAACTCAGCAAGGAAAAGAGAACTGGAAAAAGATGGCACAGTGAAAAGAAAGAGGCCACAGTAAAGCAGCTCGCACTCCCACCAACTACCATGGCTAGGATATGAGAGTGTCCCTCAGGTCAAGAGAAGGGAGTCACTTCAGGTCACTCTGCTATCACTCTACCCAAGAGTGCTGTCCACCATTAAGGAAACCCTAGAAACAAGGAGCTGCTGAACTGCATGAAGCAGAGCTAAAGTGGAATACAGGAAGAAGTCAAGTCAAGCCAGATGTCCTTTGTCAAGGGACTGTCCAGTGGGACAGCCCCACAGAGCCTCTGGAGAACTTGCATGTTTCCCACACCAGGTACACAGAGGGCATCAAGCACCGAGGTAGTAGTAGCCAAAGAATCACTGACTACCAACAGAAAGAACTACAACAGCAATGAGGTAAGTGGAGAGTGTTCATCCCTTTGTCTCTTGCTGTTCCACATCCAGGAGGCGCCAAGTCTTAAAGAGAAGGAATGAGGAGTGTCTAGATGGAGACTACACCCCCAACACCTGTGCCACTCCAAGGACTCATGCCCTTCTCCCCCACCTCAGGCCTGCAATTGGAAAATAGCACAAGATGAAATCAAAGTGAAGTAAACTGAAGTGGATTTTAGGAATTAAAGTGACTGTAGAGTTATAGAATGTTTGAGATGTTATTAAAGGAAGAGAAGGGAACACTCAGTATGGCATGGTTAAGACATTGATTAGAGAAGAACAAAGCCATTTAGAGTTTCATATCACTTCATCTACTGAAATCAGATTTGTAAATGGCAAATGAACCTGACTTTACAAATGTTTAACCCATTGATGGTAAGCATTTGTAAATAAGTAAACATTATGTATCAATGATATCATTTTTTCACCAGTAATAACATAAATTCTATTTGAAGAGTTCATTAGCCTGAACAGGCCCAGTGGATTAACATATTCCAGAAGAAAGAAGAGAAAGAATAGTATTGCCTATTTTAAATAATTCCTTTTAATGTGGATCTTGCAGCATGGAAAATGAAAGGTATTATCTTACATGCCAGTAACAGTTTTCCCTCTTTTCTTCTGCATGGTGTTTCAATCTTATAAAAACAATATATAGTACCCCATGTGTTAAAATAGCTTTGATACAGATCAGTGAATCTGAAAACAAGTTCTAATAGTTTTGAACAAAGAACCTTATTTTCTCTACTATGGGGTTACAACCACATAATTTTCTAGTTGGTAGATATCAGAGAATACATAAAGAACTTCTCACTCATACTGAGAATCTTCCCTTCAATATTACTGAAAGATGGCCATCTAAACTCCATTTAAATATTTCCGGTGAATACTGTCCCAGTTGCTTCATTGAAACTGGAACAGTACTCTGGGCTCCTCACTCCTCACCCTATGGGTCTGCATTCACTTCTGTCCAACAAAATGTTAGTGATATGCATCAGGAGGGAGGGTAGATAGAAGGAGTACGTCGAAGGACTTGGGGTTATTACAATGTGGAATCTTGTAAAATATGGTGAAGTTCTCTTTCTCTTGATCAGATCTGTAAAAGGACATTATCTAATTCTGTGGTTTATTGGATTATTCTAGCTCAAGAAAAACTCCTATATAGGAAACAGTAAGGCCAGTTGTACCTGTTTCAAAGAGCAATGGTTCATGTAACTATTTCAAAAGAAAACTAAAAACTACAAGAGGCAACCATCCATATTTTACAAGTCCTTTGCCTAAAACAACATTTCTTATTTTTTTTAAACCAAACTAAAATCTGCCTAGAATTTCCATCGTAATTCCCATGAATAGCATCTGAAACTTTTGGTCCATGCCAATGTGAAAGCACACTATAAAAAGACATACAAGCTAACTGGAATTAGAACTTAGGTTTCTACTTGTCTGTAGTCCCCCAGTCTAAACAGACTCAAAAACTTAAATGTTTTCATGTGAGGTTAAGCATTTGTGAAAGAATAAAAAGTGAAGCTGAACTAAGGAAAGAAACCTAGAAAAAAAATGAGGAGGGACTATGAGAGCAGCCCACATTGAGTGCTTTTATATGAAATATAATCTAGATTGTTTTTCATCATAGAGGTCCCACATGAGTATTCATCATGTAGACTAAAGTATAGCATAAGGTTTTTATGTTGATGTTTTATTTACTGCTGAACTTAAATAATACAAGAAGATGGGGATAGAGTATATGGGCATTTTTAAACATTCTCACTCAGTGTGTAAAAAATATTTCCTGGAAGTTTTCTACCAGGATTTTCCTCCCTTTTCTTCCCACGATAGCAAGTAAGGGCAATATTGAATAATGGGAGCTAGAGCCCTAGGCTTATTAACTAGTGAAAATACGGATGAAAGGGATGAAAGACTTTAGCTTACTCTACTCAGCATTTGAATCATTGTGAATTTTTACCAGGCTACATAGAGGCACTGAAAACCTTGTCTCAGATCCAAACCTTGAAAGCTTTTTATCTTTTATAAAATCTCTGATTATGTTAATAAAACACAATCCATAATTGGCCTATCTATGTTACTTTAGCATCTGGCAGTTTCACAGACTTGACTAAAAATATATGTTTTAAAGCCCACTACTGTATAATTAAATGAAAGCTTGGCTTTATTCAAAAATGCAAATGAATTCTTGGCTTTTTCTCTTATTCACTTTTAAATTATTTATATGTATTCCCCATTCATAGTGCTTTCTTTGGTCCAGAAACAATTCAATTTCAACAAATTCCCAATTTATTTAAAATTTTACAAAGAAAATGGCTTTAAATTATACAATAAAAGCATATTTCTGTTGCTGGAAAAGAGTATAAAATGTGACTTGTGATATGCAACTTGCCAAACCAACAATGAATGAATAGACATTTCATTTTCTCGTGTCATCTGACACAGCTACTGTTTATGTATATTAGCAGGTGCTTAGATCAAATCTCAGAAGAAAGGAAATTATTTTTATACATTATTTGAAAGCAATAAATGAACACCTTTAAAATTCATCCATCCTTTGAAATCTAATCAGTCATGAAGTAAATGTTTCTAATTCCATATTTTATATAGACAACAAACATTTCTAGATTTCTACCTTTATCATCTGCAAAGGTTTCCTGTTAAAACTTCTGAAAGCACATTAACTCTTTCAAAGTACACCAGAGCTTTTGTAGTTGCCTAAAATTTCTGATGCCTCCTTTCCTCTCTATAAAGGTTGACATCTAGAGAAAGTTCTTTATGTCCTGAGAAAAGGATGAATGAAAGACTATATATATGCTACAAGACAAGTGTAAGCTCAGAAACAACTTTTTAAAGAGTGTCAGTTTTGTCATTAATATTTCAAAGTAACCAACAAATATGTTTTTACTAACTCAAAACGGTTTTATTTACACAGCAACTGACTGCTAATTTGTGAAGTAAATGTATGCTACGAGCTGCAGCATACAAAGAATCTCCTATTGAGTATTAATCATTTTTAGGGCTGTTTAACTCATTGAAATGTTACTCACAATAGTAATATACCAATATTAATCAAGTTGTAAAAATGCCACAAATTTCATATTAGCATTATTTATATAAAGTAAAACAGAATAGAATCACATTAATGAATATTGTACCAAGTTTTACACGTTCATAACAACAACTGTGTGTCTTTGAGGTAAATGGAATTAATTTAATACATAAGTTTAGTTTCAGTGAAAGAATGAAGTTTGAAGAGTTTCAAGGTGATGAGACCATGACCCAGAAAGAAGCACTTTGATATTGCTGGAACACTGGCAATGACAGAAGGAAATATTTTGGAAAGAACTGAATAAATGTGAGCCATATCAGCCTAGAGTGTCAATGACAACAACATTGACTGGACGCCAAGATTTAAATAAACCTGTCTTTGATTTATTGTTGTTCTTGTTGTTCTTGTTTTTTAGCTCATTTGGGAAGATGATCTTACCTCATGCTTTTAGACATTGCCTCCTTCTAGTCAAAACAGCACTCAACCCCCATAAGACTTGAATTAATTTAATCGTATTCTCCAAATTAAGGGTAATTTTCTTTCTCAGAAATGCTGCTAAATACTTGACCTGACTGGAATCTTAATATATGTGGATTCCCTTGATTTAAATAACACAAATGTCATGCTTGGTATTCCCCGGCTAGAGGAAGGATATTTGTGCAACCACAAAGGTTTTGGGATAGTCTCCTCAGAGTAGTCCCTGGGCCTCCTAACTCAGAATCATCTGGGCAGCTCATCAGGAGGCTGAGGGAGGAGGATTGTTTGAGGCAAGTAGTTCGAGACAAGCTTGGGCAACATAGGGAGCCCCTGTCTCTACAAATTTTGTTTGTAAATTGGCTGGGTGTGGTAGTGCATGCCTATAGTCTCAGCTACTCAAGAGTCTGAGGAGGGAGTATCATTTGAGCCCAGGAGTTCGAGGTTATAGTGAGCTGTGATCAAGCCATTGCACTCCAGCCTGGGAAACAAATCAAGACCTTATCTCTATAAAAAAAAAAAAGAAAGAAAGAAAGAAAAGAAATGAATGGAGAGCTCTGGATCCCACTGCAGATCTGTTGGTTCAGACTCTCTAAATCTGGGGTCTGAGAATACACATTTATAGTAAGTTCTCCAAGGAAAGTCAAGATCCATTGCTCTCAGATGTTACCTCCTTGATCATATTGCATTTCAGACTATTAAAGGGAACGCTGCAGATGATGAAATAGTGAAGGAGGATTTTAGGAGTCATGTTATCAAGATTGGCTTACAAAGAACTATTGATTTAATTTCCCCATATACTCCATCTCTGCCATGTGTAAGCCCTTTAAAAGACCTATGTTGTTCTACCTTGAAGAACCCACCAGAAAGTCTTTTTATAAGAAGTTTTGGTAAAATTTATAATGAAGTACAATGGAATGACCTATAACCACAGGCAAGGTTTATGTCTGTTCTACTGAAATTGGCTCCTGCTCAAGAGGACCTACAAAAAAATGTCTAAAATCTGAAGTATAGAGTGGCTTTATTAATCACATTTTCTTTAATCTGCTTCCTGCATCAATCCCTCCACTATACAACACTAACTGAATTCTGTAATGGCTAAGGACATTTACCCTCTCTTTAGGCTCATCTTGTATATGATATCCAGTCTTCCTGATATTCTGCATGTTGCTTATGACTTAATTGCTAGTTTCCAAACCTGTGCTGATTCTCCATTCCACAAGTGCTTCTTGGTTATTCCTATGCACAAACAGTTCACCTAAGTGGGGCCCCAGTAATGAAGACATGACATAGAAAAGAGGGGATAAGGTAATCAAGTAATTTGGGAAAATGCTAGGTACCTTCTATTTTTTCTTCTCTTAGAGATTTACTATGCACACTACTGCATTGAAGGACCTGGGAATTCTTGCAGTAAGGAAAAGTCTATAATATATATTAATCAAGTTTTCTAAGTGAAGCTTTTGTTGGATTACCACAGCCATGTTCATTAGTGCTCCTCAGAACCGACCTTGGGAAATGCTACTCTCTATTCAGGTTGAAGTCTCTTTGCCTTGTGTCCATGATCTGATTCTATCTGTGCGTTAGATATTAGCCTGCAGTTGTCCTTGGACAGAGGCAAAGTCCTAGAGGTGTCTGCCAGAGGACAGGTGCACATGAAGTGATTTCCTAAGAAAGAGTTATGGCATTTTAAATCATTCTCTCAAAATTGATTTTAAGAACTACCAAAAAAAAAAAAAAAGTAGGCAGTATATTCTCACTCCAATTGAATTTTCTAGTAAAGACAAGCAATGTAGAACATGAAATACAATTTATATTCTTCCTATTTCGGTCCCACTCCAACTATTATGTTTAGCATTAAGATAGTCAATAACTCCTGATTAGGAAAATAAAATTACCTTTTTCACCACAGATTTCTTTAAAGAAATAGTAATAACCATCACAATCATAAGAAAGCACTTATTAAGTAACATTGTGATCAACAAATCTGCTCAAAGATATTTAGGTATAGATTATAGTTTCTTTATTAACTCATACATTTTGTATGGCTTCTTACAAACTAAAGACACTGTCTCTAAAATACTGCCTGTAAAAATGTCTTTAAGCTATTAGATTATGTTAATAGAATAGTCTCTGAAATGATTTGTCATATTGCTACATTTCATTCAAATTTCAAACAAAATATTTTGATAGATAGTTTATGAAAAAGATAAGTGCCTGAAATGTTTAAGATGGCTAACTGTTAATCCATGGTATTTTAATAGATCAATACCAAAGAGAAATATAGGCTTTTTTTAACACAATAATCTTCAACATTACAAACTCTTGCTTATCTAACAAAGACTTTTCTTAGCATATCTCTGATGTTCCAAGTTGCTAGAAGTATTCATTTTTGTCAAACCCACTCAGCAGTCGTCTGAGCCCCACCTTTCATAAGCCTCTACTCCCACAGTTTCAGGAATCCATGTGGAATGTTTACCTAGATAACAAAACAGGACTCAATGTCAACTGACTCCTTGGCCAGCAGCCCTGCTTTGTCCACACCATCTCTCATTTTTTCCTTCTGTCTTTATTGGGCTACACCAACTAACTGCCTCTTTATAAATGTCTTACAGACACTGACACAGGCCTGACTTTAACTCCCCAGAGTGCAGATAAAAGTAGATCAGCGTGTGTGATGATCCTGATAAGAAAT
This sequence comes from Varecia variegata, assembly GCA_028533085.1. NCBI lineage: Eukaryota > Metazoa > Chordata > Mammalia > Primates > Lemuridae > Varecia > Varecia variegata. Next base: position 48,172,760 of record CM052441.1, read on the forward strand.
ATAATTTCTTAGCTGCCCTGTGCCTATAGTTTTTTTTAAATAAAATAACATTTTCTATTATACTGTAAAGCAGAGAAACTGTGTCCCCTAAGATTTTGAAGGTCTCTATATTAGAACACCATCCTGACTTTACTTTTCCAGAAAGAAAAAGCTCAGTGACATTTTCTCCAAAACCAAAGCAACATTCTGCCCTCTTAGGTGAATTCACCCTTCTCCTGAGAAATAGAAAATATGCTGTCAACTTTAAAACAACCATTTCTCATGACATCCTCCCTCCCCAGTCAGTCAGTCATCAATTAAAAAGAAATGCTTGGGTCCAGTTTCAGGTGGATCACACTGTTATATCAGAATAAGATTTATTAAGTGAGGGGAATTGGGGCAATCAGTAGCAATGCATGGTTCTATAACCCTTATATATAATTCTTATGTAGTTCTATGCCCTAATAATTCTAATTGAATAATACATTAACATATTGACATTTAACACCCTGAAATAGGTATATTAGTATTTTTATTTCACCTGAGCACAGGTAGGCAAAGATAGGTCACATATCTCCCCCAAGATCACACTGAAGTATTCAAAACCAGGTAAGAACAGAGATTCAAAACCAGGCAGCCTTGTGAATCGATTCTCAGCTTCACGTGTCTTAAGAATAGCTAAGAACGTCGGGGAATATAGCACTCCAACATGCTGGTTCTAAAGAAACACTATTAGAAGATAAAAGAATTGGGCTTTAGAACTTATAAAGCTAAGTTTTTACTCAGTTCTTTTCTTTATCCCAATTTAACCCAACTGATATTCTCCTGGAAATCTCTAATGCTACATGGATGTTGGCAACTAAGAATGAGTGAAATAACTTTCTTCAGCTTTGTGCTAGCCAACATAATGCCCTTCCAAAGATGTCCACATCTTAATCCTTTGAACCTGTGAATATGTTACCTTACATGGCAAAAGCAATATTGCAGATGTGACAGAGAATACAAACCTGGAGAAGTAGCCATTATCACGGTGTATCCTGGTGGGCCAATCTAATCAAATGAATCTTTCAGAGTGGAGAACTTCTGGTTGGGTCAGAGAAATGTGATGTGAGGACTTGATGGGCCATTATTGGTTTTAAAGATGGAAGAAGTGGGCAATGAGACAAGGAATGTGATGCCATCTACAACCTGGGAACAGCTGTTGGCTGACAGGCAACAGGTACATAGGATTTCAATCCTACAGCCACAAGGAACAGAATCCTGCTAACAACTGGAATAAGCAGGAAACAGATTCTCCCCTAGAGCCTCAAAAAGGAATGCAATCCTGCCCACACCTTAATTTTAGTCCTGTGAGATCCATAACTAATAACCTATGGAACAGTATGATGATAAACTTGTGTTGTTTTAAGCCATTAAGTTTGTGGTAATTGTTACGTCAGCAATAGAAAACTAATACAAGCACCCAGAGTCAACATTTGTAAATGTCCACATGGCTTCATCTCCAGTATTTGGGAACTGAGAAATTAGTTAATTCTCTGTCTTAATTAAAGAATATTAAAAGATCTATCACTTAATCTCCACAGTGTATCATCCTGTTATATCTCTTTCTAATTGGTGATGTCTAGAATAATAACACAAACTGATCACACATACATTGGTACTAAAAAATCCTGCTGTTAAAAATAGTTATATGTCACCTCTAACTCTCATCATAAAATGTCTACCTACATAAACTTCATTACAAGGAGCCAATTTATTGTTAAACCAAAATAAAAAAGACAGATGACTTTTCATCAAAGAAAAAAAAATTGACTTGTCGGGAGTGTCCTTCTGCTTTCCTCCAGGCTTCTAAGGACACAAAATTTGATGTTAAGGAGCCTGTGTTTAATTCTTCCAGGTGTCATTCCAGAGAAAATTAGGAATTGCATAGTGAAAATTGAAGATTCACTATACAGAGATAATGTCCTGCTGTTCAAAGATTAAATGCAAATTTATCCAGGATGAGGTTGCAAATATCCTCTCTGACTATTTGAAATGGGCCAAAGTGTCAATGTGCTGTATCATTCTTACTATATTAGAAAAGTAATCCAAACTGCAAAAAACTATTTTAGCTTATTTGCAACAGTTCCTGTCAGTGCTAAGAATGCATGCTGCTACAAATTAGATTTCTAAACTTATGTTACATTACTAATATGAGTTTATTTTAGGATCTGTTATTCTATTCAAGAAGAAACAAACTTCCAGTTGAGAAATAACACCTATTTCCTGTACATACCATCAAAATGTGGTACACTAGCTCTTAGGTTTATAAAATAGTTTACACTAGAGGAATGCTTTCTCTCCTTTGAACATTTGTCCATGTATAAACACATCTAAATGGCTCCAGGGAAAGTATAGAGGCACCCTGCTTCAGGCATATGAGGAAGGAAAAGCTGGAGAGAAGCCAGGAAAGGTTTCACAGAGGAGGTGATATTCAACTGTGGCTTTCAAATTGTCATGGCACATCTGGACAACTGGGAGACAGAGGAGGGAATAGCAGGAGAAGTGGTGGTGGAATTTGGAGGTCGTGGATAAGAGCAAGTGGTGTGCAATTTCTTTGGTCCAGAGAAGAATACCTGCCACAGTATAAGCATAGAAGAGGCACACATCAAGGACATTCTATAGTGAGCCTTTACATTTTGGTACTTTCTCATTGGCCCCCATAAATGGCTCAATATTGTTGAAAAAATGTTAATCTAGAACTTCCTTTAAAGTTTCTTGTCTGCATAATTAAGTCCCACCTGTAGGAAGAATCATCACTACAACATCCAAGTAAGCTGTACCTTCCAAAAATAAATATTTATCCTCTCTCTATCTATGACTAGAACTACACTGTGAATACACTAACAAAGACTGGGAAAGCGATTACAGTAAGAGTATGTCATGGTAGATTTCCCCAAGATGCATGGTAAATATATTAATATTTGTGCCTTATAAATGGAAGACTAAATGATTTCTTCCACATGAACAGAGATTGTAATATATGGCTATTACTCTTTTCCTTTTTGGACTGAGTCTCACATGTTTTAAAATGACAACTTTCAAAGGTTCAATTCAATTTAGGTAATCATCAGAAATGTCAGCTGCCTTTCAAAAGACCCTTGGAGTCTGCCAAATTGGGCTAAAAATCATGCATGGATAGTTTTCATTATATGTAAGTTGACAGTTTCTGCTTCTGGTCAAGAAAATCACATTCCTGTGAAAAAGGTTTTCCTTACCCCCTGATTAACACAGAAACAAAAAGCAACAGACTAAAAGGGTTTTTTTTTCCCCTGTTATTGTGACTCTAACTTTGGAAAAAAGTAAACGTTTTGATGCATTAATATTTTGTCATTTCCAAAAATGCTAAAGTCACAAAAATGTGGGGTCATAATCACAAAAAATATCAATCACAGTTCAAACCTTTTTTTTTTAAACCAAAACCAGCAGTGTGAATTGTATTGGGTCCCACAGCTTAATCTCCAATATGGTGGGTGGTACTTGTGAGTATGAATCAGCCACACCTTGTCTGCTTGAGTTGGAAGATGCTCAACATTATTAGTTATCAGAGAAATGCAAATCAAAACTGCAATGAGATATCCTATCACCCAAGTTTAAAGGGCTTTTATCCAAAGGACAGGCAATAATGAATGCTGGTGAGGATGTGGAGAAAGGAGAACACTCACACACTGTTGGTGGGAATGTAAATTAGTGCAACCACTATGGAGAACAGTATGAAGGTTGCTCAAAAAACTAAAAATAGAACTACCACATGATCCAACATTTCTACTTAATATGCTAGGTATATATGCAAAAGAAAGGAAATCATTGTATCAAAAATATATCTGAACTCATGTTTATTGCACCACTATTTCACAATAGTCAATATTTGTAATTAACCTAAGTGTCCATAAACAGATGAATAGATAAAGAAATTGTAGTACATATATACAATGGAATATTATTCATTAAAAAGACTGAAATTTTATCATTTGCAACAACAAGGATGGAACTGAAGAACATTATGTTAAGTGAAATAAGCCAATCACAGGAAGACAAATTTTGCATGTTCTCACTCATATGTGGAGGTTAAAATTAAAACAATTGTTCTCAAGGAGATAGAGACTAGAATGGTGGTTACCAGATGCTGGAAAGGGTAGTAGGGAGAAGGGATAAAGTGGGGATGGTTAATGGGTGCAAAAATATAATTAGATAGAATGAACAATATGTGATAGCATAACAAAGTGACTATACTCAACACTAAGCTATGGTATACTTTAAAATAATGAAAAGGAATGTTTCTAACACAAAGAATTGATAAAGCTTAAGGTGATGTTTACCCCAAGTACCCTGTAATTTCATTATTACACATTGCATGTCTGTATCAAAACATCACATACCCCACAAATATATACAATTATTATGTACTCATAATAGCTAAAAAGAAATTTTTTTAATAAATACAAATAAAAATGGCACCCCTCCAATTAGCCTTCTTCTTATGGGTTAAAAATTAGTTTAAAATCAGGAAATCTTTGGCCTACTGGAACAAGAGGTCCTATGTTTTGAGATAAATTTAACATGGTAATAAATACTCTGTGTGGATAAATAAGCCTCTTTCAGAGGAGCCAATGCATAGGAATTGGCCGAGGTGCCCACTTCTTGCTGAAGTGGCTGCCGTCCCCAAACTGGGTGCCACTGTCGAGCAGAGGCGGGCTAGGTTTCCCAGAGAACACTTTTGTACCAGGCACAGAATATGGAGAAGATCCTGATCCCTCTGATGGAGCTTTGTACTTGTGGTGCCTAGAACAGAGGCCGAGCCAGTGAGTGTCGGTTACATCAGAGCCTCTGCCCAGGTGCACTGGTTAGGGGTGCACTTCAGCAGGCTGAGACAGCCCAAGCCCTGGGCCAGCCACTTCCAGCTGCTCACCTTCTGCAGTTTATCCCAGTGGCTATGGGAATCTGATCATTTTCTATGTGTGCCGAAATATGAAAAATGTTTGGAGCACTAAATTAAAAGAATGAATATCTTATCAAGGACATATCTAACAGACTGGTCAAAAAGAGATTGGTTCACAGCTTTTCACAAACATTGTGACGGGATACATCGGTTGCATAAAATTCTTGAAAAAACAATGCAGAATATACTTTTTTAAATGCTAAAATTTTCCTGGAAATTTTCTTTTAAAAAATTATATCCCCTCCCTGAAGAAAATACATAGAGAAAGAATATACAAAAAAAATAAAATAATCTAATCTACCATCATAGCAATAATAATACTATCTTTTTAAATAACAGAAGTCTACATCATAATGTTTTCTAAATGTACACAGTGTATTTTGTTTTTACAGGAATACTTATTTTTCACAAAGTCTTAAAAATGATGGTTTAAGTGCTTTTGCTTTCTGCTTAAAGTAATTTGCTTTCAAGGTCTAAATATGATATTTCATCATTTTAGATAAAAGCATTATAGAAAGATTTAATGGTTTTAAATTTACTGTAAAATGCTTTTCTACCACATTGAATACTTCTCACCCTAACTTTTAGGGTAGTAACCACAGGATTTGTGGCATCCAGGGAGTTGTTGTTTAATCAAGCATGGCTAGTTATAATTTCTAATCCCAGGTCAACCTTGTTGTGTAGAAGAAAATATTCAAAACAATAACCTGTGAAGCGCCAAAACCCTATATGTTAATGCTGTTGAAATTCCTAATTTAATAAAAGAGGATGAAAGGACCCACTGGAGTTTTTAGAGAGTAAGTATTACTTGAATGGGCTGCAAATTATATTCAGAGAGCAAAATTGAACATTTAATTTTAGAAGTATAAAAGTCAAAATGTTAATTAAGTCAGATTTGGCTATCACAAAAAATTAAATATTTTATAAGAGCAAAATGTGGATAGACTATCTCAGTGAATAAAGATTACCTACAGATGTGAAAAAAATTACTGAACTCTCAGGTGTGCTAAGTGCCATACTGCCATACTGTTAATTTGCATTTTGTGTCATCCTGCTATAATTTTCAAAAGCAATTACTCCATTAAATGTGCATCAAAGATAACAAGCTTTGTTTGTAATCAATAAGTGACCTCAAGAGGTACAAATTTATTAACATATGCTTATGTCTCATCAAGTTTACCATACCCTCTTACGATTATCTAGTTTATAATATTGATGTTGTTATTAAAATTAAATACACAAGAAAAAAAACAGAGGTGCACTCAAAATTTGTTCATGAATTCGTATGCAATGGCTCAATTACTGATAGTTCCATATCTGCAGCTTAATAAGCATGCCATTTTTACTCATATCTTTAGCTTCGCTTAAGCATAAGCGCATATTCAAAAGGCCATGATGTTCTCTTTAGAACTGTTTAGCTATCAGCCCAACAATTCAACTAAACCAAATGCTCCATTTTTGTCATGGCTTGCTTTGATTAGATGAGAAACTTCACTCTGTTTAGGGAGTCCCCTAAAGACTCCATAAATAATCATCTATACTCTGGATTGTCCACTACCACTGTTTGTCTTGGTATGTTCTTATTTAGGAAAGTCATACTTTTTCTTGCCTGATTAAAAAATTTGAAAATGTTAAAAATTCTTAATATTTAGACAAAAATGTACTGAGTTGCAAATGAAAAGTCTTAATAATGAAAGAACCCAAGATTTATAAATTAAGAACTACAGAAAATAGCTTACATTATTCTTTAACTTCTCTATTTTTCTTTCCAAATTAAGGTTATGGTTTCACACAAATGTCCACACACATACACACACATCAAATACACATTTGAAGTTTTAACAATGTTATTTTCATTCTTTCAATAAAATTTTTTGAGCATTTACTATGCGCCACATATTATTCTCTAGGTGCAGTGGACATAGAAAATGTTTATTTTAAATAATTACTGGCAATTTGACTAAACTTACTACTCTGCTTTTTAGAATTTAGTTTTCTAGTCAACTCAAACTAGTTGACCCCATGTCTCTCCTCTCCTCACTCCCCTACCTCCAAGTACCTTCCTGGACAAACAATATTCAGCTTAAGCAAGTTGGAGTATATTATCCCAAGTAAAACATTCCACTTCAAGTTTAAAACATGTCAGTACCTATTTCTAAATCCTACTAAAACATTTCTGGGTCCTAGGACTTCATAATATCCTTTCTTAATGATTCATGGCCACATATAACCAAAATGATAATGTTAGTGAAGTTCTCCTTTAGTCTTCTCTTGTTCAGATGTCCCCTACCACAATGGTCAGCAACCTTCTTGGCACCAGGGACCAGTTTCATGGAAGACAATTTTTCCATGAACCAGGCGGGGGCTTGGAGGGAGGTTTTGGGATGATTCAAGTGCATTACATTTATTGTGCACTTTATTTCTATTATTATTACATTGTAACATATAATGAAAAAATTATACAACTCACCATAATGCAGAATCAGTGGGAACCCTGAGCTTGTTTTCCTGCAACTAGACAGTCCCTATGGGGGTGATGGGAGATAGTGACACCTGAAGTATGTTGCTTACATTCAGTCTACTCTGTAATCTCATTTTGATTGCTGTCACTGCAGAAAATCCTGCTTTACAAAGATAGGTTGTTGGAAATAGAAGCAGGCCTTGAAGTGCTTTTGTGAAAAATCTCAGGATATTCCACCTTGACTTTAATCCAGAATGTAAGGAGATTTGAAGTTGTCTCAAACATACTTTTAAGGCAACTGTCATTTGTGATCTCAAGGAGTTGATCCTCTTCTAGCCTAGACAAAGTTGATTCCCCTGGCTTATTCACAAATGGGTTGCAGATCCTTCCCAATTCGAGAGTGTTTTGTGGTTGGGAAGTAATGCTCAAACTCTTTTGAAAGCTGAGATAGCTGATCATGCACTAGCTGGAATAAAGAAAGCCCTAGCTCAATCTCTTTCAAAATCTCTGGTAATGTTTGAAATATGTCAAAAATCCCAATGTTCACTTGTCACCCCCATAATTCCAGTTTGGCTTTGAATGCAGCCACTTTATCTGCCAACTGAACACAGTTGTTGTTCTCCGCTGAAATGACAGATGGAATTCGTTGAGCAGGTTGAATATGTCACACAAGTAAGCAAGTTTTGCAACCTATGCAACCTATTCTGTGTCACTGAAATGTGCTACCAGCAGTCACTATTCTTCTAAATGTAATCTCTGGAGTGGATCTCATAACTCAAAAACTCTGGCCAGTGATCTACCTTTAGAAAGCCATCTCACTTCTGTGTATAAGAGAAGACTTGTGTGCTCTGTGTCCATCTCACACAGCTGCACAAACAGACATGAGTTAAGGGCATTTACTTTAATGTGGTTGATAATTTTAATCACATTCTACAAAAAACATTGTTGAGCTCAGGTGACATTTTTCGGATAGCCAGCATTTCTCTATGGATGACATAGAGAATGTAGACTCACATTCAGAAGTGACTTCCTTGACCCAAGTAGTGAAACCAGAAAGCTGTCCACTCATGGCAGCTGCTGCGTCTGTGTATATACCGACATAAAATGACCAATCCGGTTTTCCTGATATGTAATCATTCAAAGACTTGAACAGTTCTACAGCTGTGGTGTTGGTTGGCAACAAAAGTGCACATAACATATCCTCATATACACCTTCCTGAAAAATATATTGAACAAAAATGAGCATTGTTGCCTTGTTGTCAACATCAGTAGACTCGTCAACCTGGATTATGTACCATGGTGACTCATTAATCCTCTCCAACAACTGTCTCTCAATACCTGCTATTTCATCAGTTCATCTAGTTATGGTGCTAACTGAAAGAGGAACACATGCCACCTTTTGAACTGCAAGCTCTCCTGCAAGTCCATAGCAAATGTCCTTAGCAGCAGGCAGGATCAACTCTTCACCAATATTAAAAGCCTTTTTAGCTTTAGCAATGCAGTTAGCCGCTAAGAATGATGCCGTCAATGCAGACACATTTGATGAAGTGGTGGCCTTCAATAATTGCCTCTGTTCTTCATGTTCACATTTTTTTCTTTTGAAAAACTCCAAAGGCTTGTCTTTTAATTCAGGCTGCTTGGTCTCCGTGTAGCAAAGCCATTTTGAAGGTTTCATGGCTTCGTTGGATAGCCAGTCACCACATATTATACAAAACGGGCTTGGAGAATGTGAATCATCTGTTGCAATGAACCCATAATTTAAGTAGGACTCTTGGTATGTTCTTTTAAATGCAGTTTTCATTTTGTTGGCAGTCAGAGTCTTCTGCTATCTCATCATTGGGTCTTTCCCCCTTTTCAAAGAAGCTCTCCAGGGACATATACATATTTTTTTACTCATTTTTGCTAGTGTTAGCTTGTGGACTTACCAAAACTGTGACTGAGACAAGTGTGCAGTGTGGGAAAGAGGCGCAGACAGGGGTGGTAAATAAGATAATAGGAGGGCCACGCATGGACTAAAATAAGTGTCAGATTCTGACATAAAGCCTGCCACGAGATGAGGCTGTACGATTGAAGTACATCAACTCACTTGCTACTATAAAGCCTGCCACCAGATGCAGCTTAATTGTCACTTGCCACTCATTGATAGGGTTTTGATATGAGTCTGCAAGCAATTGATTTATTATGGTCTCTGTGCAAATGTCTCTGCTAATGATAATCTGCATTTGCAGCTGTTCCCCAGCTCCCCAGTGCTGGCATCACCACCTCAGCTCCACCTCAGCTCCTCAGGCATTAGATTCTCTAAGAAATGCACAACTTAGACCCCTCACATCCACATTTTATAGTAGGGTCCGCATTCCTATGAGAATCTAGTGCCACTGCTGATCTGACAGGAGGCAGAGCCCAGACAGTAATGCGGTGATGGGGAATGGCTGTAAATACGGATGAAGCTTCACTCGCTTGCCCACCGCTCACCTCCTGCTATGTGGCCCAGTTCCTAACAGGACACAAACCAGTACCAGACCAAAGCCTGGGGTTTGAGGACCACAGCTTTACAAGATCCGTCTCCTTTTCAAAAATCTGCCCCAATTTCTGCTAATGCCCCATAATCTAATGGTATCCAGAGTTCTCAAAACCTGCCTAGTACTTTAACCTGTAAAAATTACTATAGTAATTGAAATTTCAGGCACAGGACAAGTCTACGTTTAAAGGTCATTTCAGATCTGGAATGGACTTTCAAAACCATGTAGTCAAACTCCTTTATTTATAGATGTGGAAATTGAAACCCAAAAGTGTTAAGTGATTTACATCTGGTTCCTTGAAAAACCAACATTTAAGTTCTGGTTTTCCTATACCCCAGCCTTTTGAATTTTTACCTCTCAATTCAGGATAAACTACCATCTGTTTAATTCAATTATATATTTAGCAGACCCTGTGCTTATGGAGCTGTAATTCTGATTCTGATGACATCCACCATCAGAGGTACTATAGTACAATCAGTTCATACCCAGACAAAAAAAAACAAGATATCCCATCAAATCATAAGTAACATTCTTTTCTCTTCTACCAAACCCTATTACTAAATCTTTAATATATTTAAGTGGGGCTCAAGATTAGTTTGGCTTTATGTCATGTTTATATGATGATTTCCAAATCAAGGCATTATCTACCTATATTATCCAAGTAAACGGACCACTAAATAACAATTCAGAAAAATTACTAGGCCTTCAATTTGTAAGGACTCCACAAATATCCACATTTTATTAAAATTAGGTTGGGCAGTATAAATCTAACCTAGGTCTAATTATTTTATGGCATGACACCTATAACACTGTGATAATAATGTATTAATAGTCTGGCCCATGGCATTCTAGAAGCAGGGAGATAGGAACTATTCAGCAGGGAATTGAGAGAATTAGAAAATAAGCCTAAAAAGAATGCCTTCCCACTCCCAACCCCAGTCTCCTAAGAAGAATTTTTCCTTCTTCCCACTCTAGTCACTTAATAAGAATTGTCTTATTAAGTGGAATTTTGCTTGGAGAGAGGGGGCTCAACATATAACATATTGCTAAACTCATCAGAACCAAATAGAACCAACATTACTAAACACATTACCCACTTTTAATTTGTTTTCTTTTTTAGATACATGAAACACTGAGAGCAAAAACAAATCAACCCACTTTGCCATAAAGTCTCTTGCCTTTTCCTCCCTCAGGCTGCCATCCTTGACCAATACCTGTGCCCCTCCCCCCATATACACAAACTCTCCAAAATAATAGTTTTAGTTCTGCTATCACCAAATCCAATAGATAAGATAGAGAAGACATTTATAAATTATAGATTCTTAAAAATTATTTTAAACAGCAGTTAAAAATCAGAATATATGAAAAAATAAACATTAAAGAAACAACACTGTTAAAGGTAATACATTTGCTGCATGCAAAATTTTGTGAATGCTCAGATATGTGAATTTCACAATGTTCATGGAAAACGTCTGAAAATCTCAAGAACGCAGCAAAATAATACCAATAAGTTGCAGTTCCTTCTCTTAGGAGAGCACTAAAACTGATGCTCATGTAATCTTTACAGGCTCTGCCAGAGTAAGGCTTACGTCTCACTGAAGCAAAAAAACAACCTTGTGGTTCTCTCAATGGAGAAAGTTACTAGAACTTCTTCCTAACAATATGACATATAGTAAAAGCTAATGGTTGGATCGGACCAACCAAGAGTTTAGTTTTAGAAATTCTAAAAAAGAGCTCCATATAGGACAAGCAGTCTCAGAGCTGGACCTGTTGCTATAACTGGTTAGTCTCCTACGTTGAAATTCAAACATTTAGCTGGAAGGCATAAAACAGCAGTCGTACCTGAGACAACTGCACTGGCTCTCCAGGCTCTTCCCCTGCTGGAAGGTGACTCTAGCATGTTGGCCCACACTCTAGTGAGGGCTAGAGGTGGAATAGTGGCAACTGTCTCTAGCATCTCATAAATTCTTATGGAATCACTCAGAACGATTTAAAAATATTCCATCCCATAAATACTAAATCACTCTATCTTAAAATCTATGATTATAAACAAATAGCTTTTGGTATTCCAGAATTTTAAAATTTTGAATAGTTTCTTTGTCTCCAAGGAAAGTAAAAGGAATAAAGCTATTTTATACAAAATTATAGGCTCTAAATGTTCAATCGGTAAGGCTATCAGTCAAGGAGGACCAAAGAGGAAGAAAAATAGAATGGGAAGAAGAGGTTAACAGGGAAATAGGCCTCCTTCCTCCAGTCCATGGTAGGAATAACTCAATTTTCCCCCTTATACAAAGAGTGTGAGTTTGGCATCTCCTTCTTTACTTCCTTTGTTTCACGTAATGATTATTTGGTGTTTAACATGTCTTCATTATTTCCTTTTTTATATCTTATGCTTTATTCAAACAGTTGAGAATCTTCAAAGTTTGTCCCTGGAAATTAAGTAAATATTTTATATAAAATTTAAAATTTGCAGACTTTAAAGAAACATGTCAATGAAGAAAGGAGGAAAAATTAATACAATAATGTATAATGAATATGTGATAAAAAGGCACTTGCAAAATCAAAGTACAAACATAAAAAGCACATGGGATCAGAGAATCTACACATTTAGTAATATAACAAACTGTGGGGTCATTTCCAACAGACATTTCAGAAGAAAAGGTTACATTCATATTGCCTTAGTAACTGAAAAAAATCACAAATAAATCACATTTTAAATGCATCACAACTAATAAGAATGTGGAAACTTTTCCTTATTAAACTAGTTTAACACTACCAATTTAAAGTATGTTTCTGACAGTTAAAATACATTTTTTGGCCATGTAACACGTTTGCAAATCTTAAATGGTTTCACATTTCTCTAAACCATAATAAGAGCATAGCATGAATATTTAAGCAGCTTAGCTTTGATTTAAATATATTTGCTCAGGATATGCTGGCAGCAACCCAAAATGTAGTGTAATACCCTCAAAGCTGGCAATTCCAATCTCATTTAAGAAAGCAGATAATATGGGCTGGCAGCATTAAAGCAAATAAAGTCAATTAATTTTTTTTTCTTAATTTGTTTCTTCTAGTTTGAAATTGCCAGGGATGAATAAATCTGAAGATGAATAAGAAAAGAAATTACTAGGAAGGAAAAAGAAACAAAAAAAATGGAAAATCTAAAGTTGTTATTTCTTATTCTGATCTTAATAGCAGGTTACAGTTGAATAATAACATTATCTACTGGAGGTCACTGAAATATAGGGAGGGAAATCTATTTTGAAAGCTTTAATATGTAGAAAGTCAGTACATCATTTTCACAAGCAATATCCTAAACAGAAAGGACTTTTTAGCACTATTGTATTATAGAAACCTGCATTTTTATAGTATATGAAAGATACAAACTTACTGCAAAAATAAAACTGCTATTTTATTATCATTAATCACATGATTTGAATTTTGATGGCTTATGGAAGCTGAGACTATCAAGTGGTGATATGTTTCTACAGATGACATTCAGGTAGTATTCTCAATGTTTCACTACCTCTCTTCAACACATTTTGGTTTACTTTGGGACCATAATACTGTTTTTTTTTTGTTTGTTTTTTTAAGACAGTAAAGCAATAAAGAAACACATTGAAACGGAATCCTCCTAACCTGCTCTCCAATAAAAACAGAGTTTACATCACCTCATTTTTGCTTGAAGGCACATCAATTTTTGATGCCTAGAACCAACTTAAGTGTTGAGCAAACATATCTTTCATGCTATCATTGCCACCTTTTTAGGAAAATGAAATCTCATAGTGTCAAGTTGTTGGAGAGAAACTTGAAAGCAATGTCTTATTTGATACTTGGAGAGCAACAGTTCCCAACCCTGGATACACACTGGAGAACTTAAAAAAAAAAAAAAAAAAAAAACTCATGTTTGCTCTGCACGTACAGATCAATTAAAGTACAATGTCTTTGGGTGAGACCTCAGGCATTAGAATGTTTTTAAAGTTCCCCAATGATTCTAATATGCAGCCAACCTTGAGAAACACTGTTTTAAGGAGAAGTTATTTTAAAAAATGTTATTAGGGTTTTTTACTATTGCCACATGAGGGACTCTAGTCTTTAATTAAATCAGGGCACCATGCTATGCTGATTATCAATACTATAGCCATGTTTCTTGAAGAAAGTGTTTGACATATGGAGATCCATATGCTTCTCTTGAATACCCATATGTTCTGTTTCTATGTACGTTATTGAAAATGCCATTGTAGCCTTTGTGTCACTTTCATAAGAAACATGTCCTCCTGTTTCATGAATGATAATATAAGCATATGAAATATATATACCATAATTTTAAATCATTAAAAATATTGTTTCTAACCATAATTCATGGAAAACTATTTATTAATATAAAGTATTAGATATTATTTTGAATATAAGTGAATACATTTTTTATACTTTATCTATTAAGATATGAATGTACTTTAATGTTGGATATCCAGACTGTCTACATAGGAAGGGTGAAATAACAAAAAAACACAATAAGTAGTATAAAATAAAATTTTGAACTTTCACTAAATGAGTAATGAAAAGGAAACTGACATTTGGAAGGCACATCCTCTGGACAGTCATATTAAATAGATCATTTCAGCACTCTTAAAAGGAAAAAAACTGGGAGGTAGTTGGCACCCCCCCATCAGGGATGAATAAATGGGGGTCTCATAAAAGTTAGTAATTAATTCAGGTTCACATAATAACTAAGTTAAAAAATGGAAAAATGGGGCACAAATCCAAATTTTACTTTGTACCTTTTTTACCATGCTATGCTGTCTCTATGAAATGGGGCTTTTTTATGGTTAGCTTCCATAAGACAATGGAAACAAATATCATGAAAGAAATTCCATAATTAATCTAGTTCCATTCAAGCAATTTATTGACTGCCTAATATAATCAATGACTGCTAGTAGCTATGAAAGAAGTAGGAATGATAACACGACCCCTGCCTTCAAAGATATTATATACAAATAATAATTGATAATAAGATGTATTAAGAGCTCTAAGAGAGATGTAGACCAAGAAGTACTATATTAGGTCAAAGGGAGGATAAATTAATTTCAACATCAGGAATCAAGGAGGCTATGGGGATGACAACTGAGCTCAATCATAAAGATTAAGTAAAATTTCCACAGGGCAAAGGGAAGACTGTGCGATGATCTATCTAAAAAGGAAGAAGAGTGGTTTAGAGAATAGCATGAAGTAGTGCGATCCAGCTGAAGTATACAGCACATGAAAAGATAAGAGTGGGAAAGGACATTCAGACATTGTCATGGTATCAAAAGTAAAAGACCTAAAGCCACTTAAAGACCATCAGGTGGATCTTCTAGTTTTACAGTATGTATGAAGCCCAGTGATGTCTAATGCTTTCCCAAACATGACACCAGTAATAACTGGAAGAGCTAAACACAAAAATTAATGTCTTACTCTGTTCCTCGGCTCCTTCCCTCACCATTTCTTCCTTCCTCCCACCTGCTTCCTTCTTTTCCTTTCTTCTCTATTTTAGTATTTTTACTTTCTCTTTCATTTCATCTTTCTTTTTAGGGGGATTGGAAGGTTATTTTTTGCCACATCATATACAAATTACTTTAAAAATATCATGATAAAAAGGTTGAACTAAATTATGCAGGCAATGAGAAACACTGAGTAGTCACTGCCCACTCATAGAGACCATTTACTTACTAGCAAAATTCTCTTGTGTACATCAGACCTTAAGTCAGCTGGGGTCTACACCAGAAGTTCTAAAGCTGATCCTGAAATTGTCCCTGGCCCAGAATCACATCCTTGATGAGGTCTTGAGACATCAAAATTTCTGATATGTTCAGTAGTTTTCAATCTGCCACATTTCTAAAACTCCAGGGAATCAATAACTTAGCAACAAAGAGGTCAATGTGTTATAACACATTACCACATTTGAATAAGACTTATTCCCCCAACTTACTGTGAATTTATTTAAAGACTCTATGATGTCTCATCTTTTGTACATTCACTTTCTAAATCCATTAATAGAGCTACAAAATTTCAAGCCAACTGGATGTGATACGTGATTTATGATTTCCTAGGTTTCTCTTGCCCATTTGCACTAGAAGGCTAAGAACTATTGTTCTTCAGGGAAATGACTTTCCCTGAGCTCCGGGATGGTTTTCAATATACTCAATAATATTTTGGAGTCTACTAGTCAATATGCAGAACAATAAATTTACCAGAACAATTTATAAGAACAAAGAGTGGAAATGTTTACTTAAGGAAGAAGTCATGATGTTCTCTAATTTTCTGCAGCTTTCTCCAAATTTGAGAATTTTTTTTTTCTGAAGTTTTATCTTTATATTATTAGTCTCTGTACTTCAAGAAAATCATGTAAAAATTCTCCCTATCAAGTATTTTTCAACTTATATGCTGAAATATTTGTTAAAGGCATCTGAAATATCTTGAAAGAATTATTTGATTGACAAATATATTCAAAGTATTTTACCATTGACACTAAGCTATATAAATTTTCAACCAAAATACTGGAAAACTCTCCCAATGTAAGTAATTTAACTAAGAAAGCTGTTATTTTCATGATTTATTATTCTTTGCAGAAATTTATTAGACACTTTAATTCTAAAAATATTGATTAAAATAATTTTAAATCTAAGTTATAATCAATGTTAATCAATGGCATAATTACTTAAATTTCCAGACTTCACATTGTTGATGTGCCAAACATCCAGATTAAAAAAAAACAGAAATTCAGCCACCCAAAGAGCTCAAATGTTTTAATGTGGATATCATGTTGGTAAAATATTTGGATATATAGTAAAACTTTTGTGGCATAAGCCTTGAAGAAAAAATTAAGAAATTTTGAATATTTTATAAATAAATTCTCTCTCTACATATACTTAATACATAATTCCAAATTTCTGATCAAGTCAATGTTTACCATATTGTCAAAAAATGCATTTTTGCATGACTGAATACAAATTTGTCATGTAGAACCAGACAGAATATGTCAGTCCTCTTAAAAACATAACAGAATTAAGATTCCTTCAAACTGCTCAAGCAAATTGATCTCTCTATATCAGAAAATCTGTATTCCAGGCACTTACCAGAAGATTTATCCTTAAACTGATTATTACCCAAGCTTTGTCAAAGGTGTACCTAAAATAGCTGGCATGTAAAAGAGACAGGTCAGCTACCTTTAGATTGATAATTAGCTTTATATTGTCAGATAGTTAGCATTGTTGTCACAAAAACCCAATCACATTTCATTTTAATATTAAGTCCTTGAATTATTAAAGGGAAAGATGTAGAAATAACCAAAAGTGTTACCAATAAAGCCATTGTTAAGGCCACTGTCCATTCTATTGTTGCTGTTTCTTATGTAAGTATGTACAAAAAGAAAAGGTATCTTTATTTATCAGATTATTATTGATGGAGTTCAGGACACACTACCTGAAAATATGGCTGAAAATATGGCTCCTTGGCATTTGAGAAAACCACAGAAGCAGGAAGGTCTCTCTGACCTTCTCCTTCCTTTCTCTCCTGAAGCAGATCTTAACAGCTACAAAGAATTTTCTGACCTTCCCCTAAAGCAAGTCATAAGATCCTCATGTGAGAACTACTCAACCTATACCTGGAAGAAAGGAACATTCTTATCTCTGAAGACACAGAGAAGAATCTGAACAGGTCTTGTTAAGTTCTCTCAGTTTATTATCATTAGATCATACACCCTTTTGTCCAATCATATTTCTCCATAATTATCCACTTCATCAAACTTAAGCATAAAAATACACAAGGTTACCTGTTTCTTTGGGTCTTCATTTCTTAAGGCTCCTATGTCATGTGAAATTTATATTAAGTAAATGCATATGCTTTTCTCTTGTTAATCTGTCTTTGTTACAGGTACCTTAGCCATGAATGTAGTAATGAGTGAGAAAAAGATATTTCTTCTTCCCTACATTATATATCCTACCAAGTGTTTCACATTGTCCTGCCCTCCAGGAAGTCTTGAGCTAAATTATGTTGTGTGTTGATTTCAATTATAAAGTAATACATTTGTTATTTTAAAAATGAAAAATACAGAGTATTATGAAAGAAAAGATTTAAAAAATCACTTTATGTTCTTACAAATAAGAAATATCTTTGTTAATATTTTTGTAGTTAAATATATTTTATTTTTGCTGCTGGTATTTATTTGATTATGAATGAGATTAAAAATATTATGGTAAATCAGTGCCATTTTGATTTCTTAATAGAATTTGTATTTCTAGGTATGTGAATTATCTCTCTTCGTGCCCTTTGTCAATTTTTCTACTAATATTTAAAGATTTTCCTTATAAACTCATAAGAATGCTACAAATAATGGTAATTCATGCATTTTTTTCCAATATAGTCTTCACTTGCTTTTTGTCTTTTTATGGGATTCAAATGTCTCATGAACAATAATGTAATAAGCTAGTCTCCTTTACCTCACTAGATGGAGTTTTCTAAAACTCAGGGTCTCCTAGGATTATAAAAAGCTTTCTAGCCATACACTCCTAGCCAAATTCTAGGTTATTAAATTCTAATGTTTCTTTGCTTTTTAAATGAGTGTGTATTTGTGTATTTGGAGGAAGGACAGCATTGTGTCTACTCCCGTTTCTCAGGCTGTATCTGTGCCTTCTTGCCAACTTTTTTGTTGTTGCCTATAGAATCCACTTCTCCCCTTTCCTTCCCATGCTCCAAAATGGCTCATAAAGCAGAAAAATCAGGTTTACTAGAATTGCATCTATAAGAGTAAATATATGTTGAAAGAGTAATATATAAGCTTTCTACCCAATGATATAATTATATAAATCAAGAAATTGAGGCCCAGAGAAATGAACTGACTTCTCCACAATCACTTTATGCCTACTAACTTCTGGTTAGTACAAATTTGGGGAAACAATTGGTTACACAGTCTTGATTAACTAAATGTAGATGATAGCTCTTTTCCCATAAATAAATAATTAAACAGTGTTTCAGATCTCAGGGTTAAATTTTCTTACAAAATATATTTATCAATTTATTTTGGTGCTCAAATATATGGACAATTTAATGCTTAAAATCAAAATTATATTTGACAAATATCTTAACATATGTATAAAATATGGATATTGAATATAAAGTGATCACTGTCCATACTCTTGTTAAGAAATTGGAGAAAAATGTATGTAAAACATAAAAACAGCAGCATATACTACATTAGGTAGACTAACTCTAAAACACCATGTGTTGAAAGGAATCACACCTCTAATTGACCACAAATTCAATGAGCCAATGCTTGATCTGGCTGCCTACATGTTAATTCAAGCCTAAAGTATAGCATATAAAGTAATGCTCACATTATGGTCATACCCATACTCTGTGATAGATTATTGAGTTCACTTCTAAGAAGTACATTTTTAGTTGAGACAGGGACAAAATATTCAAAGAAAAGAGATAAGATGGCAAAAAGTTCTGGGAACTATACTATGGTTTAATTTTAGGGACTTAGGAAAGGATTTTCTAACAATAGAAATCGCCCCCAAAAAGAAGAGGATCTTAAGTACATTATATCTCAACAGAAGTGTTCAAGATGGCCTTTAAATTGGCCTAAAAACTTAAATTTTTACCTATGTCAAAAAGACCCTATGATGTTAGGTAACCAAGAACTGGCCTAAATGAGTAGGGTGTAAGATTATAGCTTCTCAATTATATGTTTAAATTATTTATAATCAAAATTCCTGAGAGACTTATTGTTTCAAGAATATCAAGAAAGCAAATATGAAACTTTATTTTTTAAATAGATATTATCTAAAGGATAGAAATTTGGTCTGTATAAGAATTATTGGGTCAGATTAGTTCAAGTACCTGAGAAGAAATTAAATTTATAACTTAGAGTTCCCCAGTGGAAACTTGTGTAAAGGCGCATAACTTTCTAGGGGAACGAACATATCTATAAACCTTAGGGGCATTTTTCAACCAATTTCCTTCCAAGCCTCCAAGATTCGGAGTCCCCCGTGGCCCTTTCCCAATGCAATGACAAATCAATGCCTTAGGAAGCCATTCTTATTAAAGGAAATATTTATATCCTTCAAATGTGTTGAGGAAAGAAAGAAGGTAATGAACCATTGTGTATGTGTATAAAAGCTTTTCTACACTGAATGCATCATAGTCAAAAGCAAAAAAGAGGGTGATTGAAGTGACTCTGGTAAGGCTTAGGTGGCATTTCCATAAATTCTCTCACAAAAATACTAATAAAGCCTTGTATATAGAGTGTTTTTAAAATTGTTTTGACATTTAATCCAGTTGTCCTTCAAGGTCCAGGATTTTTAAGGGCAATTCTGAAAATATATGGCTAGTTTGAAAGAAGTTATGCTTTGAAAGAGGCGATGATGAAAGTGATACATCAATCTGTTCTCCTTTCCCAGGGCTTGTTCAGACATAAGTCTTACTAGCAAGAGTTTGATTACTTGATGTGATCAAGCTCTTTTACAAGACTATGATCTTATGTTACTAAAATCATAAGATTCTTAGTGTATAAAAGAGATATTACCACTGAAGAGGCAAGATATTAATGCCACTTTAAGACTGTTTCTTGTAACAAAACACTGCATATTTTGTCCTATGTAATAAAGAGTTTATTCTTTGTAATGAAGCATAATGATAAACTATAGATAAAAAGAATGAAAAATTCACAAAAAATTTATAAATAACCCATAAACTCACTCAAACCTTTGTGATCAAGCATGCTTCTAAATTTGCAAAACTTGTCATTCAATTTAATTTGGTTTAGTAAAAATTTATTCTGCCCAACTAGATTCAGAGCATTGAACTAAGTACTACCAGGGATACGAGGACTATAGAATCTTATAGTCAGTATTATCAAGGATAAAGATTTCTACACATCAAAGCCAACAGTAACATATGAAGCACTGAGTGTGGAGAGGTCACAAAGAAGAAAATAGTAGTATTTAAGCTAAGTCTTGAAAGTTGAGGAAGGATATCACAGGCAGGATGTATAAGACAGAGCAGTAAAGCATGAAATGTGCCTAAGGAATAATAATAATACTAAGACCATATAGACATAAAACTTATCTTCACAAACAATAGCTCACTAAGTCCTTGCAATGTCTACTAATGTAAACAATTCAAGTATTTTAGCTTTATTCATAGGTAAAATGTTACATAGTTTCTATGTGTACTGTGAAAGAAAAAATCCTGGACCACATTAGTGAATGATTCAACTACAGGTGGGAAAAATGGCGACAACCCAACTGCTGTAAAATTGCAAGAATTGGCTGTAGAGTTAGTCAGGTACCACTCATCTGGGTCCATAGCCCACATCAACAGAATGTGTTGGCCCATTACAAAAGAGGAAAACACAGGAGAATACGGCAATGGAAGGATGAAAGAAAATTGGTAGAAGATCAAAGGGACAATAGATTCTAAAGTGGTTGCAAGTACACTTTTGAAATGGCTGTCCCTGGAATATAAGCTAAACATTTAAGCAGACAAGCCAGAAGGAATAAGATGTAGAGTACATATGAGAGGGACACAAGGACTCAGAGGAGGGGATAAATGAGAAGTTCATTATAGGAGTGGGAGTAAGATGTAGTGTTCACAGAAACTATGCTGAGTTAGAGTTCTAAGAAATGGAATAGATTGTAATCACAATGACAGGAAGCTCAGACTGGCTGAGACTGAACAGAGAAAAACACTACTAGGTTTTAGGAGGTGAAAACAATGAGAGACCAGGGTCATCAACATAAGTACTAAGTCTCTAAATACCATGACAATAGAAAGCCATTGAGGAAGACTGAACCAAATCCTTACACTGAGGAAAGTGAGAAGAGAGTAAGATAAGGAGTATGCTGAGCCTGCCTCTTGGTTCCAAGATTTTCAGGGAATTGATGGAGAAGCAGCCTGTACAGGAAAGGAATTCCAGGAATGTTGTCACATTTCACATAACATAAGGAGAAGGAAGAAACATCTGAGAAAAACTTCAAGTCTAAGATTAGTTTGTTCTCAATAGAATGAGACATGCACACAGCTAATTAGAGGCAACTGATAAAAAGCAGATGGGGTAGAGTGGCCCTGAGGGCCTGTAGCACAGAGCTGGCAACAGGTAAGAAAACAGAGGTTAAACAGAGAAGCTCTTATTCAAGGGGGGGAAATGCTCACAGTTCAGTAATGAGATAGCAAGTAGCAACTAGAATGAAGTAGAAAGTAGAGAATGAACAAGCTTTTAGTACCATCAACCATGTGGGTCAATAGGTACCTTTTATTTACCCTGAAAAAGTATAAGTTTTCAATAAGAAAGAAGAATCACAATTGCGAAATTTAAAATTATTACTTACAGTACAAATTATATAGTGCTATAATAAAATGCAATTAAGGTGAATTTCATGTATAAATTGAAGGGATTTTGTGTATCTGGATCATTACACCTTTAAAAGAAATTAGCACCTAACAGCTACTGCAGAATATTATAAAACAATGTTTTCATTCCTAATTGAGAAACTTTAATACATTTTATGAATAGTATTTTAAAAAACATTATTACATTGCCAAGGTTTAGAGATGAAACATTTTGATGAAATTGAATATATTACTTAATATAAGCCTAAAATATTTTGTAAATTATTAAAGTAACAATTATATGAATAAATATAAGAATAACTTTTCTCCTGACTTTATCTCAGCATCTAAGAAATGTTCTACCTTGAAAAGAAAAAAAAGTTAAGAATAAATACAATTTTTAGATTGAGATATGATAAATTATATTTAATATAACACAAACGTTTTTAGGTAGTAATCATATTTCTAGAGTAAGTAATCAGTAAAAGAGAAAACTATTACCTGGCTTTAGTTTGGAATCTTTCAAGTATGTGCACATATTCAAAAGACCTATCCTAATAAAAGTTTCAGAAATAATTTACATTGATATATAATGACAATCACTTTTAAAATGATTTCTTAAAAATATTTCCTAACATCTAAATTTTTTTTATCTTCTGTGTTTTATTTCAAAATATTAAGGGGGTACAAATGTTTTATTACATAGATCGCTTTTGTAATGCTTGAATCCCAACTATAGGTGTGACCATCACCCAAATAGTGTTTATAGTACCCATTAGGTAGGCTTTTTCCCTCCTCTCCTCCCTCTACCCCCTGGTTGATTTCCACTGAGTTTTGCTTCCCTCTGTGCATATGTGTGCTCATCAGTTAGTTCCAATTTAATAGTGAGTACATGTGGCATTTGTTTTTCCAGTCTTTAGGTACTTCACTTAGGATAATGGTCTCCACGTCATCCAAATTATTGCAAAAGACCTTAATTCATCCTTCTTCATGACTGAGTAGCATTCCATGATACACAGACCACATTGTGTTAATCCACTCAGGAATAGATGGGCATTTGGTTGATTCCATATCTTTGCAATTGTGCTGCAATAAACATTTGAGTGCAGGTGTCTTTTTGATAAAATAACTTCTTTTCCGTTAGGTAAATACCTAATAGTGGGGTTGCTGCATCAAATGGTAGGTCTACTTTTAGTTCTTTGAGGAATCTCCATACTGTTTTCTATAGAGGTTGTACTAATTTGCAGTACCACCAACAGCGTATAAGCATTCTTTCTCTCTGCATCCATGCCAGCATCTATTGTTTTTGAACTATTTAATAAAAGCCTTTCTCACTGGGATAAGGTGATAATCTCATTGTGGCTTTAATTGTCTCTTCCCTGATGAGTAGTGACATTGAGCATTTTTTCATATGTTTATTGGCCATTTGTCTATCTTCTTTTGATAAGCTTCTGCTTATGTATTTTTCCCACTTTTTAATAGGGCTGTTTGATTTTTTCTTGATGATTTGCTTGAGTTCTGTGTAGTTTCTGATTATTAGTCCTTTATCGGTTGTATAGCTTACAAATACCCATTCTGTATGCTGTCTATTTGCTCTCTTGATTACTTCCTTGGCTGTGCAGAAGCTTTTCAATTTAATCAAGTCCCATTTATTTATTTTTCTTGTTGCCATGATTGCCACTGGGGTCTTGTTCATAAATTCTAGGCTAAAGAGGTTTTTCTACATTTTCTTCTGTAATTCTTATGGTTTCAAGCCTTACATTTAAGTCCTTTATCCATCTTGAATTAATTTTTGTGAGCGTTGAGAGATATGGATCCTGTTTCATTCCTGTGCATGTGGCCATCCAATTCTCCCAGCACCATTTATTGAATAGGGACTCTTTTCCCTAGTGTATATTGTTGGTCTGCTTTGCCAAAGATCAGTTGGCTGTATGTGGATGATTTCATATCCGGTTCTCTGTTCTGTTCCATTGGTCTACATCTTTATTTTTGTGCCAATACCATGCTCTTTTGGTTACTACAGTCTTATAGTATAGTTTGAAGTCTGGTAATGTGATGCCTCCAGATTTATTCCTTTTGCTGAAGGTTGCTTTGGCTATTTGGGGTGAAAAGACCTGGTTCCACACAAAATGCAGAATTATTTTTTCTAATCTGTGAAATATGATATTGGTATTCTGATTCAAAGAAATCTGGGAAAAGAGTCCAGACAGGGACAAAAACTGCCATCCTCAGGCTAAATCTTCCCACCACCTACTTTCATAAATAAAGTTTTATTGAATCTCACAATTTATGTATTGTGTATGGCTGCTTTCATGTTATATAGGTAGGGTTGAGTAGTGTCTACAGAAATTATGTCCTATGAAGTTGAAAATATTTACAACCTTGCCCTTAACAGAAAAATTTGCCAGCCCCAGGTGTAGATGCAAAGGAGTTCTCCATTAATCTGTCCCTCCATCACTGATTATGTCTTATACTTCCTTCCAAACCCTATGTCAGCATATAGAAAACATAAATTTCTGGTATGTCTTTCAAGATGTCTGGCAGCACGTCAGGCAAGTATCAAGCTTCCAGACACATATATGGCCAAAGCCAGAGTTTCCCGCTGCCCTTTCCTGTCATCCAGCAAACCTTGGATTCTCAACCAATGTGTTTTTTTCCCTCTTTAAAACCATCTCCACCCACCCTTATCCCTCAAAGTTTTCTCTCTCCCAATAATTGGAAAAACTCTGCCCTGCTCACCCTTCTCATGTATCTCCCAAAAGACTAGCATATATATCTTTTCACTATAAAAAGTTTCCCAGACCACTTTCTTGTACTCTGTAGCTTCAGAAGCAAAATAAAGCCATATAGACTCCTTAGTTCATTAAGCTTTTACCAGACCTAAAAGCCAACCAAGGTATAGTTATTGATGTTTGATTGCCTCAAGCAGGCAAATCATCTCCTGAGCTATATAACACCATGTTCAGTGTAGCACAAGCATATGCAATGTTAAGATAAAACAAAATGAAACAAACAGACAAACAAAAAAACCTGTTCCTTCACTGGGTGCATGAAAAACAACTTGAGATCTTCTAGAAAAATAGGAAATCATAACTGCTTATTTTTTTTTTCCCTAATACCGTGGTATCAAAATGGAATTGTATTTACCAGCATTTCAGGGGATTCAGAATGGTCTGCCTATCCACTCAGAGGCAGGAATACTATGATGTCAGGGGACAGATTAACTAGACTACTCAGTATTACACAGTGGGGAGTAACATGGGTGGTGACATTGGCTTTTAGAAAGAGTTGAGCTTGGAGAGAACATAAACATCTTAAAGCCTACAAGACAGAAGATAGAAATCTAATTCTCTCCCTTCTATAAATCTTCAGTAAAATAGTAAAACAAAACAAAACCAACAGAACAAAACAATACAAAAAGCATTTCTTTTTTGTAGAATCTGGTGGCAAGGAGAATGATAAGTCTTTAGGTATGATTCTGTTGAAGACTGGGTCCTGAAGCCCCTTGCATATTTAGGAGAAAGTGCAGACTCACATGAGGAAGTAACATACTGCTCTAGGCCTTCACATAGAAGTATAAGTAAATGTTTCAGTATGTTCTAGGGCAGAGGAGGGCTTCCAGTTGGAATCTGATCACCAATTTCAATTTTTTTAAACTGAAAAATATAGTTGGTCAACCTACATGGGTGCAGGTTCTATTACATAGGAAGAAAGATGTACAGCTTTTAGTTCCTCAGTCCAGTTACTTCCAGCTGGGCACAATAATCTTTCTCAAATGATTGATTTTCCTTCAAAGTTGATCAGACTGAGAATTAACTGATTAGCCAAGTCAACTGTGCAAGAATTTGTCTTAGGGTTCTATGGCTCCAAACCACTGGGTAAAGAAATAGAGATTCCAGTGCCACAGCAGGATTATCTTAATTGCTGATTAACTTAATGCACTGAGCTAAATTACAACTTTGTGTATTTCTTCATAAAATCTAGTATTTACCTCTAGTTTTTGTTAATATCAATTGACCCTTGTCAAATAAGATTTCTCCATGCTGTGTCTTTTACCTAATTCTGCTGAATTTTTCTCTAATTTTATCTTGATTATTTTCTAGTGTTTTATTGTTTTAATAGATTCTTTTTTAAACACTTTTCCATGAAATATTATTTTTCTTTGATACTCCATCATTTTTCTACAACTACATATATATATTATATATGCATATATATATATATATATGTTTCTTGGAAATTATATTTTTTCTTCCACTGGCACTTACTAACATTTTTTTCTCTCATGAGCACTTTTATAACTTCACTGAAGTTATAAAATATTCCTACAGGAACATTCTTGCCATAGCTGCAGTTTTTAAGCCCATATTCCCATTAATTGTCATGAGACAGATAAATATTCCTTCAGGAATCTTTTCAAGAGTCTTCCTTTCACAATGCTCTCTTTAAGACAAAACATTGCGTTTTTTCCCTTAAATTGTATTTAAGTTTGGAGTAATTAGGTATGCCTATATAACTCAAAGTCCTAAACCTGATGTCCATTTTAACATACTATCACAATAGGTAAGATAACTGCTTGTAATACTACATCTCATATAGGTATTTTCCTGTTTTTGCTATTTCAAGTATAATGCATTGCATTTCCATTTTTAAAACGATGTTCAACGCACATGTTTACATGAATAATGATGATTTTCATTAAGAAAGTTGAAGAGAAGAGGAATATGTATTGAAGTCAGTATTGTGTAATGGAAAATCCCATGTCTTTGGGGTCAGAAAATCTTGTATTTAAATGCCTATTTACATGAGTTTGGGTAATTTAGCTTTAAAATTTAGTTTCTTTGTCTGAAAGATGAGATTGAGGGTAACTTTCCTGTAGGATAAATGAGATAATGCATGTGTAAAGAAGCCTACAAAGCACTTCATGGCTGCCACAACTGTGCCTGCTTTCTGAGGCTAGAGGCCCCAAGAAGCTCTTTCTGCACAGCATTGTTACTCTGACCTATAGGTATCCAGTGAAACCATCCCCACTTCTTAAGACAAAATTAGCTGGGCAAGGGATTAGTGACCACACTATAGGTAAATATAAGTAAGATTATCTCTAGATGGGTTCCATGGAACAATGAACAATAGGAACAATCCACATGATATAAACATACATAGACCGAATGAGATGAACTTTTAGGATTTAGAATGCTCAGTGCACCAGACAGGTAGTCCCTGAGCTCCAGCTGTACCCTGAAAGCAGCTTAGCAATTGTTCAAGATATCTATGGAACCTATTTTGCATCTCAGGTTTAGAAATTCTGAGATAAAATTAGAACTAAAGATATGAAAGCAAGATGTCCTAAAATATACCGAATTGCATTAGGTTTACATACTTATCAGAGACCTCAAATAATCATTGTTATTATTGTCACAAAAATCAATACAGCTTACAAAAGTGTATGTTGCCTCATCACACAGATTTGTCCTCCCTAGGCAATGTAATACATTACTAGGAATTCAATTGTCATCTGCATGGTGATGACACTCAAAGTCTCCTTGGTAGTGACTTTGTTTTTTTTTTTTTTTTTTTTGGGGGGGGCCCACCCTAACCGCCCGGTTTTAACTTAGTTACCTTTCTTTCTTTCTTTTTTTTTTTATTTATTATAGCTTATTATGGGGGTATAACCGTTCTGGTTAAGTATATTGCCCATGCCCCTCCCAACCCCCCCGAGACTGAGCCTCAAGGGTGTCCATTCCCCCAACAGTGCACATCGCACTCATCATGTAGGTAAGGGTGTTGGGGGTGGGGGAGGGGACGGGTGACTTTGTTTTTAAAGCATACATTTCCCCATTAGTTTACTGAGAAAAATACTAATCATACTTGACATATTACTTTTAAATGTTATTTTATATGTATTTACTATAAAGTAATGATTTTACACATTTATTAGTTATAAATATAAACTCATTGAAAGAGTATGAGAGGGACAAAAAACAATGTTGAGCACATTTGTTGATGGCAATTTCACAACGTGGCTACTTTTTTTTGGTCTTTTCAGAAGGCCCTGTATTAGAAAGATATATATTCCATTCAGGAGTTCCACATAAACATTTATTCATAAGTGCAACAATGGAGCTATTCACAGAATGCATTGTCCTTTGTAATTTTAAATCTCTCAAATAAAACTCATTTGAAGTATTAAAGCAATTAAATTAATGGCCAGTGTCACTTCAGAACAAATTGTTCTGGTCAGTTATGTCATTCTGTGAAAAATTAAAGAATTTTAGTGGACTAAGATCAAAATAACAAAAACAACAACAAATTAATGTCTTCCTAACCAAATTCTAAAGCCCATTTCATGTCCCGCTTCTTGAATGATATCTTCCCTAATCACTTACTTCAATCCACAAGGACTACTACCTTATTAAAATTACACTAAGCCTTACTGACTATATAACAAAATTGGCACTTAATAAATATCCAGTTAAACTTTCATCTGATGGATAAAATGAGACATAGAAAGACTTTATGATCAAACCAAGCTATTTGGTGGCAAAACTGGGAGTACTAGAATTTAGAAGTTTTCATATTAAGTTTTTCCCCGCTATGCTCTATGTGCTCTGCCTACTGCTTTATAGCTTATGTCTTTGTATGTGTGTTTTTGTCTCTCACAATGAAAGCACAAGGTCTTTGAGGTAAGAAGATTTGAGTGCGGAGGTGAGCTGGAAGGATATATACAGAAAGATACCAGGCAGTCTGCTAGACACTTACATATACCATTTACTCCACTTGTTACAATAACCTAGTATCTCTCCCTATTTTATAGGTGAGGATCTGAGGCTCAGAGAGATGATGTTAGTTGCTCAAGGCCACTCAGACAGCAAGTTGGACAGTTTGGCCATTTTGGGAAAATAACTAGTATTATACTGTATGTACTGTAAGGCAATCAATATGCTACTATTTTTCCCACTCCCTAAGAATATATCCCCATTTATTTATAATATCTTCTTATTCCTAAGAAATGTCCTATGAAATTATTAAATGCAAGTTCTTAAGAACATAATAATGGAGAAATAGGGTAGGAAATTTTTAATTACAATATTTACTGTAAATCAACAAAGAATATAAAAAGGGTCTTTGAAGTAAATGGAAATGAAGCAATCCTTTTTCTCCTAATTGGCACTACTGTTGGCAGTTGTCAGATAGATTAGATGCTCTCACATTATGCTTCTATTATGTACCTAGACTATTATCAATAAAAGGAAAAAAAACATATTTGCTAAAATTTCCATTAAGTAAATAGGTCTCAAGAAGGAATGCAAAGGGACATTTTTTCTAATGCATTTCTTTCCCTTTGTGAGAATGGAAAGCAGATTTTTCTGAGTATGGAAATGAGCCAGCAAGCAATGTGGTCTGTTGATTGCTTGCTAGCATTAAGTGACAGGAATTTTATGTCTCTCCTTCAGTCCTTGGTCAATTTAAGGGATTTCTTTGCCAACCATTGCTGCAATCAGGACACTGTGAGTTTTTTTAAAATTTACTTTGTGTACAAAATACAATATATTAATATATGTCCATATGTATATTTAAATCTAAAATTACTTTAACAATTCCTGCAATATATTATACAATTTAAACTAGATCAATTTAAACATTATGATATGAGCCATTTCTAATCTTAATTTAGAAGAAATTTACAATATAATTTTAAGTTTTCTAGGACTTTTTTTTACTTTAAATAATTATTGATTTTCACACAAAAAATTCTAATTATAAAATAAGGAAGGAAAACTATAAAATCTTAAACCTGGTGATTTAGTTCTAGGAAAAAAATTATGCATGAAATGAACTAAGAAGAATCTTAAAATTTGCAGAAGATACCAATTGCCCAAATTACATATTCTTTATCCAGACTGGTACTTGCTCCCACATAAAAATCTTGCTCCAGTAGGAGCAGGGGTAACATAAATCATAGGATCTAAATATGGAAGAAACCTAATTATCTATCACACCCCCATTCTATTCAAGCTTTGCCACAGAACATTTTTCTCACAAGGCAAATGCTAACTGTCTCAGTACATAGCCTTGCAGCTGAAAAAAAATTTTTTTAAAAAATGTCACTAAGAGTTCAGTACAAAAAAAAATCATCATCATTTCAGTCAAGGCTCTGTCTTGTGGAATATTCTGAGATACTCAAAAAACATACTGTAGGAATATGACATACATGAACCTTCAAAAACACAATTTGAAAAAATAACTTGAACTCATTTCCTGTTTATCTCATAAAAACTAATAATTAATAAAATGTAGCTATATAAACATTTAAGTATGTACGTAAGTACATCAACTTATTCAAAAGTTTGCTCCTGTAAAGTTTTACTCTGAATAGATAGGAAGTTTATTAACCAAATCTTATTTTAAATGCAGTAGGCAAGATTACTCTTATAGAGAAACTTGGGCTAAGTTTTGTAAAAAATAAACAATGGCTGTTTTAAAACATTTATATATGTGCATATTTTAATATTTTCATGTGAAATAAAAGGGAAGAATGAAGATAAAGAGACAAATTATGAGGCTACTGAAATCATACATGTGAAAAAATATTAATAAGACATACCTGGTAACACGTATGCATATAAAGAGAAGCTAGATCCAGGAAGCACTGAGATTGAAGAATCTCTCCAAGGCTTGGAGAAATGTTTAGACATGAGGAGTAAAAGGAGGAAAAAGTCAAAGATTCTAAGATTCTGAGTCCAAGTGTCTGGAGAATGTCAGTGACCTTAATAAGAATAAGAAAGTGAGTTTTGGGAAGAACAAAATGAGGGCTGTCTGGGCACATGGATCTTGAAGTGCTAAAGGAAATTTTGACAGCATGGAAAAGAAGACATAACGAGAGATAGAGATTTAGAAATCATGTGTGTTAAGGAAATTTCTTGAGCCACTGGCATGGAGATAATGGAAAAGGAAGAGGCCGAAAGGTGTCACCAGCAAATTAGACCACAGTGAGAAACTGGACAAGTGGCTTATTTGGAGGAGAAGGTCAAGGGAGAGGGTGGCTGTTATACCCCACTTTAAAATGTCTGTTTTAAACTTTCTTCTATTGCCAAAAAATAAAAAATAAAATCACTGTGTGTCTTCATAACGTAGTTAATAGGGGGGGATTGTCTAATTCTTGGCACGGTTCAAGCAGGGCAGAGATTGAGTCCTGAAGGGAATGATCTCAGCTCTGAATAGCAGGAAGTGCCAGCATCAGACAAAGGTAAGAATTATCCCACAAGAGCTACTGGGGAATTGAGCGCAAGACCATTGTTACCACTGCTGAGTCACACAACATTACAGAGGAAGAAGAATAGAAAAGTACACTCACTGGTTCTGAATGAAAGCATTCAAAAAATCTGATCTATAAATTGTTATATGGGGGGGATGGTGTCAATGCAAAAGAAGAAAAAACAATTTTAACTCTAAGAGTTGGGACTATGTGGTCTATCATCTTCTTTGAAAATGCAGGCTCAGTTTGAACAACCTAAATTACTCTGGACACAATTTTCTTTTCTCCTCAGGAGTGAAAACAAATTTGCTGAGTCCTCAGGGTCCTCCCAGGGTAACTGCAGGGAAATAAGCAAAATATTCTTGATTTCCTGTGGGTTTTGTTTCCCCTTCAGGGATCCCTTCTGACTAGCTTGGGAGAGAAGTGCCCCATTTACAGTGGTGCCTCCACTGACAAGTCTGACCTCGAGAGGAAAGGGTAGCCCACCATGAGGGACCAGGTATGTGACATATTAAATAACTACAGAAAGGTGAGGAAACTACCCCTCACTTGTAAAAGACTTGGTCTCATTCCAGAAAGTGGTAGGTAGGGAAAGAGAATATTTTAAATCTTCATGTCCAAAAGGTAATCTTAAAACCTTTAAATGAAACTCAATAGAGCTATAATGTTTTACCCAAGATTCACAAACTTCTCAGAGGGAAAAATAACATAAATGATTTGTCTTTTTATTCCTCTTCTAATAAAAAAAAAAAGAGATTCAAATTAGTGAGAAAAGTCTGCATATCAGATCTTCCGTTCATTGAATCAGACTCCTACAAGGTACTCTAAAGTTTGAACTGGATGTTCTTCAAGATCCCTTCCAGTGCTGAGATTTTACTCTTTTGAGTTTGCCTGAGAAAAGGGAGACTTTTATGAGAACCCATCTCTAGGGAGTTGAGTTGGACCATGTCATCCGTTAGGCTTGATTACAAGAGTCCTTCCTCACTAATGGTCCCAGGATATATATTCCATTGCATCATCTGTTCCTCACCTCCAGTTAAGGATTCTGCTGAAAGCCTCTAGAATTCTACTGCCAGTGGCCCCATCTCACCCACAGGAATAAATTGCAAGTCTGGAAGGCCACTTTTGCACCATTTGCCTGTAAATGTCTAAAAAGACCCATAGCCAGATGCTTTTCTATATTTAAGGGTGACCTTTAAGTCACGTAAATTCCCTTGTATCAGTGTGCTACAGTAAAATTTGGGGCCGCTTTGTTGCTGTGATAGGTCATGCACTATTTACTCTAACATGGTAAAGAGGGACTTCAAATCTCTAGCCACTATTTTAAGATCTATTCCTGGCCTGTAAGACTCATAAAGTTTTCCTTAAGCTACACCTGGGAGTAATTTGCATAAGCAACCGATGATCATTAATTGGGTGACTGCAAATGTAGGCAAATAGGGGATAAATAAATGCAGAGTTTTCTCTTTTAATCAAACTGATCACCTCTAGATTTAGAATAAAAAAGAAGTTCTCATCTCCATGGACCATTTGCTCCATTGTGAATTTTTAAATACAAAGCTATCTATCTTGTTCTTCAGCATACAGAAAATAGAGTTAGAACAATAAGAAAAAATATTGTATCCGAGGTATGTGTTTTTTAATAAAGAAAAAACTGAAGCTAATTTTTAGACAAATCAGATAACATAAAAAAGGAATAAAAATACAATTTCCCATTCTGAGACACAATA
Source organism: Varecia variegata (assembly GCA_028533085.1). Taxonomy (NCBI): domain Eukaryota; kingdom Metazoa; phylum Chordata; class Mammalia; order Primates; family Lemuridae; genus Varecia; species Varecia variegata. The sequence goes on from CM052441.1 coordinate 48,206,052, forward strand.
GTAAACATTTATTACACTCCTACCACATACAATGTACTGAGCTAAAACCACTACATATGCTATCTCTTTTAATACTCATACCATCCTACAAAGTAGTTACTAATGTTATTCTCATTTTATAGATGAAGAAATTGAGGTTTAAAGAGGTTAAGCAGTTTTCTGAAGGTCACACAGCCATGAAAGCAGTAAGGCAGGCCAGTCTCTGTTCTTCTAACCTTTTTAGCCTTGAAGAAGTTAGCTGGTTCAGTCCTGCCAGAAAGCAAACTGAAAAGAAATGGAGGTAACCTGAACTTCTTGAGCATTTTCTAGATGCCAAGGGCTTTACTGGACACTTTACATACATTTTTGTGTGATTCTCATGATAGTCACCAGAGTAGCTATTATTACTTCCAAATTTTCAGAAAAGAACTTGACATTCTGCCAGTCCTAAAGTCCTCCACAGGCTCTGCCAGGGGTCACCTCATCCTGCCATGAAAAGCACAGAGCTCTCAACTCAGTGCCTGCATCTCAAATGTTCAACCTCTGAGTCTCCTTTGGTCTGACCACATTGTGTCATTTCTTTCTCCTCTTCTTTTTCAAAATTACAGAGTCTGGAAAAGGGCTGAATTTTTCTTCCTTTGTTTCACATCTTCTTTTTCTCTAGCTCTAAAATGTTTTAATAGTGGAGAATATTCTTTCTTCCATTCTTATTTGTTCTTTGTTGATTTTCCAAAGAGGAAAAAAAAAAAGACATTTGGAAGATCTTTTTTTCAATAAAATAGCCCAGCTTGTATTCTTACTATTATGCTCTTTAATCCCATTCTTGAGAAACAGAAAATGAATATTATCATGATCTTTTTCATAAAAAATTCTAATCGTCACCCTCTCCTATCATCCTAAGCAGATGATATCATTCTAGATAGGCTAGAATGAATTTGCCCTCAAAAAAGACAAAAAAGAAGTGCACATTTATACTTAAATATCACTCTTAATATATAGGCATAAATCTCCTCCTATAGACTACTAGAATACGAGACTGAACCTTATTAATGATTATTTTCATATACCACATTAGGTGTTTAATAAATTTTTACTAAGTGGATCATTGTTGAGTGTTATCTGGGCAGGAAATATCACTTATTCTAATGTTTGCAACTCATATCTCAGTAAAAATTAGTTTATCAGAATAACTACCTCAAGAATGGTCCAAAGGCTTAAGACACCGGAATATAAACTCAATGAGAGTAAAGACTTGTCTTTCTAATAAGCACATAGGACAGAGTCAGAGACAGAGTAGGGTCCCAGTAAATATTAGTTGAATGAATGACTCAGGAAGCAACTCTTCCTAGAGGAACAAAAAAGAAAAATCTAAAATATGAGAAAATATTGGAAGAGAAGCCTGATTAAATTATAGGTAGGCAGCCCCAGGAGGAAGCCCTGGGAAGTGGGGGGAAATGCAAGAGCACGGCGTAACTGTGGGGGAGCAGGACAGGATCTAATGAGAAGAGCAACAATTAAATAGCCACAGGATTCTTCATTGTGTGTAAGAGTATTAATTTCTTTAAAAATTGCCCAAAATGGATTATTAGCTTCTTGCATGTGGAGAGTAGAAGAATGGCAATTCTACCTTCTAATGAGGAATTATATTTTGTCTGGCATACAACTCATGGAGTGTTAGATGATTCTCCATGACAGGTGTCCACATCTGAAGAAAACTGTGCATAGGACAACACTAAATGCACAGTGCTGTCATGTACAGGAAGTTGTATGACCCTTAATCCAATTCAGTGCTGGAAACTTTTCCTCTTTACCAAAAATATTATATCAATATTTTATCAATATGTATCAATATATACCAGAATATTACATAAGATATCTATGCAAAGCAAATAATGAAATGATTAGGAGTATGTCTATTTTTCAAATGGCTAAACCTATGTTAAAAACAAGTTCTACCCTGGTAAATAACACCATAAGTTAACTTTATTTTGGTTATACACTCCCCTCCATACATACACAAACACACCGAGCACACACACATAAACTAAAACCATCCTTTTCTTGAGAAAGTCTGTTATCTTTTTTTCCCTTCTTATAGGCCTGAGACCTTTTTTATGGCTCCAGACCAAGAACTTTTCCAGGTTGCCACTGAGAGAAAAGATGTTAATTATCTACTTAGCACTTTCTTTTTAGGCTCTCAGTACTAACTGCTCTTCATTTCTCTGCCAAGATAATTCTTGGTCTATTATCAGAGCTCTGAAGTCCTTATGCTATCATTCTGACTCACAGCTGTGAATTACCCTGCTCAAAATACCAAGGAAGAAGGACAGTGCATACATAGGGTGTGCACTACATCTTTCTCTAGTTAAGTATTAAGGAAACACTGAGGAGTAACAAGTGCATCATTTCTCCTCATCACGAATTCTCTCATTCATCTGCAATATGATTCTTCCTCTTAACAGGCTACTTACAAAATTGAGGTTCTTGTGGTGCTTGAATTAGGAATAACAGGTAAATAGTTACTTACAAAGTATTTTGACTGAAGAAGATCTGGTCCTGTTCACATGTGTAATTCGCACTAGAGACTGTTGAGGACACCATAGTCAACATGACTTTTTCTGTTCCCAAGAGAACTTACAAATGAAATAGCAGCATGTAAGAAATTTAGTAGTTTAGACTCAGGTTAAGGTGCAAATATCAGCATTTTAAAGTTACAGTTAGTAAAAACATCATTCCATTTCTCTATAAGGCTTTATCTTAGTCTCCAATGCAGTAAAGCTAATAAAAAAACCTAAGAATTTGGGAGAAGAAAGAAGAATCATAAAACAAATTTAAAAGAATGACAGTGCGATGCAATGGAAGAGCACAGGACTAGAAGTTGGGAGATGTGGGTTCAAGTCTGATCCCTGCCATCCACCTGCAGATTAATGCTAAGTGACTACTCAGACACCTACATGCCTTAGGAGAGGAAATGAGGCTATTGTACATAATGATTTTTAAGATGTCCTTTGCTTTTAAATTATATGGTTTTATAGATTTTCATTATATTGACTTTTTCATTGAACCTTGGTTCTTCATAAAAGTAGAGGTTTCTAAATTAATTGTTTAATAATGTTAACAATTTCCTCACATAGCTACAAGAACCCTTTTTGATTTCTGTATAGTTTTTCTTTTATCTTATCAAAATTTCCATGGGTCTTTTGAAAAATCAAATAAGAAATAATAAAAGGTTAAATTCTTGTATCCTACCAAGATTTTAAAAATTATATTACAAATGTTAAAATTTTTTAAATGACCAAAGCTTTAAGCTGTATCTTCTTTGTTGGCAATTGATTAGCAAAGTGTATTCTCATTTTTGTTCTCATTTAATGCTGTAAAAGTAGCTAGAATAAGTAGAAATACATTTCTTTCCCTTTGATATGGAGGGTAGCATAAAAAAAGCTGTCTGTTAACAAATCAAAACTGTACTACAAAATTCTCAGGGCATAACTAGCCAACAGAGTTGACAAGACAATCGTCAAGCTCAAGAGAACCCCAGATTTTTTGTTTTATTTTTAATGTCAGTGATTCATGTTCAGAAATTATTATTATGTGTTGGTCTGGTTCACATGGAAGAAAATCACTGACATTTTTGTTGATAGATGCTAAAATGTGGACTACTAATTCCAACACAGATATTAATTCCTAATGAGCTAACAAAAGAAAATCTCATAGCAGTATGTGTTAAGCAAAGAATGGCTCCAGAAATACTTTCTAAGTAGATAACTCTGAATATTAGAAATCAGAAAAGCATTTAAAACTCTTTCTTAAAATATTATTACATGTTGCCTCTGTGATCCATCAGATCATCCCAGAAATTTTATAACATTATAGAGACTACCAATATCTTTTAGCTATGAATCGTTGGCATTCATTAAATACATGAATAAATGAATGGATTAATGGTAGAAAAACCGACTAACTGAACTAAGACAGAATGACCCACTGGCAGATTGAAAGATCAATTCACCTAAATGAATCATTTAATTTTACCAAAAATTTCAGATTTTCATTTTCATATAGAATTCATAGATACAAAATACTACCATACAAACTTGGTAATTTGCAATCCATATGCAAATGGATTGGGGAGCACAGGTACATTCTTTGCCAGGAAAAAAAAAACTCTTGAACTATGCTAGTGCAGTTATTCATTCAGCAAATATTGACTGGCTGCCCACTAGGATAAGAGAATCAGGGTATGGATTCAGAGATGAAAAGTGCACAGTCCCTGCCTTCAAGCAGGTTTTCCACCTATTTAGGTAATCATATGTGTGTTCATGTATAAAAATAACTACAAAAAGAAAATACAAATATGTAACTTCCCAAACAGAGTTCTTCAGATGCGCTATAGGATTCAGACAGGTAGAGCAATGAGAATGGAGGTGCCATTTCATTGAGGTCTTTTTGAATGTGAAAGAAAGTTCAACAAGAGTTCAATGAGTAGAAGGATTGTCAAGAAATAGGTACCTGGCCAGGGATTACATTTAGTTAGCATGCCATGATTCAGCTGAAGAAGTTGTTAAAATATTGAGATACTTTCACACTAGGTGGTAACTGGCCTCTGCCCCCACCTTTCCTCAGGGCCTCCTGCCATCCTTACTACATGAACCCCTCTCATAGGATGTCTCACAATCAAGCAACTAAAATTTTACTGCACAGCTGTGTCTCTAAGACACTGCTACAGCATGTGGTCTGTGCTTGTGCTTTATGGGATATTAAATATATTATATATCACCCTTAAATTAGACCATTTTAAAAAATGGCGTGGTGTTTGGATTGTCTAGAGCCCAGGGGACTGTTGGAAGGGAGTCTTGAAATGTCATTATGTAAGACTTTAAATGCCAGGCCAAGGAGTTTGGATTTCATTAGACAAACAGTATTATGGGGGGTTGCAGGGTGAGGGAAAAGAAAAGAGAAGGATCAGTAGAAGGAAACAATGTTTTAGGAAAATCAGTCTGGCAGTAGTACATAGGATAGATTAGAAAGGGAAAATAGGCATCAAATAGGACAGGGGCTATACTCTTTAAGTGCCTACTATATATTAGATACTCTAATTTTTTTCTTAATATTTGCTATTTTTATTATTCCTGCTATTATTAACATTTTTATATTGATAACTAATAGTTGTACATATTTATGGGGTACATGTGATATTTTTGTAGGTAGTGAGTAATATGGTGCTTACCAGAGGCTGCAAAGGGAAATGGGGAAGGAAGGATGACGAGAAGTTGGTTAATGGGTACAAAAATACTGTTAGGTAGAAATAAGTTCTGGAATTCCATAGCACAGTAGGGTGACTATAATTAACAAGAATTTATAGTATATTTCAAAATAGGTAGAAGATACTCTGTAATCTTCATCACAACCTTGAGAGTTAAATACTATCATATTACCCGTATTACAGAACAGAGAAAAGGAGAGACATTAAGACTCTTACCCAGATCACACAGCTAATACGTGGCAGAGCTGAGGTAATCTAGCTCCAGGGCCCATCTCCTGAAGTGCAGTGTTGCACAGTTTCTCAATAGACAAAGTGGAAGATAGAAGACTTGAATTAGGAATTAGAATACTTAGAGAAAAGATTCACAATATGACCACCTGTCAATGGATGTGGGTAAAGAAGAAAAAAGAGAAATTAAAGATGTCTCCAAGCTTTTAAGATGGAAACAATGAAAAGTCTGTCAACCACAAAACAAAGGAAATTCACAGAGAAAAACTAGTTTGTGAGTAATAGATGATGACCTCAGTGCCAGTGCACCATTTAGATCCTGGAAAGAAAAACTGATGCCCCAATGACGGGACAGAACTCCCTTCAGGAATAATCCACAAGAAGTGTTAGCAGAAGTCAGGGGAGTGGTGGCCATGCAGAGGTGACAATTCTGGGAGACAGATTTAAAGATCTAGAGGCAGAGTGAACAAAGCCAGTGAAAATGAATCTATCTTAAACTTGAATCTGCCTTTGATGCACAAGATTGATTGCAAGAAAAGTTAACTATTTAAAAATGAATACATCCTGCTGTCTTTAAAATATTCATCTTATACTTCATGCTAATAAATTCTTTAAACTTATGATATAATATAAAGTGAAAATGTAGGGTAAAATTATACATAGTTATGGTAAAAATTAGGAAAAAAGATTCATACTGGAAAAAAATAGGACGAAATATCTTCAAATACTATCAGCAGTTATGTGACTTTTTGCTCTTATGAGTGCTGTCTTACTATCTCTATTTTCCATGTTTTACACAATATGATTATATAAATTATATAATAAAACAACTTATTAAAACATAGTTAAACTGTCACAACCCAGTATTGGTCAACATTAATATAATGGATGTTCTACAGTACTGATTGTTTTCTAATGTCTCTACTAATTTTTATGCTTGACCTATAAAAATTTGGATAGAATAAGATTCATAGCACTTGCTATTAATTCTAGATACTTTATTGCAAGTTGGATCCACCATTTTATTTTCAGAAAATAGTAACAACCCCCAAATACATATATTTTCCACAGGAGAAATCAAGTCCTCATGAGTAATCATTATCATCTTTACTCTGGCTCTAAATATTTACCACTCCCACAGCTACCATGCATTCCAAATTTGGTGAAACTTTGTGTGGGAAGGGACCCATGCTGTCCAAGAACTCAAGACTTTAATGAGTACTTCATTAAAAATAAGGAGCTGCCCCGGTTTGTAAGGAGCCTAATTCCCTATAAATATCAAGGGTAGTTTTATCCATGTATTTTGATCTGCTTTACAAAAATAAGGATGATGAACTATATACATCAGAATTTGTTTTTCTCAATTTGGAGCCAGTTCATCTCTGTTCCTAAAGGAGCAAACCTCAGTTAAATGTCAAAATAAAGAAAAGGTGTCTCTGAGTTTGCCCACCTCATAGTCGCTTCAGCCCTCACAAACCTGTTTCCACATCTCATTTGACCTACTCTCACTTTCTTCTAATGTCTCACACCTAAAATTTACCCCTCCTTTCTCTTCTTCCGTCTGTCAAAATTGGAAGAAAGCAATCAGATTAATTTGTATTAGGCTCTGAATGATAGGGGGTCCTTCCAGAAATATTTTCTTTCCCTTTTCTCCCTTTGAATTTTTTTCACTTAACTTCTTTATGTATGTAATGACATATACATAACTTTAAATAGATGCATAAATATGCTCATATGGATTCCTCTCCCTCCCCCTTTTTTCCTTTTTTATTTAATCCCTCCCTTTGGTTTTCCCATTTATATCTACATTCCCCACATATATCCATGTCTCTTCCTATTCAGGCATCCATGTTTTAACAATCAATGGGTTTTTCACTGTATTCAGATAATCTCATACACACCTATACTACCCAGTGCATGGGCACACATACACACATGGACTCACACAGCATATTCACACAAACATAATATATGTGTGTATATTTATACAGAGATTTTTTGTCACTACTTTACAAAAAAAATTACCATGTATATTTATACTTCTTGCTTTTCTCATTCAACAATGTCTTTTGGAAAGCACTCCAACTCATCTGGTATAGTCCTAATTTGTTCTTTTTAACAGTGATATATTACTTGATATGAATCTATCATAATTTATTCAGTGATTCTCCTCTTAGTGAAACTTTATTTCCATTTTTTCCCACAAAAACACAACAGTGAAATAGACATCCATTTACTTATATCTTTAGACGTAGCGCTTTTATTTCTGTGGGATAGGTTCTTATGAGTGTATTGCTTGCATGTGTATATTTAGTTTTAATAGATACTGCCAGATTGCTTTCCAAAAAGGCTGTAAGTCTTCACATTTCCACCAGCATATACGAAAGTACCCTTTTCCCTCACTTCCCAGACAGCAATAGATGCTCTAGCTCTACTCTATTTCTGCCAGGCTCATGAGTGTGAAGTGATATATCACTTATTTTCAATTTGCCTTTCACTAACTGCTAGTAAACTTGAGCATCTTTTCATATGCATGTTGGCCAAGTGCTATGAAAAATGAAGAAGCTTAATTTTTTTTTTCCTTTTAGGGACACTCTTCTTGGGTTTTTTTTTTTCCTTTTTTTGTGGTAATAAGAACATTTAACATGATATCTACCCTCTTAATAAATTTTTAAGTGCAAAATGTAATATTGTTAACTGTAGGCATAATGTTGTACAGCAGATCTCTAAGAAAAATTTGCATTGCATAACTGAAACTTTATACCTGTTGAATAGCAACTCCACATTTTCTCATCCCCCTAGTCTCTAGAAACTACCATTCTACTCTTAGCTTCTATGAGTTTCACTATTTTAGATACCTCATAAAAGTGTAAACATACAGTATGTGTCCTTCTATGACTATCATATTTCACTTGGCATAATGGCCTCTAGGTTTATCCATATTGTCACATATGGCAGGATTTCCTTCTTTGTTAAGGCTAAATAATATTTCACTGTACTCATATACCATACAATTTATTTATTCATCTGTCCATGAACATTTAGGTTGTTTCCATATCTTGGCTATTGTGAATAATGCTGTAATGAACATAGGAGTCCAAATATCTCTACATGATCCTAATTTCAATACTTGTGGATAAATGCTCAAAAGTAAGATTGATTAATAATATGGTAGTTCTATGAGGGGTTTATATCCAAAATATATAACAGAATTCCTATAACTCAACAGCAAAACAACAAATAACCTGATTAAAAATGGGTAAAGGACATGAATATACATTTCTCCAAAGAAGACATACAAACGGCCAACTGGTAAATGAAAAGATATTCAACAAAACTAATCATCATGAAACTGCAAATCAAAACTACAATGAGATATCACCTCATGTCTGTTAGGCTATTATCAAAAACAAAACAGAAGAAAGTAAGAGCTGGCAAAGATGTGGAAAATTGGAACCCTTGTATACTGTTGGTGGGACTGTAAAATGGAGCAACTACTATTACAAATGGTACAGAGATTTCCAAAAATTAAAAATAGGGCTTCTTAAAGTACACGTAAGAAGCAGCTTATTTTTCCCATCTATATGAGTAAAATGGGGTTCCGTCTGGATATTCAAAACCAAGTCAGTCTGGAAAATATACTCTGTGTGCTAATTAGAGTCATTGAGGAATTCTATATTTCCAACCTGATGTCCGAGGGTTTGTCTTGGTAGGTTATGGACTAATATAGAAAGAGAGTAAGGCACAAAGACTAAATTTCATGAGTGGAGTCAGCTGAATAGTCAGCACTGCCTTCAGATTTTTATATTTCAGCATGTGCTAAAGTGCACAAGACCATCTGCTCTGTGGCAGGACCAGGACACATCCCATGTGGTAATGAATTATAACTGAGAGAACACTGACATATTATAGCAACATGAAGGTTCATATGAATTCCCATAAGAGCCATAAGAAAAAGTGCACTCTAAATCAAGAAAAATATACAAAAGAGCCCATACAGAGTTCTAAGTGATGTCCACATATATATTCAGATAATTGGTTTTCTTAGTCAAGTTCCAATGTTGAATAATTCAGAGGAAAATATATACAGGACATTTAATGATGCCATTTGATTTTCAATGGTAAGGATATATTTGAGGGCAACAGATTGAATTTATATTCAAAAGTGTCTTTGTTTCTGTTTTTTCTTTTTCTTTTTTTTCTTATTAGTCAAGGGGAGGGATGGAATAAATATAAAAGCCTGGGAGTATTTTCTACTAAGTATATACTCAATGAAACTTTAAACTTGAAGTATTTCTCTAAAAGGTCTGAACAAGAAAGGACTTCATCAGGTAGGTCATAAAGCCGCTAAACATTAGGAATCAGAGCTGTAATGATGCTCCAAATTAGCTTCCCCGAGGAGGGGACTCTGGCTGCTGCCTCTGTTAAGTGTTGTAATGTGTAGTGAGTAAAATGAATTATTCATGTAATACTTGAGTATACTCTGGGAATTTCTGAAGGACTCCAGGAGAAAAATATGATTTTTCTTTCAGGTGATGAGAAGAATCTGAATCCTGAATTCAAGCAAATAATACAATCCAAGAGCAGCTTGCGTTGATTTCATAACCTTTAGAATTTTCCCCCCTCAGTTAAAACAGAGGAAATATAATTTAATCAATTGGGTAAAAACCTGTGCTGATTATGTGAACACTCTTCTGAATTCTCAGAGGTGGGACTTCCTTTCCTGATGCATGATATGAATTTCACTTGCCTTTACTAAGTATACAACTGCTGCTGTTTGTGTATATGAATTTTTCCTCCTATAACAAGGCCAGAATTACATTTGGGAATTTAATTCAAATTAAGTATTAATAATAGAAGCAACATTTTTAATGTCATTAGAGTGTCATTGGGACTTAAAAGGTAAATTGTTGCAAAGCATCCCCCTTCTCCCTGCAACCTTCAGGTCCTAATCTCATCATTAAATTTTCTGTTAAATTATTTTCTAAGTTGTTACCAATGGAAAAGAGAGGACCCAAGTGAGATTCAATGGTCATTTACTTGAGATTACTTAAAATTGTTTTTTTTTTTTTTAATTTTTTTTTATTTCAGCTTATTATGGGGGTACAAAAGTTCTGCATAGATATATTGCCCATGTCCCTCCCAATCCCCCGAGTCCGAGCCTCAAGCGTGTCCATTCCCCAGACAGTGCACATCGCACTCTTCCTGTAGGTTTACACCCATCCCCTCCCCCACCCCCGTCCCCCCCAAGTCAGAACTTCAAGCGTGCCCATTCCCCAGACAGTGCACATTGCACTCATCATATAGGTATACACCCA